>JAESUZ010002012.1:0-737895 GCA_017311185.1 Proteles cristata cristata | reverse complement strand
AGATAAAATCCTTAGTTTAAATTCAAGAAGTAGGATTCTGCTCAAAAGGTATCTTTGCTTGTCAGTATATATGTTTGTTAGTTCTTTTTCTCATGGCAGAGGCTGCCAAACTAATTACAACAAACATCGCATTAATTTATATTACATGTAGTATGGATAAATACACCACTTTCATCTCTAAGATACCAGTTATTGCTCTCCCACTAAATATAAAAGATATCTCACTGGTCTTTTAAATATGATTTCATTCATAAATAACAATGTTGACCAGTGTTTGAAGTTTCCATATTTAAACTGTCTCCTAGTAGGTAAATTTTCTATTCTTAAATTGGAAATCTCATTTGATGCTCGTTAGTTTGAATAATAGACACATTTCCCATACATGTTGAGAATATTTTCCAATTTAGTTATTTTTACACTTGATTAGTATTTTGCTTTGATCAGTATTTTACATTTGATAAATTATTCCTCTTAATTTTTAAAATATTCTTATGATTTGTGAATCAGCTAGAGATATTATGTGGTGAGTGTACTTCCATACTTGAAAGATCCCTAAAAAATTAGTGAGAAATTGGGGTACCTGGGTGACCCAGTCAGTTAAGCATCTGACTTCAGCTCAGGTCATGATCTCACAGTTGGTAGGTTCAAGCCCCACATTGGGCTCTGTGCTGACAAGTTGGAGCCTGGAGCCTGCTTTGGATTCAGTGTCTCCCTCTCTCTCTGCCCCTCCCCTGCTCATGCTCTGTCTCTCTCTCTCAAAAATAAAAATAGGTGGCTCAGTCGGTTAAACGTCCGACTTTGGCTCAGGTGATGATGTCGTGGTTCGTGGGTTCGAGCCCCGCATCCTGCTCTGTGCTGACGGCTACCTGAGAGCCTGGAGCCTGTTTCAGATTCTGTGTCTCCCTCTCTCTCTGACCCTCCCTGCTCATGCTATCTGTCTCTGTCTCTCAGAAATAAATAAACACTAAAAAATTTTTAAATAAATAAACATTAAAACATTAATGAGAAATAAATAATGTGACAGATAATTTGAGAAATATCAATGAAATAAAATTTAGTTGGTATCAAACTGAAGAAGGACAAATCTATAATCTCTCCTTATTGGGGAGGGAAACCATTTCTAAGGTAAGTTATTGGAAGATGGAGGCCTTGTCAGCACCCTGCAAAGGCTTGCGCTTTGGAACAATGTGATATAGAAAGCAAAAAGCCAAATGCCACAATAACTAGTTTCAAAGGAACAGCAAAGGGAGACCATAGAAATAAGCCTCACGAGTAGATCTGCCAAAGACTGATTATCCTTCTCATTTCACTGGCCATCAGGAGGATTTGCTCAGGTTCAATATTTTACCATCAGGTGGAAGATTAAGGAGGGATATGGAAGTTGGAAGTTCAACTTTGTGCAAGAAGTCACTTTAAAAAGGAGACAGCTTGTCTCGGGCCTCTTTCATATAATCATTTTATGTCTTCAGATTTTTCCTTCCAAAATGGTGAACCATTGATGTGGTTGTATAACTTCAAAGTAAATGTGAATTTCCCTGTGAGCCAATCCCTAGCAGAACCCTGTTCAATTCTTATTTAATAGAGTAGTACAATAATCCTTACCTAATAAAAACTGGGCATCAGGTAAACTACCTAAATGGAAGGTGAGCCTGATGTGTTCTGGAAACTAATATTAAGATACACAGAGTGGCTCTGATAACGAGGAAGAACTTGATGCTGAAGACGCATATGGAAAGATGGGATAAAACTGTTTTGTGGGAAAAATGAAAGCAGCAAAGGTATCCTGCAGTACAGCTATATTTCTGAGAAAAATATTAATGTATTTTATGAATAAAAAATTTAAAAAAACACTGAAGTTCTAGCAGAGCAGACTATGTTAGAAAGACTAAATGCTTTCTCCTTAAATAGATTTACTATGAATTATAAGAGAGAACTTCTAAGTGTTTTCCATGTGTATTTGCAATAGCATTAAAGAAGATAGAACAGCCATGAGGCATGTAAGCAATATTGAAGAAGAAACCAGAATATATAGTTCTATTAGTATGGTTAACTAGATCCTCCATGTCTGCTGTCAAACAACTAACTTCTGGGACAAGAGCAATAGAGTTCAGTTCTAGGCTCTTTACAGAGGAGATAACGTCCAAAGAAACCATCCAACTCCCTCCCTAAAAAAAGAAAAGTCATAATGAGCTGGGGAGTAAATGATCAAATGGAAACATAAAACAGTCAGGATTTCCCTGGAGGATATCAGTCACCATGGGACAATCGAGATACTGAATGTGGAGTGAGAAAATTGAGCTAAACTTCTGATAAAGAGTCTTCAGAATGACTTCAGAATACAGAGAAGAAGCTCTGTATTAGTTTCCTATTGCTGCTATAACAAATAACCACAAACATAGTGGCTCAACACGACACAAACATCTTATAGTTCTGGAGGTCAGGAATCCAAAATGGGTCTGTCGTGTTGGCAAGCCTGTGCTCCTTGTGGAGTCTCCATAGGAGAATCCATTTCCTTGTGGTTTGCAGTTGCTAGAAGTTGCCTTTATTCCTTAGCTGCTGAGCCCCTCCCTTCTTCTTCAAAGTCAGCAGTGTCAGGCCAAATTCTTCTCATGCTGCTATTAATCCATACTTCCACACTGCTGTTCTCCTTTGTCCACTTTTAAAAGGGATCTTTGTGGTTACACCAGGCCTACCTGGTACCACAATAACCTCTCTTTCTCAGCACCTATAGCTTAATCAAACCTGCAAACTCCCTTTTACTGTGTGAGGCTAATGCACTCATAGGATCCAGGGATTAGATCTCAGAAAATATTTGGGGGCCATTATTCTACCTACCATAGTCCCTAAATATGAGGTAGTCCTTACGGTCTGACCAAAACAGATGCACATCCACTCTGGATAAACACATTTTTGATGTAATTTTATAGTATTTACATAAAGGAAGACCAAGTATTAAGATCACAATCACTAATCAGCAAATATATGAGGAAGCAAGTCACCATAAGGGAGAGACAGCAGAAACGATAAATAGCAAATTTAAGTCACAAGGAACTCACATAAAGAGAAAATCAGGAATAGTCATAAAGATAGTAAAAAGAATCAAAGAAAGGAAAAAATATAATTGTTGAAACACACACATGCACACATGTACACACGCACACACACACACACACACACACACGAGATGTGTCAAACCAAAAGATATAGCAGAAGATACTACCCAGGATGCAGAACAGAGATAAAAGTTCATGGAAAATATTTCTCTAATTGAAGCTACATTAAAAAATATAATTAGAATGTCTAAATTCTGCTCAGTCAGGTCCCAAAGAGAAAGAAGATAAAGGAGAGAAAGAGAAAGAGAGAAGGGGGGAGAGGCAAACTTGAAAAGATAATAGCTGAGAAATTTCCAGAAATTGTGAGAAACTAAATTCATAGATTCAGGATGTACAACATACATGAAACTGAAAACAAAGACAAAAGTAAAATGTATAGGACACTTCTTGTGCCCTGTGTTACATCTTCTTGGCCACTTTTTACTCTGGATCTTTACAACAGCAACTATCTTTCTGTAGGCATTACTGACAGCATCTGACGACACCTGCAAATCACAGCCTGTTTTTCTGTCCTGGCACTGCTCTGTGCATGTGGCGGGGCGGGGACGGGGTGGGGGGGCGTGAACCATATGTATACCAATCCTGAAATTTCAAGGGAGTTAACACATCATGGAACAATCTTTGACCAGTGGAGAACAGGAACTCCCCTCCCAACCAATTCAGAGATGCACTCTAAAAAGTACCACAGAGGTCCTGAAGGGATGGAGCCCCAATTTTCCACAGCAGTGACCAGATCAATAAGGTACCCTTGCACTGGCTCTTCTCTCATTCTTGGTTCACTTTTCTCACTTCCCCTTTTCTTTTCCCTCTGAGTAGTTCCCAAATTAACTCTCTGAACCCAAGCCTAGACCTCAGGCTCTGCTTACAGGGGAAGGGGGCAGAGAGGGACAAGGCGCATACAAAAAGTCGTTCTCAGGTATATTGGACTACAACTCCAAAATACCAAAGGCAATAGAGAATCCTAAAGTTATCCAGTGAGAAAAGTGAAATAACCTAAAAAGAAATGACTATACTACTGGTATTGGATTTCTCAGCAATAAGAGCACATAAGACAGTAAAATAATACTTTAAAAGACTGAGAGAAAATAGCTATTAATTTAGAATGAGGTACCCAGCAAAAGCATATTTTAAGAGTGAGGGAAAAATAAAGAAATTTATAGATAGAAACTAGAAAGCTTACCATCAATACACCTATATTAAAGGAACTCTAAATAATGTTCCTCAGGATGTAGGAAAATTAACTCAGAAAAATGTTATGAGATACAAAAGAACAGTAGGAAAAGAAATTGGTAAACATGTGTATAAACCCAAACATGACTTCTATGACATAATAGAAATTATACATAAAAGGAACTTAAATCTTGGGCAAAATAAACATATGGAAGAAGGGTACTTAAAACTAAAATGTTCCAAATTTCTTGTAGCAGTTGGTAGGGAAGTTAAGATATTAACTTTAGACTTAATAAAATGTTAATGTTTTATAATTTAGCACACAAAAATAGCAATAGGATTTTAAACTCCCCCAATAACTCCCAACACATCAATAGGTACATGAAATGTAAATGAAGCAAAAAAAATGGCAAAGAGTAAAAAATGGAGAGTAAAAATCTGAAATCATAGAGACAAATCCAAATATATCTGTGATCATAATAAATATGAATGGCCTAAAGTCTCCCACTAGAATACAGAGCGTTTTTTGACAAATAAGTTGGCTTAGCAAATAAAAATAAAACAAATAGAGGTGCCTGGCTGTCTCAGTTCGTAGAGCATCTGACTCTTGAACTCAAGGTGGTAAATTTGAGCCCCATATTGGAGGTGAAGAGTACGTGAGAAAAATTTTAAATTGAAAGAAAAAATAAGATAAGCACATCTCTTTATTGTTTGGAATAGCCTTATCTAAATTGTAAGAGCTAGAACATTGGAAACCAAAAGGACTGAAAATTTTATCAATTTGTACCACCTAAGTGCATATCTCTAAATGCTTACAATTAGAAAAGAATAAACTCAAAGAAATTAGAAAGACAAGAGATTGAAGATAAGAACAGAAATGACCCAAAGAGAAAACAAAGACAAAATGAGTAAAATAAGCAAAATTTTTTAAAAAAGTATCTTTCTAAGATTTAAGAGGTAAATTTTTGCTGAGATTGGCAAGAAAGCAGGTTCGCATATAATTTTAAGACTGAAAAGGTAGACATAACTACGAATGGATCAGAGAACAAATTGATAAAAAGACTATGAAAAACTTTATTCTAATATATCTGAAACCTTCAATAAAATAAATAAACTTCCACAAAAATATAAATTACTTCAAGATGAAATGAAACATCTTAATATTTGTATAATTATAAAGAAATTAAATTAACATTTTAAAATATTCCAACTAATAAAACAGGTCCAAAATATCTTGGCAAATGGGCTCTACAAACTTTCAAGGAGCAGATTATTTTAATCTGTAAAACATTTTTCCAGAAAATAGAGAAAAAGGAAATATTCAGAAGAGATGCTATGAAGCCAATATAACTTTATAATAAAACCAGATTAGACAGCATAAACATGAAAAAATAAAAAAAATTATATTTCTTTATGAACAGAGATAAAACAAATCTTACCTAAAATTTATAAATTGTCAGTAAAATCACAACAAAAATATTAGCAAGTAAAGCCAATAATGTAGAATGAAGATAATGAATATATCATGCTCAAGTTGAAATAGCTAGAAATACAGGGTGAATAACATTTTTTCAAAATTTATAAAAATCATTTAGCACATTAAATGCTTTAAAAGTAAAAATTACCTAATTACCAACAGGTGCAGAACAAGTATTTGTTAATTTATCCAAAAGATACACAAAAAGATGTTCAACATCATTAGGAAAATGCAAATCAAAATCAAAATGAGAGGGGCGCCTGGGTGGCTTAGTCGGTTAAGCGTCCGACTTTCGCTTAGGTCATGATCTCAAGGTTCGTGGGTTCGAGCCCCACGTCAGGCTCTGTGCTGACTGCCAGCTCAGAGCCTGGAGCTTATTTCAGAGCCTGTATCTCCCTCTCTCTCTCTGGCCCTCCCCTGCTCACGCTGTCTCTCTCTCTCTCCTAGAAATAAATAAAAATTTTAAAAAAAATCAAAATGAGATATCATTTCACACCTGTTAGAATACTGTCACCAAAGATAAGAAATAACAAGTGTTGGGGTAGATGCAGAAGAAAAGGGAGCCCTTCTACACACTGGTGGGAATGTGACTTGGCACAGCCACTGTGGAAAACAATTTAAGTTCCTCAGAAAATTGAAAATAGAACTACCATATGACTCAGCAATTCCACTTCTGGGTATTTATCCAAATAAAGCTAAAATATTAAGTCAAAAAGATATATGCATGCCCATGTTTCTTGTGGCATTATCTATAATAACTAAGATATAGAAAAAATCTAAGTGTTCACCAATGGATGAATGGATAAAGAAAATATGGCATATTTATATACACACACACACAATGAAATAAAAATAATAAAATATTGTCATTTGCAATACATGGGTGAATCTTGAAGTTATTATGCTAAAGTGAAATTAATCAGACAAAAAGAAATACCATATGATTTCACTTTTATGCAGAATCTATCTCAATGTATTCAAATATCAAACCATTATGTTGTACACCTGAAACTAGTATAGTGTTATATGTCAATTATATCTCGTTTTCACAATGTCACATTAATTTCATGTGTACAATATAGTGATTCAACTTCTCTACACAATATGCTATACTCACCACACATGTAGCTACTATATGCTACCATACAACATTATTACAATATCATTAACTATGCGACCTCGTGTTGTATCTTCTTTTCCCATTATTTACTCATTTCATAACAAGAAGCCTGTGTCTCCCACTCCCCTTCCCTCATTTTGCCAATCCCTGCACCCTTATCTCCTCTGGCAACCATCAGTTTGTTCTCTATATTTATAGGTCTGATCTGCTTTGTTTATTCATTGTTGTTGGGTTTTTTTTGTTGTTGGTGTTGTTATTTGGTTTTTTTTTTCAGATGAGTGAAATCATATGGTATTTGTCTTTCTCAGTCTGACTTATTTCACTTAGCATACAGCCCTCTAGGTCCATCCACGTTATTGCAAATGGCACAGTCTCATCCTTTTTAAAGGCTACATATTCCATGATGTGTGTGGGAAGGTGTGGGTGTACGCCACATCTTCCTTGTCTGTTTGTCTGTCAGTGGACACTTGGACCGCTTCCATATCTTGGCTATTGTAAATAATGCTGCAATAAACATTGGGATGCATATATTTTTTCAAATTAATGTTTTTTTTTCTTTTCTTTGGGTAAATATCCAGTAGTGCGATGATTAAATCATACAGTATTTCTATTTTTAATTTTTTGAGCAAACTCCATGCTGTTTTCCACAGGGACTATACAAATTTCTCTTCCCACCAACAGGGTAAGGGGATTCCTTTTTCTCCACATCCTCTCCAACACTTGCTACTTCTTGTCTTTTTGTATCTTAGCCATTCTGACAAGTGTAAGGTGCTACGTCATTGTGCTTTTGATTCACATTTCCCTGACGGTTAGTGATGTCAAGCATCTTTTCCTGTGTCTGTTGTCTATCTGTATGTCTTCTTTGGAGAAATGTCTACTCAGTTCCTCTGCCCATGTTGTAATCAGATTTTCAGGGTGTCCTTTTGTTTTGTTTTGGTGTAAGTTCTCTGTATATTTTGGATATTAGCCCTTTATTGGATATATCATTTGCAAATACTATTTTCTCCCATTCAGTAGGTTGTCTTGCCTTTTTGTTTTCTTGATAGTTTCCTTCCCTTTGCAAACTTTTTTTTTAATGTAGTCCCAATAGTTTATTTTTGCTTTTATTTTCCTTGCATTAGCAGATATAATAGAAAAAATGTTGCCATGGCCAATGTCAGAGAAATTACTGCCTGTGTTCTCTTTTAGTATTTTTATGATTTCAGGTCTCACATTTATGTCTTTAATCCTTTTGAATTTAGTTTTTTGTGTATGGCATAAGAAAGAGGTCTAGTTTCATTCTTTTGCGTGTAGCTGTCCAGTTTTCCCAACGCCATTTTTGAAGAGACTGTCTATTCCCCATTATATATTCTTGCCTCATTCGACATATATTAATTGGCCATATAAGTGTGGGTTTATTTCTAGGCTGTCTATTCTATTCCATTGATCTATGTGTCTATTTTTGTGAGAGTACAAAAATTACCTAATTACTATTTTTGTAACTACAGCTTTGTAGTATATCTCGATAGCTAGAATTTTGATGCCTCTAGCTTTGTTTTTCTGCCTCAACATTGCTTTGGCTATTCAAGGTCTTTTGTGATTACATACAAATTTTAGGATTATTTGTTCTAGCTCTGTGAAAAATGCTGTTGGTATTTTGATAGGGATTGCATTGAATATGTAGATCGCTTTGGGTAGTATGGACATTTTAAGAATATTGGTTCTCACAATCCACAAGCATGTAGTACTTTCCATTTGTTTATGTCATCTTCAATTTCTTTTATTAATGCTTTATAGCTTTGAGAATACAAATTTTTCACCTTCTTGGTTAAGTTTATTCCTAGCTATTTTATTCATTTGGGTATAATTGTAAATGGAATTTTTAAAAATTTCTCTTTCTGCTACTTCATTATTAGTGTCTAAAAACACCACCAATTTCTGGACATTAATTTTGTATCCAGCAAATTTACTGAATTCATCTATTACTTTTAGTGGGTTTTTGGTGGAGTCTTTAGGCTTTTTTACATATTGCAACATGATATCTGCAAACAGTGACAGTTTAACTTTGTAAGGAAGTATATATATATATATACATATATATATGTATATATATATACCTCAATTATACTAATTACCAATTATACCTCATTATACCAATTATATCTCAACTAAAAATTTGATAATTTGTCACTATCCATTATTTATTAAAAACTCAGAAAATTCAGAATAGAAAGTTTGGTTTTATTTATTTATTTAATTAATTTATTTATTTATTTTTTGAGAGAGTGAGAGAAAGCATGAGCATGGGAGGGGCAGAGGGAGAGGGAGAGAGAGAATTCCAAGTTGGCTCCATACCCAGTGCTGAGTTGAACGCAGGGCTCAATCCCTCAGTGATGAGATCATGACCTGACCCAAAATCAAGAGACAGGTGCTTAACCAACTGAGCCACCCAGGCACCCCAGAATGAGAGGTGTTATTTAATCCTTTAAACTGAAGGATTCTTTACAAAAATATTATACAGAGAACATCAGCTTTTGGTGGTGCTATGTTTGAAACAGTGTCTTTAAAATCAGGTGTAAGAGTTTTATCACAGTCCCCCACTCCACAGTGCTCTTATCTAGGGGGCACCTGGGTGGCTCTGTCGGTTGACCATCCGACTTCGGCGCAGGTCATTATCTCACTGTTCGTGGGTTCGAGCCCCGCATCGGGCTCTGTGCTGCCAGCTAGCTCAGAGCCTGGAGCCTGTTTCACGTTCTGTATCTCCCTCTCTCTCTGACCCTCCCCTGCTCACGCTGTTTCTCTCTCTCATAAATAAATGAAAATATTTAAAAAATTTAAAAAAAGACTATAGAATTAATATGCCTGGGAAAATTCATCATTAATTTGATAAAAAAAATAAATTTCATCCCTGATATACTCAAAAAACATTTTGACAAATTAAGGATTAAAATGTGAAAGGCTGAGCACTGGGTGTTATATGGAAACCACCTGAGAAACTATTTAAGAAAAAGATAAAATAAAATGTGAAAGGCAAAATTGTAGGCTTTTAGGATATAAGCATTTTTATATTTTATTTCTTTATGTAATTGAAAGATATGCCACAATCTGGGAAAAGACATTTATGATAATATATATTCCACAAAGGATGAACATATTGATTACTTAAAGAATTTTGTAAATCTGTAGGGAAAAGACCAAAAAAGAAAATGAGCAAGTAACATAACAAGGTATTTCATAATAAATGCTATATAACTGGGGGAAAAAAGGGAGGTAGGAATGAAAAGAAGGAAGAAAGAAAAAATAAAGAGAAAAAATAAGATAAAAGAAAAAATTTGGCCAGCCTCATTAGTAATGAAGGAAATTTTATTTTATTGTCAAAATCAGGACACAATAAAACATTTTTACCCAAATAAGAAAGGGTTATCATTCTAGAACTACCCAAAACTGGCAAAAATTTAAAAGTTCAATATATCATGTTTTGGAAAAGATGTTAATCAATAAGAATTTCTATTTTCAGTACAGGCATAGCCATTTTTGGAATGAAAAATTGGCATTGTTTTAAACATATTCTAAAATCCATACCCCCAATAATCCCTATATCTATACTTGATAACCCAACAACCCTATCATCTAACAACTCAATTACTAGCTACATACTAGAGTAATTCTCATAAATGTTTCCCAGGAAACATGTACACACATGTTAATATAGTACAATACAAATGTTGTTAAACAGAAAAATAGTTAAATAAATGTCAGTACAAAGCAATATTATGTGCAATGAAAATGAACAGACACAAAGAATAACACTGATTAATCTTAGGAATATAAGTTAAAGGGAAGAAACAATTTCCAAAAGACTGGGTAAAGTATGTATATAGTATAGGACACCTTACTGGTTTAGTTGGTAAAGCACGTGACTCTTGATTTCAGGGTTGTGAGCTCAAGCCCCATATTGGGTGTAAAGATTACTCTAAAATATCATCTATAACTGGGGTGCCTGGGTAGTTCAGTCAGTTAAGCGTCTGACTTAGACTCAGGTCATGATCTCCTGGTTCATGAGTTCAAGTCTTAGGTCGGGCTCTGTGCTGACAGCTCAGAGCCTGGAGCCTGCTTCAGATTCTATGTCTCCCTCTCTCTTTTTTGCCCCTCCCCGACCCATGCTCTGTCTCTCTCTCTCTCTCAAGAATAAATAAAACTTAAAAATGTTAAAATATCATCTATAGCTATATATCTATGTGTCTATGTATCATTTATCTATCTATCAGTCATCTATCTATCATCTATCCCTAAATAGAACATCATTCCCTATATATATTAAAGGGAATAAAACAACACAAAATTCAGTAGTCTTTACCTAAGCACGACTGTGGGAACCAGAGTTAAGTGGTTTTTTATTATATGAAAGAATCACAGGTCTTGGCAAAGAATTGGATATGTTCTGGGGCGCCTGGGTGAATCAGTCAGTTGAGCGTCCGACTTCAGCTCAGGTCATGATCTCACAGTTTGCAAATTCAAGCCCCGTCCGTGTTGGGCTCTGTGCTGATCCTGCTTCTGGTTCTGTCTCTCTCTCTCTCTGCCTTTCCTCCATTTGTACTCTGTCTCTGTCTTTCTCTCTCAAAATAAATACACATTTAAATAATTATTAAAAAAAAAAAAAAAGAACTGGATATGTTCTGGTACCTAAATAGGGAAAGGCACAATTATACTTATTTTATTACTATGCTTTTTCTTATATTAATTTTACACTTACTGTTTTTATTTATCATAGTGTGAATCAAAAAGAAACGGGGTCTTTGTCCCCAGTTTCTGATGCAGAACTCCTAGGTCCTTTAGAATTTCCCGAGTGATAGGAACATCTTTTGTTCCAATGAGGCAATTCTTGGTGGGACTCTGGACAGCTTCAGGATAAGAGCTGGTCTCCAGAAAGATCAAGACGTGATCAGGGGGCTGGAAATTTTAGCCCTACCCCCCAACATCCAGGTAGGCAGAGGGCTGGAGATGGACTTCATCACCATTGGCCAATGATTTGATCAACTATGTCCATGTAAACCTCCATAAAAATCCTTGAAGGATGGGGTTAGAGGAGTTTCTGAGCGAGTGAACACATCCACATGCTAGGAATGTTGTACACCCACCTCCACAGAACAGAAGTTCCTGTGTTAGGGACCCTCCCAGATCTTTCTAGATCTTTCCTCATCTGACTGTTCATTTGTATCCTTTATAATCAACTATCAAATGTAAGTTGAAGTGTTCTTGAGCTGTTACCCATTCCAGCAAATTATCACTAGATTAATTTGGAGAGGGTGGGAATCTCTTACTTTGTGGCTAAGTCAAGAAGAACCCTGAGTACCCAATATTGGCAAATGGCATCTGAAATGAGGGCAGTCCCATGGGACTGAACCCACAAACCTCCTGGAGTCTGATGCCCACTGCCCACAGTGTCAGAACTGAATTGAATTGTAGGATATCCAGATGGTTTGGGGAAGCTGGAGAATCGGTTCTTAGTGTGGAAGTCTTGTGAATAAAAACAGTGCAGACATACATTATACTTTAGAATATTACAAGTATAAATTTAAATAGGTGATAAGACAATACGAGACGAGTAGAAAGCGGAACACAAGTGAAAAATGACTCAAATTTTAAAAGGCAAAGAAGGGTCACCTGGGTGGCTCAGTTGGTTAAGTGTCCAACTTCGGCTCAGGTCATGATCTCACTGTTTGTGAGTTCAAGCCCCACATCAGACTCTATGCTGACAGCTCATAGCCCGGACTCTGCTTCAGATTCTGTGTCTCCCTCTCTCTCTGCCCCTCCCCCACTCTCACACTCTATCTCTCTCTCAAGAATAAAACACTAAAAAATTTTTTAATAAAAAATAAAAATAAATAAAAGGCAAAGAAGATAGTGCACAATAGATTGGTTCCTGCAGATAGCAGGATCAAGGAGTACCTTAAACTTGAAGCTGACTTTTTATTACCACCCACTTGGAAAAAAGCAACATTGGATGAACCTGTTTTGTGTGAGCCTTTGCTCAGGCAACAGAGCATCAATTCCCACAAAGATACAGAGAGGTTCCCATATATGGTAGGCCCTCGACTACTCATGTCTCACTTTCCACCGCCTCATATGTGTGTCTCATATCAAACTGTCAACTCTGCTCTTACTCTCAGGGCCTTCAACAAATCTTTTCACCGTTTACTTTAGAGAAAAAATTAAAGACATGAGATGTGACTCCTTTATCATAGAAACAGGAAACGTGTAAAACTAACCTGTAGATTCCTGCATCCTATTTCCTTTCTAGTGTAAAAAGAAATTGCCTGTTGTGAAATCCGTTCACCCAGGCTTTGGAGCTTCTCTATCAGAACAATGGGAAATCCCTGTTGCTTTTGTATATTAAGCTTTCCCCCCTCAACAGGTCAAGACCAGCTACATAATTTGCTGGCTCTAGTGCAAAATGACAATGTGGGACTCCTGGTTCAGAAATGAAGAATTTCAAGATGGTAAGAGCAGATTATTAAACCAAGCACAGAGCCCTCCTAAGTGCAGGACCCTGTAGACTACACAGCTTTCACATCTGCAACGTTAGCTTTGCAACAACGTGTTTTCCCATCCCCTCTTCCACACAGCATGGTCAGATAGGATCCATTTTAAAAAACAGCAACGTGGGGCACCTGGGTGGCTTAGTCGGTTAAGTGTCCGACTTTCGCTTAGGTCATGATCTCGCGGTTCGTGGGTTCGAGCCCCACGTCGGGCCCTGTGCTGACTGCCAGCTCAGAGCCCGGAGCCTGTTTCAGTCTGTGACTCCCTCTCTCTCTGACCCTCCCCTGCTCATGCTGTCATGCTCTCTCTCTCCTAGAAATAAATAAAACATTAAAAAAAAATTTTAAAAAACAGCAATGCATCAGTCTCTATCATCAACCCCTATCCTGTCCTGCTGTGAAAGGCCCTGTTCTCTTAAAACCTTATCTTCCGTTGTCTGTCTTGTCTCCACTTTCTTACCTTTCCCCTCCTGCCTCAACCCACTTCAAACTGGCTTCCGCCAATGACTTCGCAGTAAATGTTCTGCCGGAGACCACCAGGGGCTGCTGAGTCCCCAAGTCCGTTGTTCTCCAGCCCTCGCCATCTTGAGCCTCTCCCTTCGTCCAGACACTGGAGCTTCCACAAAACCTCACCATCCTGTTGTTCTTCACTTCTTGGCAAAATCCTCCCCTCCTAGCCGGCCACTAAACAGCACGAGTAACCAGCCCACCGCCCTTCCACCTAAAATTTCCTCGAGTGATTTCAGTGAGGCCCACACCTTCAGTTTTAACTTCTTTATAGTATATCTCACAATATAATATTTGTCTGTTTTTATGTAGTTAAAACAGCCATTTTTTTCGTTTCTTCAGTAGATTTACTGAAATATGTAGGCAGGCTTTCTACACCTAAACCGTAGGAACAATCCCTGATTTAATTTATACTACTATTACGGGTTTTTAGCCTTCTTTGTTTTGTTTTTAGTTAACATTTTGAATATTATTTCAACAGAATTTACATATGATAGCTAACATTTTTAATAAACGATCTGCGGGTTCTAACATCATCTCTTTAGCTTGCTTTATCATCCTTGTTTTCCAATAAACATGCTCTATTTGTATGATCAGAGAAAGTAACACATTTTAAATAGGCAAATAATATCACATCTAATCTAATCTAGTTTTTCTTTATGATTTGTTTTTTCATTTAGAGTGAGAAAAGATAGAAACTGATTAGTTCTTAATTGTCATTTCTGATAGTTTTCCAGTCACCTTATTTTCTGTTCAAATCTTAAGTTATTATTTTTCTACATTGTCTTCCACGTCAGACTATGTATCTTTTTTTCAATGCTGTACCTCTACTCCTAGTGCTTACAGCAGACCAGCAGAGAGTTTAATATATACTTGTCGAGTTAATAATTAGATAAGTAATTTAATGAATTACCTATTTGCTAATGAGTTTCTCCAAATCAGTATTTCTTTATTTTTTGAAGACTTTTAAGTTGCCTTCTAAAATTCAATTACTAAATTTTGAAGTCATTAATCTATCATTATAATTATAACCCCAATTGGTTCTATTAACTTAATTGCCTAGGAACATGTCAGTATGATTGTGTTCTAATTACTGTGCCCATATATTGTATTTTTATATTTTTTGCTCATATAAATATATTTTATGTTTTGGGCTGTTTAAAACTCTTTTTTATGATTATTTTTATTTTGAGAGACAGGGCAGGGTAGGAGCAGAGAGAGAGAAAGAGGGAGAATCCCAAGCCAACTCCATGGCACTGGTGCAGAGCCTGAAGCAGAGCTCAAACTCACTAACCATGAGATCATGACCTGAGTTGAAATCAACAGTCAGGCACTTAACCAAATGAGCCATCCAGGTGTCCCTGGGCTAAGATTTAACTAAACTAAGCTTTTTCAGTTTTTGATAGTTTTATAATTAGATAAGTGCCATACTCATTTAACTGTGTTGGACAAAAATTATTTTGTGACTTACATTTGATTTACATCTATTAATCCACTTGTGAGAATCAATTTTTTCAGCCCATCCGCCTGCAGTTTACGTTCAGAGACTCCAGGAGCCCAGTGTTACTGATGTTGAGGAGGAAGTAAGGACAGTAAAGACGTGATATCTAATGGGCCAGGGAGGCCTTCGATCCGAGGCTCCCTCACACACTATTGGTGCATTGGAACTAGAAATGGGTGTTAAAAACAGACTTTCACATGAGCCAGGAAGAGAGAGTCAAGCTGAATATCTAAAAGGCAAAGGGAAAAAGAATAAAATAAAATAAAATAAAAGGCAAAGGGAGGACAGACATGAGAGGAAAGACAATGAATTCAAAAGGGTGAAAGCAAGAAATAATAGGTATCAAAATAAAGGAAGAGAAAAATCTTCAGAGATATCAACCCTTCAACAAGATGGGAGGGAATACGAGACAGAAGAAGGAAGAAGGACTTTATTTCCTTAGATTTTCTGATTAGAAATATTATGTTCCCTGGGGCGCCTGGGTGGCTTAGTCGGTTAAGCGTCCGACTTTCCGACTTTCGCTTGGGTCATTATCTCGCGGTTTGTGGGTTCGAGCCCCGCGTCGGGCTCTGTGCTGACTGCCAGCTCGGTGCCTGGAACCTGTTTCAGTCTGTGACTCCATCTCTCTCTGACCCTCCCCTGCTCACGCTGTCTCTCTCTCCTAGAAATAAATAAAAACATTAAAAAAAAAAAAAAAGAAATATTATGTTCCATGTAGGAAAATTGGAAAACAAAAAAATTATGAAAAATAAAATATAATTAATCCATAATATGACAAATGAGGGATAATAATTTCTACTTTCTAATATATTATTTTGTAGCCAAAAGAGTCAGGTCTATTAATGTTTATATTTTCATTAATAGGCTCTCCCTTTCCCCATTTATTTCCTATATAATACACTCATCTTTTTTTCCACATTTCTTTCAGTGTGTAATATATTTCTTCTTTTTTTTTTTTAATGCAACCTAATAGTTTTATGGGTGTCAAGTTCTTTTACACTTAGGTATTACATATCTGTCTCTGTTCAACAAATTTTCTCAAAACATCATGGCTTATTATCTCACAGTTTCTCTAGGGAAGGAATTTAGAAATAGTTTTTCTGGATGCTTCTGGCTAAGCATCTTTGGCGAGGTTCCAATCATGCTGTTGACCAGGGATTTCACCATGTCTATACTCAGGATGGGAAGACCCCCAACCAAGATCCCTAAGCCAAGACCCTGGTTTTTGGCAGGCTTTGGGTCTTTTCTGGCTCTTGGTGGTGAGAGATGGAATATAAAAATGAACAATTGCCATATAAAAATATAAAAATAGAGTTCTAGGAGCTCCTGTGTGGCTCAGTCACTTGAGCTTCTGACTTCAGCTCAGGTCATGATCTCACAGTTTGTGAGTTCAAGCACTGTGTCAGGCTCTGTGCTGACAGCTCAGAGCCTGGAGCCTGCTTCAGATTCTGTGTCTCCCTCTCTCTCTGCCCCTCCTCCACTTGTGCTCTGTCTCTATCTCTCAAAAACAAATAAATGTAAAAAAAAAATAAAAATAGAGCTCTAACCCACAACCTACAACAACTTGCCCCAGGAAACCAACACTTTATCTACAGTAACCAGCCCAGAAAGCCAGCCTGCTGTAAGTCAGACTTGGGGGAAGTCAGACTGCTATGTCTAATAACAATCCAGGAAGTCAAACAATAATTTCTGTAACAATGAGCCCCAAATTGTGAGCACCTGATTAAGAACTGACAGATTCCCCAATTTTGTTCCTGCTTTAAACTCATCACCAATGTAGGACCAGAGAAAGGGAAATATTCACCCCTAACCAATGGACCAGGGTGTCCCACTCTGAGTAACCACCTTCAGCTTCCCCACACCAATAGCCTCCAATCGGGGCAAAACTGAAGCCTTCTCTCTATTCTGCAATAAATCTTTCTCACTCCTTGACCTGCCTTTGAATTTCTGACAAAATGAAAGTGACAGTGGCTGACTGCCTTGTTTGCTATAGCTTGGAATAAATAGCCTTTGTTCTCATTTAGTCAGTCGTTATTGATTCCCACAGTGAATCGTGGAGGCCCCACTGAACCCCAGTCTGCACTGCCCATGGCTGTGATCCTGACCTTCAACAAGGTATCGTATGCACAGATGCCCCTTAGCCCCCACTGCTCATGGCTTGTTCAGTCCATGAAGACATGGGAAGTCAGCACTCCTCTGAATCTGCTTTATTTTCTATGAGTTCCTTGTTTGGTATCTGGGTTTTGTTACTGGTTCCCATTTGTTTGGGATTCTTGATGGAATCAAGCCATTCCTTTCATCCCTTTTGCTGTCTTCTGGGTTACTCTTTCATGTTGGGCTGTCATAAGAAGGAGAAGCAGTGCAAAACACAAGCATAGGTCCTAAAAGCCTCTTGCTTGAGTTGGTTTCACACACTGGTGAGTTTTCAATGACTGGTATCCACTTAGACAAACTTTGCTGTGAGTCACCAGTAAAGCTGGATGAGATTCTCCTTCCATCTTCATGTTATGTTCTGTGAGGTTGGCTTTGATCCAGAGACAGCAGACAGCCCCAGCTGCGGGGGGTGGGGGGCACACAGACTATCAGCTCTTGGTTGGGGGTAGCCAGCTGTCAGGTTAGAGGCCCAGGGCCAGGTGCCAGAGGCCAGAGCACTATGTTCGTACCAACCATCACTAGGTTTTCCTGGGATGTGTAAGTCTAAATCCTCTCCTCTGTGAGGAAAAACTTCTGCTTCTTGCATGAACTCTCACAATCCTACTTCTGTGTCTATTTTTCTAAGCAGCACAACTTCACCAAGGATGATTTGGGCCATCACTGGCCATTCTTAGGAACGTTTCACTTGAACAAAATTGGTCATTTGCGACGTGCCTTTGGAAAGAAAGGAAATAAGTTTCCACAAGTCCAGTGAGCAGCATTTTTTGATTGGTATGTGAAGACTTCAAATGAAATTCTGAATCAAAAAGTGCTTCACTGAGGTGCCTGGGTGGCTCAGCTGGTTAAGTGTCTGACTCTTGATTTTGGCTCAGATCATGATCTCATGGTTCCTGAGTTAGAGCCCTACACTGGACTCTGCACTGATAGTGCCAAGCTTGCATGAGATTCTCCGCTCCCCCTCACTTTTCCCTCTCCCCCTACTCTCTCTCTCTTAAAAAACAAACAAACAAAACTGCTTCACTATAAGATCCTTCAGTCAAAGTTAGTAGGCCAGTTCACAATTTAAGCAATAACAACCTAACTCATTTCTCTAGTAAATGCTCCCTTCCTTGTCCTTCATTTACATCCTCTATCTTGCTCTCTTTCTTCCCTCTTACAGCCAACCTGCTCTAAGTCCCACTTGGAGGAAGTCAGACAGCTATGTCTGGTAAAAATCCAGGACTCCAAACAATAACCATTGTAACAATTGGCCTCAAACGGTCAGGACTTGATTAAGTATCGACAGCTCTCTTAATTTTTGACCCCCTTTCCAACTTAGGATCGATCAGAGAAAGCCAAACATGTACTCCTAACAAATCTCATCGTATGCCCCACTTCTAATGGCTATCTACAATTTCCACATGCCAACACCCTCCAGTCAGGGCACCTGAAGCCTTCTCTATTTTCTACCATAAAGTTTTCCCATTCTTCTGCCTGCCTTTGAGCCTCTGATGATGGAAGACCCCCTTGCTATGGAAAGCTCTGAAAAAAATAGCCTTCACCTCTTTTCATCGGATTGGTCTTCACAGTAAAATTAAAAAAAAAAAAAGTCACAGTAAAATTAAAAAAAAAAAGTCACAAATGGAAACTGGCTTCCCTCAGAGCAAATGTCCAAGAGAGCAAGAGACAGCAGTCCAAGATCGAAACCACCTTTTGTCACCTAATCTCAGAAGGGACATCCTACCATTTTTACTACTTTCTATTCTTAGAAACAAGTCACTTAGTCCAGCCAACATTCAGGGAGGATATTACACAAAATGTAAACACCAAGACTCAGGGATATACTGAGGTCCACCTAAGACTGCCCACCACGCGTAGTATAGTGACCGATGCCCTTACCACCCATTCAGGTCATTGTTTACATGGTTCTTTCCTCTCCTGGCTTTTGTCACTGTTTTTTGATGTTTTTAATACCATTTCCATGGTTGTTTCAAATTCCACTATACTCTTTTATTTCATCAACTGTTTTTTTCTATGCTCTCAGAGAGAGAGACCTATGATGCTACTATTTTTTTTTAAGGGACCAACTATTTCCTTCCATGAAACTCTATTTTATCATTATTTCAGTATACAAGAGCAATCCTTTATAATAGATTTACTTCTCTACCCCTGAAGTCTCTCATCTCACTGACATCTTTAAAACTTCACCTCAGACAACTCCAATGTTTTCTTAATGTAAATTAGTACTTATTAGGATTTCCTTTAGAAATCGTCCTTTGTTAAAAGAGTTGTGATTTGTACTTATTTTCCTAGGATGTTTAGTGTTACCCCTTTACACATATGCACATGCACACACGTGTACATACACACATATGCACACACATGTACAGTTGCCAGGTTTGTTTTCCTCTATTTTCCCTTCTTTTTCCAATCTCCCATCAGAAAGTCCCTGTTCTATGGATTCCCTGTACATATTTTTAGTTTTTGATCAAGGTATTATACACATACAGCAAAACACACAAATCAAGAGTGAACAATCTGAGGTCCAGTCAAAAAGTTAACACTCTCATGTAACTTTCACAGTGTCAGGAAATAAGATGTTGCCCACATACCGGAAGCTTCATCCATGCTCCTGCCAATCATCACCCCTCCCTCTACCCAGAAGGAACCATCATGCTGACTTCTAACACGTGGTTTTATCTAGTTTGGGATTTATATCAACGGAATGGCACAATATTTATCCCTTGGAGCCTGGCCTCTTTCACTCAACATTATGTTTGTGAGATTGATCTATGTAGCTCTAGTTCATTAATTTAAATTAATACATAATACTTCCTCATATGAGCCACCACATTTTATTTGTCCATTTGACTCTTGATAAATGTTTTGGTTGTTTCTAATTTGGAGTTATTACAAACAACACTGCTATGAATACTTTGTATATTTCTTTTGGTGCACATGAACATGAATTTTTGTTAAGTCTAATATCTAGAAGTTAAAATGCTGTTTGGCAGAGAATAGATTTTTTACCTTTAATAGATAGTTCTAATGTCCAACGGTTGTACCTCTTTGGTTTCCCCCAACAATGTGCAAAAGTTCCTTGGTTCATTTGTTTACTTATTTTTTTGTTAATATTTATTAAGTTTAATAAAGACTTACTTAAATATTTGCATCTAGGACATAAGGATTTCAGAGTTCTAAAAACTTTGCAGTTATTCCCATGATTTTACAGTAACCTCAGAAAATCTGAGGCCTGATACCATACCTCGTGTGCCTAGACCTGTGTTGAACACAAAGAACAAGGTCAATCAGAAAACCCAAAGGACATGGTGCTTTGGTGGCCAGGCTATTCTCACCACCGGGAAGTTATTTCATTTCTTCTTTCCCATGAAATTTCAATAGTCATTACAATAGTTAAAATCTGGCAGACCCTAGAAGCTTAATGACAATAGCTATATTCTTACAACCCAAATTACTGGATTATAATGATCCTTTTATTTCAGCAATTTTGCCAATGGGAACAGATTATTAATGATTCATTTACTTGATTTGTATATGGGCAATTCAGGGAATGATGAAAAATATCAAATGAGTTCTTTAATGGGCCACTCAATCATGGTTGCCAGAATTAGTCTTGGTTATTTCTTTTAGCTGATTCCAGCCACTATCATGGCCCATGGTTTCTGCTTAGTACAGAACATAATCTATTTGTTAATCTACTCATTTGTTCAGTCATTCAATAAGTATTATCCAACTCTGTGTCAACACTGCCTAGAGCAGGAGGAGACCAAGGTGAAGATGAGGTCATGGACACTTCCTATTAAAGACAGATGGGCTGGGCTCTTTGCTTTTTTCTCCTTCTTGAAATCCTTCAAAACAACCCAAACAGGATGAAAAGTAGAAGAAAAACACCATTTTTATGAATAAAGTAAACTGTTGTATTTTAAGAATAGAATAGGAAAAGGTAAGCAAAAATATTCCAAAGTATAGAAGAAAGCTTTTATGAAATAAAGAAATATTTCACTCTGCAGATTAACCCAGAATAAACACATTGAGGAAAATTCACAGCTTTATCTTGCCGTAGCCAGTAGAATTAGTGTATTTAAAGTATAAAGAGTCATAGGGCACCTGGGTGACTCAGTTGGTTAAGTGTCTGACTTTGCTCAGATCATGATCTCACTGTTCATGGGTTCGAGCCCTGCATCGAGCTCTGTGCTGAACACTTGTTCAGAGCCTGGAGCCTGCTTCAGATTCTGTGTCTCCCTCTCTCTCTGCCCCTCCTCTGCTCGAGCTCTGTCTCACCCAGTCTCTCAAAAATAAATAAATGTTAAAAAAAAAAACTTAATAAAAAAATAAAGTATAAAGAACCATGAAAGTATCCAGGTAGAAAAAAACACAAGTAACATTTTGGGGAGAGGGGGAATTTAGGTTCTTTATTAATGAACAGAAATGCCAGAAGACCATGGAACAATGGCCATTAAAATTGTTATGCACTCCAGTTTTCCTTCAGGTATAAGGGTCAAAAATATTCTCAACCATGTAAAAATGCAAGAACAACTACACAATAAGATTTTTTCAATAAAATTTTAAAACACAGAACACAACAACAAAAGTGCTTAAAAAAATCCAGCCACCAATCTAAATATAGCATTCATTTGGGTTGACTTTTCATCCTTTTTACTCATACAGTCATGGGGAGAAACAATTGTGGTAAGAAAGAATATATGTTACTGCCGTGGACATTTAAAAATAATGTATAAGGGGCACCTGGATGGCTCAATCGGTTGAGCATCTGATTTCAGCTCAGGGGATGATCTCGTGGTTCGTGAGTTCCAGCCCCACATAGGGCTCACTGCTGTCAGCCTGTCTGTGCAGAGCCTGCTTTGGATCCTCTGTCACCATCTCTCTGCTCCTTTCCCACCTGCATTCTCCCCCAAGTAAATAAATATTTTAAATAAATAAATAAGTGAAAATAAAAAATAAAAATAATATATGATAATACCAAGTGTTTGCAAGGATACAAAGAAGTGGAATCACTTATTCATTGCAAGCGGGAATGTAAAAACGGTACGACCACTCTGAGTTTGGCAGTTTCTTACAAAACTTAAATACATGCTTTCCACACAACCCAGCAAATGCATTCTCGAGTATTAATTCCAGAGAAATGAAAGCTTATGTTCCCTGAAACCCCTGCACATAAATGTGCAGAGGAACTTTATTTGGGATAACTTAAAACTAGAAACCCAAATATCCATCCATGGGTTACTGGGTAAGCAACTGGGATACATCCATCCTGTGGACTGTGACCCAGCGATCAACAGGGACACACTACCGACACACACGGCAACTTAGTGGTTCTCAAGGGGATTCCACTAAGTGTAAAAAAATCAAATAAAATGCATGAATCCTGTAAAATTCTTGGTATGACAAATTTGGAGGGATGAAGAATAGATTCTTGGCACAAAAGTTTGAAGGAGACTTGTGATGGAATTATTTTTATCTTGGCCTTATTGGATGTCACACAAATCTACACATGTGATAAAATTGCATAGAACTACATACACACGCACGCTTGTAAAACCGGTGAAATCTAAATAAGAATGATGGATCATGTTAACGTTGATTTCTTGGTTGTGATGTGGCACATATGCAAGCTGTTATCTTTGAAGGAAACGGGGTGAAGGGTAGAAAGGATCTCTTTATGTTATTTTTCACATTTGTACATGTGATTCTACAATCATCTCAAAAGATGTTTCTTTGAATATAAATAATATAAATAAGAAAAGTTGGGGGTAATGAGGGCATAAATAACTAAAGCCTAATGTTGAAACATTTTAGTTAAGGGTGGCTCAGTCGGTTAAGCGTCTGACTTCGGCTCAGGTCATGATCTCCCAGTTCATGGGTTCGAGCCCCGCATTGGGCTCTGTGCTGACAGCTCAGAGCCTGGAGCCTCTTTCAGGTTCTGTGTCTCCCTGTCTCTCTGCCCCTCCCCTGCTCATGCTCTCTTTCTCTCTCTCTCTCTTTCTATCTCTCTCTCAAAAATAAACATTTAAACAATTAAAAAAGGAAGAAAGAAACATTTAGTTAACCCAAATAATTACTTTGGTCTTAATAGAACTTATACAACTTTTTTTTATTTGGTTTTAATGTAAAGAGATTTTTTAGAATTGTGATGAAAATAAATTCCAGTTGTTTTTTCAATTTAACTTAGTTTCTTTTAAGTTCAAATAAAATAACATATAAGCATAATTTACCTTAAAATAGCATAAGTAAATGACTTTTTCAAAAACTATTTCTGCCTTTACATTTTTTCTATCTTTTTATCTCAACTACACATTCAGAGATGTTTAGAAAAATATCACCCAATACCAGGAAAGGCTCCTCCTTATTAGTGACATTTGCGGTGGGTTTTTTAACTTTCTATTTTGTATTTTTGTATGATTTTTAAACCGTGGATATGTGCCATTTGTCACCCTAAACAAGTAACAAGCAAAACAACACAATACGAGAGCAGTCCCTGACTTTGAAGGGTCAAAGCCCTTCAGGACAGCCCACAGAAGGAACAAACTAAAACTGCTTGAATTCAGGGATGAGGGAAGACTGCCCAGGGGTGAGGAAGCATTTTACAATATTGTTTTTCAAAACATCCATTTCCCAGTAATGCTATACGTTCTATCTGGAAAAAGCACACTGTAGTAAAAACTGCTTCAGTCAGGTTTTCCACTGTAAAATCCACTTGCGTTAGTTTTGATGACTTATTGACATGACTTTGTAAAGGGGGAAATACTGGAAGTGGAATCGTGCGGACTTGGAGACCAAGATGCTGTTTATTTATTTTAATGAAAAATAGATTTAATAAGACACTTTTTTGAAATATGCACTTTCATCATTTTCATAATCAGCTTCTTTTTATGTCTCTCAAAGATACTGCTAAAAGGAAACACTGCAATATGCAGTAACCTACTTTTCTTAAAGGGAGCATTCAGATGTTCGGTTTTCATAATTAGTTGGAGATTTTCTCAGCCATTAAAGGGCAAGCATTAAGTTGTCCCTTTTCTTGATCTCTGAACATACAACTCATATATTTTTACTCTAAACTTGGTGCCACACCCTAAACTCTGGTCCTGGCAGGGATGAATAATCTACATCTTGCATTGAATCTATGTCTAATATTTGCACAGTTAACTGTGCATGTCACCATCTATTTACATGGTGCAATTGTGTAATAACATAATCGGTCATGATTAAATCATGGTGTTGGGCATTCATGGGTTCCACCTTGCCCACAATCCTCACTGTTCTGACATATGGTCCCTCAGCTCCTGGCTAAGCACTCCAAGTTTCAGGAAACTCACCACTCTCCAGTTCGTTGGTTTTCATGGTGGCAAAGCTCCACATAATCTAAACAGAAAGCATCTGTGGGACTGATCTCGTTACTCTATAGGTGTACCTCGTTCATTCTGCACTGGTCACTATTTGTGTTCAAGATAACTTTTTTTAATGTTTATTTATTTTTGAGAGAGAGACAGAGACAGAGTGTGAGCGGGGGAGGGGCAGAGAGAGAGAAGGAGACACAGAATCTGAAGCAGGCTCCAGGCTCTCAGCTGTCAGCACAGAGCCCAATGCAGGGCTCGAACTCACTGACCGTGAGGTCATGACTTGAGCCGAAGTCGGACACTTAATCGATTGAGCACCCAGGTGCCCCTCAAGATAACTTTTGAGGTTGCAAATGACAAACTCCATCTCAATCACATGTAAGGCGCAGAAAAGGGGTAATGGGGGTCTTTGTTTGGAGGGACACCAAGGTCAATGATATAATCCAGGAAATCCCACCACCACCACCAAACAGAGAAGAGTCCTTGGGATTTTCGCTGCTCCAAGAACCCTGACATTAGGAATGTGGGCATCTTCGGGGCACCTGGGAGGCTCAGTCGGTTAAGTGTCCGGCTTCAGCTCAGGTCATGATCTCACAGTTGGTAGATTTGAGATTCATGTCAGGCTTTGTGCTGACAGCTCGGAGCCTGGAATCTGCTTCGGATTCTGTGTCTCTTTCTCTCTCTCTGCCCCTCCTCCACTCATGCTCTGTCTCTGGGTCTCTCAAAAACATTAAAGATTTAAAAAAAAAAAAAAAAAGAATGTGGGGATCTTCCCAGTCCAGCACAGCCATCGACACTTGACTCAGCACCTGTCTCCCTGTTCTAGTCCAAATGAAACAGATACATGAGTTCATCAGCCTCTAGGAAGCTTGTAGTTACACAGTGTGTACCCAGCGCAGTGCGTGAGTTCTGAAGGAGGAGAGGCAGTAAGAATACATCAGGGTAGGGGTGCCTGGGTGGCTTAGTCGGTAAAGCGTCCGACTTTTGCTTAGGTCATGATCTCGCGGTTTGTGGGTTCGAGCCCCGCGTCGGGCTTTGTGCTGACTGCCAGCTCAGAGCCTGGGGCCTGTTTCAGTCTGTGACTCCCTCTCTCTCTGACCCTCCCCTGCTCACGTTGTCTCTGTCTCTCTCCTAGAAATAAATAAAAACCTTAAAAGAAAAAAAAAAAGAATACATCAGGGTATTTCTATTAGTGTCTATTGTGAAACTTTTACTCTGGCTAATTCAATGGATTCTCTTTTTTTTCACTGCTGCCCAGAGGGCTGTTGGTAGACACAACCGTTGCTTGTAAGCTGCTCAGTGGCAATGCCTGTGTTAGATCCACGGTCCTTCCCCTGGGTCTGGAACAGCACATCACACATGTGGGCACTTAATGCCATTTTTCATAACAATGAAAATACGGCTTGAACCACTTTCACAAGTTAATAACACACAAGTGATATATAATTGCAAAACTGTCCACAGACCACATAAAGGAAATGTCATTTTTGAAGACCAGATGTGATGATGTTTGCGGAGTACTTAACTCGGAATACATCTCACGTGGCTGAGTAATGTTTATGAAAACCTCATGGTATATTTCTTGATGTGTATATGTAAAAGTGTTGGTGTTTTGGAACTTACTGTATATGCTTTCCTTTTTTTTATTTGTTATTTTTTTAATATTTGGATGTCTGAAGCATTTTTAAGTTTTTTAAAAAAATATTTGATGTTTATTTATTTTTGAGACAGTGAGAGAGAGACAGAGCATGAGTGGGGGAGGGTCAGAGAGAGAAGGAAACACAGAATCTGAAGCAGGCTCCAGGCTCCGAACTGTCAGCACAGAGCCTGACACGGGGCTCGAACTCATTGACTGTGCTATTATGACCTGAGCTGAAGTCAGATGCTCAACTGACTGAGTCACCCAGGTGACCCTGAAACCACATTTTTATACAAATGTTATTATAGAAACATACTGTGTTTGTTCATTTAGGAACACGATCTGAATTTCAGCATCAAAAATGACTACTGCACTCCCCCCCAAAATTCAACAAATTCTCCTTGAGGAGAGAAAATCAGGAATGAAGCCAAGTTCAGAGATTCTCCCTTACACAAGCAACAAGAGTGCTACTCTGTGACGTCAGGCAAATTACTCAGCCTCTCTTGAGTTTTACTTTGATTGTCAAGAAGAAACAAAATCTCACCGTAGGGAGTTAAATACTCTGCTATGTGACAAACACTTCTCTTATATGTTCTCTAGACATGAGAAAAAAATTTAACTGCCCCCAAACGTTTACCAATCTTCAGATAGGATTTAAAATCAAAGTCTGATGGCTTCTTACCTCCATAGGATCTCGGCGATGACGCACTGTTCCTCACCTCTACCTAATTAATTCAGGGAGGCCCCGAGGGGTATCAAGGTTATGCTCAAGAACAAAAGCATGTCAGCCGGATGCCAACCTGTACATGTCCCGGGCAACCTCCCTGTTGCTTCCTGGGTGTTCGCTCACCTCCCCCATCTCCCCAATCTTTGCTCCTCTGAAAGAATATGGCCCCACCCAGGGCATTTCCGAGGACTTCCGACGCTGCCAACTACTTCAGTATACCCAACCATTTTATGCTTACTTCAGGCGTCTCTTTCTGCCTGCCCTTCCTCCACACTGCCAGGGAATTCTCTTTTAGGGTCACCTTTTCGAATTCGAGGTGACGTTTCTCTTTCTTTCTTGCACCGAAAGTACTCATAATATGTACAGATTCCGTAGCAAAGGATCTGTAACGCCCAGCAAGCCATGGATGGCTCTTCTCTTCCTTTCTACCTTTATCTCCTGCAACATCCTTGTTCTTAGAAACTTGCATCCGATCGCAACTGAAAACCTTCTAGGCCGGTCCATACTTGTCTTTGTTCATGCTCCTCTTCTCCTTCTCCAACCCTGTTTCAGGAGACAGGCTTGAGCGCTCACCTCCTCCACGAAGACGGTGGGGATCTCGGAGAAAGGTTCATCTTTGCTTCCTCTCCCTTCTGGGGTTTGTGAAACACATTCCTGACATTGCCTAATCTATTTTATTGTTTGTTTTGCTCTGTTTTTAATTTGGTTCTTTTGTGCTAGTCTTAGAGGCTCAGCCAATTTTCAAATCTCTTGGGAAATCCCTCCCACCCAGCAGAGTGTCTGCACATACCTGGCATTCCAGGAACTATTGTTGATGAGTGAGGAATGAGCCGATGATGTTCACTGGAAGAGCTTGGTGGGAAGGTACCTCTCGCCACAGGCTGTGCCTGATGGAGCTGAGTTTTCCCCTTGGAGAAGCACCCAGCTCAGCACACATCGTGGATACAACCAACGATTCAGAGGTGAGAGTGCTTGCAGGGGCGCAGAGAGCACTATTGAGTTCCAAATGATGATCGTGGCTGGGCCTTTTCATCAGAGCCTTTGGAGTAAGAGATGCTTTGGGGGATTACTGCTGCTGGGAGCCAGTGGCAGCCACTGATGGCAGAAGCATAAATGACACTAGTGGTGAACAGCTGCGACCGCAGGAAGAAGCCCTGAAGGATGGAAGGTGATGACAGGCTTCCCGCGGCCGGTGCACATCCCAGGAGCTTTGGTGAGAAGCATCGAATGGAGGCCAGCTGGGCTGCCATCACAGCTCAGAAAGCGGGGCCCCTCTACTCCCCCAAAGGCATCGTCTCTGATATCCCTGTGGGAAAGGTAAAGGAGGACTCCAATATAGCCCCCCTCAGAGAGAGAGAAAACACCTCTCCCTCCAGAAATCCTGGGAGCAAGAAGATCTCAGAGGGACTTGGAGCTGGCGATTGGAAACCTGAATTGAAATCCGATCTTCAAAGTTTGGTAGAGGGCAGGGCAGGAATAAGAGTTGGAATTAACGTCTCCTAAAAATAGAATAACAAGAACTGACTTTCTTTGAAATCTAGAAAAGAGCCGTGTTGAATAAGAACCAATATAACTAATGAAAAGTGAGGAATTCCAAACCAAGATGGGGTTGGACGGCCCTTGTGTTGCTAGAAAGAAACAGAGTCCTTTTTTCCGACTTCTCATCCTCCAAGAGAAACTATATGTGGAATGTCTGATGCCAAAATGCCAGCAAATCATTTCAGCTGCTGACTTTTCCAAGTATAGAGGATTTCTTTTCCACGAGGCGGATATTTCCCAAGTTCTGCTACCTAGAAGAGTCTTTGTATTTTCTCTCCCTGTTACCAATGTGGCCTGTGAAATTCAACTAATTAAAGTAATTCTGAGAGGACTACAAAACTGAGTGCTGCCTTTGCCTCAGACGTTTCTCTGAAAAGTAAATTTTCTCAGGGCACCTGGGTGATTCAGTCAGTTAAGCGTCTGACTTTGGCTCAGGTCATGATCGTGAGGTTTGTGGTTTCAATCCCCACGTTGGGCTCTGTGCTGACAGCCCAGGGCCTGGAATCTGCTTTGAATTCTGTGTCTCCTTCTCTCTCTGCCCCTCCCCCTACTCACCGTCAGTCTCTCTCTCTCTCTCTCTCTCTCTCAAAAATAAATAGACATAAAAAGAAAATTTTAAGTAAGTTTTTGCATAGAAACTAAATACCTAATGCAAACTTTAAGGAATAAATGTGAAGCATCTTTCCAGACTCATAATTTGGCCAGGACGCTAAAATAATTTTGCTACTCTTCATGTTGGCATAATATTAAGTACAAAATACTTCAAAATGAAATATCATTTACTTTATTGAACACAAAATAGTTCATACTCAAAGAAAAATGTAAACATGTAGAAAAAGAAAAAACCTTCCTAGTTCCATTGTCCAAATATAGCTGTGTTTCAAAAGAGTGTATTTTCTTTCTTTCCAGTCTTTTTCCCTATGTGTAAAGGGGCCCTGTTTTGATAGTTACCATCAGCACAAGGTAAAATTTAGGTTTTGATTTTAAATGAAATATTGCCATTTGAATCATAAAGGTAACAATGTCAGTAACACTAACTACCAGTTGGGAAGTATTTTTGCCTCTCTGTACACACCACCTCTAATTTACCTAATCCTCGAATTTATTGAATGCTGTATTGACTTCGATGTCCCTGTATAAAACGTCTAAATGGATTTTTATGCCTTCTGCAAATTCACAGGAGATGTAGACTGTTCTTCTTCTTCTTTTTTTAAATATTTTTATTTATTTCTAGGAGAGAGAGAGAGAGACAGCATGAGCAGGGGAGGGTCAGAGAGAGAGGGAGACACAGACTCTGAAACAGGCTCCAGGCTCTGAGCTGGCAGTCAGCACAGAGCCCGACGCGGGGCTCAAACCCATGAACCATGAGATCATGACCCAAGTGAAAGTCGGACGCTCAACCAACTAAGCCACCCAGGTGCCCCAGATGTAGACTGTTCTTACAAGTGCCTACTCTGCCCACAAAGGAAGCATTTCCAAGCTGGGAAGAGTCCATACCAATTATGACAGTATGGTCTCATTTTTGAGAAGAGGAAATTAGGACCAAAATAAATTATGTAATTTGCTCAAAGTTAAACAGTGAATTCGTTTCGGGGTCAACCAGCGGCACCAGGTCCCTTGATTGCTCCCTAGGGCTGTCCACAACACCCACTGCCTGTCAATCATTTGTTGCCAAAATTAGCATCAACAGGAGGAGGCTGCCTGGAGCTCTCCCAGCCCCTCATTCCTCTCTCGCAGTTCTTGCGCTAGGCCAGCTTTTTGGAAAGTTACAACAGAAAGAGTATATAAATTCTACATTTCTAAAATAATGTTTAATGTTTATTTATTTTGAGAGAGAGAGCAAGCAAGCACAAGCAAGGGAGGGGCAGAGAGACAGAGAGAGAAAGAGAGAGAGAGAGAGAGAGAGAGAATCCCAAGCAGGCTCCACGCCTTACTCTCCCAACTCAGATCATAATCTGAGGGGAAATCAAAAGTCGAATGCTTAGCTGACTGAGCCACCCAGCCTCCCCTGTAATGACTACATTTCTACGGGGCACATGAGTGGCTCAGTTGGTTAAGCGTCTGACTTTGGCTCAGGTCATGATCTCGTGGTTTGTGGGTTCAACCCCACATTGGGCTCTGTGCTGACAGCTTGGAACCTGGAGTCTGCTTCAGATTCCGTGTGTGTGTCTCTCTCTCTGCCCCTCCCCCCTCATGCTTTGTCTGTCTCTCAAAAATAAATTTTAAAAAACATTTTTAAATGACTACATTTCTATCTTGAATTCATAGATAGTTCCTGCAAACTTGTAATACTTGAGTTCTCTCAGGGGCTGAACTCTTCGTTTATTGAGGAGGGAGACATCCTCTCTAATTCAACCACACAACTGAGAAAAGCATTTGAGTAGCAAGAATAAAATCTCAATATCAAATCTGCCCTTTGCTCTCCTGTCTCTCTGGCTGGCTCTGACTTGGAGTTATCTGAAACAGGCCTGCTATTCTTGGAGGAGAAGATGCTCTAGAAATAAGAAAAAATTTTCCTGCAGGGAAGCTATGGTCACAAAGAGAACACATTAATTTCTATTTCTCGTTAAGGAGAGAATATCATTTTAGGACTTGCTTTCTGTTTCACTCACTTCCCCATCACCAAGCTCTCTTGTAAGAGGGGCAAGTTAATTTCAGATGAAACGGGAAAAGGGATTGTTATAAAAACATTCCTCCTGTTCTGTCTGCTATGCTCCTAGTCAAACTCAAGTTCAATGTGTGGAAAGTATCTCGGGGCTCCTAAAACAACTCAACCATGAACTTGACTCATGACATAAAGGCACTTCAGCCTTCCTCTTAGAGCATTTCCTCTTTACTCCAAGCACAGTTCTCTTTGACAAATTTGCCTGTCCCAGGAATGCAAACATTGAGGTTCTGATGAGGGGACACCTTAGCATGTGACAGAGGTGACACTATCAATGAAGAGACAGAAAACCATAAAATCAGAGAAGGAGCTAGTCTGTTTGCCCAGGGCTCTCCCAGCTTAACAGTTAATCCTTTGCCGATCAGGACTCCACCCATATTCAACTGGTCACCTAATTTACAAAGAAAATGTGTCATAATCGCTTAGGATTGCACAGCATCACCTCATTTGTCCAGAGGTCAGTAACCTCTGAACCCCACTTGTCAGAACTTGGCCAAGAACACAGGAGCGAAACTGTGCCCTGAGAAACATGATGAACTGAAGCAAGGTTCAGGCTCTGAAGTTTAGGTACTTCACTCATGGCAGAGGCTTCATCCAAAGCCAATTTCATTTTCATCCTTACCAACTTCTAACCAGCATGATTACGTGATTCCTCAGCCCACAGTTACCTTAGAAAGAGCAAATATTTAAAAGGTAGTTGTCTGAGGCACCTGGGTGGCTCAGTCAGTTGAGTGTCCGACATCAGCTCAGGTCATGATTTCACAGTTCATGGGTTCAAGCCCCGTGTCGGGCTCTGTGCTGACAGCTTAGAACCTGGAGCCTGTTTCAGATTCTGTGTCTCCCTCTCCCTCTGCCCCTCTCCAACCCATGCTGTGCTTCTCTCTGTCCCAATAACAATAAACATTAAAAAATAATAATAATTTAAAAAATAATAAAAGGTAGCTGCCTTGCTCAACTGATGGATGGTGAAGGAGAGATACTGAAAGTTAATAAATGCAATACCACCTAGATGTGGATTCAGTTTAGAAGCTAATAGACCCCAGACCTCATTAGTTCATAGAGGACTGCCATATGATAAGCCAGTCTATCCATGAGTGTCAAGAACGATGGATGTCCGTGGTTCCTTCATGCCCTTCAGATGGAACTTTGCACATCAAACCCTCGGAGAAACCCCTCCGGTGATATTACTGGAAGCAGCCTTAATCCATTATTGTTTCTCAACGCCCTTTATGTTTTCTTCCCAGCACCTATCAAAATTTATAATCATCTTATTTATGACCTTACTGGGGTTTTTTTTACACTTGCCTACCTACTGGAAGAGGTATGAGCTCCATGTGGCAAAGAGCCATGGCCTTCTGATTTGTCACTGACTGACAAATCCTGGCTTGGTGTTTGTCAAATGTAAGGTACTTGATAAATAAATGTTGGGTGAATAAAGAAATGTTACCAGGGGGCACCTAGGTGGCTCAGTCGGTTGGGTGTCCGACTCCTAGTTTCAGCTCAGGTCCATGATCTCATGGTTTTGTGAGCTCAAGCCCCACATGGGGTGGCATGAAGCCTGCTTGGGATTCTCTCTCCCCCCCTCTCTCTCTGCCCATCCCTCTACTTGCGCCATCTCTTTCAAAATAAATAAACTTAAAAAAAAAAAAAAGATATGTTCCCAGAGAAGCACCTATATTCCTTAATTACACTATATCTACTTTAGAAACATTTTTTTTAAATTGAGGAATGCTCCTCAGAAAGGTAGTTAAAGGATGTTATTTCCCAGAAGGACAGGAGACTTGGGAAAAGGTAAGCACCATTTATTCAGCAACTATGATGTACCAGGAGTGTTAATCCTCACAGTAACAGAGCAAAATAGGTGTGATTAGTCATTTCACTGATGAGGAAACAAGTTAAGCAACTTTCCAGTTTTGTGCACCTAGTGGGAAAGCCTGCATTCAAGTTTAAGGTACAGTTCCCATTACTTAGGTGGGTAAATCTTCAACTATCTTCATTTATGAGTTAGCTCCTTTATTGTCTGAGGTGCTGGTTGGGCCAAAACCAAGAACTAGGGTCCAAAGAGACGAATTAGGAAGGGAGGAAGGGAGGAAGCTCTTGTAGATGGTGGCTGAGTCAGCTCTGAGAGTCACGGCAGAGATGAGGCTCAAAGGCCAGACATGGGATTAGGAAAGGACAGAATCAAATGTCAGGGGTCCCGTGAAGACAGGATCTGAGTCACTCTTCAGCTCACTAAAATCTGGCTTCCTACCCCCAAACTTTCCCCAAACAGCTCTCATTAATGTCACCCATGACTTTGACATCAACAAATCCAATGGGTAATATTTATTCTTTATCCTGCATGGCTTCTTGGTAGCATTTGGCATTCTGGCCATTTCCGCCTTTGTGAATCATTGTTTACCCATGGCTTCCCTGCACCCTCTCTCCTGGTCTTCCTCTTAGCTACTTGCCTCTCCATCTCAGTCTGATTTGCCACTTCACTCTGCTCTACCCGGGCAATAAATATCAGGGTTTCAAGGTCAAGGTGAGACTTCTTTCTCTTCTGTCTCCCAGTCTGTACACCTCCTCTCTCTAGGTAAACTCATCCATTCCCATGACTCTAGATATTATTGACCAGCTGATGACTCTTTAAAATTTTATTTCCCAGCCTACAGTATCCTTCTGAGCTTCAGATTTGACTTAGCAATTGCCCACTTGGCATTGCTCTTTGGATATTCCAAAGGCAGTTCAAATTGAACCTGTTCAAGTACAAATTGACCCATTGCAATGTTGTCTTTAATAGTCCTCATCTTAATAAATGAGCCCATCTACCTACTTGAGCAAGGCAGGAACTTAGCATGATCTTTATTATCTCCTTCTCCCTCAATCCCTCCCTCCCTACCAATTATCTTTTTTTTTTTTTTTCTGGAACTACACTTAATTGGCCTCTCCACCTCCATCCTTGGTCTCTTCCAATCCATTCTCCATGTTGCCACCAGAGATTTGTTTCTAAAACACAAATCTGACTATGTCATCCCCACTCTAACCATAGAATAAAACACCAATTTCTACATGGTCCATATATTCCTGAATGATCTGACTTCTGCTTTTATCTCTAGGCCCATCTCGATCTTTACTAATTCTCTATTTTGGATCATTGCCACCAATGGGCTTCTTTCAGTTTCTAGAATGTGCCATGCTCCCTTTAGCCTTAAGGCTTTGACAAATTCTATCCCTCTGCCTGGAACATGATCACTCTTTTCTATCATCCCACATTTGGTCAATCCTTAGGTCCCAACTCAGATGTTACTTCCACAGGGTCCATGTACATTTTGAACCCCATAACAGACACACACACACACACACACACACACAGGATTAAGTTCCCCTAATACCCAACATACTTGTTCATAGGTCCCTATCCATTGTGTATCCATTGTGATTAATGTCTCTCCCAATGAAGTATAGTCTTGGAGAAGTGGGGCATGGAGATTGCTCATTAGTTTGCCTCAGAGAGAAGCACAGCATTTTGCACAGAGAGGATTTGTGAGTATTTGTCAAATGAAGGGAAGAAGAAATGTAGGGGGCCTTTCCGGTATCGACAGCTTATATATATTAGGCCGTGGGTAGGCAGTACGCAGGTGTATCTGGCTGAAAATGAGAGAGATGTGGTGTTATCAGTAGAGAATGTGTCATTTATTTATAAGGCAATAAACACTTTACTTCTTAGATTTCTTTGATTTTACAAAGCTGAGTCATTGCCAATAATTTTTTGTTGTGATTGTTGCTGTTTCGGTAAATTATATTTCTGCATTAACTTTCAATTCACTATTTGAGATATATTTCCTTATAGAAATTTATTTTTGAGAGAGAGAGACAGAGAGTGGGCAGGGGAGGGGCAGAGAGAGAGGAAGACACAGAATCCGAAGCAGGCTCCAGGCTCTGAGCTGTCAGCACGGAGCCCAGCGTGCAACTTGAACTCACAAACTATGAGACCGTGACCAGAGCCAAAGTCAGACCCTTAACTGACTGAGCCACCCAGGTGCTCCTCCATTAATAGAAATTTAAAATAAACTTATTTATTTATTTTTTTTAACTTGGACAAGAGTGTAGTTAAAATGGCAGCTGTGTCTGAACTAGACATAGGACTGATGGCAATTTTGCATAGATCTATGATAGTTTTATCAGTTCCAGACAGTCTTTCCTATCTTTGTGTCCAACTTTTCTTCTCCAATAAAAGAGATTTCTTAAGACCTGAAGACCATCCTCCGTGGATTCAGATTGCTTGAGTTGGTTCAGAATCCAGCACTCCTTCTGATAATGGCCCCTAAGCGCACTGATTTAGCATGCTGCTTCAACTCAGTCTGAGTGGTTGGGTGGGACTGACCCATCCCTGGCCCCAGGGCTGGGTGAGTGATCCGTGTCTGATCAGGGTACCACTTCTCCTGGCCAAAGTGACAGGTACACAGAAAGACACAGTTGTGCCAGTGGGATTCAATCCTGGTTCTTTGAATTGAGTGGAAAAAAAAAAAAAGAAACTCTCCTTCCTCCTTCCTTGATGAGAGAGTAGAAGTAAGTGTGTGGTGCCTTCTGCACTCTTGAACCAAGAAAGTGAAAATGGAGGGCCACATGGGTGACTCAGTTGGTTAAGTGTCTGGCTTTGGCTCAGGTGATGATCTCACGGTTCATGGGTTCAAGCCCCCACCCCCCCACACACATCGGGCTCTGTGTTGTCAGTGTGGAGCCTGTTTGGGATTCTCATTCTTTCCTCTCTCTGTCCTTCCCCCACTCACGCTTTCTCTGTCTCTCAAAATAGATAAATAAACTTAAAAAAAAAATCCGTCTCTCATTAAGAAAGAAAGAAAAAGAAAATGGAGCCAATACACAGAAAAGCAGAAGTAGGGGGTCAGGAAGATGATGTCAATGGGCATAATTTGAGTGTCAGTGCCATCATACACCCAGGGCTGGGGCAAAAACCTTTTCTGTAAAGGGTCAACTAGGAAATTAGGTTTTGTGGGCCTGTTGTGACCACGGCCCTCATAGCACAAAAACAGGGACAAACAATATGTAAACTAATGAGTGAAGCTAAGTTCCAAAAATTTTATTTATGGGTACTGAAATTTGAATTTCACATAATTTGTATGTGCCCTGAAATGCCACCCTTCTTTTGATTTTTTTCCCCAACCACTTAAAAAGTGCAAAAATAATAGGCCATCAGCCAGATTGGCTCACCCGACTACTTGCCAATGCCAGATCTAGTCTTTTCATTAGTGGGCTTGTAAATTCTTTTTTTGCCTTAAATCAATCAGAGTGTGGGGGTTCTTTGTTTTTCTTTTACTTTTTTTTTTCCTGTTATTTGCAAGTGAAAGAATCCTGACCTTATCCCACACCTGGGATTTTAGTTTCTCTTTCTTCTTAGCCTAAGCAGCCAAGAAGTCTGGACAACTTGTAGAAATGAACATCTAAGACACTCTTTTCACACCTGCTAAGGTGGGAAAAAATGTTTGATAATACCTCAGCTGGTAAGCTGTAGGAAAGCTGGGATTTCTTGATGTATCCGCTTCAACATCCATATGAAAAATTCATTAATGAAAGTAACCATGCAGTTTGTTATACATTTACTAACTTAAAAAAAGTTACTAACTTAAGAGCCTGAAATTTGATGAAAAGAACTTATTCTTTCATCACTCATTTATTCATTCACTCATTCATCATCTATTCTGTTCCATCAAACAGAATGGCGTGTTTGTGTTTGACCCTTTCCAGATGGATCTCCCTTGACTCAAAAATACCATATTAGATTTTAGTATTAATATTGTCACCATGGCCTTAGGTCAAATTTATCACTCAAACCAGAGTATATTGCTGACGGCGTTTTTAACAGTACCCTCAATCATTTATTCCTGATTAAAGTTGTCTCCATCAATCGGCATCTATCTTTCTTACCCACCATTACCTGTTTATTCGTCATTAAATCGGTGCTTGGTGTTTTAAAAACCTAGTCTTTAATTTAAAGCAAAGTTCAACAAAAAGAAATGAACAAATAATTATAATAAATTGATCTTTATGCTAATAATTAACTCCATATACTCTACAAGCTTGAAATAGATGCTTAAAATTACTTTTTTCCTTTTCTACCAAATATTATTTATGTATATATTTATTTATTTAAATATGATTTATTGTCAAGTTGGCTAAGAGGAAATTGATTTGCCCCAGTGTGCCTCCTAAAGTAGACACTTGAATTACTTGGCCGTGCAAACTAATGATGAAAGGAAATGTAAATCTGTATTGAAACACTAAAAGAGCCCTAACCTGCAAAAAATATCCACTAATGACATGATTCTCTTTGTACTTCTACCCCGACAAAATCACTACTTCCACGTTTGCATGTTGTCTCTCAGGAAGAGAATTTGTACACTTGACATTGTTCTCACCATGGCATCCAAATTCCTGCATGTGTTCCTATTGGAACTCGCCATTGAAATTTTGCATTGCTTTGTGTTTCTACACAGTCTTCAGAGTGACCAATTTATTGGCAACATGACATTACAAAATATTACGTTTCCTTTATATATATAGTAAGCAGAAAGATTGTATTTCCTTGATGTTTCAGAAAATGCTTCACTGCGTATTCACATGTGTGTATTTCTTGGGGTTTCTGAACCATCTAGAGCCTCTAAGGACCATTCAAGGGTTCACTTACCATTTCCTTCTTGGATATTAAGCAGCTCCTCTTGATTTAGTGACTGTCTATTCTCTCCTGTCCAGATCATAGAGGTTGTACATCTACTTTATGGGCATACCAAAAACAGAAATAGTAATTCCATTACGAGTCCTATAGCTAAACATGGATTTCTTACCTTTTTTACTTTTTTTTTCCCCCCTTTTGGAAAGAGAACATGCATGAATGGGGGAGGGGGTGAGGAGGGGAAAGAGAGAGAGAGAGAGAGAGAGAGAGAATCTTAAACCTACTCTGGGCTCAATCCCACAACCCTGAGATCATGACCTGAGCCAAAATCAAAACTCAGAAGCTCAACCAACTGAGCCAACCAGGCGCCCCTGATTTCTTGTTTTTAATGAAGGGCATTTATTAGAGTCAGGGCAGCGTGTGTGCTGAGGACAGCCTGAAAGGCAGCCTGAAAGGCAGCCTCTGGGGTGGCGGAGAGACTTCATGACTTTGGGGACACCTCCCCTTCCGCCCTTCTTCCTTCCCCCCTCTTCCCTGCAGTGGAGGATGGTCAGACCTCCAGCTGGGAGGGCAGCCAGTGAAGCAGAGGCAGCCTCTGTGAGCTGCTGTCTGGAGCCAGCACCCCTCGAAAACTTTCATTGGGTCATTTTTATCATCTCTTCACAACTTGAGGTCTCTTCAAGGTCCTCTGGCCTCTGAACAGTCAGAGAGGAGCTGTGAACAAATTCTCAGCAGCAGGAAAGTGAAGATGAAGGCCCCACCCACACTGGGAAGGCCAGGAGGGCAAGCGAGCCTCTCCGCTTGTCTTTTTGGACTGAGAACGGATCATTTGTCTACATAAAGGAGAGCTTAGGAGAGCTGCAGATGCAGATGGTGGGCTTTGCTGTGTTTGTCTGCTGGTCCCGTACCTTGCGAGGTGGCATTTGGAGGAGTGCTACTTCTGAATTGCTTTAAGTATAAACTCAGTGGGGGGTGCCTGGGTGGCTCAGTCGGTTAAGCGACCGACTTCAGCTCAGGTCGTGATCTCACAGTTCCTGGGTTCGAGCCCCGCGTCAGGCTCTGTGCTGACAGCTAGCTCAGAGTCTGGAGCCTGTTTCAGAATCTGTGTCTCCCTCTCTCTCTGACCCACCCCTGCTCACAGTGTCTCTCTTTCTCAGGAATAAATAAAACATTTAAAAATTAAAAAAAAAAAAGAATAAACTCAGTGGCTCCAAGGGTATAAACATTTTTAAAGATCCTGAAGTGTTTTTTTTCATATTCTCAAATTTCAAGAATGCTACCAGCAAGGAATAAATGTCTAGTTTCACCCTGAACGCATTGGCCATATATATATAAATATATTCACTGAAAAGTAATTAAGTTTTGTCGGATTTCTAAGAAAAAAAATATTTTTCATTTCTATTTTTTAAATGTTTATTTATTTTTGAGAGAGAGAGAGACAGAGCATGAGGGAGGGAAGGGCAGAGAGAAAGAGAGACACAGGATCTGAAGCAGGCTCCAGGCTCCGGAGCTATCAGCATGGAGCCCGATGCGGGGCTCCAACTCAAAAACTGTGAGATCATGACCTGAGCCGAAGTCGGACGCTGAAATCAACTGAGCCACCCAGGCGCCCTCAAAAATATTTTTTATTTCTATTTGATTTACTCTCACTTATATGTTCATGTTCTATGTCCCCTTATTTGGATGAGTTTTGTTTTGTGCTTCACTGCCATGTATAATTCTGTTTGAATCCTTCTCTGGTTATTTCCTCGCTCTCCTTCCCATGGTAGGTTTTTATGTGTGAATTGTGCTCCATCTCCTTTTAGTTTTACCTTAGATAGATGGTAAATTTCTTAATAATTTAATGCCATGTGGGGGCGCCTGGGTGGCTTAGTCGGTTAAGCGTCCGACTTTCGCTTAGGTCATGATCTCGCGGTTCGTGGGTTCGAGCCCCGCGTCGGGCTCTGTGCTGACTGCCAGCTCGGAGCCTGGAGCCTGTTTCAGTCTGTGACTCCCTCTCTCTCTGACCCTCCCCTGCTCACGCTGTCTCTCTCTCTCCTAGAAATAAATAAATAAATAAATAAATATAAAAATAAAAATGAATAATTTAATGCCATGTGTATTTATTTTAAGCTCTTACCAAAATATTTCTTTATATATGTAATGAATCAAAGATATGTTAGGTGGGCAATTAGTGTTGTATTTTGTGTGTGCTTTTTTTCATCTTTATTAGTTTAGTTGGAAATTCTGTTATCTCTATGATTTTCATTTTGGCTACAGTTAAATATTTTTAAAGTTATTTACTACTGTTTTGTGAGAAATAGAGGGTGCAGTTTCAATAATATTTAGTATCTCCATGATTTCTCAAGAAGTCTGAAAACAGTGCACCCCGTTGAAGAGAGATTGACCCCTAATTTTAATTTACTAAGTAACACCACACTGTTAATGCTGAAGTGGAGTGTAGGCACTCTTCTAGTAAATGCCAGGTGACTGGTGTTATATATGAGTCAAATATATTTGATTACAAAGAGACATCTACGAGGAACTCACGTTCTATTCTTTCCTTTGGGAAGGCCGAATCATAGTAAGGAAAGAGCAGGATGTGAGCCAGTCCTGAGCTGTCTTACTCAAGCCTATCACTGTTATCATGACCAAACTTACCTCTAGATTCTACCCAAACAGAAATCATAGGAGGTCTGAAACATCAATAGAGATTATTGTTACGCTAAGCTTTTACAGTTTGCTAAAGAACAACAGTATCTAGAGAAACGTGCCACCAAACATCTTCCCTTTCTAGCTGTAGGTACATTATACCTCAGTGTCAAAAAGAGAGGTAAGCTGACTGTCGTGTCTGAATGTTTCAAATGATCTCCGGGCAACTGTCTAAATAACATCTGATTTACCTTAACATCCTTAGCTATTCCTTGGTAATCATGGCAAAAATGTTTCGGCAGCCCTACCAAAATATAGCAGCTTGAAGGCACACAATGATACAGCAGCAGAAGAGGAATGAGCAGTGAAACCAGCATTTGCCCTGCAAGTCAGCAATTCTGCATCGAGGTATTTACCCAAGTGAAATGACAACATACATCGACACAAAGACTTGTACATGAATATCCATAGCAATTTTATTGATATCGATAATGACCAAGAATTGGAAACAACCCAATGTCCAACAACTGGTGAATGGGTAAGCAAAATATGGCATACCCATACAAGAGAGTATTAACTCAGCAAGAAAAGGAATAAATTAATCATAAGCACAACCACATAGATGACTATCAAAATCAAGAAACTGAGTGCAAAAGCTAGACACAAAATACTTCTTACTGTATAATTCCTTTTGAAGTCTAGATTCCTTCTGAAATTCTAGAAAATGCCAACTAGAGTCTAGGGACATAAGGTAGATCAGTAGTTGCCTAAAGCAAGGGGCAAAGGGATGGGTCTCCAAAGGAGTATGAAAACCTTTTGAGGGATGTGAAAATGTTCCTTATGTTTAAAAAAGATTTTTTTTCTGTTCAATGATTTTTTTTTTACTCAAGTTAGTCTTGGCTTCAGGAGTAGAACCTAGTGATTCATTTCTTACATATGACAACTCTTACAGTGCTCATCCCCAAAAGTGCTCTTTTTAATGCCCATCACCTATTTAACCCCCCCCATCTACCCACCCTCCATTCCAGAAATCCTTTTTGCTCTCTGTATTTAAGTCTCTTATGATTTGCCTCCCTCTTCATTTTTATCTTGTTTTTCCTTCCCTTCCCCTGTGTTCATCTGTTGAATTTCTCAAACTCAACACAGGAGTGAAATCATGTGATATCTGTCTTTCTCTAACTATTTCGCTTAGAATAATACATGCCAGTTCCATTCACATTGTTGCAAATGGCAAGATTTCAGTCTTTTTCATTGCTGAGTAGTATTCCATTGTATATGTATACCACTTCTTTATCCATTTGTTAGTTGATGGACATTTGGGCTCTTTCCATAATTTGGCTACTGTTGATAGCGCTGCTAAACACACTGGGGTGCACATTTTAAAGATTTAATTTTGGGGCACCTGGGTGGTTTAGTCTGTTGAGCCTTGGACTTTGACTCAGGTCATGATCTCAAGGCTGGTGAGTTCAAGCCCTGCATCAGGCTCTGAGCTGTCAGAGCCTGGAGCCTGCATCGGATTCTGTGTCTCCCTCGCTCTCTGCCCCTCCCCCACTTGCACTCTCTCAAAAATAAACATTTAAAAAATAATGATAATTTAAAAAATAGTTTATTTACACCCACACTGCGTGCCTGAATGGACAATTCTGAGATCAAGAGTCATATGCTCCACCCACTGAGCCACTCAGGCCCTCTCAAAATGCCCCCTATCTTGGTTGTGGTGATGATTTCACAGGTGCTTACCATGTCACTACTCACTGAATTGTATACCTTAAGCAGATACGGTTTATTATAAGTAAACTATGCCTTGGTCAAGTTGATAGTAATTTTTTTAATAGGCAAAAGATTTAAAACAGACACTTCACAAATGGCCAATAAGTACATGAAAGATCTCAATACCTGCAAACAATAAAGAAATGCAAATTTAAACCAACCATTTAATGCATGCATTTTACTGCATGTAAATTATACCTTAATTTTTAAAGTTTGGCTCTTAAAAAGAGAATTAAAATAAATTTTCTTTTCAAATCAGAAACAAAGCACTCAGAAATTTCACTTGCAAATGTGCGAAATCCGTACTCCGGGTTATTCCTTCAACATTGTTCACAAATACTCTAAACGTCCTTCAATTAGGAACCAGGGAAATAATTTATAGTATATACATCCAAGGAAGCACTCTACTGTGGCAAAAAGAATGAGGAACTGTATTCCACTGATGTATCTGCAGGTTCTGATGTAGCTGATTAACGCTGCCCCTTTGAAATCTGTTCTCTACTTGCTCCCAGAACAGTAGATCAGGCCACTCCTCTCCCTTCCTTTTTCCTCTTTATGTCCTGGGTCTCTTCCACATTAGAGGCCCCAGTGCTCAGGACTCAATCACCTGTCCTTCTCATTAATATTCTCTTCTAATCCCTTTATGATCTCATTCAGTCTCAAGACTTTGAGTAGTATCTGTATGATGATCCTAATTTTTGTGTCTTACATGGACCTCTCTCCTAAAGCTTAACTTGTAGATGCAACTCCTTACCCAATATCTCCATTTGAAAATCTAAAAGGATCTCATACATAGCAAGTTCAAAACCAGACTCTTAGATCTCTCCTTTCCAAATCCCCCTCTCCCCACCTCTATTTTCCATTTCAGTGAAGACTACCATCTTCTACTTGCAGACCGGGGCCTTCAGGTCATCCTTGGCTCTTGTCTTCCCCTCATGGCCCAGATTCAACTCATCAGAAATCTGTATCAGCTCTTGCATCCAAATCCAACCAGAATTTAACCACATCTCATCACCTCCACAGCACCAAGCCAGGCCCCCATCTCACCTGGATTATTGCAAAAGCTTCTTCTCTGCCTTCATTCTATGCTGGACTCAGCCACAAGAGAGATCCAGTTAAGACATAAGTCAATCACGCATGCCACTACTCTGTTCAAAGTCTTCCAATGTTTTCCCCATCTATTTTTTAGGAAAAGCTGAAAATGTTACTAGGCCCGACCAAGGCCCTGAGGTCCCCCTGCCCCTGGAACCTCAGCCCCTGCCTCTGTCCCACTCCCCACTCCATTCCAGCCACACTGGCCCTCTTGCTGTGCCCTGTATAAACAAGGCCTCCTCTTCCCAGACCCCTGTCAGACTCGCTGACTCTCCCCCATGCATTCACATGTTCCCTTCTCACCGAGGCCCTCCACGCCATCTCATTTAAATTCACCGATCTGTATGCTCCTTCCTTCCTGTGTTGTTCTCCAGCCCTTATCCTATAAAATTCTGCGTACTGGCAGCCTTCCGCCCATTAGAGTATGAGCCGGGCACTGTTCTCCCAATCGGGGGATGGAAAAGGAGGCCGCACTCAGCACACAGAAGTCTCTCAATCAAGTGCATGTATACACATGCGATGGCCTCGGAGTTTGCTACACATTTACCTGGAACTCCCTGAAGGCCCTCTTCCATTCGCTCTTCTCCTTAACCCCAGACTGAGATGTGAAAAGGTCTCTTCTCCTATAGCTCTGTGTCCCACAGCTGGTATAAGAGGCGACAAACCAATGAGCTATCTGGGAAGGCAACCAGAAGACCATCCTGCTGCTGCTTCAGAAAAAGAACTGGTGACTTCTGTGTACCAACCACCCTGGAGAGAGCACAGCAGCCTGGACCTTGTCCTCGATCCTCTGGTCATAGCAGAGCCCTAATTCCTCGACCTTGGGTCAAATAACATTTGAGGCAGAATCCTGGAACCCAGGAAGGGCGCTTTGTAGGGGCAAAAAGCAGTGGAAACAGGAAGCGAAAGACCTGCATTTCCCAGAAAATGGTCTCTTTCTGTCTTCTGTGCCCCAGAAGGCAGCCTCTAGTTCAGGGGACAGTACATCACTGACGGAGATTGGTCCGTGAAGCTGTCTGAAGCCACAGGACTTACCTTTATCTAGAACTTGGGGTCATTGGATCGCCCAGGAATAGGTAAAGGTGTCACACCCCAGTAGAAACACAGCCAGCTGACCTCCCCAAGGGCTGGCCGTATGGGAACTGAAGGGATCTGGTGACAGGGAGTACATGAGAGCTTCTCCGCTCAAGGGTTGTCCTCTTTTCTCCAGAAGATGTGGCCACTCTTCACGGAGGTCCTAGCCTCTGTCACATAAGTCAGTTCAGGGGCGCTGGGGAGCTGAGGTGCACAGGTTACCACCTGGCACTTCCCTGAAGACTTGGTGGGGACGATCCAAAGGGTCAGGTGTGTTTAGTCACTTTCTCGGAGAGGAGTTAAAATTGGTGGCCAGGGAGGAAACGGACGTTTCCCACTGAGCGCAGTTACTCGGCACAGTTGGGCGAGGGGAGCAGGGGACTGGACTGGGGTGGGGGAGGGGCACCGGAAGAAAGGCTCCGCCCAATGCCAAGTGCAGGCTGCAGGAGAGCCCTGGCTCAGTCTGAGGTGAACTCAGAACAAAACCACCTTTGACGGGAAGAAAGGCTTCCCAGGGCTTGTCTGAGGAACCACGCACAGCGGAATATGCCCTCCGTGGTGGTGGGGCCGGGTGCTCAAGCCTCAGCTTTTTTCTCTGGTTCCCCGAGGCGCAGGTGTCCCCACGGCCCCCTCAGTGCTGCCAGCTGAAAGAGAAACCGCCGCAGCCAGTTGCCCCGGAGACGTCTGGGACCTCCCCCTCCTGCAGGTGCCGGGCAATTCCGAACAGAAACTTGAGAAACCTTCCAAACCTCCGAAGAGGGGGTGAGGGTGCGGGGGAGGAACACATATTTCCATTCCTCGTCTTGCTGAAATCAAGGAACGCTCCGCCCTGCCCCCACCCCACCCCACCCCCTGCCCGCATTCTCCGGAGCTGGTCTCGCTTCCAATCCTTTATTTAAAAGTGAAAGATTTACAAAGAGACAAAAAGTTACCCAGGGGGTAAAAAAGAAAAAAAAAAAAAAAAAAAAGCAAATTTAGTAAAAGGGAGGAATTACAAACACTGCATACAGATTCCAAGGTGTGGCTGGGTCCGGGCCTGCTGGCCACGGGTCTCAGGCAAAGCTCTACAAGGTCAAAACCCTACGAAAATCCCGCCTGGGGGCAGGAGGTCCCTGGGCTTTCCCGGGAGGGGGGGTGAGGGGGGGTCCTGCCTCTGGTCTTTGTCGAGGCCCTCAGAGCCCCGCCAGCCTTCTACGCTCGCGCTGCACTTGGCCTCTAAATCCCTCCCGCCGGAACACGGCTAACTTTCGCCTTCACAGCTGCTCTGCGATCCCGACGTCGGTCTGGAACCCGAGACTGCGCCCCACCCCCACCCCCCAGGAGGGGAAGCGGGATCGAAAGCAACCTTGGAAGAAAGGCAGTCGGGGAGCTTTTGTGCCCGTTGAAGGAGTGAGTCGCGCCGTCCCCGCTGGCGCGTCCGTGCGCGGACGGCTGGAGCACCGACGGGGGGGCCGGCCCGCTTGGGGACATGCATCGCCCTTTTTCCCCCTGCAGCTGCTCCACCAAAGAGCAGTTCTTTTGAAGGCCAGGAACAAGGAGCGTCCTCCAAGTTCATAATTAGAAATCTCAGGGAGAAATCGCTGTTGCTAAGTTATGCCATGGGGAAAGGGGCTTCCTTTTTGTAATTAAAAAAAAAAACACACTAATTCTATGTTTAGATTGTTCATATGACCATGAAGACTAACTGAGGGACAAATCCAATGGGGTGCACTTCACGACAGGGGGCTCAGGGCTGAGCCAGTGAATGGTCTTCGTTTACTGCTCTCTGCATATACAGAAAGCCTAGAAAATCTCCAGGGAAATGAAAGAATGTTATATCTGCAACCCATAGTTCCAAAAACACAAGTGCCCTGTGCTTAACAAACCTGTGCCTACATTATTTCAAGTCATAACAAACCTGTGTGCAAATATTTACGACAATGTACAGAGGAAAAGAACTAAGGCTTTTCTTTGGAGAGATTGAAAAAATAAAGCATGCTCAAAGTCACGTTTAGATTATGGCAATTTTTAGATCAAACGATTATTCCATGTTCCTCCCAAGTTAAAAACATATATATATATTTGTGTGTATATAACATATACAGAATATTAATATGTATATACTTTAGAAACATGAATGCTTATATAGCAAACAAAATTTAATATTACTAAACATATTGTTATATACAAATTTTGTGTATAAAAGTATACGTAAAATATCCAAATATTTAATTAGGGGTTGAATACTCTTTTTCTTTCCCATGAATTTTATTTCTTTATTTTTAAACGTTTATTTGTTTTTGAGAGAGAGAGAGAGAGAGACAGAGCACAAGTGGGGGAGGTGCAGAGAGAGTGGAAGACACAACAGAATCTGAAGCAGGCTCCAGGCTCTGTGCTGTCAGCACAGAGCCCGATGCAGGGCTCGAACCCACGAACCGGTGAGATCATGACCTGAGTGGAAGTTGGATGCTTAACTGACTGAGCCACCCAGGCGCCCATGAATACTTCTTTTATAAATTATGTTGGTATACAAGGGAGTACAAAACAACCTGAAAATCCTGATAGCCTGATTAAGGGATGATTGTCTGCCACAGTTTATGCCGGTCACACAGATGTGACCTATATGTCTCACAGAAGTATCTGCTTCCTGCCATCAATTCCACTCTGGGTCAGGTTGAGGAGGAAGCCACTCTATGGAGCATTACCAGCCAACATGATAGAAAGAGAGGTGTCACAGGGACACCAGTGACAGAGCGGAGGGCTTCTGCCCAGAAGTGACATGCTCTCCTATATTAACAAGTCATGCAGCTGACTTCTGGGGGACCAGAACATATCACTCTCCCTTGAGAGCTGGGATAGCCAGATCCTGAGGGACACACTACAGTGCCTCATTGGGCTACACTGGATTGCTTGAGATTACTAAGAAGGAAAGGCAGCAGGCACTTGAGCCAAATGATCTCACCAGGTAACAAAACTCAATGCCACACTGTCAGAACAACTCACTCATCTCCAGTGACATAGTAATTTCCCTAAATTTCAGTGCAGGCATTGAGAATTCATTTTTATAGTGGAATAGTAAAACATCCCATTTTGGGGCGGTGTTTAGAAATCAGTGAAATTGGTGATTAAGGTAGAAAGGTTCTTTTCTTACATACACACCTCAGGTTCATCTAGTGACCTTTTATAGGCTGCCTATAATTTCTCTGAGAGCAGGAACTGGTAACTGACCTCTGTCTCCCAACCACTTAAGACTCACTGAGCAAAGAAAGAGTAAATGCCATTTAGTCCAACTGCGACTTTTAATAAAATAGCTAACAACCCTGAGAACTCCTTTGTGTTTTATTTTATTACTGAAATATTATTTATTAGTCCTTCCTCTCCCTGAAACAATCCATTTGGACAAGGTGCTCACCCTGTCATCTGCAAAGTGGCAGGGCCCTCTCTCTGATGTCCCTCCCCAATCTAAGCCTTGATTCAGGCTTTCTTGTGGCTCAGTTCTACAAATTAACAGCTGCAATAATTCCTAATTTTCCACTGAATTGCAGAAATAGAAAAGCAATTAACTTGGATTTCTGTAGCCCTGTTGATCATTTTTAACCTACAGTATCCTACCCTATACAGACTCTTCAGACCCCGCTATCATCTAGAAATGAGCACCCGACTGGCTCAGACGGTAGAGCATGTGACTTGATTTCTGGGTTGTGAGTTCAAGCCTCACGTTGGGTGTAGAGATTCCTTTAAAAATAAAATCTTAAAGAAAAATTAAAATGCCACTTTGAAAGGCAACTGGGTGGCTCAGTTGGTTAACCGTCCAGCTTTGGCTCGGGGCATGATCTTACGGTTGGTGGGTTCGAGCCCAGTGTTGGGCTCTGTGCTGACAGCTCAGAGCCTGGAGCCTGCTTCGGATTCTGTGTTCTCCTCTCTCTCTGCCTCACACCTGCTTGCATTCTCTCTCTCTGTCTTTCAAAAAAGAATAAACATTAAAAAATTTTTAAAAATAAATAAAATGCTACTTTGACTCTAACTTCTGGAGACTTCCTCAAAAGTGATTTTTTTCCTTCGTTGGTACAGATAAATCCTTCATTCATTGCATCTATATTCGGTATGTAGAAAAATGAAGTGACACAATTCTCTCACTTTGTGAAGTGCCCTGAATTCCTGTTTAGAAGAACCTAAGCTTGACGATAGGTCTTTGCCACATGACCTTTCTTACAGGAGAAGAGAAACAATTATATTAATTAAAATTAAAATTAACTTAATTAAAACAATAGATTAAATCATAAATTAAATGATAAATTAAAATATATTAAATTATAAATAGCTAAAATACTTCAAAATGTCTCTTTAGTTGTTTCCTTATGAAGTACATATTCTATCACGTATTACAGTTTATTAGACAGATAAGCTGGACAAAACTTGCTGATTTGCAATAATATTTAGTCCACACACCCTTCTAAACTCCCACCTCCTACTCCTGATTTTCTCCAACATTAGCATAAGGTCAGCTCACAGTACATGGTCATTGTACATACACCATCCATTGAGAAGGAAGGTCCCTCTTTCTTTATCCTATAATAGGACTCTATTTGTCCCAAATAATTTTTAATTGATATATGTATATATCAATATCTATCTATCTATCTAGAATGTCAGTCATGATAATGGTATAAACATGAGCTGTGATAAACATTTGTGTTTTTTGGAAAAAAATCAAAATGTGCTAATATTTGAAATATGCTAATTTAAAGTGAGGTCTATCATCATATGCAGTTATGACCTCTGGACCAAAATCTATCTACAAATGCACATGCACACCCATGAGGTGAGTGAGGATAAGCTGGAGAGAGAAGGGAAGATAGGAAAGCCAGGGCCGAGAACCATACCTAATGCCTCATTGGCATTAGCGTCCATTAACCAGGAAGGATGCAGCTGTGAACTTGAATGCCTGCAGTGGCCACAAAGATCCATGGACTGGAGAATCCAGCTTGGTGGTATCAGTGTGAGCTGGAGACTTAATGTCCTTCCTGAAGGGGGCAGTTATCACCAGCAAATTGCCATCTCGCTGCAAGAAGACACAGTTGGCCAGCACATCCCATTTTTCAAGAGAAACACAAAATCTGGGGCTCCTGGGTAGCTCAGTCGATTAAGCGTCGGGCTTTGGCTCAGGTCACGATCTCGAAGTTCCTGAGTTCGAGCCCCTGCGTCGGGCTCTGTGCTGATGGCTCAAAGCCTGAAGCCACTTCAGATTCTGTGTGTGTGTGTCTCTCTCTCTGACTCTCCTCTGCTCTCTCTCTCTCTTTCTCAAAAATAAACATTAAAAAGAGAAACACAAAATTCATATTTTAAATATGAAATCTCCTGAGTTTTAAATGTTTTCGTTAATTCAGTTAAAATAAATACTGAGTAGGCCACACAAGCCACATCCTGAACTTGGTCTTCAGGCCACCAGCTGTAACTCTGAGGCTAATGCTTCCACTTATAACTGTCCCCGAGACAAGCAGGGATACCTTAGACAAAATTATTTAATCTCACTTTTAAACCTTAAACATGGGCAAAGCATTGTGCAATATCTATCCAGAAACTTCCTACAAGATCCTTTGCAAAGTAATTAACAAACATCTCAACAATGCCACAAACTAGCATTCAGAAATGTGATCTTGCTTTTTAAGCATTACATAACCCTCAACCCTAGAGATAATGAAGAATACTAATGACATATAATGCTAATAAGAATACTAATGACAAATGAACGCTTCAGCAGCTTTGTGCTAGCATATCATCCCTGAAAAAGAAGCAGTTTCTTCCCTACTCTGCCAGAGATAGCTCTCAACTCAGAGTCAAATGCAAGTAACTTGACTCAAAGGGAGAGAATAAATGGCTGAGGAAACCAAGAAATGCTGCCAGGAGCTTCCCCCCACCCCCACCCCCGGCAGCAGGCCTACTGAGGTCACCGACCCTCACCTTACAGAAATAGGTGATGCCCGTTCACAGTCCAAAATTGCAAAGGTATAAAAAGGACAGTTGAGAAATATGCTTCGGTCCAACCCCTGACCCCCAGCTACCTAATACTCCTCCCCAGAGGCAACTCCTTTACTGAACTCTTTCATCTTCTTAAAATATGTCTTCAGAAGAACTGTTGAACGCATGGACATTGAAATGGAAACCTAGTTTAGAAATGCGTGCTCTTTTGGAATTTCAGGATTGGGAGGGACCTGGTTCAGTCCTTAATTCACAGCCTCCCCTAGCATCGCTCCTGCATAGCGAGCTTTCTAAGGATGAGAAACCATTCCATTCCAGGCAGCTCATTCCACTTTTCAATAGCTCTCGTACTATTGTTTAAAAAAAGATTATTTTTAAAAATTTTGAAATCTGCCCATCTGGTGTTTTTCCTCATCAATCCTTGCTTTGCCCTCAAAGGCCTGAGAAAACAGGTGGTCCAAGACCTCTTGCCTAAGAAGGAACGTAAAGTATTTGAAGTCCTCCTTTCTTTATTCTGTCAAATAACTTCTTTCTCTTCCCTTTCTACAGGGTGTATGGTTGCAGAGGACTCACCACCACATTCCTTCTAGAAAAGATTAAACTCTTAGTTAAAATACTGAGCAAGCTCTTCTAAGAAGAAGACTGCTCATCAGAGGAAGAAAAAAGTTTCTGATTTGTAACTGGCCAAGAGAAGGAACAGCCTGTGTTATGAAAATTGATAGACCATATGAGATTAAACTTGGGAAGTACTAGTACATACTTGTCAATATGGTGTGCATGGAAGCTTTCTCCAGAATCTTTTGCTCAAGCAGAAATTTTGGTTGTAAGTTCTCTAAGAACTTTCCAAGATAGTCTAAAATATCTTTGGAGTCCTGATGTCTCCATTTGAAATGTAGTATTAGAGTGAAGGAGACCCGGCCTGGATTTGGGTTCAAGGCTGGCTTCATGACTAGCAAATCTTACTTTGGGACTTTGGGGAAATTATTTATTTAATCTCTCCAAGCCAGTGTCATCTTTCTGTAAAAGGCAAACACAGTATAACCCAACTAATGGGTAATCAGATGAGCTAATTTCTGATTAGTACTTAGCATGGAGTTGAGGCTGTCTCCCTGCTATTCCTATGGTGGTGGTGGTGGTGGCAGCCTTTGCCCAAGATGTGGCCCAGGCTATACCGTGGGAGCACTCTCTGCAGAGACTGAGTGCCTGAGAACCCTTCATGCAAGGCCCCGTCTGGGCGAAGCTGTGCTCTCTTAAGAGGTTATCATTTCTGCAGCTTGGCCATATAGTTTCCCACTTTAGAAATAACACATTATCTGTACACTCCATGTACCTGCCAAAGAGCACAAACTCATCTGGAATGTCACCCCTTCCATCAAAAACTCAGGGGAGAAACTGAAACTTCAGACAGGTGTCCCGCTAGGATGCAAAAGTCATCCATGCCTCCCCATTCCTTGGGATCAACCCAGTATCAGATTGTATGCCTGAAATGTCCCACTGCCTCCTTGAGTAATTGTTTTCATAAAGCTTTGCTTCCTGAGATGCCATCAGATCATATCAGAGGTTGTTGGAACAAAATAGCTCTCTAAAGCTTGGTACTATTACAAAAAGGTGGCTAGGAAAGAACTCTAAAGTCTGTATACATTGTCTTCTTTCCAGGAGTCCATGGAAGAAATTGCTACGCAGTCTTAAAATTTAGTTGTAGCTTTAATTGATTCATGTTTTAACCAATGACAATATGATTTGTGCTACCCATCATATTTTCTTGACAGACGCCTTAGAGCCAAATCTGTGGCCTTGTTAAGTAAACGCATGGGACTTTGTTGAGCGCAAATCTTCTGCAAGACTCACTTCCAGCTTCATTCCATGTTCTCCTGTGGTGTTTCTGGTCTGTTCTCCTCCATTTTGGGACGTTTCCGTAGTTGTGTTTCTTTGCAGAGGGCCTTCAGTCCTTGTTTGGAACACATGGGGGGAATTAAATGAGTCTTCTAGAATCTTCATAGTCTTCCTCATCCGGAGGCTGAGTAAGTTCAGAAGGCTCAGTGATCTTGATTGGTTAAAACAAAGGAATAAACAAGAATGACTCTAAATTCAGATTATGTGTATATATATACACATATACACACATACATATAGGTTCTATGGATGGTAAGGAGCCCTGTGCTCTGGACTGCTCCTCCAGTGACAAAGTTCTGGGCTTTACCTCCACTTACCTCAGGTTAGTAATTCCTACTTAAAGCTGAGCTGAACCAGGCCTGAAAGTCACCAGTGAATCTTGTGAGGAGAGGAGGGAATCTGGTTGTAGGAAGGGGCCCGCAGGTATCTGTCAGGTCTTGGAAGGAGCCATGAGAACAGACCGTACTCTGAAAAAGAAATGTAGCTCAAGTTTCCACTGCCGCAGAAAGTCTCATTTCTTCGGGCCAAACCCTTCGTGAACTTCCCTGGCGCTTCTGCTCCAGAGCAGTGTGTCTCCTGTAGTGTTTGTGTTGAATCTTTATTACAAGCGCTTGTCGTTTGCAAAGTAATTAACACGCATGTTTGCTTTTCAGGTCCCGGTGACTGGTTCCGGGCATACGAAACGCTGGGGACTCGGTACTTATGCATTCGTTCAACTAATATTTTCCAAGGCCCGTCTCTGAGCCAGGAGTTGGGTGCCCTCAACTCCAGCAGATTTCTAGGGTGCTTGGCGGGATGGGAAAGGCCCGGAGACTTGCGAGTTCGCGTCTCCGCCGCCTGGCACTCTCGTCACGCGGGCGCAGCGTGGGCAGGCCGGCCTCCGACCCCCGATAGGGTCCCGGGGTGCTGCGGAGGTGTTGGGGGCCAGAATAAAGGGATGGGTTTCCATTCCTGCCATTACCCGGCCTCGGGCCTCAGGCTCGGCCAGTTTGCCCGGAGCTGGTACAAGTTTGCTCCGCAGGTTGGACGAAAGGCGGAAATGGGTACAAATCTGGCTCCACGGAGGCTGGGTCCCTGAGGAACTGCGAGTCCGCGAGCACCGGGTCCGGAGGAACAGCGCAGGGAACGTCTCCACTCGCAAACCAGCTCCTGAAGGCACCCGCTCGGCTCCCGGACGCCGCCTTCTCCCGCCACCCCAGCCCCGCCCCGAGCGCTTGGACCCCACGGGGGCCCCCCTGTCCGCCACCTCCAGTCGCCGCCCGCCTGAGGTCCAAGCTGCCGGTCCTTCCTCCCTCCTCCTAGCTTTCCGCTCCTCCTCTGCTCCTCCCGATCCCTCCTCCGCCGCCTGGCCCCTCCTCCTTGCAGCCCAGCCTCCCCGGCCCCCGCCCCCGCGAGCTAGACGTCTGGGCAGCCCCCGGCGCCGCGGCCGCAGCCTCCGCCCCCGGCACGGTGTGCACGCCCGCGGCCAGGGCGACCCGAGCGCGAGCGGTGCCGAGCTGGTCCCGAGCGAGCCCCGGCGGCCACCGCCTCCCGGGCCGGACGGCAGGCCGCCTCCGCGCCCGCCCGCGTCCCGCCTCGCCGCGCACGGCCGCCCGCCCGCCTCGCTCCCGACGCGTCGCGGACACCCGGCGCCGGCGCCTGGGGGGCAGCGATGCGACCCTCCGGGACCGCGGGCGCCGCGCTGCTGGCGCTGCTGGCTGCGCACTTCCAGGCGAGTCCGGCGCTGGAGGAGAAGAAAGGTAAGGCGAGTCCGGCGGCCCCGCGCCCCGCGCCCCTCCTTTCCTGTTTCCTCGAGGATCAGCCGCGCTCCGGCCGGACCGTGGGAGGAACTGGACGTTTCGTTTCTGGGCTGGGCGAGGCCGGGGCGGCCCGGGACCGGAGGCTCTCCCCGCGCGGGGCGGCGGGGCGGCGGGCGGGGTGTGGGAACCGCCGGCCGGAGCTCGGCGCGCGAGAGCGCTCGCAACTTTCCGTCCGCACTTCCCCGGACTCCCGCGCGGGCCCCGCGTCCCGGCGCAGACCCTCGGCGCCGGCGGCTGCGGTTCCCGCACGTGCGCAGCGCGCGGTCCTCGCGGGGGGCCGGGTCGGGTGGGGGCGCGCGCCCCGCGGCGGGGGTCAGGCAGCCGGGAGCAGCCCCCGGGAATCCATCGCACCCCTCGCGGACCGCCTAGGACGGGTGGTTTCCCTGCACCCGCGTCCCGTACGGAAGCCGCCCTGCTGGCCCTGGCCTCGGGAGCCCGGGTCCGGGCCCAGGTCGCAGCGCCCTGCAAACCCTTCTCCTAGGTGCGGTGCTGCAGCCCTGACCTGAGACGCCCGAGGGGGTCTCGTATCTGCCTCTCGCTGTGGCTGCGGGGAGCTGGGGGCTTAGTTTTCCTCTTCGGCAAAAAGGGGGTGGTGTCGGACCCCCCCGTGGGCGCAGACCCCAACGCTCGCCTTGCTGTCAGCCCAGCGTGGGTCAGGGGTACCCAGGCTCCCCACCAGCCCAGGGCTCCCTCCCAGGCACCCACGCCCCCCGGGCTCCCGGCGTCCTGTGCAGTCGCTTCCCCAGAACTCCCGAGATTTGCCCCCACCTGCAGCGCTTCGGTTCCAGGCGTTCTGGTGGGGCTGGACCGAGAGGTGGGGCCGGCGGGCGGCGGGACGGCTGGGTCCCGCTGCCGGGCTGCCCAGGGGCCGGACCCATCCTGGCCAGGTCCCCACGGCTTCTCAAAAGAAGGCTCGCAGCAAACTTTCCTTCTCAAAATCCCGGGATTTTCTCTTCGGGATGTTTCTTTTAGCTTTTTGAAGAATTTGACATTGGGCCAACCAAAATATTAAACATAATTTAAAAAAAAGGGGGGGAGGGCGGGAGATTGATGTCCGTGGTTCATGTGTGCTAAATGTCCAGACCAAACATGAGCGAGTCTGGCTTCGTGACTACCGACCATAAACCCACTTGACATGAGAAACATGCCTCAGAAGGTTTAATTACACAATTTCAAAATCAAGCAACCCGGGTTCCAAGTCAGGTCTGTACTTGCTCTTGATGTCATTGGCATGGGGAGTCAGGGTTTGGAGCTGAGTGAGTTTCTTAGGGGAGCGGTAAGGCACAGACCAGTGACTCCCCAACTTGGTTGCACGTTGACATCCTTTGGGATTTTAACCAAACCAAACAAGAGGAAAACTGCCGTCTGGCTCCCACCCCCAGACCTTCTGATTTCATTGATCTGGGATGAGCTCTGGGCATCCGGGATTTTTAAAAGCTCCCCTGGTGATTCTGGGGGCAGCCTGGTTTGGGAATCACCGCCATAGGGGACAGGGCGGTGAAGTCTATGGAAAGATGACCTGCCACTGTAAGGAACTTTTTGAACGTCTGGAGTTTTCACAGTCTTGCAGAATGTAGGAAAAAGGGGGTGGGGTGATTTCAGTACTAAGGGATTAGGCTTTTCACTGACAAATCTGGTGGCAAGCTTTCTGTCCCCTAAGGAGTCTGGAGGGCTCCCTCTCCAACTTGCTATGAGCCCTGTCCTGCTCCTGAATCAGCTGATGATCGATGATCGATCGGGTCCTCTTAGGGAAGCGGTATTTCTCCCTTTCTGCCACAGGGGACCCCTTCCTTATTTTATTTTATTTTAATTTAATTTAATTTATTTATTTTTTTAATGTTTTATTTATTTCTAGGAGAGAGAGAGAGAGACAGCGTGAGCAGGGGAGGGTCAGAGAGAGAGGGAGTCACAGACTGAAACAGGCTCCAGGCTCTGAGCTGGCAGTCAGCACAGAGCCCGACGCGGGGCTCGAACCCACGAACCGCGAGATCATGACCCAAGCGAAAGTCGGACGCTTAACCGACTAAGCCACCCAGGCGCCCCTTCCTTATTTTATTTTAAATGGACTCTTAGAGCGCCTCCAAAACATCACTTTTTTCTTTTCTTTCTTTTTTTTTTTTTACTCCAGAAATGTTCGCAGCTCTTTGCTGTTACACCTTTGAACACTGCTATTAGTGCTTGCTTAGAGATTTGTTTCTGAGAAAAATACAAATACCACTTAATTTGACTGTCCTGTATCCGCTTAAAACAGAATGCTCCTGAATAAAATTGTGAGGAGGCGAACAAATGTCATTCTGTTAAAGTAACATTAAAACTCCCGTTTCGCTTATTTTTTAAATATAATTTATTGTCAAATTGGCTTCCATGCAACACCCACTGCTCATCCCAACAAGTGCCCTCCTCAGTGCCCATCACCCATTTTCCCAGCCCCCCAGCAACCCTCGGTTTGTTCTCTGTATTTAATAGTCTCTTATGGTTTGCCTCCCTCCCTCTCTGTAACTATTTTTCTCCTTCCCTTTCCCCATGGTCTTCTGTTAAGTTTCCCAAGATTCTCATATGAGTGAAAACATATATCTTTCTCTGACTGACTTATTAAAGGGCAAATCATTAAACCTATAAAATGAAACACTTTTACAAAAGGTGTTGAAGACCAGTGTCAAGTTCAGTCAGTGTTGTTTGGGAAAAGTTACTCATTTTAGACAGACTTATTAGGTCTAAGATACAGTTTCTTAGACTGTATCTAAATCTGTTAGTGCACTGAGTTCTTAGTGCACTGAGTACTGACCCTTCATTAAGCATACGTGGCGGGTACTCTATTTATAAAAGGGGAAACCGAGGCACAGAGAAGTAAAAGTGACTTCCACATTTAGCAAGAATGAACCAGGATTCGAACTCGGGCCTTCTCGCCCTAGCGCTCTCCCCCAACCGCCTCACTGAGTTACACCGCCTTGTGGGAGTCTTGGTTTCTGGGTCGCCGGGTCTGGTGCGCGTGAACGTCTAATGTCAGATGCTGGGAGAGGGGGAGGAAGAGCCCCAGGAACGGGCGTGTTAGGGTTGGTGTCTGTGTGAAACTTGGAACAAACACCGGCCTGTGCGATGCTCGAGACTCATTTACTCGGTAGTCCGAGGTGGAGATGGCTTGGGGGGCGGGAAGGTGGCAGACGTCTTTCTCAATGAGACCCCGGGTGGTATTTGAATTGTATCCCAAGTGAAGATCCACTGCCTGCTTCTCTCTAAGGAGTTTAGATGTGAGGACGTTCGTTCAGCTCAGTCCTGGCCGGGCAGCTAGGATGCCTGCCTTCTCCTTCCAGCTCTGAGGCAAGGCGGACATGTCATCTACCAGCTCTAAGCTCCTGAGTCCTCATTTCAGATTTCAAGAAGTATTTATTGAGTGCATAGCGTGTAGCAGACATTATGAGTTAAAAGGGGGCAGGGGTGACTTTAATGGTTTCTAATGCTGTTTCCAAACTTTGATTCTTTAAGTCCCCGATCAAGTACAGATGGTGTCCGACTTACGGTGCTTCGACTCACAGTTTTGTTTTGTTTTTTCATTTTATGATGGTGTGAAATCGATGCGTGTGAAGTAGAAACGGGACCTGGAATTTTAAATTTGGATTGTTTTTCTCCCTGGCTGGTGATACACGGTACAATCCTGTCCCGTGATTCATGAGACATTCGACACTTCATATAAAGCAGGCTTTGTGTTAGAGGACTTATCCACCTGTAGGCTAATGTAAGTGTCCCGAGCACGTTTGAGGTGGGTTTGGCTAAGCTGTGATGGTAGGTATCATAAATGCATGTCAATGAATATTTCTAATTTATGGCGACGTAACTCCATCACAAGTCAGGGGAGATCTGAATTAGGAAATTGCTTTTCAAATCTGAAAAGGAGACCAATGGGCTGTGCGTCCATCATACATTCACACCTGTGCGTAGCTCTTGTCTAGTAATAACTGGTTGAACTCCAGCAGATTTTTGAGCATTATTTCTGGCTTTATCTAGTTTCAGAGTCTATAACGTTTCCAAAATTCATTCTCAAGCTTGAAGAAACCGATGGCCCCAATCCACTGTGCTGCATGATTAGACTTGGTCCACGTGACAGCGCTAACATGTTTTGAAATGTTTCTGGAGGTAGTGTCAGTAAAAGATGAAGGATTCCGCCCTGTTTACAAAGAAAATACTCTTTTTTTCCCTCCCCCCTTTGATCTAAGCTCCAGGGCTAGCAGCTAAGGTTTGAAACTTTTCTGACAGGAGTGGCGAGCCAACTCTAATATTAAGTTGGTGATTATGGATGTTAAGAGAAGATAGCCCTGTCCTGGGGCCCCGGGTCTCAAGATCAGGATAGGATCAGGATGTTGGAGACTGGAGGCTTCTTCAGCAACCCACCTAGGAGTTGCCACGTGGCTTGCTGTGAAAGTTGTGTGTTTGTGTGTGTGTTTTAATTTGGACTTAGTAAGTACAGTTGAAAGGGGCTTATTTAAAGTTAGGTGTTTAGTACTCGGGGAGTGTTTTCAGAAAAGCTCCAAGTTCTAGAATATGGTTCACCCATGCATTGTTTCCAGGTGTGTGGTTTCAAAACTAGACTCTGCTCCTCAGATCTGTGCGGGACTACTTTCGTTTTGTTACCTTCTGTCATTTTTGGACATTTACAGTTGTCACTGGAAACGTTTTTAGCCCCAGTTATTACTGGTTTATTCTTAAACCATTGACACACGGAATAGAGTATCAATCTTGCTCTCCTGGGCCATTCCTATTTGACATCAGCTCAGCGCTTCTGTCCATTCCTTCTTTTTCATTTTCCTCCTGAAAGGTTGTCTTTTCCAAGTCAATTCCAGCAGTTGCTCTTCCCATGCCTGGAGTCTGCCACCCAGCCCATGGCATGAGCACATTAGTTTGAATTCGGGCAAGGATCCAGTGTGATGTCAAATAACCGGTTTGACTGAAATTTATACTTTTTCAGAGTCGTTAGATACAGCCTCCTTCCTATGCATGTAGATAGACACAGTCAATTCAGTTGTCTAGAAAGTTCCCCGAGCCAGCTGGGAGCAGGAGGGATATCCAGGGCCAGGGAGCAGTGGTGGCTTGTTTACTTAGCCCTGTTAGAAGCTAAGTGCTGGATTTGACATTTTAATCTCTGAAGGCCCTGAAGTATAATATCAAATGCCTGACTGGCCCTGTTGACTAAGCATCTGTGAATTGCATATGCTTAAAATAAATTTTACTCCTACCAAATTTCAGCAGCTTGCTTCGGAAAGTAGTACGTGAAAGCTAACACAGGGGGATCGAATTTCCCTCTTCACTCCAAGTTCTAGCCCGTGCTGGTGGGCCAGCACACCTGGCCCTGATTTACGAGAAATAATTACCGAAGTTCACCACTATTGTTTGTCCTTTGAGTATAAGGGCGGGTATTGCTACCTGTTACAACTTAGGCTCTTATTTGCTACTTTTTTCCCCTTTGTGTTTGAGCCACAGTGAGCAGTTCGCACTGTTCCTTCCACATTTTGAGATCTAGAAATGCATCAGAGTTGGTACTTGCCCTTAAGTGTCCGGAAGTCGGGGAAGAGAAATCTATAGATAACAAATTTAAGACAGAGTCCCAGAAGCAATGGCAGATTTGTGTACAAGATGACGAATTCTTCTGGTATTAGTCTGCTTTTAATTCTACCTGGTGAAGGGAATGACCCCAAACGGAAGGGCGTGCTCACCTGAGCCTGTGGGTATTTCCCTGGAGAATATAATCGGAAGGCGTCCCAAGAGTAGTGCCGGTTGTAGCAAAGGTCTGACGAGCGCTGGTTATTTAATGCAGTGGGAAGAGAAGGGAGGCATTGGGAGGCTCCAGTTCATAAGGGCTTCACCGTCCTCCCTGGGAAGGGAAGCTCACTGGGGAGTTCTCAGCTGGGACCTGTGTGATGGCTGTGATGGTTGAGACCAGTGACTCTGACAGCATCACGGGGGATGGATTCCAGAGGCAACAGTGAAAATAGGGAGCAAGGTGATTCCTGCGGGCCAGGAGAGATACAGAAGGGGGAGCAGTGAGGATGCAGGAAAAGTGACTCAGGCTGACCTGGAGGCAGTTAATATATAACCAGTACAAGAAACAGAGTCCCAGGTGACACACAGGTTCTGACTTGGAAGGCGGGGTAAACACTGTAGCCATTCACAGAGGCTGGGAATGGTCCCAGAGGAGGTAGGTCAGCTGCGGGGTGGGGGGGTGGGGGGGAGGAGGACTTAGATGGAAAAGTCCAGGGGGCAGTAGAGCATCCAGGTTTGGAGCCCAAGTGAGCAGTGTGGCCTTGAATTGTCATTTTATTAGTTTCAATTGCAGATATTGTCTTTGGCCATAAAACAGCCCGCCTCCTGCCTGTCTCATGCGCACTGTCTCCATCCGTTTTGAGCCAGGCTGGGTTCTTCTGGATTACTGGCTTCTTTCTTCATTAGGCTGCTGTGGTGCCCGATTAGTTGCAGTTATCAGCAACTGATAAGTAATATCTTATGCGTGGGAGTACATCGGGATTCGTATTTGTGTAATACCGCAGATCCTCAGATGAGTAGCCCCCAGTTCTTATTTAAGGCAGCATCAGACTATTTGGTGGCTGCGTTAGGGACTGAACGGAAAGGGTAGGAGGTGACTTTTTTCTTTTCTTTTTTTCCTTCCCTCTTCCCTCACCTTTCCTTTCCTCTCCTCTTCCCTCTCCTCTCCTCTTTTCTTTTTCTCTTCTCTTCTCTTCTCTTCTCTTTTCAGCAGTAGCTTTTGAACCTTGAATGTACCTTAGAATCACACGAGGAGAATGAAAAAGAATATGCACCCTAGACCTCTGGAGGGGGAGGGTGGAGTGCCAGTACACACATTTTTAAAAATTCCCTAGGCCACCCCGATGAGTGTATTAAGCGTTGTGTGTCACTTCTGGCAGAGAAGAAATTTTCTCTTGGTTCTCAGACTTCCATTTCTTACTCACTGCCTGAGCATCCTCAAGATCCAGGAACAGTTTGGTATTTCATTAGGAAATCAGTCTCGAAGCTGAATTTTTTTCTCATGAATTCATGAAAAGTCTATTGCAGTGGCTCCCAGGGTGTGTTTCCCAAGGAACTTTGAAAACGCCGAGAGAGATGCACATTCTTGGACCCCCTACCTGGACCTCTGAACCGGATACTCGGGATGGGGCTCATGGTCTGAGAACATGAGGCCTCTCGGGGACACTGAAGCACGCTGGTTCCAGAATCACAGACACTCCACGCAGACCTCATGCTGGGTTCTAGAAGTTTGGTGGGAGTAGGGTAACTGCTTGTCTTCAAAGCACTCATATTTGGAAGGGCTGAATAGGGAGAGAGAGAGTTAGGAGCAACTACTGTTAATGCAACATCTTATAATAAGTGTGATTTGGGATTTCAGTGGGAGCCTCCAAAACGGGGTTAATTTTGTTTCTGTGATGGGGGCAGTTTCTCAGAAAAAGAACAGTTAGCTGGATCTCAACAGTGAGATTTTGCCCATCTCCAGGCAAAGGGAAAAGGAGGCCATGCTTGTGAACTTGGTGATCCGTCAGCGAGCCCATCCCCGATCATTTTATAAACATGAGCGCCTTGGGGCGCCTGGGTGGCTTAGTCGGTTAAGCGCCCGACTTTCGCTTAGGTCATGATCTCGCGGTTCGTGGGTTCGAGCCCCGCGTCAGGCTCTGTGCTGACTGCCAGCTCAGAGCCTGGAGCCTGTTTCAGTCTGTGTCTCCCTCTCTCTCTGACCCTCCCCTGATCACGCTCTCTCTCTCTCTCTCTCTCTCTCCTAGGAAAAAAAAAACATTTAAACGTGAGCGCCTTATTAGAGCACAGGCTAAAGCTTTAGAATTTCCTGCTTTGTGTTTCTAAATGACCCTGAGGAATCTTACAATGTCAAAAGTAAAGTGCCTGAGAGGTAACACGTTTTACATTTAAAAATGAAAATGGCATGTCTGAAGAAACTTACGGCCGGATGTGAAGAATTGAACTAGAATCTGGATTACAGTTGATAGTTTTAACATTCTTCCCAGTAGCATGACTTGGCCCTAAAACTTGTTATGAATAAGAAAATGATAGCTTTACATTCTTTACTTGACTCCCACCACAGAAAGCAAGGAGAGAAAAGAAGTAAAAATCTGCATAATTCTAGATGTAATAAAGACCCATTGTATCACATTGACTCAGAAAATGAGTCTTCAATTAATTGAACTACTGCGACTCGTGAGTTTGAAGGCATCTGTGTCCTGATGCCCTGTTGATAATTGCACAGATTGATCTGTTCATTTGCAGAGATCATTTGCGAATGGGTAGATTTGAAACGAAGGATAACATGTACCTGTTGGTGCTTAGGCCTTTCTTTATGCAAGGGGGAAATATCGAAGTGGTTCTAGACCACTTTGCTGTGCAGTTGTGTTAAGAGTGCTTTTGAAGGATTTTATATTAACACCAGAAATGGTGGGGTTGGGGGCGCCTGGGTGGCTTAATTGGTTAAGCCTCCGACTAAGGCTCAGGTCATGATCTCACAGTTCGTGGGTTCGAGCCCCGCGTCGGGCTCTGTGCTGACAGCTCGGAGCCTGGAGCCTGTTTCAGATTCTGTGTCTCCCTCTCTCTCTGCCCCACCCCCCCCACTCTGTCTCTCAAAAATAAACATAAAAGAATTTTAAAAATCATAATAAAACAGAAACTCAGACATGTGATACCTGAAGGTGTACTGCTCCGTGCACGTGCTGGGTGGCGTCATGATTCCCTTAACAATTGTGTTTACACCCAGGTGATATCATTAGAACAGTTTGAAAGTCCTGTGTTTTACCCCAGGTTTTGTAGAAAATTGATGCAGCATGTATCATCAATTTTTCCGATATGACAAACTGACATTTTTATGTGAAAAACTGTGCGTGTTTTAGTTTCTTTGCCCATACTCACAAATTTATCACCCTTTTAGAGTCTGGAATAAAAATAAATCATTATTGAATTTGTGCTGGTCCTCAAGGGCAGGCGTGTGTGCCTGGAAAAATTCTTACCATCGTGAATGAGATTTCCGAACGATTTTGTTTGTAATGTCACAAACCTGGTTTTGCTTATTTACCAGGAAACACTGAATACCTGACAATTGCAGGGGAATTTCATCACTGTGGCTTTTCTGCATTTATGCATTTATACAATGTCCCCTAATTCTTATATGCTGTAAGCCATAGCAGATGGATACATTGTTTTGAGCAAGAGAAATTAGGCAAACTATTTTAGATGTGTTCTAGTACTAACTTGCAAGATCCTTTTTAAAAAATATATTTTATTTTATTTATTTTTTTTAATATTTTTTATTTATTTCTAAGAGAGAGAGACACAGCGTGAGCAGGGGAGGATCAGAGAGAGAGGGAGATACAGACTCTGAAATAGGCTCCAGGCTCTGAGCTGGCAGTCAGCACAGAGCCCGACACGGGGCTCGAACCCACGAACCGCAAGATCATGACCTAAGCGAAAGTCGGACGCTTAACCGACTAAGCCACCCAGGCGCCCCTAAAAAATATATTTTTATATAGTATTAGAAATTTAATTATCGTATCTTTTTCAGGAAAAGAAAAAAAAACACCCAGAAACACCCCCCCCCATTTCCTCTACTTTTGATGACATCCAGATGAATGCCAGAAAAACAAAGGTGGTTGTTGAAGAATTACTACTCCACCTGTTTGGTTTTTAAGATACTGATTTTAAGGGGCTTTTAACTCTGATGAATCTCAGAACTTTGTCTTGGCTTTGATTTGCTGCAAAGTTTATGGAGAATCAGAAACCTTACCCTTATGGTTACTTCTTGATTTCTTCACCTCTGCCTCCATTTCCTGGTACTTTAATAGATTGTAGGCTTGGAGCATATTTATGAGTGAGAATAATGTATTGCCTTAATCTGTCTTCCCTCCCTTCCTTTCCTGCTTCCTTCCTCTCTTTCTTTTTTTGCAAGCTGTTATGCACAAGTCCTCACAAAGAAAGAAAACCTTGACGTATGACTATAAATGAAAAACCGTGACAAACGGCTGCCAAAACATACTGTGTAGAGTTTAAAAGTTAGAATGTCAAAGCCATTCAGTGTTCACGATTATTTTTAATACAAATATGGATATATACGTATCATTCCTTCAAAAGTTGTATTGCTAAAGGAGTGTTTCTGAGGACATGGCTTCATGTACCTTCCCCTGTAATCCGTTGTTATAAAAGGAAGAGAGCACAGGTTAGAATCTACCTCCCCAGTTTCAACTTCCATAAAGTAACTAAACTAGATTGTTTGATGGCTCCTTCCAACTGGAAACATCTATGAAATTAAAAGCAAATATAAACGCATGCAAGATATGTATTTAAACATTTAAATAATAAGTATGCTGTCCCTATAATTTAGATGCTAAAACACTGATGTCAAAATCATAATAATAACACCTTGCATTTGTGCAGTTTACACAATGCCTTCACGTCCATCTCTCCAAGCTTCCTAACAGCCCCACAGGATGATGGCAATAATTATCCACATTCGAAGGTGAGGGACTCAAGTTCTGCAGTTTGCCAACGATCGCCAGGCTAGTCAACATTTAGGTGTGCGGATAAACACTTCCTCCCGATGGCAGTATCAGATGTCTCCAAAACTCTCCTTCCTCTTCAAGACCCTATTGCCTCTCTACTCTTGATGATGCCTCTCACTTTGAGTCTTATTTGTGAATCAAAAGACTAACATAAAATATTCCCCAATTTTTTTGTTATCCTACTATTACTTATACCCAATGCCCCTCCCCACTTTGGTATATTCTGCTCCGGTGTTGTTCTTTCCCACTGTTTTCTTGTTAGGAAGTATTTTTTTCTAGAGTTGCCTCACGTGTATATTGTAATTGCCCGTTTCGTAAGGAACAGGGCAATACATTTATGAACCTTGAAAACATCTACTTTAGAAATTAGAACTATGGTTTTTTGAAGTTAAGTCATAAACTTCTGGAAATTTGCCAGACCTGTAAATACTTGAGTGAAAAGGAGGAGAGTGGGGCACCTGCCTGGGCGGCTTAGTTGGTTGAGCGTCCGACTTCAGCTCGGGTCATGATCTCATGGTCTATGAGTTCGAGCCCCGCTTCAGGCTCTGTGTGGACAGCTCAGCCGGGAGCCTGCTCGAGTTCTGTGTCTCCCTCTCTCTCCACCTCTCCCCCACTCACACTCTGTGTCTCTCTCTCTTGAAAATGAATAAACATTAAAAAAATTTTTTAAAAAGGAGGAGAGAAGGCAACTTGATGCAGCAACCGGGTCGGTGAGCAGTGCCTATGACAAAAGGTGGGAATTCACTCACACAGATCTGTAGAGTCATTTATGTGATTTAAAGGAAGCCTACGCTTAAACTCATGAGGGTGTGTAAATAGCTCTTATGAAGAGAGACAAACTTAAATTGTGTATACTCCAGGATCACTCGTTTTCTTTATCAGATCCTTCATAAGAACGTTTTCTGCCCGAGATGATAGTGGAAGCATTGACTCTAAGGAGATATTCCTACAGAAGTCACAGTTCCCACTTTGAGGTGCTTCATTGTTCGAACGAATAGAAGTTGGAATGTAATACTTAGTAGGTCTCTCATTAATGGCAATTACCTTTTCCACAAGAAATTTCGAAATGCAGTGTGTGTTTTCCTCCATTAGGAAAGAAAGAGCTTTGTGTGTTCTTGTTTATTTATTTTTAAAAAATTTTTATTTTATTTTTAAAATTTTTTAATGTTTTATTTATTTTTGAGAGAGAGAGAGACAGCATGATCAGGGGAGGATCAGAGAAAGAGGGAGACACAGAATCCGAACACTCTCCAGGCTCTGAGCTGTCAGCACAGAACCTGATGCAGGGCTCGCACCCACGACCCATGAGATCATGGGCCCAAGTAAGATGCTCAACCGACTGAGCCACCCAGGCGCCCCAGTTCTTGTTTATTTCTAACATCGTGGAAACTTTTCAGTGCTCCGGTAGAATTTCACCTCAAACACATTTATATTTCTTTCTCTCTCTCTTTTTTTAGTTCATTTATTTTGAGATCACGTGAGAGAGCAGCATGAATGAGTGCGGGGCAGAGAGAGAGAGAGATGGAGAGAGAAAATCCTAAGCAGGCTCCATGCTGTCAGGGTAGAGCCCAACATGGAGCTCAATTCCACCATCTGTGAAATCATGACCTGGGCTGAAATCAGGAGTTGGATGCTTAACCAAGCAGGTGCCCCACCCAGGTGCCCCAATGCGTTTATATTTCTCAATTATAAAGCAAAATAGAAATAAACCTTATATGTAAATAATAATTGATCCTTGGTTGTCATGGATGCAGCATAGGTTCAGAGAATATCATGAAGGGAAGATGTTGATTTTTTTAGAGCCAAAAATGCATCTTTCGTTGAATAAGTGAATTCTTCCAGCCAATAGGCAGTTAGTGTATTGATTTCAGGGTGGCTTGCTTAGTAATTGGCCTGCCTGCATTGCAAAAGTTATTTGGGCAAACACTATGCCATTTCACCTTCAGTCAACAGAAGTCGGCCCAGCCAGGGCAGAACGGAGACTTGAGCAATTTGCTGAAATGGGACAACACAGAGGCCATCTAGTTGCTCAGTTTTTCACTTCACTTCTGACTTCTCAAGACTCGTTTAAATGCACACTCGGCGACGTGTCTTGTTTGGAGGGGAGGCATTGAATGGGAAAAGTCCCAGAAGGCTCCAAGCCACGGGTAGTTAACCTGAGTCCATCTTCTCTCATGATGGAGTTTTGTTCTTAAAGTCTTGGCTAGAAAAGATCGGCTTTTAGAGTGCTGGGCGCTGGCTACTAATGTATAATGTTGCCCAGTTGCAAAAACAGAATGTTCAAAGAACAGCCAGGAAAATAGGTAGTCAGGAAGTCAAGGCCTGCACCGTGCTCAGGAAGGTGAGGAAAGTTGCCCATAGCGTATACACTTCTTTTGCAATTTGGGGGATTTTTTTTTTCTTTCCTTTTGGGACCTTGTTCTGGGAAGAAGTTGGACGTTTTGGGAAGAGGGGTCTGGGCTTGCATTCTCTTATCTAGGTGATAAGGGAAGGGGGACATGGGGCACTAGCCACAAGGCAAGCACAGTGCTGGCCAGACAGGGTATGCCGAACGTGGATTTGTTGTCTGGCAGAAGCTTTACAGGCTAGGTGACTTCTGAATACTATTTACAAGGTTGACTTTTTTAATGTGTTTTTTTTTTTTTCTGAGAGAGAGAGACAGTGCGAGCAGGGAGGGTCAGAGAGAGAGGGAGACACAGAATCTGAAACAGGCTCCAGGCTCTGAGCTGGCTGTCAGCACAGAGCCCGACATGGGGCTCGAACCCACGAACCGCAAGATCATGACCTGAGCCGAAGCCGGACGGTCTACCGACTGAGCTCCCCAGGTGCCCCTACAAGGTTGACTTTTAATTAAGAGAGAACCGCTAGGTACCACGTAGGATAATAATAGTACTTCTGATCTTATGATCGTCATGTGTCCTGTTCGTAAGATGTCCTGCTAGGCCAAAAAAAAAAAAAAAAAGCCTAAGCCAAGTTTAAGAGGAGTTTTAAAAGTAACAGATGGTAGTGAATACCCACGGATTTTGAAATGAGCCATCACACACGTGTCAACTCAGTAGGGTCAACTCAGAGATGGAGAGAGAATGATGAAATTAGTAAACTCGTGTCTGTCTGAGGAAGGAGCGTAGTTAGCAGGACTGAGCCCTCAGTGCACCTCTCGGGGAGGAGAGTATGTCTGTGGGTGACTTTCCTTTCGAAGACAGTTGGATCCAGTGAAGTTTCATTCTCTGACGAGAGCTTTGCCTGCACATGCTTCTCCTGTGCCTTCAGATGTTAGCAAGTAGAACCCTGCTATGATGCATGTTGATTCTGATATTTGGGGGTGTATCAGAACATGAATGGCAAGGGTACATCTACAAGCACATGCTGACCCGAGAGATAAGCGGCTGTGCTTTCCTGGCCGTGTGCGTGTGCATGTAGGCCGCTGCGTCTCTGGCCCTCTGACTACACTACACTCCTTCCCCCGTTAGTATTATTTTGTATCAGGTGCTCATGGTCACTTATCAGCTAGATGCGCCCACTTGCTGGCACAGAATTGATTCTCCTGAAGAATCTCTGTCCATTTGCATTTTTCCCCTTGGCTGTAAAGTGGAATGAATATGTCATTTACTTAAAATGGGAAAAATGTCTTGGGGTTTCTGGACTCAAAGAAGAAAAGGGGACATTTCCTCAGCCAGGAATTGACTAGGTTTTGGGGTGAAGGGGAGTCACCAAGCCAGAGGTCAGAATACTGCCTGGGGGGAACCTGGGAGGCTCAGTTGGTTGAACATCCAATTCAGGACATGATCTCACGGTTTGTGAGATGGAGGCCCGCATCGGGCTCTGCGCTGACAGCATGGAACCTGCTTAGGATTCTCTCTCTCTCTTTCTCTCTCTCTCTCTCTTTCTCTCTCTCTGCCCCTCCCTTGCTCATACTGGCCTCTCTCTCTCAAAATAAATAAATATACATTAAAAAACAAAAGCCACCTGTGCAGGTGTGCAGGGCTCTCAGAATAACTCTGCTCTTAAAACAAAGGCCACCCTGAGTAGGTGTTTGTGAACTTCCACTCGCTCTATGGGTGTCCAAACTGATCATGTTCGTGAATGGTTTTCCCAATGTGAACATTGTTATAATAGGCTAAAGAAGGCAGAGAATCACCATTAACATTTGATGGGCATTCTTGTTGGCCTTGTTCCAGAAAGGGCAATAATCGCCTTCTTATGCCCAGCATCTATTTGAGGTTAATTTATTTTATAAGTAGGAAAACCAAAATGGGTACGCAGGACTAAAACATAAGTATACAAGACAATATGCCAAAAAAAAAAAAAAAATCTCTAGACCTGCTGTGTGGTCCTTCTCTTTGGAGAGCGGTGATGCGTTAACACTTTGCTTTTATCACACACGTTGCAGGCCATGGTAGACCTCAGGGGTGCTGGCTCGGACCCAGGCCCCAGTTTGGTTGAAGGATGCTGTTGGCCAAGTTGGGTAACTACGACGAGCTCTGGTTCCCTCCTCCGTGGAATGGAAGTGGTAACGGCTCTTATCTCACAGAGCTGGTGAGGGAATGAAATGAAATGATCCCTGTAGAGGAAGGACCACAGGGCTCTGTCCCCGGAGCACATTTCAGAAGGGGCAGATATGATCACCGTTTGAAGGGCTGACTCGCACTGTGACTTCTAACCCCCAACTGTGACCCTTACGATCCCTATTTCCTTCCATGGTGGGCCTTACTTTCACTCAGAAGAGGATTATTGTTTCCTTGCATGGAGCTGGGAAGGCTACTGTTTTGTTTGTTTCTTCCTGCTCATCCTTTCTCCCCTTCCACGGCACACGTGGCAGTGATGGCCACGCGTATTTACCGAGTCCAGCCTTTAGGTCTTCATGGCTCCCTGCGTCCCCGGACCACCTCCCAAGGAGAGAGACAGGCAGCCGGGAGCCCCTGGTCCTTTCAGCCACAGCTACGCTTTCTCAAGAGAGAAAAGAATAGAATCTGTATTCTCTTAATTATTATTCGACCTGAAATTAACGAAGCTGTCTCAGGTAATGCTTAGCACACTTGCGGTCGGGTTTTGTTTTTAATATTTATTTATTTTTGAGAGAGAGACACAGAACGCGAGTGGGGGAGGGGCAGAGAGAGGGAGACACAGAATCTGAAGCAGGCGCCAGGCTCTGAGCTGTCAGCACAGAGCCCGACATGGGGCTCGAACTCATGAACCGCCGAGATCATGACCTGAGCCGAAGTCAGAGGTCCAACCAACTGAGCCACCCGGGCGCCCCACTTGTGGTCGGTTTTGAACCACCGCACGCCCTTCGCCAAGATGCCTTCTTCTGGGACTCCTTCCTCACAACATCCTTTGCTGTCCTGTTCTTCGCCTGATTCATTACAGCAAGGCCTGCTGGTGTTTCTATGGTCCGTGAAAATACATCCACTCCTCTATTATTGCTTTCAAGTTTCGCAAAGTAACAAATTGGTCACACATTTATACATGCTAGAGCCTCGCTGTTTCCTACCGGCAGTGTATTATTAAAGTTATTTTGAAAGTTGTTTTAAATCCGTGAGTAAAAATAAATTGCTTTTGCTGCAAGAAACACCAAAAATGGAAAAGCTACCAGTTCAAAGATGATAATTTGTCTTATAAGCCTTGCCCGCTAGCTTTTAGCTGGTTTTAAACAGTGAGACGATTTATGAGGGGATTTGATATACAAATGGGTTGAAGGGAGGTCGAACCTTTGGGCCCATTTTCTCAGTCCCTGAGGTCTCTGGACTCATAATGTCATGGTGAAGGGGATGTGACATGCTTGGAGCGGTCTATTTGGAAACATGACAGGCACAAAGGGAAGATAGGGTCACTCCAGCATGTAAGGCTTTGGGAAGCAAACTTTTTTTTCTTTGAACATGAACTTTACTGTTAGCATTTTTTTTTTCAGCGTTAAAGCAGGTGGGGGTGGGGAGGATGTGGGGTTAGGAAGGAAGGGTTAAGCAAGTGAACTATTAGGCATACTCAATGTTTTCAGGCATTAAATCCTTCACTTTCAACACACATTTTAGAGTAGGTATTTGTTTGAACTTGATATTTTGATCTCATTCCTCAGTACTGTTTTCGAAGTTATTACAGAAGTTAAGAAAGCTTTTAAAATTTGCTGTCGTTCTGGGAAAAATCGTACTGAAAACAAAGCACTGCCCGTGTTATATAAATAAGAATAGTGGTTTGCTGCAATAGCAAAGCTTTTTGTTGCTAGCTTTTCATTTTGAAAGAATTACAGATTCACAGGAAGTTGCAAAATAGGCATAGGGAGGTGGATGCACCCTTTCCTTGAACCCCCCCCCGACCATGGTAACATCTTAGTACAAGGTTTTAAATATTTAGTTTGGCGTCTTTATCTAATATTGACCTAGGCTAAACGCCCACTGGTTTAATTAACTAGTGAGACGATATTGTAGAAATCAGAGTCTTCACAATACTGTTTGGAAGTTAATTTTTTAATGAAACTTTTTGGTCTTTAACCTTTGGGGTGCTATGCAAGAATGAGGAGGCAAAGAGAAGGAGGAACAGAGGGAGGGCATAGGTAGGCAGACAGACAGACAAATAGACACAGAAATAGGAAAACAGTATGGAGTGCCCTCAAAAGGTTAAAAATAGAACTACCTTACAACCCAGCAATTGCAGACCTGGGTACTTACCCAAAGAACACAATACTACTAATACAAAGAGATACACGCACCCTGACGTTTATAGCAGCATTATCAACAATAGCCAAATTGTGGAAGGAGCCCAAATGCCATCGATTGATGAATGGATAAAGATGTACACACACACACACACACATGCACGCGCGCACACACACACACACACACAAGAATATTACTTAGCTATAAAAAAGAATGAACTCTTACCATTTGCAATGACATGGATGGAATTAAAGTGTATTATGCTAAGCAAAAGAAATTAAAGAGAAATACTATATGATTTCACTCATATGTGGAATTTAAGAAACAAAACAGATGAACATAGGGGAAAGAGAAAAGAGGGGCAAACCATAAAACAGACTCTTAACTATAGAAAACAGCTGAGGGTTGCTGGAGGGAAGTTGGGCAGAGGGTCCAATCATTCATTGATTGGACCAACCAAACACTCTTGTAGATTTTGAATCAATTTGCAGAAGCTAAATTTCTATTCTATTCAAATCACAAATGGACGGGTTTTTGTGTATCCACCAAATACACATTCCTTCTTGTTCATTCTGTATTTTCCTTTATTTGGCCTAACCTGCTTTTTTTATATGAAGTTTCTAGACGCCCTAGATGAGTGTCTTCTGGAATGCGGATGATGTCATGTTTTTTGGTGGTAGATACTGATTACACAGATGTATTCATTTGGTGAAGAATTCATGGATCTGCACAGTTTTGATTCATACACGTTTCTACATTAATGTTATACTGCAGTAAAATTTTTACACACCATACTCCTTGTCACTTCGTAGGAAGGATAATTTACAGGGCAAGCTCATATTTTATTAGAAATTCAGGATCTCAAAGAAGGTGTCAGGTTTTGGTCAAGGCAATGCATTTCTTCTGTTTGGGTCTCTATAACAAAAGTCTCCTTAAAAGTAAGATGACTCTGGGGCGCCTGGGTGCCTCAGCCAGTTAAGCATTGACATTGGCTCAGGTCATGATCTCACGGTTCCTGAGTTCAAGCCCCGTGTCAGGCTCTATGCTGACAGCTCAGAGCCTGGAGCTGCTTCGGATTCTCTGTCTCTCTCTCTCTCTCTGACCCTCCCCTGCTCATGCTCTCTCTCTCTCTCTCTCTCAAAAATAAATAAACATTAAAAAAGTTAAAAGTGAGATGACTCTTACTGTTACTTCAGTTTGCTCTAAGGTATTAATTATTTTACAAATCTGGTGAAAAGAGAGTAGCAACAAAGTAGCACGATTCTCCTTTACATGGACCTAGAAATCCCTGTAGGGAAGGGCTCTGGTAACAGATATTAACCAGCAGAACTTTGCAGAAAGACCCTGTCTTTGAGGGTAACCACACCTTCCGTCCTTGTCTGTTACTTCCCAATGTCAGGCTCTCATGGGGCTATATTCAGACCAACCCTGGGAAAGAGAAGAGAAAGTCAGTCCCAGGGTAAAGGAAAGCTCTCGGTTCGCACAGCAAATGCATACCACACTGCAGGTCCTCCTGTGGAGCGTCCAGAACCTTCCAGCCCTCTGAGCGTTCTGAGCCCTGATTCTTACACTTGTTATATCGCACAGCCCTAACCTACATTTGCGGTACAGCAGGGCGTGTGTTTAGTAGATGGGTATAATTTGGCAGAATCTTCTGTGCACGTTTTGTTTTGAGTTTCCAGTTTGGTTCAGCTCAGTAGGCATGCGTTCAGTGTTTACTGCATCCCGTATGCCAAAAGGCTGCTGGGTGCTGGGCTACCTAGAAAGTGTCTTCTTTGCCCGTAAGGAGCCTCCAGTTCATTCTGTCACATCCCAAGTGAGAATTTAGTCTAGTGTCGGTTGTGACTGCTTCAGAACTGAATGATGGCCACAGAAACCACAGTGGGTGTAGATGAATGTTAAGTGGAATGTAATTTTGCAGTGCACTCTATAGCTTTCTCAGAGTCCTTGACATGCTTGATCTCATTTGAATAATCATGTAAAAATGGCCTGAATTCCCTTTTAGATCTCTTGATTTTTCCTTCTTCTTCTTTTTCTTTCTTTTTTTTTTTTTTTGAGAGAGAGAGAGAGAGGGGGAGAGCATGAGCATGGGAGGAGCAGAGAAAGAGGGAGAGAAGGAGAATCCCAGGCAAGCTCCGTGCTGTCAACACAGAGCCTGATGCAGGGCTCGATCCCAGGAATCCTGAGATCATGACCTGAACAGAAATCAGAAGTCAGCCGCGTAACTGACTGAGCCATCCAGGCTCCCCTCTCTTCACATTTTTAAGTTGACATCTAAATTGTGTACCATGGGTTTAATAGTTGTAAGAGATATCAGTTCAATCATTTGCTAAAGCGGGTAGTCAGCGTTTTTCTACCGGACTGATTTTGACATTTTTTAAAAGTGATTTTCTGCCAGAAAGATTGACTTGTTTTCCTGATCAAAAAATTTTTTTATTAATTCTTTTCTCAAAAGATCGACGCCCTGAACGAATGCCCATTCTGGGATGGGCATTTGACCGCACCTATGGGAAGATGAGGCAGAAGGACGCATCATGGGCTGGTCACCTTCAGCCTCGGTATTTCGGTGCTGAGTTAGGCACTCTGCTGTCCCTCTGCGTGGCACCGGAAGGGCCTTGTCCCAAAGGCCTGGGACCAGGGGAGAGGAGCACTGGCATGGGGAGGAGCAGAGCCAGGAGCCCGTGGCATATGCAGGCAGGTTGGCTTTAGGAAGGAGCGAGGACCTGGACGTTGGTGTGTCACGCCCCGTACTCCCTGGAAGTCTGTGCACCGCAGGGAGACACCCCCGTTTGGAGACTGCCACCCCAGGCCTGAGGACATGGACAAGGCAGCGGTGGGAATGGCATCGATGAGACTGAAGCAAACACTTGACGTTCTCAGCTGTCGGGTGGCTCCCAGAAGAGGAAGCGCCGGCCCCTGGGTGTAGCGCATGCTGCCGACGGGCCACATTGGGCCGGAGGTGGGTGCCTGCGCTGAGCACCTGCTGTGTGGCATGACCCGCGCCCGCTCCTGGGACGCCAACAAACTTGTGTTTGATATCCCCCCGTTGGGGAGGCTCTAAAGAAGCAGGGGCACAGTTATGAAGCCGCTCCAAAACCATTTTCTCAAACTGACAGCCACAAGTGTACCCTCGGAGGAGGGCCCGGGAATTTTATTCTTTTTTTAGACTAACAATTTGTTTATTCATTTTCAAGGGCAATCTAAATTCTTGCGAACTTGGGTGCAGACCTCTGTTTTACAGCCGTAAATCACAGTCCTCGCGTATGCGTGTATATGGGCAAGTCCACCAGGCAGGGATGTTGTTCTAGTCACTTGTGTCTTCGGGGAGTGAAGGCAGAGAAAAGGGAAACTGCTGTTTTGTGTCGCCTCACATATTTACGTGTGTTTCCCTTCTCTGAGGGCGTTCAGTCCTGCGCTGCCCCCTTGTCTGTTGCCTGAAAAGAGTTGCCTCCAATATTTTGCTTGGTTTTCTGGTTGTTTACCGCATGGGGGTCCGTCTGGGAGCAGGTTAGGGGTTGCTAGCCGCAGAAGTGTGTGGCTGAAAATTTTAGAACTGTAAAACTTAGTCTCCAGTTGGGGTCTGCAGAAATTGTTTTTCTGGACAAAGGGTCAACACGTTGCTAAATTTGAGAAATATCACTCGAAGCGAATGTATAAGATGTCGTAGAGCTCAGAGGATCAAAGAGATGGGCCGATTTGGTCCACTTGATAGGTTAGGGAGCTGATCATGAAATAAATAGATCCGTGTATATTTGTTTTAAAGTTTATTTTAAGAGAGAGAGAGAGAGAACACAAGCAGGGAAGGGAACACAAGCAGGGAAGGGAACACAAGCAGGTACTGTCAGCACAGAGCCTGACTTGGGGCTCGAACTCATGAACCCTGAGATCATGACCTGATATGAAGCCAAGAGTCAGACACTTAACCGACTGAGCCTCGACCACTGAGGATATTTAATGGGGAGAAGATGCGCTTGTAGAGCGCCTGTAGGGCATGGGGGCGTGGGAAGAGGCAGTAAAAGGCACGTGGAGGTAGGCATCCTTGCAGATACACCTGCTCCCAGATCATCCTCCAAGAGGAAGGAGAGCCTGTAGCAGTGGAGATTTCTGGAGAATAAGCTGTCACTTGTAGGGGTTATTAGTGAGATACGGGTTCGTTTATAGAGAGGGTGAGACTAGAAGGTTGAGGAATACTGGGGTAGGGAGGTATTTAGGAACTAAATTGTATGCATCTGTTTGTTTTCATAGTCTCTTGTGTTGTTTTTTTGGCTGCCAAGGAGGCAGCTGAACTGTGACCCCAAGAGGGACTGTTCCTGAGCCATGAGGGGGAGACACGGGGTGGTGGGCTTCTGGGACTTCACTCTTGATGGATGCCTTTCTCATTTTTAGACCAGCTAGTTAGGCTCAGGCACATGGATGGCTGTCCGCTTAGCTCCCACATAGACGATGAAGCAGAAATTCAGAATCCCCGGGATATGTCACAGCCTATAAGTGAATGATTTAAAGAAGTTTTTGTAGAGGTTGGAACCAGTGTTCTCTTCGTGGGGCTTTGTTCCGACAAAGAAGGTTGATTTTCTTTATTTTTTTATTTTTTTTTAATGTTTTATTTATTTCTGAGAGAGATAGAGAAAGAGAGAGAGAGAGACAGTGTGAACAGGGGAGGGTCAGAGAGAGGGAGACACAGAATCTGAAACAGGTTCCAGGCTCTGAGCTAGCTATTGACTCAAACACACGAACCATGAGATCATGACCTGAGCCGAAGTCAGACGCTCAATCCACTGAGCCACCCAGGTGCCCTAAAGAAGGTTGATTTTCATCAGGTTTTGTTTCAGGGATGTTTGAGTTTTCTGCATCAAGCTCAGAATCTGGCCATGTGACATCAGAAGAATGATTCCTCCGCCACCAAGATAATGGAAAAAGTAGATTATCCCTCTATACCTATATTGCCTAAATTATTGCCTCTAAACTTTCTGTAGAACTACCATATATATATATATATGTATATATATATATATCCTGGTTTCCTTCAAAGAAATAAGAATCCTGAGACCCACAGCGAAAATCACACTGAATTCACAGATATTTAAGATAAAGATGGGCTTGGAAGATCTACATAATTCTATAAGTCTTCTCTTTGATAATGGGAACGTTTTTATTTTCTTTTTCTTTTTAATTTATTTTAATTTTGAGAGTGAGAGAGAGAGTGTGAGTGGGGGAGGGGTTAGAGAGAGAGGGAGACAGAGGACCCCAAGCAGGCTCCACACTGACAGCCCAGAGCCCGATGCGGGACTTGAACACGCAAACCATGAGATCATGACCTGAGCTGAAATCAAGAGTTGAGTGTTTACCCAACTGAGGGACCCAGACGTCCCTGGGAACATTTTTCCATTGGAGAGAAGCTTTGGTAAATACAAAATGGGTGGGTTAGACTTCTGCAATTAATTTTACCCATTGCTATTTTTATTTCAGAACTGATTTGAAATATTACAAAATAAAATTTAAAAGTGCTTTCCAAAACTCTCCTTTACTCTGCATTTCATCATCGGATAAGTAAATAACTGGAGAGAGAACTTTCTTTGTTTTTGTTTTTTGGTGTCTACTTAATAAAATATGTTATTTTAACTACCATGTTTTGGGGACAGCATGCCTTTTCCCAGAAAAATCTCAGGTTAACATTAAATAGGCACTGGATGTTTATCTGATCTTGTTTATAGGAGCATGAGAAATTCAGTAACCTTTGTATATATTTTATGCTGTTAACTGGGGAAGAGGTCAGTGGAACATTTAGAATTCCCCCATAAACTTCTAAGAATATCAGGTGAGGTCTACTGTGGCTGGTATCAGAAGATGTCTGTTATTCATCTAGGAATAAAATTAACTGCGTGAGAAAGGAATATATGTGGTTCTAGTTAGAAAGCCTCGTTCAGTGGCAGAAACACGGACCAAACTTAAGTCTTTTCCAGAGTTAACGAGGGCCGTCTGGACTCTTCACAAAGGTGTGTGACCTTGGTAAATTCAGTCTGAGCCTCTGTTGTGGTAGATGTCGTAACTACACATGTGATATCAAAGAGTCATTGGTTATGAGTCAAAGCAATGGATCTATAAACAAACATGGAGTGAAGCTGAGGTACCCTGTACCTCTGTGACAGTTTCTATGGCATCATCATCGTTTATCTTCTGGTGGTAAAGCTTTCTCACTAGATTGTAAGCTCCACGCAAAAAGGAGCCGAAGGGTTCATTCAGCCTCATAACGTACAGCATCATGCCATGTACACAGTGGGTACTAAATAAGTGCATGCATTGAACATATCTTAAGTATGATTGCATTTCAAATAAGCCTCTGAAATCCTAACACACCTTCATTCACTGGCAAGCGTGGATGTATTTTTGAAAGGGGGAGGTAGATTTTGTTTAAACCAGCAAATTATTAGATTATAATGATCTCGGGGCGCCTGGGTGGCTCAGTCAGTTAAGCGTCCGACTTGGGCTCAGGTCATGATCTCACGGTTCGTGGGTTCGAGCCCCGTTTCAGGCTCTGTGCTGACAGCTCAGAGCTGTTTCAGATTCTGTGTCTCCCTCTCTCTCTGACCCTCCCCTGCTCACGCTGTCTCTCACTCTCTCAGAAATAAATAACACATTAAACATTTTTTAAAAAAAGATTATAATGATCTCATTTCATGAATTTCCTCATTGGCCTTCTTTATACTTAATTTGCAGAATATAGAAAAACAAGCATGTCTTAAAGGAGTAAGGCAAGTGTTTTCTTACCTGCTTTACTTTTCAGAGAATTCGTCTCTAAAGAACATGCATTGGTTTAGGAATATTTTTTTTTTTTTTTTAATTTCTAGGAGAGAGAGAGAGAGAGACACAGGGTGAGCAGGGGAGGGCCAGAGAGAGAGGGAGACACAGATTCCGAAACAGGCTCCAGGCTCTGAGCTGGCAGTCAGCACAGAGCCCGACGCGGGGCTCGAACCCACGAACTGTGAGATCATGACCCGAGCGAAAGTCGGACGCTTAACTGACTAAGCCACCCAGGCGCCCCGGTTTAGGAATATTTTTAAGGAATTGGTAGTTGGATTAAAATTGAGGTGTCAAGGAAGAGTGTATCTTCACTTCATATAATCATGATTGGATCTCTTCATAAAGAGGGGTCTAAGAGATATCTGTGGTATTCACCGTCATCCAGACAACACAGAGGCATAAATTCCTTATTTTGTTTTTAATTCAAATCCATAGAAATTAGTAGGCAGTTCAGAGAAATATATGATCTTCAGAGCCCTCTCAGTAATGAAAGGAAAACTATTTTTACATCAAGTATGATAACATAAACTTATGCGCATAATAAAAGGTCATAATCATGGCAACTCTTACATATTACATCAAAGAAGAATAAGACTTTCATTTACTTGGAAATAATAATTAACTGTAACCTCAAGAAACACTGTGAAGAGTGAGCTCTTTCCCCACCGGAGCATTGTAAAAGTCAAATGGCTGGTGGTTGTTTACTAACAAGAAGAGTAAACGTTGTCATGGGCTGTGTTCTTTGTGTGCTCAGAATTGCCCAGAGTAGGTACGGCGATTTAGACCAAAGGCACTAAATGATGAGTTCTTACTGAAATTAAATTGAATTTCAAGGACAGGGAAAGCAAAGTTTATTGAATTCAGTGATTCATGTCCTAAGTATCATATGCTTTTATACATTCAGTGCAAGATATCCCATTTTCTTTTTTTAATTGAATTTTTTTAAAAAATATTTTTATTTATTTCTAGGAGAGAGAGAGAGACAGCGTGAGCAGGGGAGGGTCAGAGAGAGAGGGAGTCACAGACTGAAACGGGCTCCAGGCTCTGAGCTGACAGTTAGCACAGAGCCTGACGCGGGGCTCGAACCCACGAACCGTGAGATCATGACCTAAGCGAAAGTCGGACGCTTAACCGACTAAGCCACCCAGGCGCCCCTTGAATTTTATTTTTTGAGCTAGAGTGCAAGCGGCGGAGGGGCAGGGAGAGAGGGGGGGCCAGAGGATCTGAGATCTGAAGCAGGCTCTACCAGACAGCAGTGAGCCCAGTGTGGGGCTTGAACTCACGAACAGTGAGATCATGACCTGAGCTGAAGTCAGACGCTCAACCGACTGAGCCCTCCAGGCACCCTGTGAGACCTTCTTGAATGCATAGGGCAGCCCCCACCACAAAGAATGGTCCCCAGCCCAAGATGTTACGAGTGACGACTAAGGAACCTTGGGTTAGGCTGAGCCAACCATAGTCAGCTCTTAGCCATTTCTTTAATATTACAGGAGAATCCATTTGTATTCTTTATGCCTGTTGCTTTGGAGTTAATTATTTCTTTGCCTGGGTTTTGTGTGCACCCAGAAGCGAGGCAGCTGGCATGAAAGTTGGCGTTCCCCATGATCGCATTTGCCAGCATTCCAGCCTCACCTGCACTGGCTTGTCCAACCTGAAAACTCACCAAGTGAAAGCAAGAGTCATGTGAAGACGCCTTAATTATACCCACTCGTAAACTTGCTTGAAAAAGAACCAGCGAGGCCCTGGGAGTTGAAAATTGGCTCCTTCACTGTTGTAAAAACAATGGAAATATAACATAAAACATGTGCTTTTCTTTTTCCTTCTTTATTCCCCCTCCCTGGCCATGTGGGAGCACCCGTTAGGTAAAGAAGCCTTTCACCACGCGCGCTTTCTCAGTTCCGGGAAGAAAAACCAGCTTGTTCTAGCCCAGCTTTGTCATGGAGACATGACAGCTGTTCCATTCCGAAATCTCCTTTCTCTTCATAGCAACCTGCTCAAGGCTGAAAGTGTGTTGAATAGTGTAAGTTATACAAGGGAACAGTAAATGTATACCTGTCCCTGCTCGGTAGTATGCCGTTTGTGCTCAGTTTTTATTTATTTATTTTTTAAAGTTTGTTTATAGATTTTGAGAGAGAGAAAGAGTGAAGAGTGAATATGGGCAGGGGAGGAGCAGAGAGAGAGGGTGAGAGAGAGAATCCCAATCTACGCTGTCAGCAGGGAGCCCGACATGGGGCTCAAACCCACAAACCGTGAGATCATGACCTGATCTGAAATCAAGAGTCCGATGTTTAACTGACTGAGCACCCAGTCACCCCCTCAAGGTTTTAGATTACTACACCTAATGGCAGATGGAAAGGCAGCCTCCTTTGGGCAGAGGTCACCAGGTCAGAGTTGGGCCTTGACCCACCAGTTTTGAAATCCCCCAAAGGGCTGAGAAGTCCCATGACTTTTTCCATGCCTGAAGGGAGTTGCCAGCATCTTGTAACAGAGCCACACACCTGTGGGGTGTTCCCTGGGCATTTGCACACGGCAGGTGACTTGACCATTGGTCCTGTGGGAAGTAGAGGCCAACTTGAAAAACACATCTGGTTGTGAGCTTGAGTTGAGTAACAATGGTCTTTCCCTCGTAATTCATGTGTATCATAAAACACAATGATTTCTTGAATTTTACAGTCACATCCTATAATAATGCCTGGCATACACCAGGTGCTCAATAAATATTTGCTGGAGAATGAATGACCTCAGGACTAGATAGGATCTTGGCCCAAGTCTCTCATTTAACAGGGAAAGAAACTCAAGGTCCACAGAGGTTCTGTAATTACAAAGGAAAAAGGTTGCTTTCATGGCCTGTGGTTTGTGTGGCCCTGTGAGTCATGTGCTCGTGCACCCAGAAGAACACACGAAAGGCCACCCTGCTGGCATGGGGGCCCTCCTGGTCCTGTTCCTCCAAAATTGCTTCAGCTCTAAATTTCCCCAAATCTCATCACCTAGTTAAGAAAATCAAAAAAACGAACAGTTAGGGGATTGAGGACCTCAGTACAATGATTAGTTTTAAAGCAACGAAATAGATATTTTCTTTTCCTTTTCTTAAATATTTATTTTAAGAGAGCATGACAGAGCAGGGGCGGGGCAGAGAGAGAGAGCGAGAGCGAGAGAGAGAGAGAGAGAGAGAATCACAAGCAAGCAGGTCTGATGCCATCAGCACAGAGCCGGACGCAGGGCTCGAACTCACGAATCGCGAGACCGTGACCTGAACTGAAACCAGGAGTTTGGCACTTAGACAACTGAGCCACCCAGGAGCCCCTGAAGTAGATATTTTCAAATATTTGACTCTATTAAGTAAGATGTTTAAAAAAGTTTACTTTATCATATGTTAGTAATCGTTGTATGTAAATGCTATGCAAGTCTCCTCTCTGTGTAAATTAATAATTTGTAGAGAATCAAACATATTTTTAAAAATAAATGGGACACATCTTAATCAAGCTTAGTGTGACTACACCCGGCTATATATAACTCATTGAACTTAATTTGAATTTGTGTATGATGTTTTCTCCAACAAAAGACACTAGGTTTCCCATGTGTAAAAAGAAGGGGTTAGACTGCATGGTGGCTAAGGTCTTCCAAGTCTAAGAAAAGTAGCCTACAGGGAGGATTTTGGAGAGCATTCATGGCGGCGGTGGGTGGGGGGAGGTCCCAGAGCTCCAGGGATGTGTCATCCCCTGGTGGCTGTGTGATCTGGTGAAGACCACTTGGTATGTTTAGTTCCGCACCGGTTAAACACCCAGTATAGTGGGATCTGGGGCTGAGGCTGTAGTGGGGATTCAGAGAGGCAGAATATGAAGCGTATATATGAGACATATAGAAGGTGTTCAATAAATCTTAATCCTTTAATGCTGCTGCTGCTAGTATTGCTGTTGTAGTTTTCTAGATCCCTGCCCTCCAACATGGTAACCGTGAGCCACATTTGGTCACTGTTGAGCACTTGAGATGTGGCTCGTCCAAACTAAGATGTGCCGATGACATAAGGTACGTGCTGATTTTGAAGACTTAGTGTAAGAGGAAGTATGTACAAAATCTTATGTAATGCTTTTTTGAATGAATTACATTGAGATAAAAATATTTGGGCTATCTTGCAGTGAGTGAAATATGTTGTTAAAAATTAATTTCGGCGGCTTAATTTTTGTTGTTTTTAATGTGGCTATTAGACAAATTTCAACGATGTATAACCTTAGTTCTCACTGCATTAGAGATGGTACAATGGGTAGTATATGCAGTGATTGGTCTGAAATATGTCGCTTTTTTTGTTATAACCTTAAACGATCTCCTACTCTCCTCTGCCTCCAACCCTTGCATCGTAATTGGCCCTGAAATCTTTTATTTTTTCTAGCTTTATTTCTCTGAAGGGTTGGCATAGATTGAAAAAAACTAAACATCTAGGCAAACGTGAATTTAACTTGTTTCCTGACCATTCTGTTCTGACCAAGAGGAAGTGTTATCTAGGCATGAATCTGCTTCCAGGAACTGAAGTGAGGTCCAATCCCTTACTCATTAGGGAGCCCACTGAAAGGTGTCACTGAACTTCCTGGGTTATCCTTTATGCCGTTGGGTGTCATTATCAAGGGCACCACTTCCCTTGGTACTCCTTGAATCTGTGGTGCCCGGCTGTATTCCTTAGACACATGTTAGTCTTAATAGATGCTCTTAAAAAAAATGTATTCTGTAGTCAAGTGAGCTTGGGAAGCGCTTTCCCTACAAGACCACGCCTTGTATACATTTTATATTAAAGATTCTGAAAAGTCCTGCAGTAAAGAGGCTGGTCTAACGTGTTACAACCCATAGTTACTTACATTTATTTGACTACCGATCAGTTTTTCAAAGAATGCCTGTAAGGCACAGCCCGCTGCTTCCGAAACACTTTCAGAAACACTCTCTAAAATATCGAAAAGGATCCACTCACCTGAGCAATGTTTTTAGGGAAGAGCGGTTGGAAACAGTTCCTCTGAAAATGTTTGCAAGATCTTAGTAGAAAGAAATCGCTGGTAAGTATGTGTCTCCAGAAGGTTAGAAAATGGAGGGACTGCCGTTTTGTAAACACGTCCACTTTTTGTAAAAGTGCTTTGTTTACAGAAGTAAAGTAAGGGGAAAAATTACAAAAGTCTGCCTTAAATTTGGACTTATTTATAGTCTATTTTCTGAAAAGAGTTGAGACATCTTATAAGTGTTACAAATATGACAGAGCGCCATTCCAGAAAAATTATAAAGTAACAAGAATGCGGTCATAAAAGAGTGGAAATGGAGACGGTAACGCAGCTGAGCAGGAAAGTGAGTTCTGAGCCTCCTCTGCCACAGGGGAAGCCTTTGCAGGTACTTGATACACCCCCCCAAACCTGGTGTAATTGCTACCTAGGTTATAGTGTGCAAGGTCAAGTCTGGGAGTATCTTCTTGAACACGTAGTTGCTGCAGATTTCAGTTTAGAGGACTCTGCATTATTGGAGAAATCGTAATGCAGAAAAACTTCTTTAAGAAAACAAGAAACTAGGGGGCGCCTGGGTGGCTCAGTCGGTTAAGCGGTTAAGCGTCTGACTTCGGCTCAGGTCATAATCTCACAGCTTGTGGGTTCAGGCCCCACGTCAGGCTCTGTTCTGACAGCTTGGAGCCTGGAGCCTGCTTCAGATTCTGTGTCTCCCCCTCTCTCTGCTCCTCCCCCAGTCATGCTCTGTTTCTCTGTGTCTCAATAAGAAATAAACATAAGAAAAGAAGAAACTAATGCCTAAAAAGAAAGAAACCTATTGCTTTCAATCAAGATGTTTTTGTTTTAGTGGCAAATGTATCTGATCTGGCCTACTGCCTTGCAAAGATTAAAATCAAGATCAAAGAAATAGAAATAAAATAATATATCTGATAAAGAGTTAATTTCCAAAAAATACAGAGAACCCATAGAACTCAATAGCAAAACCCCCAAATAATCCACTTCAAAATGGACAAAGGGCCCAAATGGGTATTTTTCCAAAGAAGACATATACATGCATCATCAGGGAAATACAAATCAAAACCACAATGAAATGCCACCTCACAGCGGTTAAAATGGTTCTTATCAAAAAGATGACATAAATATTGGCGAGGATGTAGAGAAAAAGGAACCCTTTTGCACTGTTGGTGGGAATGCAGACTGGGGCAGTCGCTGTGGGAAACAGTATGGAGCTTCTTCAAAAAATCAAAAATAAGACTATTGTGCCATCCAGCCATTCCACTTCTGGGTATATATCTGATGGAAACTGGATCAGAATCTTGAAGAGGTATCTGCATTCCCATGCTTATTGCAACATTATTTATAATATTGAAGATATAGAAACACCCTAAGTGTCTGTTGCCATGTGGATAACAAAAAAGTGATACAATGGAATATTATTCAGCTCTAAACAAGAGAAAGAAATCTTGCCATTTTTGACAACACAGATGAACGTGGGTGTCATTATCCTACGTGAAATAAGGCAGACAGAATGACAAATCCTGTATGATCTCACTTATATGTCAAATCTTTAAAAAAAAAAAACACTAAAAACAGTTGAACTCCTAGAAAGCGATAGGAGAATGGTGATTGCCAGGGGCTGGGGGAAATGGGTGCTGATGGTCAAAGTGTACAAACTTCCAGTTATAAAATGAATAGTTTCTGGTGGTCTGATGTGCAGCATTGTGACTACAGTTAACAGTATTGTGTACCTGGAATTTGCTGAGATAATAAATCTTTAGTTACTCCCTTACCACACACACACACACACACACACACACACACACACAGAGAGAGAGAGAGAGAGAGAGAGAGAGAGAGAGAGAAAGAGAGAGAGAAAAGAATGTGAAGTGACAGGTGGGTTAAAAAGAGAAGAAATCTGTATGGTGAATCACCTAAACCCATATTATGGCATGGCTACAAAGTAGTCAGTCAAATAAAAAATTCACTAGCATATTCATTTACTCGGAAAATATTCCATTGAGGAGGAGAAACTTCTGTTTAATTTGTATCTCATCATTTCTTATTTCTTTTTTTAAATATTTATTTTAGAGAGAGACAAAGAGAGCAAGAGCAGGGAAGAGGCAAAGAGAGAGGGAGATACAGAATCCAAAGCAGCTCCAGGCTCTGAGCTGTCAGCACAGAGCCCGATGTAGGGCTTGAATCTGCAAACCGCCAGATCATGACCTGAGCCAAAGTTGGATGTTTAACCGACTGAGCCACCCAGGCACCCCATCATGTCTTACTTATTAATATGCAACTTATATCAGCACACTATATAAGTGCATCATAGTTAGAAAACATTTCATAGAGGGATGTTCTCAAAATGATTTTTGCAAGCAAGGAATGATCAAGAATATCCAGACCTTCCTGCTCTCCTTGATCCGCTGATCTATCAGTAATGAGGGATATTTATAAGAAGTTTTTAAAATGGCATATGCCTTATTCTGGGCTGGTGTGTAGGTCACAGGTGACAACTGTGTGTTGTGTGTAAAGCTGTGTAAGCTGGTGTCTGGGTCCTGCTAGGCATGTACCTTCTAAACAATGATGAATTTGGTGAAGTTTAGGTAAAACACAGCTGGGGTTGCCCTGATAGCCTTTGGGTGACCTTGGACATCACCTGTAATTTACCTTTGGCGCGGCACACGCACATCTTTTCAGCATGATAGGACCTTCCGTGCTGCTTTTCAGATGGTTTTGATTGTTTGTTTTGGTTGACAGACTTTTCGTGGAGCCAGGAGAATACAGTGGTTAGAGGCATCTCCCAATCGACAGACTGGGTACAAACCAGGGTTGCATCTCGCCGGCCGCGAGACCCTGGATATGGTCCAGCATCAGATCCCTCAGTGTAGGAGGGAGGGTTGAGTCTTTGCCTTCTGTTGGAGACACTGAATGAGACAGCTTAGGACAGATGTCCTTGGCGATTATGTGGCACCAGCTGGGGCACAGCTCGCTAAAATACAGTAGCAGCTGATGCAGAATTCAACAAGGAGAAGACTGAAGGAAGGGACCTAAAACAGATACCGTTCTTTTGAATGACTTCAAGAATTAAAATAGCCTGAGATGCTGATGACTCTAGAAGGGAGTTGTACGTCAAAAACGACCTGTCTCTTGGTTAAGGGAAATCCAGGCTATTAACCGGGGTCAACAAACCATTTATACACCCCGAGCCAAGGCTCACCGAGGATCTCCTTTCTCAGTTAAAAATACTTCTCAAACTTTCCACTCTGATTTTGGGTGCAGACACCAAGTTGTGTGACCTTCTAAGGACCAAGAGGGGATCCGTAATTTTATGGGCTGGGATGTTTGAATTCTAGCATCACGTGGCAATAAAATTATCCGACTGTTGTTGCCTGAACTTGGAGCCACCACAGTTATTACTTATTAATTTATTAACGTTCATTTATTTTTGAGAGACAGAGCACGAATGCGGGAGGAGCAGAGAGAGAGGGAGACACAGAATCCGAAGCAGGCTCCAGGCTCCGAGCTGTCAGCACAGAGCCCAACGTGGGGCTTGAACCCACGAACCGTGACATCGTGGCCTGAGCTGAAGTCGGACGCTTAACCGACTGAGCCCCCCAGGTGTCCCAGGAGCTACTACAGTTAAATCTTGTCCACAACTATATTGTGGCTGCGGGTGATAGCTTGGGTACCGGTACGGTGTCTGTGAAACGTACAAAGGGTGACCCTGTGTTTAAAATCAGCTCCAAACAAGCCCTCGTTCTTTTTGCCTTTTAAAGCACTTCATTCTCTGCCGACTGTGTAACTGTGCAGGGGTATACTGCCCTGGCTGTGCCTTAACTGAGCCAATGCTTAAAATGTTCTCTGAGTTTAAATTGTACAGAAGTCATATTTCATTTTTCCAAATGTTTATTGCTGGGTCGCTTTTAACCAGCCTTCATGGAAAATTGAATCTATATTTAACTTCTAAAAAAGAAGAAAATACTCTGTTATGAGTGTATGTTATGTCTAATGCTTCCCCACCTCCGTCCGCACAATTAAAATGAAGCACGTGTGGTTAAGTTTGTGATATGGGACATACTCGACAAGTCTCAACTATTATACGCACCCGCACTCTCTCACAGTTTGGAAAGAAAAAGAAATCTGCAAAGCAGCTTGAAATTCTTTTATTAGTCAGAAAAAGTGCTGCGCCAGTATTTTTATTAGCTGTGAAAGATCGGTGAACGTGTGTAGCCAGAACTGGGTCGTGCGTTCAGCAACTTTTATAGAACTGGGTGCTGCTTCCGGCACTGGTCTCCCCAAGGTAACCTGGCCAGAAGACCAGGCGACTGGTTAGCGAAGAATTAGGACCAACGCTTAGATCTTTAGACCTTTGTTGCTTCTGTAATATCAGAAAGAAGAAAGTCGTTTAGGAAAAACCTCAGGCCGTGAGGATAACAGAAGCCAACTAACTTACTTCTGACTAAGAAGACATTCCTATGGCATAGACTCATGGAGAGGCTGCGCTTTAATAATTGGGAGCCCCAATGGCCTGCGGTTACATCTGAGATAGAACTGGAAACTCAAAATGCTATTTGAAAATAATATATATATATTTTATTTGAGTGTCGTTGACACACAGTGTTACATTGTTTCAGGTGTGCAGTATAGTGGTTCAGGTTCTTTAGACCTTGTGCTGGGCTTACCAGCTTACCACGAGGGTAACTCCATCAGGAACGTACAACACCGTGACAGTACCATTGACTCGATTCCCTGTCCCGTGACTTTTATTCCTGTGACTTATTCCATAACCAGAGCCTGTCCCTCTCACTCCTCTTTACGTCCCCCTCCCCTCTGGCAACCACTAGTTTGTTCCTTCTGTTTACAGGTCTGATTCTGCTTTTTGTCTGTTGGTTTATTCATTTTGCTTGTTTGTTTCTAGATTCCACATATGAGTAAAATCGTATGGTATTTGTGTTTCTCACCCTGGCTTTTCACTGAGCACAATCTGCTCTATGTCCATCCAAGTTGTCACAAATGGCACAATCTTTCCCCTTTTAATGGCTGAATAATATTCCAGTGGATTTTTTAAGTAATATTCTCCATTCTTTAAAATAAACAGAAGTGTTATTTACTTTTAGTTTGCATGCTTTAGCAATATGAAGTATTCTAATCTTACTAATGCAATTCCATACGATGTGGCTTTTTATGCTCAAACTAGTAAAAGTGTGAATCCCACCCACATTATAAAATCCTGATACGATCTTTATAGGCTGACCATGGGAGTAATGATCATTGATACCTGCATGGAAAGTTCTACTCCACGTTTATGACCTTCAGTGGGAGGCACAGAGAAAATAGAATTTTAATATGCCTCCCGTACGGGGAAAACTTGAAATTCTTGCACTCTCCTGCCCCAGGGAATAGCATTACTTCACTTGAAGCACAAATCCTTGGAGAACTCGGCTGCCCGGGCCTTGCCCACAGCACCCTGCACTGGGATTACACCTGGGCCTCTACGCATCTCCAGAGAAGGCAGTTTGTTACCTCTTTCCTAGCTGGTTTCTGACGATTGGGGATTAGGTGTTCCTTCACATCAGGCCCTCACTTTCTCATCCCTCTTCCTCCGGACCCTTCCCTTGTCAGCAGCTCACTGCCAGTCCCAGCCCTGGCCACCCATCATGGCCCTTCCAGGCCTTTGAGCAGCGTGGAGCCAACAGACCAGGGTCCAGCAGGGAGCAGGCAGGGTTCTTTGATTTATAAATGGATAAATTCAAACCAAATCTGGATTGTGTGTCCACTCAATCAGAGGAGCGTAAATCCCTTGCTTACATACGGTGTAGAGGGCAACTGTATTATTTTTTATTTCTTAAAAATATTTATTTGTTTTTGAGAGAGAGAGAGAGAGAGAGAGACAGAGACAGAGCATGGGCAGGGATGGGGGGAGAGAGAGGGAAACAGAGTAGGCTCCAGGCTCTGAGCTGTCAGCACACAGCCTGATGCAGGGCTTGAACCCATGAACTGTGAGATCAAGACCTGAGCTGAAGGCAGATGATTAACTGACTGAGTCACCCAGGTGCCCCAAGAGGGCAAGTTTTAAAGTTAGCCTGGACCCGGAATGTGGGCATCATCTTAACAGCGGAATCCCCACGCGTGCCCTCACATCCATGGGTTCCCACATTGTCCCCGGAAACGCTGCTTGAATCTGTCCCTTCACACAGAGCCCCCTCCACCACCCTGGTCTCACTGTGTCACTGCGATCAGAGCCTCCTTTGATCAGTTCCACCCTTCTGTCTGTCTGTCTGTCTGTCTCAAACTGGTTTTGGTTGTGATGAAATACGTATAACACAGCATTTGCCGTCTTGAGCATGTTAATAAGTGAGGGGTTCAGACGGCCCCGTGGCCACCATCTCCATTCATGCCCACAGCTCTTTACATTCGTCCCCATGAAACCCCAGGCCTTCCCTCCCCCAGCTCCTGGCCACACCGCTCTACTTTCGGTCTCCGATTTTTCACTGCTTGCAGGACCACAGGTGAGTCGAATCACAGAGGATTTGTCCTTGGTGAGTGGCCCACCGGTCAGCTGGTCTCACTTCGCCCAACGCCCTCAGGGCTCATCCATGTTGTAGCCTGTCCCTCGGTCCGTGTTTACATTTTGGTTCTTCATTTCTCCACCAGCGGGTACTTGGGTTGCGTCCGTGTTTTGGCTCTTGTGAATAATGCTGCTTTGAACATAGGTGTCCAGTGTTCTCTTTTAAAGCCCAGATATGATCCCATCACTCCTTCTCTGAAAGTCTTCAACGGCTCCCCAGCCCGGGGGGAGGCAGAGGCCAGGACCTCCCGTGTCTGTCTCCTGCCGGCCACTCTGGGTCGCCTTGCCCAGTGTCTGTGGCTGGAGGGGCCTTGCGCTTCCATCGCCCTCTGCCTGTGTCCACGCTCTGCTCCTCGTCTGGAAAACGATTCCTAGGTCTCTGCCTGGGGAAATCTTATTTCTTCTTATAAAACACAACACAATAAAACCAAAAAAGCTCAAGCGTCCTGGACTGAGGCACAGCATTCGGGAGTGGCTGTTCCCCACCCCTCGCTCCACAGCTGCACCTTGTTCTATGTGTCTGTGTCTGTGTCATCTCCAGGACCGGGGCTCCTGGATGGGGGGCGGGGAGGGGGCATAGCATCTGATTCACTTTGGAAATCCTGGTCTGAAGCGTATGCTCTCCTTGGATTAAACTTGAGCAGCGTGAGAGCCCCTGGCCCCCAGGAGAGCCCTTGCGAAGTTGTTATTCTGCAGATTCTGGTTGCTGCCACGGCCATAGGTCTTTGCAAGAGTTTAGCTGGTCACCGGAGAAATGACCTGTGTGGCAGGCGTGACTCTTAAGAATCTTCTATACAAAGACCGGCTTTCGGCCTCCTTCAGTCAGGTGAGGGTCATGAACCTCTCACGTCTGCTTGTCCCACATTAAAAGGAACTTTTCAGGGGGCACCTGGATGGCTCGGTCGGTTGTGTGTCCAATCTGGCTTACACTCAGCTCATGATCTTGCAGTTCGTGAGTTCGAGGCTGGCGTCGGGCTCTGTGCTGACAGCTCCGAGCCTGGAGCCTGCTTCGGATTCTGTGTCTCCTGCTCTCTCTGACCCTCCCCCACTCACACCCTGTCTCTGTCTCTCTTTCTCTCTCAAAAATAAACATTAAAAGGAATGTTTCAAGAACTGCAGTCATGCTCTGGCCCCACTCTCCAGCACATTCTGTTCCACCCACTGTCCCCTGGCTCACTTGGCTCTGGTCACACGGGCTGCTTAGCTTATCAAACCCAAGTTCTTCCCTCAGGGCCTTTGCACAAGCTGTTCCCTCTGCCTGAAAGCTTGTGTTCTGGATCTTCTGTTGTAGGATCTCGCTTACCTTGCAAGAGTATTTGTTTGCTCTTTAAATGTTTCTCCGGCTAGACTGTCAACACCACCAGGGCAGAGCTCTTACCTGCTTCTCTGACCTGTGTACCCACAGAGCTCAGCACCGGGCGGCAGCAGGATGGACACAAAATGTGCTGGGTCGAAGGTGAAAGAGCCTGGATCCCGGCTCTGTGGCACCGTGCTTAGCGTGTGAGTTTGGTCAGGTCCCTAATTCTTCCTGGGACTTAGTTTCCTTTCCTGTAAAATAATGTGGCAGGGCCCTGAGTCAGTGCCTGCACACTTAGGACAGGGGGACACTCAGTTCCAAGCCTTGCAAGAGAAACATCTGCAATATTCCTTCCTCGTGCACAATTTATTCTTTAATTAAATACGTATGGAGAGATGATTTCTCAGGAAGTGATAGGCGCCCAGCCCTGATTGGGCATCTTGGTCTTTGATGTCCCTGCCTGAGCCCTCTACTTTCTAACTCTTGTTATTCTTTACAAACCAAACTCTTCTTTTAAGAATTTTAGTAATCACTCAATTATCAATGGCAATAATAATGAGAGGAATCCCGCCCCATGCTGGTTGCGTTGTATGAAGAGCAAACCACAGGGGCGCCTGGGGGGCTCAGTCGGTTAGGAGACCGACTTCGGCTCAGGACATGATCTCATGGTTCGTGAGTTTCAGCCCCGTGTCGGGCTCTGTGCTGACAGCTCAGGCTTGGAGCCTGCTTTGGGTTCTGTGTCTCCCTCTCTCTCTGCCCCTCCTCCTCTCAAAAATAAATAGACATTAAAAAAAGAAGTAAGTTACAGAAACTCAGGGAGATTGCCCCACAGGTGTGTGGGTCCCTGGTGGATGACGGAAGGTGCGGGCAGAGGACTGCTCCTGGCCTCCCCCTGCGTTTGCCAGGCTGTTGCACAGGGAAATTGAACTAAGTGGCCAAGGTGCAAATTCTAGGCAGGGCTGTGAGGTCAGGAGAGGCTCCCAGTGGGGTGGGGCTGGGGCTGGCTGCCTCGTTATAAAGCGACCAACAAAGTGACTGTTCTGGAGAAACAGCAGATAGGAGCTCGCACAGCCGTCTAGCCCCCTTCGCTTCCTGTCCCTGCGTCCCCGGGGCGGGTCAGCTCCTCAGTGACCCTGAAGACAGTGAAGCGGTCAGGAGGGGACCCAAGCAAGGAGACCTGAGCTTCCCCTCCTCGGACGACCCCCCGCCCCCTTGTCTGAAAACAGTGCCATGTGAACACTTGGGGGAAACGATTTTGAGGAGAAAGATGTTACTGTAGCTTTCTGATTCTTCGAGGATCCTTGCCTGTCTTTGGTCAGGGAGAAAATGCAGCCCGTTGCACATTCTTCAGGGCAGACTATTTTAATTATGACCAGTTTAATGTGCACTTTGCTTATTTAAGGAAAATCCCTGTGGTTCCCTGACATGCTTCAATGTCATAGCTCCGTGTTTGAGTAAATAAGACTCTGCAGCCTGCCTCCTGCAGGAACTAATCCTTAGCGTTGGGGCCGGGGAACCTCTGTGACCACTGGGCGGGAAGGCCATGCCTCTAGAAACGAGGCCAGCTATGCGGCCGAGGTCACCGTTGGCGAGAATCGACTGTGTCCTCAGCAACAAGGGACGATGCCTGGCCTGCAAGTGTGTGCATGCCAGGGCATTCCGTTCACCCCTGGCGACGTCGTGAGAGCACTCCCCGAGTTGGGCGTCCTTGTCTGAAGTATTCCAGTGTTTCTTCGCAATTTTTTAAAATATTTATTTATTTTTGGGAGACAGAGTGCAAGCAGGGCAGGGGCAGAGAGAGGGACACACAGAACCTGAAGCAGCTCCAGGCTCCGAGCTGTCAGCACAGAGCCTGACGTGAGGCTCAAACCCATGAAGCACAGGATCATGACCTGGGCACTCAACCTACTGAGCCACCCAGCCACCCTAGAATATTCCAGTGCTGATAAGCCTCGGGGCTGCCTCCCTGCTGGGCACACTGTCTGTTCCCAGGAGGTTCACAAGGAGACCACAGAACGTGGCATTCATTAGAGAGCTCCCTTTTCACCGCTTTACATTTAGAAACAACGCGGTCAACCTGGGTTGACAGGTTGAGGGGACAAAAGCCAGGCAGCGGCTGCCTGCTGGGAGGCCTGTGTGCAGGAGTTCTAGAAGCCATCCTCAGCCTGTCCCTGTCTGTCTCCTGCTAGACCTGGAAGAAACGTGGATTATGTAATTGTCTGCTAGTCTCCTAGGGCCCAAAAAGGAAAGGTTATAGTTGAAATGTCAAGGTTGGTGAACCCTCGAATGCCTACCTCCCCTGCTCTGGCTGGCCTTGCCCTGTCTGTCCCCTCCCACCCCCCCCCCATCCCCTGGGTCCCAGGTAACCTCAGTGGGATGGCACATTTCCTAGGAGGACATTTGATTCCTGGCCATTCCCTTGAGGTGATTCACATGAGCTCACCGTCTTTTTTTTTTTTTTTTTGAGCTCTTAACTGATCTGCTTTCCACTGAGCTAGTTTTTGAAGCAGACAAACCCAGTCCCCAAGGGACAGTGAGGATTTCTTCAGTCTCTGAGGAGGAGTCTTTGTTTTCCCCAATGCACAAAAAAGACAGGCGCCCCCAGCCTGGCCTCTCCGTGGAATAGTTCCCATTTGTAATAATAATTGCTGAGTGCAGTGCGCGTCAGAAACTTCTGTCAGGCCTGGGAGACGACGGTGTTGCTTCCCGGGCTGCCTGTTCTGATTTGGTGTCTCCCTTGGAGTCCCCACCTTCCCCCTTCCTGCAAGGTCTCAGCTCTTACAGAGGGCATTTCCACTTTACTCCTTCAGACCGCCTCACCCGTGTCTCCCAGGGCCCCCAGCCTGGAGCTAGAACCTAGCCGTTCTGGTCTGACACCCTCCTTGACCTTGGGTGACCTTGAGCGAGTTTCTGGGAACTTCACCCCCATGCTGGCCTCACTTTGGTGCCTAGGACTTCGCGAACGTTGCACGGGAAATAGCACCTGAGGCCTGAAGCCCATTCTGAAGACCGTAGGAAAGGCCACGCTTGCCCGGACAGGCCTGGCATGGATCTGTGCAGACCCGGTTTTAATACCACTCTCCCAGCGGTCCCGCAAATGCCCGTTAGTCCTGGCTCGTCCGCGGCGGCTGGGCCTACGTCTCTCATTGGTCGCTCTAGGTAGCCAGCGAATGGGGTACTCCAGGCACTGCTGGTGTCTTAGTTCCAAACTGGGCTACTTAGTCTGAGGTGGGGCTTAGCAACAAGCCCGAATGTGCGAAAATTGCTTGGGAAAGTCTGGAACACCTGGGGGCCAAGTCTGAACACAGACCGAGGGGCAGTGGATAATCCGGTGCGTCCGTGTTCGCAGGAACCCTCATGGGGTTGTATGTCCGTCCTGGCGGCTCCTCATGGCATTTTTATTCTCACGGCAGGATCCCCCCACCCCCATCCTTGACTTCCTACCTTGTTCCAAATGCTCCTCTCCATGCTCACGTTTAGAGGCTGCCTCTGACCTGCAGATGGAGGGCGTCCCGTCTGCACCGTAGGGCCCCTTGGAGGGTACGCAGGCCGACCCTGGCCCGCCTCCTGAAGTACGGCGGGGCTTTCACTCCTATTCGTTTACACACCCGAGTCACAGGCCGGAGCCACCCTAGACGTCCCCGTTTTTCCACTTCAGCCAGCTTGTCCCCTGGGTCCCCAAGATGATGGTCTTGGGTCAGCCCGCACCATCTCTAACTGCGCCCTCCTCGGCTCGGCTCGCCTGCTCCATCTCAGAGCTTCCCTGCTTTGCTGCCAGAACCGTTCTAGAACAAGGTTCACGATCTTGGCCGCACATTAGAGCCACCTGAGGAGTCCTGACAACTCATGCCAGCCCCCACTCCTGAGATTCTGCTATCGTGGGTGTGAAAGGGGCCTTACAGGTATCTTTTGACCATTTTCCAGGTGGAAATGTGTAGCTAGAATTGTCCTAAAATGCCAGTCTGATCATATGCTAACTCTGTAACTTTTAGGTAGCTCCCTTTATCTAAAGTTCAAAATGGAACATATCTGGGATTAGGATACAGATTTACACTTGTGCATTAACTCGTGCAGCCCACGGGCATTGTTTAGGAGGTGTATACCGTAGTTGTAGGTAAGATGTGATATATTTAAGAGTATACATGGTTATTTTCCTCATAAATGTATGACAGATGGCTCTGACCTTGAACTGATCCACATCTGGTCATCCACCTTCCCCTTTCTCCTTGTCCTCTCCTCCTTCTCTGGTCCCCACACCACACACATACCACACACACACACACACACACACACACACACACGAGGATCCATGTTAGCTACACTCACCTTTATCTTGAACTCCTTTAAGTCTGAGTGACTTGCTCTTTTGTTCACCCGCATTTTCTCTTCCTAATTATATTTCCACCTATTTGAGCTTCAGGCATTCACATGCTTAGCAAGGAGCTCAACGTACCTGAAGGAAGGAAGGGCAACTTCTGTGAGTCTCAGTATCCTCATTTCTATTATAAAGCACTGGATTGACTGACCCACTGGGTTCTTCCAGCTCTGAGCTTAGTTTGCTCTGAATAAAGTGATTCAGCAACAGTTTATCTGTTGAAAAGAGAATACAAAAGGTGAGTTATATCCTTGGCTTGGAGCAAATGATTCACAAAACATGGAAAACCAGATAGGTGAGGGTGGATTGAGTGAAGGCATCTTATAATTCTGTAGCGATATTGGTAGCTCGAGAGTTTTATGGAAACCTTGTATTTTCAATATGTAAGTAAAAGGATAGTCATCCTGGGTTCTGTGTAGTTAATACCTGGAAATTGAAGGAACTTGTGATGTGTCCTACTCAGTGAAGCAGTTACCAGTAAGTACTACTTCTGTCATTTCTATGCATAATCTTTTGACCTAAAGATTCGATTTCCACTGATTTTCAAACCGGTGATAGGTGGTCAACATCTGACTCTTAGAAATACACTTTGTACCCCTCTGAACAAACTCCTTTAAACATGAAGTAAAACACGATGGAATTTCACCTCATTTGTCTCTTGCAGTTCCCATTTCACTTACCACTGGATTTCAGTGTGATTGCTTTGCCTTTGACAACTAACGGATAAATAATACAGTGAACTTTTAAATTAACAAGGACACATTTAATTTCAGGGTTCACTTGTGGGTCAGAAGTTCTTGGGTTTCCTTAATCTGTTTGTCGCCCCATCATCTTATGGAAAACGGTCAGCTTTCGGTGTGGAAATAATTTTCTTGAAGGCAATATTTGTTGAATGACTGACGGAATGAAAAACACCAATTGCGTAAGTGTGAAAAAGATCTGGGTGTTTTAGTTGGCTGCGTGCTCGATATGAGCCAACAACAGCAGTGTGACGTGGATGTTGGAGTCTGTTAAGAAAAGTACAGTGTCCTGAATTCGGGAGGCAATCATCTGGCTGACGCCGTGTGCTGGTCAGCATGTGTGCGGAACTTACTAGGTGATTCCGGTCCCATTTTAAGGGGGCCTCGGGACTGCTGGGGGTGGGGGAGAGGGGAAGGGGGGTGATGCGCATGGAGGAGGGCACTTGTTGGGATGAGCACTGGGTGTTATATGGAAACCAACTTGAGAATAAATTATAAAAGAAAAAGAATAAAATAATGGAACCTCCTCAAGTAGAGCTTGTGAAGTGGGGTGTGACCAAGGAGGTAGAGAGTTAGAGTCTGTGCAAAGAGTAGCTGAGGGCAGAGGGACACTCGGAGAGTGGCCAGACCCCCGGGTGCTGTGATAGCCCTCCTCAAGCATTTGAGATGCGGCGATGTGGTGAGGCCAGCAGGCTTCTGGCTCCCAGTACAGAATGGTGTGAATTTGGAGGGAGGCAGATTTTGGATCAACATAAGAAAGAATTTCATAAACAGCTACAGCGATCCTAAAATGGAATTTGCGGTTCATAAATTTGTAAACGCCTCGCCCTGGAAGTGTTTAAGCAGAGCTGGGATGGGCAGTTGTTAGTAATCTCCTCTCCAGAGGGGAGATGCCAGCACTCGCTAGGAATTCGGGCTTCCCGGCCCTAAGGATCTCTTCCCACAAGCATCTCAGCAGTTAACAAACTGGGGATTTACAAGAAGCCATGTTATTTACGTTAAGTTCTGCAGCCTGGATTTCTCAGTAACGCTGTTAAATAAAACATACCTACTTTGAAGATTTTGGGTTAGGGTAAAACTGGAATTTGAGAGAAAGGGTATCTGTGGTGGGTATGGTTATACGTCAGTTATTTCATTGGACTTCACTTTGAACTGACACTTTTGTGCAAAACACAGTCTCACCAGGCCTTCTTCTGTGTTTGGGTCAAGTCGTGCAAAAGGATGGGCTTGATTTTCTTATATAAAATTTGGGTGGAGCTGGAACGTTTCAAGTTCTCGTGGTCTGTACCCTAAATTCAGCTAGGTCAGTACCCGTGTGGTATGCTGCATTCCAGGAAGCCAGGGGAGATACGCTCTTGTCTCCCACGGAACCTCTGTTTTGTGGGAGACACTACCTGGCAAAGAATGTACAAAGATCGATGACATTGAAACACTAACATCTGTTTCACTAAAGAAATGAATTCTTGGGGCACCTGGGTGGCTCAGTCAGTTGAGTGTCCAACTCTTGATTTTGGCTCAGGTTATGATCCCAGGGTCTCAGGATCCATACGGAGCGTGGAGCCTGCTTAAGATTCTCTCTCTCTCTCTCTCTCTCTCTCTCTCTCCCTCTCTTTCTCCCTCTCCTCCCTCCCCTCGGCCCTCCCCAACTCACTCTCGCAAATAAAATTAAAAAAAAAAAAAAAAAAAAAGAGGGACGCCTGGGTGGCTTAGTCGGTTAAGCGTCCGACTTTCGCTTAGGTCATGATCTTGCGGTCTGTGGGTTCGAGCCCCACGTCGGGCTCTGTGCTGACTGCCAGCTCAGAGCCTGGAGCCTGTTTCAGTCTGTGACTCCCTCTCTCTCTGACCTTCCCCTGCTCACGCTGTCTCTCTCTCTCTCTCTCTCTAAGAAATAAATAAAACATTTAAAAAAAATTAAAAAAGAAAAAAGAAAAGAAAGAGAAATGAATTCTTTTAAAATAGCTGATCAGGGGAGCCTGCCTGGCTCACTCTGTGAGTCAGTGGTACATGTGGCTGTGGACTTCAGGGTTGTGAGTTCAAGCCCCGTGTTGGATGTGTAGAATAGTTAAAAATTAAATCTTAAAAAAATAATAAAATAGCTGATCAAAGTTGCTTAAAAGCAGGTGGTAGTTTTGTTATTAACAAGTAAGTTGTTGCTTATATATCGTTATATTAAACATGGTATGTCAATTAAGACTTGACAAATACTGATTTAGGAGTCTAAAACTATGTCTCTGAAAAAAAGAAAGAAAGGAAAAGAAACAATAAGGTTTTCAGTGATGGTAAGGCCGAAATAAATGAGGAAGAATCAGAATCTTTGTAAAAAAAATTTTAGTGTTTATTATTTATTATTGAGAGAGGGAGACACAAAATCTGAGGCAGGCTCCAGACTCCGAGCTGTCAGCCCAGAGCCCAGTGCGGGGCTTGAACTCACGAACCATGAGATCATGACCTGACCCGAAGTCCGATGCTTAATCGACTGAGCCACCCAGGTGTCCAGAGGGAGAGTCAGAATTGTAACCCTTCTTTCTTCTGTTGGGCTTGGTGTTGTGTCCTAAGGTTTTAGATTTGTGTGTCTTGTGAGCACTGATACAAAGCAGTGAAATGAACCAAGGATCAACTGTCATCTGTGAAATTCTGGGGGAAAAGTCTTCCAGCCACAGAACATCAAGCTATGCTTTTCAGAGTACAGAGGAGCCAGGCAGCAAGTTTGTGTAGTTATCTTCTGTCTTCTCTGTGCCAGGCAATGGTGGTCCTCGATGGGAGTAAAAGAACCTTTTCTTTTTCTTTTATGAATCAAAGAGCTTAATTTTTTGGAGCAGTTTTAAGGTTACAGAAAAATTGAGCACAAAGTACAGAGCTTCTGTATACTTGCTCTTCCTCCCCAAACCCCTACATTTCCCCTTTTATTAACATCCTGGGGGCACTTGGGTGGCTCAGTCTGCTAAGCGTCCAACTTTGGCTCAGGTCATGATCTCACAGTCCGTGAGTTCAAGCCCCGCATCAGGCTCTGTGCTGACAGCTCAGAGCCTGGAGCCTGCTTCGGATTCTGTGTCTCCCTCTCTCCTTCTGCCCTATCCCCACTCATGCTCGGTCTCTCTCTGTCTCAAAAATAAATAAAAACACCATAAAACCCCCCCAAACCATCCTGCATTAATGAGGCACATTGGCTGCAATTGATGAACCAATATTGATGCATTATTATTAAAAAGAGTCCAAGTTTACATTAGGGTTCACTCTTGGTGTTACAGATTCCATGGGTTTCGACCAATGCATGATGACATATGTTTTGCTGACAGATAGTTTTGCTGCCCTAAAAATCCTCTTTCTTCTCCGAACCTGCTGGTAACCACTGACCCTTTTACTAAATGTAGTTATTCTTACACTGTGCATTACTGTACACTTACCGTACTTTGACAGCGTGAAATGTTGGCAACCCTATAGCGAGTGTTCATGATTATTTGTTGAGTAAGTGTGTGCGTGAATGCGTGAATAAGCAGCATTTTGTAAGACTTCTCCATTACATCATCATGATGAGAAAAGAGTGTTCTCACAGAGATGTGCTGAGGGGACACTGGAGGTGTTCTTGACCCAGATAACTAGCTGGTTGTGGAGGAAAGTTGAGTGGGAGACGCAGAAAGCCAGCTCTCAGTTCCTGGCACTGCTGGGCCTCAAGGGAGCCCGTGTTGAGTTATCTGCCAGCAGCTTCGGGGGATTACAGGCTAATCTGTGTTAGCCACCTGAGAAAAACCCACAGGTGAGTGAGAAAAACTTGCTGAGATTCTCTTTACCCCCAAAAGAACAACATACCCCCCCCATTTTTTAAAAAGAAATCTCTACACCCCATGTGGGCTTCAAACTTACACCCCAGACATCAAGAGTTAGAGGCTCTACTGCCTGAGCCAGCCAGGCACTCCCCAAAGAACAACTTAATTTGAATTTATATCTGTCCGTTTCAGCTTTCTTAACTTTTTAAGTGCACAGTTTATGAACGTTTAATCATGGAATTCTCGTGTATAGTCACGTGACTTTATTTCATTATATTAACGTGTTCTGGTTTGTTCAGCCGTGGGCCAGTTTGTGTGGTTGTGTCAGACTCCTGTTTTCCGTAGTTTTACACAAAATTCTTTTTCTCTTTTGGGTTGTTTCCGTAGGGTGTAGTTCAAGAAGTGAAATGAGTGTAGTCTCATGGTAAATTTTTGAATTTTATAATGTATGCTGATTTTCTTTTGATGTTTATTTATTTTTGAGAGAGAGACAGAGCATGAGCAGGGGAGGGGCAGAGAGAGGGAGGGAGACACAGAATTCAAAGCAGGCTCCGGGCTCTGAGCTGTCAGCACAGAACCCGATGTGGGGCTCAAACCCATGAACTGTGAGATCATGACCTCAGCCAAAGTCAGATGCTTAACCTACTGAGCCACATAGGCGCCCCTACAATGTAATGCTGATTTTTAAAGTCCCACATTCTATAAGGAAAGTGTACTGAAGCGCGCGTGCACACACACACTTTAAAAATTGACCTTTTTAAAGTATCTTTTCCATTTATCTTTGTATTTGGAATACCTGACTAGTTCGAGAACCCAAGATCTAATAAATACCCCTGCCTAAGTTTGGCCACAGTGGGTTTCTTGATATTTAACCTCCATTTCAGGAAAACATTTTATAACGTTTCACCTTCTGTTTTGGGAGCCTTAGATGGTTATGGGCAGGAGACTGGCTGTATAATAGATGCCATGGTTTACATGATTATTTGGGATTGATCCCAGTGTAATAATGCAGTTTTCTCTGAAAAGTAGCTGAGTAGGTTTTTAGAACTCTGGATGCCGCCTGGCCTCGAGAAAGAGTGTAGGCTTTGTTGCCCTAGGGACCTGGGCTAAATCTCAGACCTGCCCATTACCAACTGTGTAACCACGTGATCCTTAAAAATTACATGCATGTTTTGGTTGGCATAGGGTAGGGGCTCAGTAAATTATCTTTATTTTCAATTGTTCACACTGACCTGGTCAAATCCACTGTATTTTATCTGCTGCCATGTAACACTCTCTTTTTTTTAAAGTTTATTTATTTATTTATTTATTTTGAGAGAGACTGCGTGCACGATCGAGTGCACCTGCATGGGGGAGGGGCAGAGAGAGAGAGAGAGAGAGAGAGAGAGGGAGGGAGAGAGAGGGAGAGAGAATGCCCAGGAGGCTCCACGCTGTCAGTGCAGAGGTAGACACGGGGCTCGATCTCACTAACAGTGAGATAATGACCTGAGCTGAAATTGAGAGTTGAACGCTTAACTGACTGAGCCACCCAGGCGCCCCTGCCCCATATCCATCTTTGGAAGCAACCCTAAACAAGGAAGACTGTATGTTGGAAGTGACTCCTGGTACTGTTGAAACAAGGTGGTACAGACCACAGCCAAAGCACCCATGCGGGCTGCTCTTGACCATATTTCCACCGGCCACATTTGTGATGAAAAACAGTATGTTCCACTGTGAATCGTGTTCAATGAATCCAGTGGGTTTTGCTCGTTATATTTAATAGGCCACTTCGTAACGGACATTGGGTCTCTTGTGTGAATGGGGATTCTGCCTTTTATGTGAGATATGTGCTGCAATTCAGCCATCAGGTCCCAGGCCTGGGAAGGCTACAGGGCCTTTATAAAGTAGCCCACCCACGGTAAGGAAAGCAATTGTCCAAATGTGGATGGCTTTGCCTCCCACTGTCCTCAGCTGCTTCCAATTAGCCCCAATATACATAACCCCGGGTTGTGTCTTTATCAGTGCAATTCTCCCATGTCGATGCAAATTTTAAACCACAGAGAAAAAGGAGACAACAGTGAATATGCTTTTATAACACGGCTCTCTCTTGTATTGCAGCTCTTGCACGGCATACATTTCTCTTCTCTGATTAAACTGCTTCACAGGCCAGATTGGCTGTTTGTGAAGCAAGCTTTTCCCTACCGTGGACGAGGCTCCCAAAGGATGTCATTGATATAAACCACCATATAAATATAAACATATATCTGTGTGAAACTTCATTTCCCTTATGCAGATTTTTGGAACCGAGATAAGTGGAACTTAGCCATGAGACTGAAAAACGTAGACTGTGATCTAATCTCCTTATCCTACGAGGCAGTTTGTTATAACCTGATTGGCATCATTTCTGTGCCATCCAAGAAAGGAGTCGATTTGTGTATTGCAGACATCAGAATCACGAATGGGTATGGTGTTTGGAGATGAGTGGTTTGCACTAACCGTTCCTCAGAAGATCGAGTGTTTGGGGGTCACTTTTCTGTAGGTTGGAATGGGGGAGCAGGGACCTAATTGCCCAGGGCGATGGAACTTTAAGCTCTAATCTGGGAAAATTTAGGACCCTGGAGGAAGAACTAAAAGACCCCAGTGAGCCAGGCGAGGAACTCTGTGCTGGGGAGATAAGTGAAAAGTAATAGCTCCAGCTTTTAGGAACACGGGAACCCAAAAGCTAGAAGCTAAGGGTGGAATGAGGAAGAAGATGAGGAGAGACTCAGTCCCAGCACCAGCAGCACCCAAGACTTTGTAGAGAAGGAAACTTCATTTCTGAACTTTGATTAGTCCTCAAAGACATGGCAGAGGATTGAGGCAGTTATCTCTTGCATTCACGATCCACTGTGTAATCACAAGGAGTTTTGGCTTTAGATGTGTCTAAATCAACACTGGAGTAATCTGTATACACGCAAGAGTTAAACAGTAGAGAAATGAAGGATTCCCATGTACCCCTTTATTAAATCTATTTAATTAAGATCATCTTAATGATCTTAGCCCCGCTCACACCAATGGATAGATCATCCAGGCAGAAAATCAATAAAGCCACTTGAAGGCCTTAAGTGGCACATTAAACCAGATGGACTTCACAGATATTTAAAGAACATCCTATCCAAAATCAACAGAATACACATTTTTCTCAAGCACATGTGGAACAATTCCAAGATAGATCATATGTTAGTCAACAAGGCAAGTCTCAATACATTTAAGAGGATTGGAATCATATCAAACTTTTTTCTGGTCACAATGGCATGAAACTAGAAATTAGTTACACGAAGAAAAATGGAAAAATTACAAATAAGTGGATATTAAACAGCATGCTACTGAACTACCAATAGGTCAAAGAAGACATCAAAAGAGAAATTTAAAAAATACCGCCCGGCTGTGTCAGTCAGTCGAGTATCTGACTCTTGATTTCAACTCAGGTCATGATCTCATGGTCATGGGATCGAGCCTCATGGTGGGCTTCGTGCTGGGTATGGAGCCTGCTTGGGATTCTCTCTCTCCCTTTCTGTATGCCCCTGCCTCTAAAATACCTTGAGAAAAATGAGAATGGAAATGTAACGTACCAAAATTTATCGCACGCAACAAAAGCAATTCAGAGAAGGAAGTTGATAGCAATGTTAGGCCTACCTCAAAAATCTAGAAGAGTCTCAAGTAAGTTACTGAACTTTACCCCTCAAGGAACTAGAAAAAGAAGAACAAACAAAGCTCAGAGTAAGTTAGAAGGAAGGAAATAACAGACTAGAGCAGAAATACATTAAATAAGGACTAAAAAGGCAGTAGAAAAGACCGGAGAAACCGAGAGCTATTCTTTGAAAAGATAGACTAAATTTGCAGACCTTTAGTTGGACTCTTCAGGAAAAAAAGAGGTAAAAAATAAAACAAATGAAAGAGGAGATGCTACAAGTGATACCACAGAAATATAAAAGATCATGAGACACTGCTGTGAACAAGTATGTGCTAACAATTGGACAATCTAGAAGAAATGGATAACTTCCTAGAAACATACAGCCTGAATTCATACCAAGACTGAATTATGATGAAATGAAAAATCTGAACAGACTGATAACTAATCAGTTAGCTCCCAACAAATCAAAAAGCTCCCAACAGTTCACGACCAGACAACCTCGCTGGCAAATCTACTAAACATTGAAACAATACCAGTCCATAAAATGGCTAGGAATAAATTTCGCCAGGGATGTGAAAGACTTGTATATTGAAAATTATGAGACACTGATGAAAAAGAATGGAAGAAGATGCAAATAAATGGAAAGATATTTTGTGCATGGATTGTAAAAATTTATGTTGTTAAAATATCGACACTACCGAAAGCAGTCTACAGATTAAATGCAATCCCTGTCAAAAGTTCAATGGCAGTTTTCACAGAAGTAGAACACACAATCCTAAAATTTGCATGGAATCATAAAAAACTCCAAATAGTGAAAGCCATCTTGAGAAAGAAGAACAAAACTGGAGGCCTCATGCTCACTGATTTTAAACTATACTACAGGGGCGCCTAGGTGGCTCATTTGGTTAAGCATCTGACTTTGGCTCAGGTCATGATCTCACGGTTTGTGGGTTTGAACCGCAAATTGGGCTCTGTGCTGACAGCTAGCTCAGAGCCTGGAGCCTGCTTCAGATTCTGTATCTCCCTCTCCCTCTGACCCTCCCCTACTCACACTGTCTCTCTCTCTCTCTCAGAAATAAATAAAACATTAAAAATTTTTAAAAAATGAGATGTCACCTCACACACATTTCTGGGTAATTATATGAGGAAAATGAGTACACTGAATCAAAAATATCTGTACTGTCATGTTCGTTACAGCATTGTTTACAATAGCCAAGATATGGGAACAAGTCAGTGCCCATCCATGGATGGATGGATAAAAGAGGTGTGGTATTTATATACATACAATATAGATATATATATAGACACACACACACACACAGATATTACTCAGCCATAAAAAACATACCATTTGCAACAACGTGGATAGACCTCAAGGACATTATGAAATATGAGAAAAAGAAGTACTGTGAAATTATGTGAAATAAGAGAAAGAGAAATAGTTTATGATCTCTTTTTCTAGTGGAGTCTAAAATGTATACACATTCTGTATATAAGATATATAATATGTTCTATACACGCACTATATGTAAGATGTATAACATATTCCATACACATACACTATGTAAGACATATAACACATATATGCATAAATACAAAAACCAGATTAATAGTTGCCAGAGGTGGAGTGGGAAGGGGCAGTGGTGACAAGCTGGAGAAATGGACAAACTGTCTTTGCTTTTGTTTTTAGTTTAAATGTATTGAATTTAAGAAAAGAAAAAACCAAAAAGATCATAGCACTGGACATAGTTTGTAAATAATCAGCTGTTGATCATGTATATCTTATGTTTTCTCTTTATCGCTGCTCATTTGCATGGAAAAGGTTACATGGGTTTCTAAATATAATTTTGTGGTGCTTTTTTCCATTATATTTGCGCCATGTGTATCATATTTGATATGCCGGCAAACGGCCCTGTATTACTGCACATTGTTTAGAAACAAAAATTGAACCGAGTAAATGGAGTAAATGTAAAGATCTAATTGGCATTATTTAATGATTTGTGAATCGAGGCTGTATCCTAGCTGACAAAGAGATGGGGGCTCTGATGAGTTGGGTAAAATGCAAGCTCTTAGAAGCAGAAATGGGGCAAGAGCAGGAAGAAAAGAAAGGATTGTTTCTGGCAATATCACCTTTCTTTAGGGTGAGGATTTTACTATGCAGATTATTTCAGTGGTGCAGATGAAGAAATTCCAAAGTGATTGACTGAAGCTTCCATTAGGTTAAGTATTAGGTCCGGTGGGGCTTAGTATCAGCAACTCCATGTTCAGCTGTTTCTTCGTAACAAGGTTCACATTATTATTTTGCACGGAGACGGTTATGGAGTGGGGGGGGGGGTGGTGGTGGTGGTGGTGGTGGAGATGTTGTTTTGGATTCCCAGCTGCCTTCTTTCCTTCTCAATTCTTTGAAAATATCAGAAACTGATTTTTTTTGCATCTTTGCAAAGCTACTTAAAATGTAAAGCTAGGCCCTGGGCTAGAACATGTGCTCTTCAGGCAAAATTTATGGAGCCCTGGCTCATATGTGATGAATCTTATCATGTTGTGGAGGCTTGTCTCGTGCCAGCCGCTGTGCTTTTAACCCAGTACTTCCTCGTTTTACTGTTTAAAATTAGCCTGCAAGAGAGACACCCTGGTTCCTTTTCATGGAGGGCCAGAGAGGTAGAGTTATTTCTCCAAAGTCACAGAGCTAAAATGGGAGCCTGGGGTTGTATACTCCTCTACACCACGACACTGCAGTTCCAATCTCACCATCTAGGGTCAGATGGAAAGAACAGATGGGGTCAAATTTCAAACAATAAGAGAAATTAAGAAATCCGTGCCCGGAAGCAAGAACGTCTGCCCTCATTAAAACTGGCTCCATTCACCTCCTCTCATCCCCATTCTTTTCTGCCTTTTGGCAGTTTTTCTTTTTCTCTTCCCCCGTGTTTCCTCCTTGATCTTGTTTGAGATCCCTTCCCTGGTGAAGTCATTAGGCCCAAGCTCTTACTTTACTTTGGCCCATAATTTAGATGGAACTGCATGTGCTGATGTGATTATGGAAATCTCCAGACAGCAGTAGAATTGTGGAGGGGTTGAGTGCCTGTATTTGAGATGAAAAGACCAGGTGTAGGGGAGGAAATATAATCAACAAGAAACCAGGGCTTTAAAAAATGAATACTAAACCAGCACTTCTGGAAAAAGCTCTTTTCCCAGGAGATCCTCTCAAAGTATCTTACCACTGACACACACCGAGGTTACCCTCAATCTCCTGAGCTGGGGCCATCTTGAAATCAACTGGAGGACACCCAGTGCCAGCCAGGCCAACAAAAAGAGCACCATGAGCATGGAAACAGGTACGGATTGTAGCGTTGGGTCTGTGAATTGAGAGGAGCAAACCACGTGGATTGAGAGACATGCGAAGATCGGCCCTTCATAAGGGAGACAAAACAATGGGGCAGACCAGGGCGCCCGCCTCAAGATGGGAGGCAATTCCTAACTTGTCCTGGATTGTAAATTCCAACCCTTCTCTTCTTAAACAGTGAAGCAAATTAGCACAGCGTTTCTTGTGATTTTCTGCTGGGTGCTACACATTTTTTCTTGTTTTCCTCAGCTTTTCACCTCCACACGCAGACCTCAGAGAGTAAAAATCTTAATACGCAACACTGATTGCCACTGTTTTTCATTACTAATGGGAAGGTAATTCCTTTTAATGTTCCTATTTTGGCAGTGCTTTGTGATGTGAGCAAGTGGCAGGAAAAATTGTATCAAGTATTTTAGGTCTATTTGCCTGAACATAATAGGAAATTTATTTTTTAAGGGATGCTGTGGACCCATGAATATAAAGAACAAACTGGTGGTTGCCAAACAAGAGGATGGACAGAATGGGTAAAGGGAGAGTAGGAGGTAGAGAGTTCCAGTGGTGCAAAGAATAAATCACAGAGATGAAAGGTATAGTCTAGGGAATATAGTCAGTGACCTTGTAATAGCATTTTATAGTGACTGATGATGGCTGCACTTGTGGTGAGCACAGCATAAACCATGGCCTTGTGGAATTACTGTGTTGTACAGTTGAAACTAATATAACATCGTGTGTCAGCTATACTTTAACAAAAATGTTGTGTCTTTCAGCCATCATAGAAACTTCCAAGCCCAGGTGGACATCAGTTTTTGATGTACAACAGGATATATAGTTCTTTCAACTGTGTGCTTGATATTCAGAGTTTAATTTAAAAATGCATGCAAGCTCCGTGGGTGCCTGGGTGGCTCAGTCAGTTAAGCGTCCAACTTAGGTGCAGGTCATGGTCTCATGGTTCATGCATTCAAGCCCCGCATTGGGCTCTGTGCTGACAGCTCAGAGCCTGGAGCCTGCTTTGGATTCTGTGTCTCCCTCTCCCTCTGCTCCTCCCCCACTCATGCTCTGTCTCTCTCTCTCTCTCAAAAACAAATAGACATTAAAAATAATGCATGCAAGTTTATATATAAACCAATAGATATAGAATGAATGTTTAATAATAGGTTATTTGTATCATTCAGAGGCCATATTTGACTATCAAATAGAAGTAATTTTAATTTATAATAATCGTGTCATGTTCTTTCCCAGCAGAAAGCCAATTAAGCAAGCTCTGCCATCCACACATGGAAAATAATTTAATGGAGGGCTCATTGCAATTTCATGAGTCCAGAACTGGATATTTATTTACACAGCGGCCTTCACTGCTCTGTTAAGTAGAATATATTAATATCCAGGAAGAGCCTCTGCTTTTTCGACATCTGTTGTTTTAGAAGTATAGCAACTCTTAAAGTAATTCCACTGGTGTGTATGCACTTTTTCCCCTCATTGGGTCCTTCAAGTTCTTACTCAGTGCCATTCACTCCTATTTTAGGCACAGTTCAAACCTAATTAGAAATCAGAAGGACTTACATGTCCACAACGGATTTAGAGAGCTAGACAGAAGCAAGAAGAGAGGGCGAAGCAATGATAAAGCAAGGTAAAGCCCATTTAACAGCACAATGATAGATTTTCTTGTTGAATTCTAGAACTTCTCAGGTAGGATTCTGAAGCAAGGGAATGGTCAGGGGATAAAGGATACAGTGACAAGTGGACACAACAAGGCTAGGTCATTCGTGTAATGGCAAATGTCCCACCTGTAGCAGAAGCCCTGGGGACCTGTTTGTCGTAGCATCGCCCATAACCAACCTGTACCGCCATGGAAAAGTTCAACTACGCGCCATACCACAGACCAAACATGGTAACATTGGAAGGCATATAGCAAGTGTTTTAGGGATATACGTATCCAGATGCATACAGTAAGCATTCTCAGGGCTTACACAAGACAACCTGAGTTATCTGGAAGGTGACTTTTTTTTTGACAATAGCTTGATCCCCACTAAATGGGAAGAGCCAGGAGGGAATTTCCCCTCTTCTTTCTCAGAAGTGTTAAGTGTAATTCTGGAATTCCTTAGTCTCCCTGGAGATTCTTGCTGCATTCTGGGGTTTTCACGTATAAACACTTGGATGTTCGAACTAAGTAACTCCTTAGAGATGAGAGGGTGGACGAGGAGTAACCTTTCCTTGGTGACTCATGGACCGGGTGGAAATTCCCTCCCCGTGCAAGAGTGCTGCATGAGCCTAAAGAGTTAATGCACTTGCAAAAACCTCTAATTTACTCTTCCCGCAGTGTAATTGACTCACCAGAAGGATCTGGCTGCCTATTAACACATTTGTAGCTTTAAGATGGGTTCTATTTTAAGATTAAAAGTACAAAGCAAGAGCTGGAAAGTCATTAAAAACGGACAGCCAGTTTCCCATTTTTTGAGAGTATTCATTAAAAGGTGCCTGTTGCAAAAGAAACAAGAAATTGCTTGGGATCATGGCACCGTGAATCATATTGTAAACATGTGAACTCTAGCTGGGGGGAGGTCTGTGAGAACAACCAGAGGTAAGATGAAGCATCACGGGAAGTTGCTGGAAGAAGCAGGAGACAGGGACTGTATATCCCCTCTTCTTTCCACTAACAGGCTTCAGATATACATAACAAGGCTTAAAGGGACAACAGAGTAAGTGAAATAGTTTTTCTACCGGATGACGTTGAGTCATATAGACTCTGCCATTCTGAAACTACCCTCTGTTACCATGTGACTTTCACCGCTGCCTCCCTTTATACTTCCGGAGAGGGCTTCCTGAAGTGTGTCCCTCTTATGCATTACGAAAAAAGTAAACTTTTCCAAATAGTTCCACATTGCTTCTAGCATAATTGTTTCCTAGCAGTGACTGCCTGATTAAAATAGATGACAGATGTGACACCTGTGTACGGTGCTACAGTGGTCTCCATCGGCACTTGGAGAAGTCCCCCTAGGGGGTAAATCCCTTCCTACCTTCCCTTTTGTGCAAGTTAACATGTTCCTCTCTATTTAGAAAGATTCTCTTAACGTTTTAGCAGGTGGTGTTCTCATCTTCGGAAATAGAAAGTGACATTTGCAAATCACTGTGATCGAGATTCATTTCAGAGACTTACAGACCAGGTTAAAAACAAACAGAATTAGTACCTGAAGAATCAATACTGTGGTCACAATCTAGAAATGGCATTTGATAGAAAATGAGTCATTGCCATGATTTCTATTATTTTCAGACTTTGGCTGTACTTTAAAAAAATCCACACAAGCGTTTTGTGTGAAATGTGCCCTGGCGAGTGGGGACGGGGAGGGCCAGGGAACTCAGGTCAGAATCTCAGATGCACCACAGCCGAGGAGTGCCAGGAGCCTACACCGGACAGAATTCGGTTCCAGTATGAAGCCAGGATTTCTGGACACATTTTAATTCAGAGCTCACTGTAACATTACCTTGTCCTTCACAGAGGCGGCTATTTTCACTGTCAACTTTGGTTTTCTGGGTTACAAGTTCCAAAACTTTTGATTCTTAGATCGATGTTAGGAAAATAAGATAAACTTCTTTTATCCTGCCTGCTGGGTGAGGGGCCACTCTCGAGCTGAGTGTCTTTCACTGCACTTAGTGCTGTGGATTTGCAAAGCCCTGTTGTACCTGAAGGTCAAATTCTCCAGCGGCCCCTGAGGTTGGCTGCACAGTCCTCTTCTCTGAAATGCACTGCAGCCTAAGCTAATGATGTAAGTTTTTTCTTCCCCAAGATTTTATTTTTAAGCCGTTTGTATACCCAGTGTGGGGCCCGAACTCACAACCCTGAGATCAAGAGTCCCATGCCCCACCGACTGAGTCAGCCGGGTGCTCTGATGTGTGTAATTCTTAAGCTTGAAAAAGATACAGCAAGCAAAAACACAGCATTTCATGCTCACAGCCCAAAGCTTGAAAATAATTAATAGACTCATGTAGAATTGACATTATAGAACTTGGGGTTGGGGTAGGTAATTCCCACGAGGCAAGGTGATGAGACAGAGATGCTGGCAGTCCACCGGGGTCCTTAGGACACTTTAGCTCCATCACCCTGTAGCCGACTAAGTGATAGGAGACCTGTTCTGAATCCTCAGGTACCTTTTTGCTCCACCACCCCTGGGATGGTTGGAGGGGAGGCTGCATTGCACTGATGAACGGTGCCTGGCGCATGGAGGCTGCGTCAGAATGAGTACCATTCTGCTGTTTCCGAGTAAATGATGGAAGGTCAGCGAAAAAACCAAAGATGGAAAAGGCTGTCATGCCCTCCAATGCTTTCAGGATTAATTAGGGACGCCGTACGAGGGGGGACGTGGAACCCATGAGAATATTATTAAAAACCATTGCACTTATTAGACAAAGTCATCAGTCTGGAAAATGTGCAGTAAACAAATGAATGTCCGAAGCGACAGCCGGAATCATGATAAAAGCCCCTGCAATGCTAGTTACTAGGCGATGGTGTTCAGAACCTGAGGTGAGCACGCTCCATTGCCTCGCTCGTCAAAAGAACACTCACTGTTTTGGTTTGGCTTCTTGTTTCGGAATCTCAGAGCAATAATAATTTTCCAGGGACAAAATTCCCCAGTTAGCACTCTCATTCTGTTTCAGATAGTCCTCATAGACTTCAGGCTCCGATAGTGAAATTCTTTGCTGAAAGTACAGAAGGATACGAAGACCAGATTCAGAAACATCGACGGAGGCCCCCCCGTTCTCTTCATCTCCTATTTTCTGCTATCTCGGGTTTCCTCGGGTTAGCGTTCCCGATGGCGTTGGTCATCGTGGCCGTAGCTGGGTCAGATTAGACAGTGGTTTTCCTAAGAGACAGCCTAGAGTGTATGAGCCGCCCAGCAAGGTCAGAGCAGCGATTGCTGGTGTCTGCGTGTGCAGGGTGCCGTGACCTCCAGCTAGCTCGGTGCACCCTGAAGTCTTGTCCTTGGTGGTTGCTAACCTGTCCTCAGGCCAGGCCTTAAAGAAGCCACACCACGGTGCTAGGGGACGGCGGGGATCGGGGAGAGGATCACATCAGTGCCTCCAAGGACTGAAGTATGGAAACGTCCCATCGGCCAGGAGGTAATATACTATGCACATCTGAGAACGAACTTGGATAAAGCTGGAAGGAGAGAGAGAGAGGAGCCCATGAAAGTCTGCCTCCACGCTTACTACAAATGTATAAAAATGAGCGTGGAGGATAGGGATGGGATGGGCGCACGGGGGAAGGTATCTGGCCATGTATTTAGAGAAGTCTGGCTTTATTATTGAACTTCTAGGACCCTTTGGGAACAGTATTTGCTTCTTTTTGCTACTATTGATCAAAAAAATCATAAGAATCAAGTCTTCTTATAAAGCGGCTTGAGACATTCAGTGCCAGATTGATGACAGAGGAAAGTGAAGCTTTATTCTTTTTATTGTATTGTTTAAAAAAAAATGGAATTGTCTGGGGCTCCCGGGTGGCTCAGTCGGTTAAGCATCCGACTTTGGCTCAGGTCTTGATCTCATGGTTTGTGAATTCGAGCCCCGCATGGGGCTCTGTGCTGACAGCTCAGAGCCTGGAGCCTGTTTCAGATTCTGTGTCTCCCTCCCTCTCTGCCCCTCCTCCACTCATGTTCTGTTTCTCTCTGTCTCAATCATAAATAAATATTAAAAATTAAAAAAAAATTCTCATTTCAGGAAAAGCAAAGAAACCTTGGGAAAGCTCTACAGTTCATTTTTCTTCTAAAATTCAGATAATTAAGGCACCCAATTCTCCTGAAATTGTTGTGCTTAGAGAAGAAAAACACTTTCTACAGAGTCTCTTGAGTTCCATGGGCTCAGCTGCAGAATGAAGTCATTTGTGACTACCCAGCAGGAGGTGAATTTTTAGTCTTTGTGGGGGTTTTGCTACACACATATGTCCAATGAGCATTTGTTGAATGAATAAGAAATAGTCTCAGGAAGAGAGGCAGTAAGGGTCTGCCAGGGTGGATGGTGCCGTGCCTAGAACCCTCGTCTCGTCTCCGGCCACAGGGCCCTGGTGACCGGGCTCTTCACACTGGGGTCTTGCTCAGTCCTGGAGGCCACAGAACTCACAGCTATTTTACCTGCAGAGACCGAACTCCCTCTCCCCCTTAAATTTGTATTCCTTTCAAGGACTGAAGACCCTCTAGGTTGTGATACCATGATGGTCAGGGGGCCGCCCCTTTCCCTCCTCACCAGCCCAGCTACCAGAGTCACAGTCAGTGGGAATTTAAATGACAGACCACTGACAGCAGAATTGGGTAGAACTCAGGGAGATGCCTGTGTAGATTTCCCATGTTTTCAAGGGGAAAGTCCTTGTAGGACACCCCAAAAAGTTATCTACCTGATACCTGCACTAACCCCAGAGATTTGATTACATACAACCACGTATTGTCCCTCCCCACACACACATCTTGTTGCTTAGCTGTAAGATTCTTCTTTCAGAAAAGTTTCTAGGGGTTCATCCTGTACCAAGGGGAGATATTACCTGAAGTTTCTTTAGATCAATAAAGAGTGATACGGGCTGTGTTATTTTTCAAACAGCACACTTGGAAACACGTGACTGCACATATACTTAAAAAACAACAACCCTGTTTTTCTAAGTTTATTTACTTTGAGAGAGACAGACGCAGTGCCAGTGGGGGAGAAGGAGAGAGAGACAGAATTCCAAGTAGGCTCCACACACAGTGCAAAGCCCGAGGTGGGGCTCGAAGTCACAAAACCGTGGGGTCATGACCTGAGATGAAACAAGAGTTGGATGCTTAACTGAATGAGCTACTCAGGCACCCCAGAAAAACAGGTTTTAAACTATTTATTTATTTAAAAGTTTTTTTATTTTTAAGTCTTCTCTATACCCAACGTAGGGCTTGGACTTATAACCCAGAGACCAAGAGTCTCATGCTTTACTCACTGAGTCAGCCAGATGTTCCTCAAATTTTTTTAAAAAGAAAATGATCCTACATGGCTCATCCCAGCTTTCTCTGAAGGTTCTATTTCTCCCTCATCCCAGGTCACATGTGCGCAGAAAGGGAATGTGGGCTGTCTTTTTTGAATAATGAAGCTGCACACCCCCCTCCCCCACCAGCACAATGCACAATACAGTCCTTTATTTCTGGTTAGCCAGGCACAGGTGTTGATAACTAAAATTATGCACTTCTGAGGCTGCTAATATCATTGATTTTTTAAAATTCTCTTTTAGGTATGTGTAAGAATCGCTAACTTTCCTGCCTCAGCAAAACCCCCACAGCCTGAAGTATATGTATAGTAAGGGGATTCATTCTCTAAAGCATGGCCATCAGTAGAATGGGAACAGAACCAAAGTGTGGAATTTCTTGTCTGATTTCCACATAGAGTTCTGGAATTTAAGTACATATGTATACACATACGTAAATGCGTACGGAAGAGAGAGTAGCACTAGCCTGTATTTTATTTTATTTTACTTATTTAAATTTAAATACAAGTTAGTTAACAGAGAGTGTAATAATAATTTCGGGAATAGAATTGAGTGGTCATCACTTGCATATAATACCCAGTGCTCATCCCAACAAGTGCCCTCCTTCATGCCCATCCCCGTTTCCTTTTCCCCCCCACCCAGCACCGCGTCAGCAACCCTCAGTTCATTCTCTGTATTTAAGAGTCTTCTAGGGTTTGCCTTCCTTTCTGTTTTTATATTATTTTTGCTTCCCATTCCCTTATGTTCATCTGTTTTGTATTTTAAGTTCCACATATGAGTGAAATCATGATATTTGTCTTTCTCTAACTTATTTTGCTGAGCATAATACACTCTAGTTCCATCCATGCTGTCGCAAATGGCAAGATTTCATTCTTTTTTACTGCTGACTAATACTCCATTGTGTATGTATGTATGTATGTATGTATATATATCACTATATGTAGACCACATCTTCTTTATCCATTCATCAGTCGATGGACATTTGGGCTCTTTCTATACTTTGGCTGTTATCAATAGTGCTGCTATAAACATTGGGGTGCATGTGCCCCTTTGAAACAATACTCCTATATCCCGTAAGAAAATTCGACAAATACCTAGTGGTGCAGTTGCTGGGTCATAGGTTAGGTCTATTTTTAATTTTTTGAGGAACCTCCACACTGGTTTCCAGAGTGGCTGCACCAGTTTGCATTCCCACCAGCTGTGCAAAAGGGTTCCTCTTTCTCTGCCTCCTCGCCAACATCTTTTGTTGCCCGAGTTGTTAACGTTAGCCATTCTGACGGGTGTGAGGTGGTATCTCATTGTGGTCTTGATTTGTATTCCCTGCTGATGAGTGATGTTGAGCATTTTTTTTTTCACGTAAAGTAGCAGTAGCTTTTAAGGTGAGAGCAAGATACTGGAGTTGGAGTGGGACCTTGTTCCAGCTCAGTGGTCACCTTTTACAGACGAGAGACAAATGTGGATGGCTCAGTGTATGTCATTATTCACGGCTAGTGCTTATCAGCCAGGAGATGTGTGCCAGAAGAAATCACGTAAGCCAGGGCTTGCGTTTCCTCCTGTCTTGCCGTTTCTGTCCATAGACAGACTCCCTGATCCGAGGCTCCGTTTCTCTTCTTCCTCCATACCCTGTCTTGCAGACAGAAAAGGAGGTGGAAGAAAGAAAAAGAAATGAACAAAGCGTGGGCTCTCTTCCAAAAAGAATCTTATTTAATCCCAGCTTTCTAAGTGTTGCTTCATTCCATGGCAACATGGGTGTATACACATCCCACTGGACGCTTCAGAGCAGGTGAGGTCTGTGCCAGATTCTTCGAACTGGAGGCAGTGAAGGTGAGCCCCAGAGTCAAAATGCCAGCTCTTCTTATTCCCTCAGTGTTTCCGCCTAAAGACCCCTTAGTCCCAACCACTGACGCCAGCGAATAGTCTGGGCAGCTTGCAACACTGTTAGGAAGAAGTAGCGAGGAATTGGGAGGATTTGTGTTACTGTTCAAAAGCAGGAAGAGCTCTTAGAATAAAAGAGGGGCTTGTCACTCCCATTTGGTTAATTATATGTGACAGTGGAAAACTCATAAAAGATACAAATATATCTGCTTATTTCCGAAATTAACTTTGTATGTTTTTGTGTTAAGGGTTTTAGGGGCAAGAGGGAAGAAACAATCATTTTGAACCTATACTTCAGTTTGTCTTCTCTTACCTATAGTTCTATTTTACCTATTCTTTTTCTTTTTTTCAAATACAGAATCTTCTAGAAATCAATAGAAAGTTCTCTCACAATTTTTATTTAAGTTTTTTTCTTTTTGTGTTTATTTTTGAGAGACTGAGCATGAGTGGGGAGGGGCAGAGAGGGAGACACAGAATCCGAAGCAGGCTCCAGGCTCCGAGCTGTCAGCACAGAGTCCGATGCGGGGCTCGAACTCACGAACTGCGAGATCATGACCTGAGCTGAAGTCGGATGCTTAACTGATTGAGTCACACAGGTGCTCCACAACTTTTATTTGGGAGAATAAAATTGAAAACAGGGAGCCTGAGTGTATTAAAGTACAGGATCCAGGTTATTCTATTCTGTACAGTCTTTCTGTATAAATTGTCAGTCATGGTTATTAATCTCTTCCCTTCAATATTATTATCTCTTTTCAAGTGTGAATGTTCTTCCTTTTTAAACAGTCTTACCAGTGTGCTCGTGTGTGTGTGTCTGTCTGTCTATCTGTGAATGCAGTGGGTAGCTCACAAGGATACTAAATTGATATAATTCTGCTTAAATACTAATATGTTTGCAATCTTTATTTCAAATATTAATTTTCTGGGGAGAGTGAAGGTGGGGGAGGCGCAAGGATTGGGGGACTGAGGATCTAAAAGCAGGCTTTGCGCTGACTGCAGCAAACCTGATGCTCAAACTCACAAACCGTGAGATCATGACCTGAGCCAAAGTCGAACGCTCAACCGACCAAGCCAGCCAATATGTCTTATCTGTGCAGAATCACGTGATCCTCTACAAACTGTATATGAAAGAGCAAAAATAACCAAAATTTGTTTTAGAGCAATAACCTTCAGCAAGGTTAGTTCATGTAGACAAAGATGTTCTCGACTGTAGCTTATCTCTTTAAAGACAACACTGTTTTCTGGGCAAGTCAAGGCAAAATATTCGGTAACTTAGCAACATCAACAGAATAAAAGTTGATATTGCAGGACATTTTTCCCTTGGATTGGATCGGAAGGCACCACAGAGGAAACAGTGAAGAAAAGCCTGACATGCATCAGTGCAGTTGCCAATAGGTATACCGTAGGAACACGGGCCCGCTCCCCCAAAACTCCCTGACCAGGATTTAGGATGCAGCGTTCTTTTAGTATGGACCCTACAGGAAAGGAAAATGTGTATACTTTACACACTTCAGGTGCAAACTTCACTTGAAATTTACGTAACATTAAGGGTCACCGCTATGACTCCCGTGCAAAGTAATTTGAGACTTTCTTCTTCAAGGCACTTTGCTCAGACTTAGACACATACAGCTTCCTTAATGTGGATTGATGTCAGTGCTTTATTTGCAGTGTTTTCTCGCAGTGGGAAAGTGGGTACCTCGGAGTCAGACAAATGAGGTACGAATCCCAATTCTACCACTTAGCAGCCGTGGGATTTTAGTAAATGCTGTAAGTCGCCTGTGCCTGTGTTTTCCTGTGGGACTGTGGGACCGATCGTTGCTCTTCCCCCAGAGGGCTGTGGCAGAGTGAGTTTGCCGGTGTAAGTAGAACAGTGCCTGGTACTTGGAGCGTTGGCTGCTGTCGTCAGTGATGCCGCCGATAGCCTCCCTGGCAGGGAAGTGACTGTCCTTGCAAAGGCATAAGGACAATTTCATGTCAACTCGTCTATCCATTCTTTGTTTCCACGAATAGGACCAGAGTCAACTGTTTGGTTATGTCTACATAAATACTGACGCATGCTTTTGAAAATCTGGCGTTTCACCTCCTTTAGTGGTCCTTAAAGATCCCTGAAAGGTGACATTGCAGATGAGAAGAGGTCAGGGATCATCTGACATCTCTGAGTGAAACCCGTTTTCTTGTGTATTTCCCAGTGTCTAGAATGTCATATACAATTGACGTTCGCTAATTTATTTTAGGCACTTGGCTATGGCTCAGTTCAGTTCACCATCTGGAAAGTTCCCTAAAAATCAGACTAAAATTTCTCATGTCAACGTCTCATTTTACTTTTATTTTTTTATTTATTTATTTATTTTTTAATATTTTATTTATTTCTAGGAGAGAGAGAGAGACAGCGTGAACAGGGGAGGGTCAGAGAGAGAGGGAGTCACAGACTGAAACTGGCTCCAGGCTCTGAGCTGGCAGTCAGCACAGAGCCCGACGCGGGGCTCGAACCCGTGAACCGTGAGATCATGACCTAAGCGAAAGTCGGACGCTTAACCGACTAAGCCACCCAGGCGCCCCTCATTTTACTTTTAGGTCAGAAATCTTCAGGCTTTACCATATGCGATCACCCTTGCAGGCCAGGCTTTTGGCTAGCCACCTGACCTGCCTGGTCATCATTTTCCCTCCCATTTTTCTGTTCGTATTGAATTCCCATTGAATTACGATTTTCCCAAATACTCCATTCAGATAGGTCCAGGATCCAAGAAGGGGTACTCAGGTATTGGGGGAACAGCGCAACGTGATGGCCAAGTGCTGTCATCCACGTCACACTCACAGATTCTGTGTGGCCTGGAATGGTGCCTCACCTCTCAGCCTGTTGGCTCATCTGTGAGGTTGGTGTGAGAGCGGTGCCTCCTTACCAGGGTTTTTCGTGAGAATAAAGACTTTAGCACAGTATGTGGACAAGGCATGAGCCGTACTACCTCTACCATCGCTGGGATTGGTGCCGTGCTCAGTGTAAATACTGCAAGGATATATACATATTACCCCAAACTCCCTGACCGTGACCTTGAATGCAGCAACCAGTCTGTGTGTGGCCCACAGGGAAGTGAAATGTGTAATATTTCATAAGCTTCAAGTGTGAACTCAGTTTTGAATGTACAGAATGTGGTTGGCTCTCAGCTGCTGGTAAAAACGTCTATGTCTGTGTGCTCGGTCCCATTTTCCCTGAGGAAACCAAGGACCTTTCTAGAGTCATCTGAATCCCATTCCTGCTCTTTTGCTGCCCTGTTAATTATATAGAGACATCCACATCCACATCAGATTTGGTTTTCCTTGCCTCTGAAGATATTATCAGCTTTGTATTAAAAAAAAAAAAGCAAATGTGCTGTTTAGTCTGTGCCCTCAGTTGAGCAATTATAACAATTATAACATTTTTCTTTCAAGGCTTTGCATACTGACAGAGCTGTGTGTCCTCTACAGGGATTAAGTTTTAGGCAAATTATGATTAAAATACTGTTGACACCTCTTTCCCTTTAGAATCAAAATCACGATTTCTTAGATTGAGTTAAATAGGCCCTGGGGTCTGTGTCGGGCTGGTTCTGATGCACATTCGGCGGTGGCCCCAGGGGTCATCAGTGGCTCTCTGGTCCACAATTTGTGTGTCTCTGGTAGTACACTGCCACACTGTGTTATTGCCACAGCGCTGTGTCTTGTCCTAAGGTACACACTATTAACCCCAAGAGAAAACAGAGAGGCTGGCTCCCCGCCCCCTTTTCTGGCTCTGAGTCATGCTGAAAAGGTTTCAGGATATCTGCTTTGACCATAAGTGCTCATTGCAACCGTGAAAAACTTCTAGAGGCCCATTTGTTTACGATGACATCCCATTGGGATCCCACCCCCACTGCGCCAGCTGATCGATTGCTTCATGGCTTTTGCACTCTCGCTCCGTTTGTGTGCTAGCTGTCTCCAGGTTAGGGCTGAAAGTATAAAGATGGCATCGAAACAGAGCCCTGGGTTACAGCTGGTTCCCTTGTTGGGGTTGTGTGTACAAAACAGAAACAGAAAGTATAAGTAGTGACATCGTATTATTTCACTCACTGTGAAAGGTCACTAGGAGTTTTTTCAGAATTACTTTTGACACTAACAGATTTTAAAACTTTTTTTAACACTTGTTTATTTTTGAGAGACTGAGCGTGAGTGGGGGAGGGGCAGAGAGAGAGAGCAAGACACAGAATCTGAAGCAGGCTCCAGGCTCCGAGCTGTCAGCACAGAGCCCGATGCGGGGCTTGACCCCACAGACCGTGAGATCGTGACCTGAGCTCAAGTCAGACGCTCAGTGGACTGACCCACCCAGGCTCCCCGACACAAACAGAGTTTTAAAAAATAATTATTTTAAACATCTTCTTACCAGTTCCCCATACACCTGATGCATTTACCTGGGATATGTAGTATTATTAAAGAATATACAATATTTAGGGATGCTTTTTTAAATTATAAACTACTACTACAAATTGGCCCATTCACTGAAGTCAAAAGAAATTTGTAAATAATTCATAAGCTGATTAGCTGGCAAAAATTAAGATTATTTTTGCTTAAGAAGGCAGAACAATAATGGCTAACCTATCACTCTAATCACTAAATAAAGAGTTCTCTTTGGAAGGCTATTTCCACATAATGTTTTCGTCCAGAATTTGAACTTTATGATCATAAGGTATTTTAGAGATCTGTTTTTATACATCTTCAGTGAAGTTTCTTACTGAAAATGTCACATGAATGGAAAGTCAATATGAAAAAAACAACTCAAGAAGACATCTCACAATACTGTTATAATCATTGTGTAACCCCTCTTGCAACTTTTACAGAACGCTTGTAAGTAACTAAATAGAAGGTCAAGGGTATATAGATAACTAAACCCTCAACTAGCTGCGAGAACAGGATCCAGCAGCTCTCATCTTCATTCCTCTAAAGGGAGGGCTAATCAGACACAGCAGAAGGTAAAGCTAAAAAGAAACAAATGTTTTATTTTACTTATTATTTTAACTTTTTTTTTTTAATGTTTTATTTATTTCTAGGAGAGAGACAGCATGAGTAGGGGAGGGTCAGAGAGAGAGGGAGTCACAGACTCTGAAACAGGCTCCAGGCTCTGAGCTGGCTGTCAGCACAGAGCCCGATGCGGGGCTCGAACCCACGAACCGTGAGATCATGACCTAAGCTAAAGTCGGACGCTTAACCAACTAAGCCACCCAGGCGCCCCTATTTTAACTTTTTTTTTAAATTGTTGATTTATTTTTGAGACAGAGAGAGACAGAGCTTGAGGTGGGGAGGGGCAGAGAGGGAGGGAGACACAGGATCGGAAGCAGGCTCCAGGCTCTGAGCTGTCAGTGCAGAGCCTGACGGGGGGCTGGAACCCACGAACCACGAGATCATGACCTGAGCCGAAGCCTGATGCTTCACCGACCGAACCACCCAGGCGCCCTAAGAAACACATTTTAAATAATTCCAGCATCCAGAGGGCACCACCTGAGACAATCTGGGCCACACTAGTTTCCGTCCTTGGTTTAGGATGATCAGAGCCTCCTCGGCTTCCTCGGCACCTGCAGCCACGTTCCTTTGGGTCTTAGCCCGACTGATGGAGGTCACGTTATCAATTGAGTTGTAGACACAATGACAGAGGTTCCTGTCTTAGGGCTTTTATAATAGAACCACTACACTGAACCTCAGAATATGCTCACTGAGGAGTGGCCATAGCAACAAGGACACAAACAAAAAAAGAAACTCAGTGCCTTTTGGAACGAATTTGCCCATCTGACTTTTTTCCCCCGATTTGGTCACACTCCCATCGCAGCTGATGCAGAGCTGTGCCCCTCTTGAACCTTGCGAACACATCTTCTTGCGCTTGATGACCACGTGGTACCTGAGGTTGGGGCTCCCCCGACAGGGACACCTCAGGGGGCGGAGCCAGCCATGGTGGTGAGGACGACGCTTAGGGGCCGTCACAAGTGCACCACAGCTGCCTTCTCTGGCAAGCTCCAAGCTACACAGTGTACTCAGGGCTCGGAATGCTTTATTTTTTTTCAGTTGGTTTGTAAATAGCGTTGCACAAAAATCCATGCAAATCAACTCTCCAAATCAGAATTTGCTCAGCTGAAAAGACCATTAAATTACATGGGCTGGCTTTCAGTTGGTGAGAGCACGATAATATAACTCTGCATAACAGTTTTAAAAAGACAGGCAAGCACATTACATGATAATTTCCATTAAACTGGAATGTCCAAGCCTGTTTACCTCAATAAACTGTTCTTGTCCTCTTCTCCAGCCTAGCAATTATCCGTTAGTAATTAGTTATGAATAGGGCACTGGATATTGAAACATTGGAGGTACTTCTGCTGCTTATTATGACATTCTATTACCGTTTTTTATTGGCTTTAAATGTATTAAAACTCAAAGTATATGTGAGCTTTATTAGGTTTTCAGGTGGCATACCTAACAGATTCTGAAGTCAAATACGATTCTCATCATAATGAGGTGCCCTACAAGACAGTGTTTTTGTTTTTAATGTTTTATCTATTTTTGAGAGAGAAAGAGAGAGAGTGTGAGCAGGGGTAGGGGCAGAGAGAAAGGGAGACACAGAATGTGTCAGCACAGAGCTGTCAGCACACAGCCTGATGCGGGGCTGGAACCACAGACCGTGAGATCATGACCTGAGCCCAAGTGGGATGCTCAACTGACCGAGCCACCCAGGTGCCCCACAAGACAGTTTTGTCATCAAGATTCCAGGATCCCAGTAAAAGCTGGTCATGTTGGTTAGAGAGAATCCCAGTAACCGCTGTGCTTATTCATTTTTATGATTAAAATTTTCAGTGTATTGTGTGGATTGTACTTAGGAACACAGTGTTGACAGTCAACCCTTTTATTTCTATTATCTGGAATACCTATTTTCACACACACATTCCTCCACACATACACACCAGCCAAAAACAACCAAGCAAACACACACACACACACACACACCTTTGCCTTCACCTATTTTGTTTGTATGAAATACAGCTCACCTGAATAAGACCTGCTTAATACTTGATCCTGCTTCTTACAACAGTCTTTCCTGCAAAGAAATTTTTCCTTCGAATTTCATGTGTAGAGTATAAGGTCCATTCTTTCTCCAAGGAGTTATTTGTATATATGTGGTCCCTCCTCTCCTAGAATATAATGTCCATAGAGCTCTGAACACCTCTTTAGTTATTTGGACCTTTGTAATGCCTGCCACCCATCACCGACATTGTCCTGTAGGCTGTCCATAAATATATGACAAATAAAACAGAGAGAATGAGGGAAATTGACGAGCCACCAAGGATCTGAAGCTTCTCTGCTTTGGTGTTTGAAAACTGAGTTCACTACCATTATGGGACATAAAAGGCAGAATGAAAATTGTACAAAAATCCACATTCATATCATTATGTCAGTACAGTTGAACAAACAGCCATGTAGTGAGGAGTTGAATAAACCTGACTTGATGTTGGGGCGCCTGGGTCACTCAGTTGGTTAAGCAGCCGACTTCAGCTCAGGTCACATGATCTCATGGTTCGTGAGTTCGAGCCCCACGTCGGGCTTCGGGCTGACAGCTCGGAGCCTGGAGCCTGCTTCAGATTCTGTGTCTCCCTCTCTCTCTGCTCCTCCCTCACTCATGCTCTGTCTCTCAAAAATAAATAAGTGTTCAAAAAAATAACCAAACTTATTTGATGTCTTGATAAGCTCAATTATAGATTATGATTTAAACTAAAAAATTCCAAAAAATAATATTTAGACCAGATCTTCAGCCTTTGTAAATATCAGTGAAAATTGGCAGTTTAATATTCTGTGTGAGATGTGGTGTTTTTAAAGAGACACATCTGTGTGCCTAGCATAGGACCTCGGCACCTCTAAATTCTTGGATAATTATAGAATAAAACTTCAAGGTGAAAGCACTTTAAGACTGTGAGATTATTTTCCCAAGTGGTGAAAAGAGTAAATAGATATTTTGCTCAAAGTAAAAGTTGTACAATTTTATTACTAAATTTTCTGATCTTGGTCTTGTCAAAATCTGCCTTCTGTATTTTCTTCTCTAATAGTGAAAAACATGTGTGTGTTGAATGTCATTTCACATGGCCTACCATACAGTCCCTGGGCTAATATCTAGATTGACTGTGCAGGGTTATGATGCAATCAATGACAGAGACATTGACCTCTGAGCGGAACTAACCCAGTATTCAGACTGAATGACCAAGGCTGGCCGGAGAGCCGGAAAGCAGGCAAGAGAGAAATATCAGGTCCCTCCAGAAAAGTTCTGGAAGGCCACCGAGACCCTTCGGCGCTAGAGTTGGTTAAATGCTCGTAAAAAGAGGCCTCACGGAGGTGCTTTTCTGGACGTAGCTTTGGTTTTTCTTTTAAACTAAGGTAGCAGCAGACAGCTGGACATTGTCCCCTGGGCTGGGCCTGGAGAGTAGGCCCTGACGCCATTGAGTTTTGTTTTGTTTGGGTGCAAGTCTTCACACAATTGCAATGTTTCACCAGCTAAGCCCTATGGTGGTGAGCCAACAGCTCTCTGGGTGTGGAGGGGGGGAAGGAGGGGAGGCACTTTAGCTGGCTCTCGGAGTAAAGTACACAGTGGGCCTGGCTTCCCAGTCTGAGTGGAGAAATAGTCTGGAATAGGCTGCATATGTCCCTCATGGCTTTCTGGAAACTCTGGAGTATTTACCCCTTCCCCCTTGGTAATATGTTCCAGTTCCTGAGCCTTCTTTTGCCTGGGGGCGGGCGGGGGGGGGCAGGTAGGTAGGGGAACAAGGGGACAGCTGTCGGGGGCACCCCCACAACAGTGCCAGAAGGGTTTCCCCTGGCGGCCATACCTCTAGGTACCAGGCTGCCTCCAGAGGTACCATAGACATTTAAAATACGTGTATATTTTTTACTTCATTTCCCTTAACACTTAGAATATATGCCGAAATGTACTGCTCCAGATAATACCTACGTATACAGAGAGTTTGTAAACGTCCTCCTTTGCTCAGTTCCCAGCACCCGGAGGAGAACTGTGTTTAGACGCTATCATGTGTCTTTCCACACCTGCGGACAGTGTCTCTATGTCCGTGTCATTTGGGGACCACACTGGTATGCTGCAGCTGGCGAGTCTGCAGGGTTCAGCGACTGCCGGTGCGGGCCAGCACACTAAGAGCTTGGATGCTGTGACAGGTCCGCGACATGGGGTTTGCTGAGGACAGAGCTTTGGGCTGCCTGTGGACGCTCTAGGTGTCTGGGTCCCAGAACATGTCATCTGTCACCTTTGCCTTCGCCGCAGAGACATGGGGTACGAAAAGAGAGGAAGGTTCCGGAGCTCCACTGTTCTATACAGCCCCCCGTCCTGGGTAGCATGGCGTGTGATGCCGGCACCCCTGGCTTTCCCCACTTCCAGGTCCCAGGCAGGGAGCTTATGTTCAGCTGGGGTTTCAAAAGGGGGAAGAGAAAACAAGTTCACCGCTCAGGAGTTGTTCACTCCTTCCTGCTCTGAGCCACAGGCATTCTGGACGCAGTGGCTCCTAAACTGCGGGGAAACCTGGAGTAAAGTAGCACACCTGGGGTCACCGGGGTGGCTCAGTCCGTTAAGCATCCGACTTCGGCTCAGGTCATGATCTCACAGTTTGTGAGTTCGAGCCCTGCGTCGGGCTCTGTGCTGACAGCTCGGAGCCTGGAGCCTGCTTCAGATTCTATGTCTGCTTCTCTCTGTCTCTGCCCCTCCTCTGCTCACACTTTGTCTCTCTCTGTCAAAAATAGATAAACCTAAAAAAATTTTTTATTGCAATAAATATTATGTATCCTGATTATAGTCTTTTGGTGCCCCCTTAAATTTCATGTCTGAGGAGCTGGCCCTGTTTGCTTCTTCCCTTCCAGCCTTGCTGAAGCATCTGAAATACCTGAGGAGAGAAAGGGAAGAGGCCGATCATTTGTGAGAAACCAGCCCTTCCTCCCCTCGCCCAGGTATCTACGAAAGCTGGGAACATTGCAGCTGTTGCCAGCAGTGAGCATTTGTGTATTTTGGGAGTTTCTTGTGTATTATGTATTAATATGGGCAGACATGTGGTTTTCAAATATTTACTCTCAGTCTCTAGCTTTTCAACCCCTTCACAGGGTCTTTTGCTGAACAAAAGTTGTTAACTGTGAAGTCAGATTTTTCCATTCTTTTTCTGTTGTGGCTCATGCTTTTTACGTGATGTCTAACAACCTTGTACCAAAATCCAAGCTTGACAGTTTTCTCTTACGTTATCTTCTAAAAGTTTCATTGTTTTGCATCTTAGACTTAAATCTGGGATCCGTTAGGAGTTAATATTTATGTAGCATGTGAGGGTTGGCTAGAGGGTCGTTCTTTCCCTTGTGATGTCTAGCTGTTCCAGCAACATTTGGAGAAAAGACTACCTGATTTCAAGTTATTATATAGCTATAATGATCAGGAGCTCTAATTTCTATTTGTTGGGTCTTTAACACATATCAGTCACTACAATATGAATGTGGTAGGAACAAATCGGGGACATTCCTTTATGTCTTTTTTTTTTTTTTTAACTGGTAGAATTTTCCTCATGGAAAGAGCAACAGCCGTTTAACCTGATCAGAAAGCATTTTGAAACGTGCCTTGCTTGGCAAGGCTCCTTGCAGATAGGGAGTGCAAATGATTAACAGGGCGGTTATCGATTGTGGACTTTAGGTAGCAGCGGGAACATTACCTTCTGATGCAGTGCGGGCCCCGGGCCATACTCTAGATATTGGCAGTTGCCAGATTAGCCACTAACCTGGAATAGAAGTGACCATTTCTGCATGGCTCCTGGGTGCCTGCTGGCAGCAGAGGGGCTGACGTTTGTTTGTTTTTAATTTGCCAGCTGTTTTCCTCCCTCCAGAACGTACTGTTAAGTGTTTTCTTGCTTCTCCCGAAAGGAATTTTGAGGCCACGCGTAGACTCGCGAAAAGCTGGCACAGGCAAAGACTGCAAGGTGACAGAAATGTTCGATGGCTTTCGAACATTTTTAACCAAACCAAAGTAAGAAATGCATTTTATTTTATTTTTTAAAAAGATTTTTAATTTAAAAAAATTTTTTTAATAAATATTTTATTTATTTCTAGGAGAGAGAGAGAGAGAGAGAGAGAGAGAGAGACAGCGTGAGCAGGGGATGGTCAGAGAGAGAGGGAGATACAGACTCTGAAACAGGCTCCAGGCTCCGCGCTGGCAGTCAGCACAGAGCCCGACGCGGGGCTCGATCCCACGAACCGTGAGATCATGACCTAAGCGAAAGTCGGACGCTTAACCGACTAAGCCACCCAGGTGCCCCAAAAGATTTTTAATTTTAATGTTTATTTTTGAGAAAGAGACAGAGCAGAGTGTGAGTGGGGGGTGGGCAAAGGGATGGGAGAGACACAGAATCTGAAACAGAGCTGCAGCCTCTGAGCTGTCAGCATAGAGCATGACGTGAGGCTTGAACTCGGGAACAGCAAGATCATGACCTAGGCCGAAGTAGGATGCTTAACCGACTCAGCCACCCAGCTGCCCAAGAAATGCATTTTAAAATCATGACGTATACATATAGCTATATGTAAAGATGCATGGAATAATTACTGTGTTTACAGGACCTAGTGGACTAGAATGGTAACCTTGAACCTCACGCGGCTATAGGAGGTACATCACCTCACATTATTTACCTTCTTCTTCTCTCCACCCCTCCCCCAACTTCCTTCATAAGCATCTTTGTTTTCCTTTCATTTCCTTTGTCTCCTACCTATGACTTGCACAGAAACAGTTTATTTAAAATCAGCTGGTGGCCAAGATTCCTCAGACACAAAACCACCGAGGGGAGCAAAGCATCTTTACGTGGGTATTTTCCAGAACCTCAAACAAGGATTTGTTTCTTGAAGGATTATTGTCCAGGGTCCGCATTTTCAGCCCACTTCTCGACTGTCAGCCCCTCAGTCTACCTGTGCAATCGGTCACTCTTCCATGCGTCTCTGGAAGTCACCTCTGAGACCTTCACGTAGAGGTGTGAGAGTGACAGGCTCAGGGCCATCATCGTGATTAGTTCCCTAATTGCTAATAGCAAATACAACCGACCGCAGCAGAGTACAACCAGACTAGGTGGCTTCAAGCAACAGAAGTGGATTCTCCCCCGGTTTTGGAGACCAGAAGTCCAAGACCAAGGTGTTGGCAGAGCCTTGCTCCCACAGAGCCTGCAGGAGAGAATCCTCCCTTGTGTCTTAGCTTCTGGCGTTGCCAGAAATCCTTGGTGTTCCTTGCCGTGTGGACCATTCGCTCTGGTCTGTGCCTCCGCCATTACATGGCGTTCTCCTCTCTGCATATGTGTTCAAACTTCCCTCTTCCCGTAAGGACATGAGTCGTTGGATTAGGGGCCCACCCTGATCTAGTGTGACCTTACTTTAACTTAATTACATCTTCAGAGTACCAGCTGCCAAATAAGGTGACAGTCACAGGAACCAGAGGGAGATTAGGACGCCCATGATTGTACACACTCCTCCTTGGGGACTTTGGTTTTGGTGGTGGTCTCCACTGCAATACCTGCAGTGCCACAGTGAAGGAGTTCCTTTGGGTGTTCTTCTCGACTCACTTCATGGAATCCTGGCCACAGTCCCAGAAGGACTCTAGCGGATGCCTGTGTCAGTGGTCTAGAACTCTCCATGGGATACTGCCTTTGACAAGCACATTATGGGAATGACAACCAGCAGTTTGTACAGGGGCGGGAAAACCTATCTGAGGCATAACCAAAGTGATACCGTGAGACACCATATGTATCCTTAGCTTTAAGTTTCTTCTAGGCCAATGGGAGACCTCTGCTGGGTCTTCCAATGATCATTGAAAACCGAGGAAAGAATTCTCTTCTCCCTGAGAAAAAAAATTGCTACTCATGAGCCCACATTGTGCTTTAGACACATGTGCATTAGAGGTGCCTAGCTGGCTCCGTCAGTTGAACATCCCACTCTTGACTTCGGCTCAGGTCGTGATCTCACGGTTGGTGGAATCAAGCCCTAAGTCGGGCTCTGTGCTGATGGCACAGAGCCTGCTTGGGATTCTCTCTCTCCCCCTCTCTCTGCCTCTCTCAAAAATAAATAAATAAGCTTTTAAAAAATTTAAAAAATAGTTGTGCACTAATGTAACGCACCCAGCCATTAACATTTAAATATACTGAGGAGTCTTTGGTGAAATGAAATCCACTGTGTCTGTATATTATTATGTACATGGGTCAGTGGCAACGTGCTCGGAATGACTGTCCAGGTCCAGTGAGTACCTGGGTTTTCTGAATACAGGAAACGGGGAGAGGTGATAACAGACAGGTTGGCAAGATAGGGATCTTAGAATAGACCACGATAAGTGGAACAGAGCTAGGGAATTCATCCATAACAAGGTCAGGGCAAAACCAGCCGCCTAGCCACAGGGTGGAGGAAATCTCACTGAATAAATACACCTATGAAAAACAGTTGGGGCCGTTTACCATAATGAAATAAAAGCCCAGACCCGTGACATTGTAACAAGTTACCTCACATGTCATGGCTTCGAACGATACATGCATATCATCGAGTTGTTTCCATGCCTGTGTTCCTGGGGACTCCCAAGGCCATGGTCGGGCTGCATTCCCGTCTGAAGCTCATGGTTCTCCAGGCTCATCTGGGTTAGGGCAGAATCCAGCTCCTGGAGGCGGCGGGCTGAGGCCAGTGCTCCCAGAGGCTGCCCCTTTCCAGAGCCTGTTCACAGAACAACTGCTTCAGGTATCTCCTGCCAGGACGGGTGCAGACATTTGTTTAAAAACTTTGCCTGATTGAGTCGGGCCCACCCAGGTCACCTCCCTTTTGCTTTGGGACTTTAATGACTTCTGCAAAACACCTACCCCTCTGCCATTTGCCTGCCCACAAGAGTATCACCCGTCGCCCATTTGGGTCGAGCTGCAGTAAGGGATAAGAAGGGGCTGGGAAGCGGGACACGCTTAGGTCGATTAGAAGTGCTCAGTTCCAGAGCTGCACGGACCAAGCCAAGAAGTGGGGACGGCACTGGGAAAAACTCTCAGCATCAGATAAAGATGGAGTGGGATGTTTTTCTGGGGGGAAACGAAGGGAGGATATGCCCGTTGTCTTCAGGTCACTGGAGGGCAGTGACTGGGAGGAGGAATTTGACGTGCTCGGTGTCCTGGCCTCAGACAGGAGTGAGGTGTCCTGGGGCGCTCATTCCGGCCCGGTGCTCGCCCGCCTGCCGCATTCCTTCGTGGCCCCCTCCGTTCAGTCCCTTGTCTGAATTCCAGAGGAAGACAGCCTGTCCCTGGTCTTTAGCAAGCGGAGACATGACAGAGAAACGTGGCAGAGGCGCGTTTTCCTGGGAACGATCTACTGACTGGTGTGCTCAGCTCCCAGGAAGGTACTTCCTTGCCTTCTCTGGGCCTGTAGACCCTGAGCTGATCCTGTAGCAACAGAAAGTCAGGACCCCAGAAGCCTTCAAAAGTGGACAGCAGTCAGCCTGCCTTGACTAAAACCAGTCACGCAGGGAGCTCATGTTTAACCACATAAGGGGCTCCTACCGGGTTGAAAACAAATACTAACGGCCACAGTATGAGTTGGATCTTGCCGGAGGAACGGGGGCTGACATGTACTTGCCCCCTTTGCACTGCAATCCTGCCAATCCTCTCAAATTACAAAAACTCAGGTCATTGCTGGATTCGTGAGGTCTCCTGCATGCATCTGGTTTTCCACGGGGTCTGTCTTGTGGGATGGGAACCGCGTGGGCTCTGGGGGTCAGGTGGGCCCTGGGCTCCTTGGCCCCCAGACTTCCCTCCATCTTATGAAGCCCATTTGATTCTCTGTAAAGTGAGGATGAATCTCTTCTCTAAAGGAATGAAAGAGGCCAGTACCTCAAAACGATTTCTCTTACTTTCTGAAAATACTTCGGAAGTAATTGGACAAGAAATCCCTGGACATTTAGACCTTCAGTTTTAGCCGCACCCTCAAGTTGGTGGTGTGAAAATCTGTTAAATAGGATTTGCTGGGTAGCAGAACCAAGGGGAGAATTGTCATTTAAGGTGGGTTTCTGTCGCCTGGTGCAATACTAGGTTCTTTATACACCATACCTCTTTTTCTTTTAATTTTTAAAAATTTTCTTTATTTTGAGAGCAAGCACGAGTGGGGGAGGGGCAGAGAGAAGGAGGGGGGAGAGAGAGAGAGAGAGAGAACGAACCCCAATTAGGCTCCACCCTGTCAGCACAGAGCCCTGTGTGGGGCTCGAACTCGTGAACTGTGAGACCATGCCCTGAGCCAAAACCAGGAATCAGATGCTTAACCGGCTGAGCCACCCTGGTGCCCCTACATCGTATCTCTTAATTCTCACAAACTAACGTTTTAGTGTGAAGATAAGGAAATGGGGATTCATCACACCCCCATGGGGCACAGCATGGATGCAGAGTTCAAGCTCATGCATATTTGGCCCCATGTTTCACCGGACCCTAAGTTTGACAATACTCATGATTTGTGTTTGAACATCACCCCTGCCCCTGGAGCACATGACCTTCTTCTACTCACGACTTCTTTATGTCTCGGACCTCGTTTAAAACCATTATTAATAGTATTTTCATAGCTGCTGTTTGTCAAATGCTTGTGTGTACCAGGCCCCGTACTAAGTGGTTTTTTCATGAATTATGTAACTTCTATACTGCTTTACAGCCTCTCTGCTTAATATCTCCCGTGCGCAGTGGAGGAAAGTGAATCCCAGAGAGTGATTTGCTCAGATTCACGCAGCTGGTCAGTACAGAGTCTAGGCCGGGGACACTCCTAATGCGTTACAACCACAATGACAGTGGTAATCCGAAAAAGTGAGATTATTTCGCTCCCTCGGAAGAAAAGAGAGCATGGAACGATGTGCCACTCGAGTATGGGAAAAAATGAAGCTGTGGCTTTTCTTTCCTGGCAAACTCTTGGAATCAAACCATCAATTCCGGAGTTTTCTGCTTCCATAGGAGCTGCAGGGTGACTCTTTTCTCTCTTGCTTCCATCGCTGACCCCTTCCTTTCGTCTGCCTGCTCTGCTGCTCTGGGCACCGGGGCGAGCCCTCCAGACACGGCAGCCTTGACTTCTCCCGGGATGGGGGTGTGGCGAGGATGGAGGGTGGCCACCCAGCTGTGGACAAGGCACACGTGGGGCTTTGCGGGCCCATGAGAGATAACATTTTTCTTTCCCCTTTGTGTTTTCCCTTCTAAGCCATGAATCAGTCTCTCCCTCTGTCCCATCCCATCCCCCTCTCCCTTGCTCTGTCCACCTCCCGTTGCATGCTCGCATGCTTGCATTTTCTGGTACACAATCCTATCCTAATATTTCTCTTTCCTGCAGGCAGGAAATGAGAGACCCATTTTTTTTTTTTAGAGCCATTCAGGAAGTCGTCCAGAGTTATAATGGCCCATTATCTAACGGTTAGAGTTTACTTAGGCTTTCACTACTTCTACTGCCCACTTGAAACAAGGGAAAATATTCCCCTCCTGCCACGAGTGTGCTATTCACATCTGACCGCAGATGTTCAGAGGCTGTGCCTGTTTCCATCGAGAACTCAAAAGTCAGCAGAACTGTGTCATGGTGCCCGGCACAGAAGTTCACGTTAACACTATTTTATATTCATTTCAAGATGCTTCTCAAGTATGTGCATAGAAGTCTGTGCTCTGAGCGCACACTCACAATCCCTGTAAAGCCAACATTTCTTAGCATTAATGCCAGCAATGGGACTTATTAAAAATGCATATTCCCATGGGGCGCCTGGGTGGCTTAGTCGGTTAAGCGTCCGACTTTCGCTTAGGTCATGATCTCGCGGTTTGTGGGTTCGAGCCCCGCGTCGGCTCTGTGCTGACTGCCAGCTCAGAGCCTGGAGCCTGTTTCAGTCTGTGACTCCCTCTCTCTCTGACCCTCCCCTGCTCACGCTGTCTCTCTCCTAGAAATAAATAAAACATTAAAAAAAAATGCATATTCCGGGGCACCTGGGTGGCTCAGTCAGTTAAGCAGCCGACTTCGGCTCTGGTCATGATCTCACAGCTCATGAGTTCGAGCCCCACGTCGGGCTCTGTGCTGACAGCTCAGAGCCTGGAGCCTGCTTCCAATTCTGTGTCTCCCCGTCTCTGCTCCTCCTTCCTCCCCTACCCACCTCTGTCTCTCCCTGTCTCTGTCTCTGTCTCTCAAAAATAAATAGATATTAAAAAAATTTTACATGCACGTTCTTAGGCTCTGCCTGGTGCCTACTGAGTGAAATTGTTGGTGGGTGGGGACCTCAGTGGTGTTCACTCTAGGAGTCTAAGTCTATGCGACCAGAATACAAAGGGCCATTGCTTTAACAAAAGGCAGCTTGCACCTGAAGCATGGAAAGCATTTAAAAGGTATGGCAAAACGTGTTTTACAAACACCAAGGATTTATGATTTTTTATTAGGAGTGTTCAGAACAAGATCAAACTTTGAAGGAGGAAGCAGAGAGTGGCATTTTTCTCATAGGCTTTTTGTGATGTTGTGACGAGTCAGAAGCTTCCCCACTGGGTTTATTAGCACGCGAGCATCCGAGTCCCCAGGTTAGACCCAGCCCAGCCATGCTCTCGTCAGGATGGAGAAAGGGCGAGCGGGAGGGTGAGCAGGAGACAGTCTCATACCCAATGTGCATCGGCCTCTCTTCCTCCTGCTCAGCTCCTCCCTCCTGTTTCACAGGCCAGGGAAGAAAAGAACTGATAGTGGGAGCTTCTCTTCTTAATCATGTAATCGAGGCGGGGAAAGGAATGTATGTTCGCAGCTGATTGAGGTGGGCCCACCGGGAAGGCAATAAATGGAAATGGTGATCTCTGTCCTCAAACCTTGCTGTAAGGTCAAACCTTGCTGTAAGGTCGGAGAGTAGAAAGCTCACTCTTTCCCACATCTGTGGCACCTGTACTGCCTGCTCATTCCTCTCTCATCTGCATAAACAGCCCCACGAAGCCTGAAGTGCTGAGTCAGGAACAGGGTGGTCCCCTCCAAGAAGAAGAAAACCCATTTTCAGACTCTGTACCCCAAGTCTCCATGTGTCTCTACTCTGAAGATGGGGTCAGTTCGGGGGAGAGCCCCCCTTGGCACCAAGGACCCCACGAAAGCCCAGAATCTCATCTGTGAAACTGTAAAATGTGCAGCCACTGTTCTAGGACTTCTCCATGAGTCAGAGCACAGGTGCAACGAACACCTTCGCTGGAACTGTCGCCCCACAGCCTGCAGTTTCCCACGTGCGACTCTCCCTAAGTAACCCTGGTCACACTTCTGGCTGTCCAGATTACACAGGGTAATTTCCGAGCAATTTTCAAGTCAACTGCCAGGCATCTGCCCTCGCAGATTAAATGCCTGGCACATGATTTTGCTAAGGTAATAGTTCGTTACGATACAAATTACAGGGTGCACCTGGGGCATGTGGCCTGCACGGTCATCTGACTTTCCCTGTGATTACCCGGGGTGCTCATCCTTGCCTGGCAGCCCTGATGAAAGCCTCCTTCATCCTGCTAATGGGGACCTAGCTCCATTATGAACCCCATTTCTTAATGCTGACATTGTTTTCTTTTTGGAATGAAAGGCCTTTGCCACTTGAACTAAAATGTTGCCGGGGCTCACCCCTGGCCATTTGCATATGAAAGCATCAGGCTCTGGAATTTACCAGCTTGCCTTGCTCTCCTGCATTCCTTTGGTCTTTCCTTGGCCTTCCACTCCCTCCATTTTTTTTTCTGTCTCTATGGTTTTTAAAAATTTATTTGGCTGTATTTTAAATTTAAAAAAAATTTTAAATATTTATTTTTGGGAGAGAGAGACAGAGTGCAAGCAGGGGACGGGCAGGGAGAGAGGGAGATGCAGAATCCGAAGCAGGCTCCAGCCTCTGAGCTTTCAGCACAGAGCTTGACATGGGGCTTGAACCCACAACCCCCAAGATCATGACCTGAGCCGAAGTCGGATGCTTAACCAACTGAGCCCCCCAGGTGCCCCAAGCTATTAATTTCTTTTGAGAGCGAAAAAGAGACGGAGTTAGGGGGAGGGGCAGGGAGAGAAACTCAAGGGGGCTCTACGCTGTCAGTGCAGAGCCCCATGTGGGGCTCGATCCCATGAAGTGAGATCATGACGTGGGCTGAAATCAAGAGTCAGAGGCTTAACCAACTGAGCCACCCAGGCGGCCCTCATTTGGCTGCATTTTAATGACACGATACAAAACCATATCCTCTTGGGGAAAAGTTCACTGGTTACAGAAGTTGGAAGTTAGTAGAAAGCAAGCAGCGTGCTTTCAGACATCCTCAGATCCTACTCACACTGTCAAGAGTGTGGGAGGCGTCGTTCCAGATTTTTTTGTCTTATTTTACGCACAAATGAATGCTCAAATAAAAATAGGGTTTGTTTCTTTTCTGTACAGATGGGTTCATACCCTGAATATTGTGCTGGTTTTTTCTTTAATTTCACTTTCCTTGAGAGCTTTCTGAATTGCAGTAAGTATAAAACAGCCTCACTGGGGGGCTGGCTGGGTGGCTCAGTCAGTTAAGCATCCAACTCTTGGTTTTGGCTCAGGTTGTGATCTCTTGTTTTGCATGTTCGAGCCCCACATCGGGCTCCATGCTAGCAGTGTAGAGCCTGCTTGGGATTCTTTCCCTCCCTCCCTGCCCCTCCCCTATTCACACATGCTCTCTCTTCCTCTCGAAATAAAGAAACTTAAAAAAAAAAAAACCAAACAGCCTCATTTGTGTGATTTTTGCCTCATCCTCCCCACACTGATGGACATTTAGATTGCTTTGGATTTGTTAGCTGATAGACTGAGGGCTTCAACAAGCGTGTTTAGACAGGCCTCTCTTGTGTGTGTCAGAAGTGGTTTTCCAGAAGAGATCTGGAAAGGGAGTGCCACGAATGGATTTTTCAATACTTTTTTTTTTTTTTTTGCTGAACACACAGAATTCAAAATACACACCCAGAGCCCCTGATCATGAAGCTTATTTTTCCTTTCATCATCCACCCTTCCATTTCTGAAATATTTTATTATGTTTTTAATTTTTTATGTTTATTTTTGAGAGAGAGAGAGACAGAGGTGAGTGGGAAAGGGACAGAGAGAGAGGGAGACACAAAATCTGAGGCAGGCTCTAGGCTCTGAGCTGTCAGCACAGAGCCCGACGTCGGGCTCGAACTCATGGACCCTGATATCATGATGTGAGCTGAAATCAGACCCTTAACTGACTGAGCCCCGCAGGGGCCCCTGATTTCTGACATATTTTAAAGCCAATAACACCTCAGCCGAGGAATCATGTCCCGCCAGGGCTCCATCCTTCATCGCGTGCCTTCTCCCAAAACACAAATTTTTCTTGTGTAATCACCACCATCATCACACCTAAAAACTTAACCACCAGTTTTTATGTCATCGAACAGCCAGATGACATAAAAGACATTCTCAGAATGCCTTTCTACTGGTAGATGGCTGAAACCATGACCCCAAAATTGGGCCCGCACCTCGCCTTGCCTCGTGCTCTCTAGCCCCTCAAGGGGGCAGCTCCTTTCCGTGGTGTGGAGGGGACTGTGGGAACCTGATTGGCCACTTAACTCTGGGGAATGCCCCACCTGCCAGACTTGCTCCCCATGGTCCCCTCCACCTCACTTGGCTGTCTTCTCTACTTCCCGTCACTGCGAGCTGCTGGAAGCTCTGATCAGATGCACATTCAGCTTTCCAGCCTGACCTCTTGCTAGGTAATGCTCTGTGCTTCTTAGTGCATCAAGGGTTACGTGTGTATTTTTAGTTTGCTCATAACGTCTGTTCTTTAGGAAAAGACTTCTGATGATCTGTAAGGTGCACACCCTTGTTTGCTGCTGGTACGAAGGGGTGAGGTGACAGGCTAAGGCCTGTGCTCCTCCCGACCTCCCAGAGGGAGGGCTTGCTCTAATATCACGTCTCCAGCTTCCCTGGAAATGGCGGTGCAATTTAGGATTCAGATACACTGACCGAATGGAGATAAATCGTAACATAGAAGCATTTAAAAGAGTAGAAAACATATGATTTGCCAAAACACCAATTTTACAACTTGAAAGATTTGCCAGACTTTTGAAAAGTGCACATGAGGGGCACCTGGGTAGCTCAGTCGGTTAGTCCGACTTCCGTTCAGGTCATGATCTCTCGGTTTGTGAGTTTGAGCCCCGCATCGGGCTCTGTGCTGACAGCTCAGAGCTTGGAGCCTGCTTGAGGTTCTGTGTCTCCCTCCCTCTCTAGGCCCCTCCGCAGCTCATGCTCTGTCTCTCAATAATAAATAAATGTTAAAAAAAATTTTTTTTAAATGCTAAAAGCCAAAGCCTAATTTAGGCATATGATCAGAGATACCAAGGAATGACAAGCCGCGTGTGTTGAGGGAGTAATCTGTTACTGTTTGGACTTTTAACATACTGTGTAGATCTTATCTTTTTATATCTTTCTTTTAAAGACAGCCATCTCATGGGGCATCTGGGTGGTTCCGTCAGTTCAGCGTCCCAACTTTGGCTCAAGTTACGATCTCACGGTTCATGAGTTCGAGCCCGGGTTTGGGCTCTGTGCTCACAGCTCTGAGCCTGGAGCTGCTTCGGACTCTGTGTCTCCCTCTCTCTCTGCCCCTCCCCCGCCGGCACTCTTTCTCTCTCTCCAAAGTCAGTAAACATTAAAAAAAATTGTAAAGACAACCACCTTGACTTAAAGGTATGAGGCCACTGAAAGGTAACATTTTATCTGCAAGCAGCAATACCAGCCAGACGGAGAAATCTCGTCTTAACTCTGAAAAACCAAACAGCATTCTGGTTCTCAAGGACCTAACCTATAGTTGTGTGTTTTATAAAAGACAAACTGTGCTTTTATACGTGAGTTTTGTGGCTGTGTGGATTTTGATTTTCCAGATATGGGATATTCTAGTTGTCAGGCACCGTGCCAGACACCTCTCCTTTGAACATGATCTCGTTTGACCTTCTGAGCACAGCTAGAATGGTACCACCTGGAGCTGGAAGAGCACCATCCCCAGTTCCCGAGATCGCCAGGCCACCAGATAATAAAGCGAATATTTTCACCCCAGTTTTTAATTTAAAGATTAGTATGATTTTCACGGTATCATGCTTTATTTTTTAATTTTTTAATGTTTATATTTATTTTCGAGACAGAGCATGAACAGGGGAGGGTCAGAGAGATGGGGAGACAGAATCTGAAGCAGGCTGCAGGCTCTGAGCTGTCAGCACAGGGCTGGAACTCAGGAACTGTGAGATCATGACCTGAGCTGAAGTAGGACGTTCAGCCGACTGAGCCACCCAGGCGCCCCTACAGTATCATGCTTTAAAGGAGGATGCCCTCGGGGCGCCTGGGTGGCTTAGTCGGTTAAGCGTCCGACTTTCGCTTAGGTCATGATCTCGCGGTTCGTGGGTTCGAGCCCCGCGTCGGGCTCTGCGCTGACTGCCAGCTCAGAGCCTGGAGCATGTTTCAGTCTGTGTCTCCCTCTCTCTCTGACCCTCCCCTGCTCGCGCTGTCTCTCTCTCTCTCCTAAAAATAAATAAAACATCAAAAAAAAAAATTTTAAAGGAGGACGCCCTCAATTTTGCAAAATAGGTCCTTCGAATTAAAAGGATCAGCAATATCTAGAAAAGAGCTATGATAATAGAATACCATCAGTGAGTCTCTTGCCTGTAATTACGGGGTAAAACTTGATGGGTACTGTGGTCTTGACAGATTCTGGTGATCGTTCCTAAAGCAGAGAGGTACGTGGGTTGAAAAACTTAGCAGCAGCTTGGGAAAAAAGAGATGAAGTCCGGGCCGGAGAGAACACATGATCAGCTGTCAACCCCTCCGACCTTCCTCTGACATGTGTACCTCTGATGGTCACCTGCCAGAGAGAGCAGGGCTGAGGAGAGGCGGATATGTCAAGAAATGTCAAAGCTGTCAGTCAATAAAGTCCGGGCCGTGTTCTAAAATCTGGCCCTGATGAGTGGCAAGCAAGAGTCCGTGAGGAGCACTTGAACTTGCCTCAGAGAAGGCCCACCATTCTTTGGAAGAGCTGCACACCGGTGCGACCACTTCCAACCCTAATTTGTTGCCAGCGCTCACGGGAGAAGCGTGTACAGTTTCCCCCTGTGCCTGAATTTCCTGCTGCGCTGAGAGCAGAGTGGCCTGTGACGCAATATCGTGGCTGAAATGTTGTGCACTGTCCCTCGCCTCCTTCTGCATCTGGCCCGACCATTCACATAGATGCTGATTCCTGTGCATTTATTTGAGGAGGACAGAAAATACCCAGAGGCTGAGATTAGGTGGCTCCCTGTTGGGCTGAGTGTTTACCTTAATGGCCGTGGCAAGATCTGCATCGGTAGTGTCGGCTCCTGTCACATTGGGAGCCCTGTGGTGAAGCCACATTCAGTGGGCAGCGTGCTCCCGTGTCCCTGTTAGTCTACAGCACGGGGCCGTGCAGATCCTAGATCTACAGTCCACCGCTCTTACATTTTACGCAGCCCCACATATGGAGCAAATAAGATGATCCTGATTTTCCTTCTCCAGAACTGCCTTTTCTTTGAAAACAAACAAACACATATTTTTAATGTTATTTATTTTTGAGAGAGAGAGAGAGGTCACATGCGCATGAGTGAGCAGGGGAGGGGCAGAGGGGGAGGTAGACACAGAATCCGAAGTAGCCTCCAGGCACTGAGCTGTCAGCACGGAGTCTGATGCAGAACTCGAACCTTGAACCATGAGATCATGACCTGAGCCAAAGTCAGACGCCCAACCGACTGAGCCACCCGGGCACCCCTGCCTTTTCTATATTTATTATAGAAGAATTGGTTTTGAAAAAAGTGTTTGAATTTTCTGTCACTTGAGAGAGCTCTGTGGAATCAACCTTTGTCACCAGTTCAAAGCATGCCATCTTATCAAATGTCACCGAGCCCAGGGACGAGCAGATGAATGTCATTTCTGCTCAGGGCTAATGACAGCCACCTGCCCTGGCGTCATCCCCTGGGCAGGGCCAGCTGGTGCTGCCTCCTGAGCAATTTGCAGATAATGAATGTGATTCCGATGATGTTGCTAAAGGTCTGTTCACTGAGCGTCAGGGATTCAGAGGGCTTCCATTGCTAGTATTGATAGAGTTAACCAGAATGTGGCATTCTAGCCCCAAAACCTATATAGAAACCCATTCAGACAAAGTCTACTCAGCTGGTCACCTTTATGTGTTCTACCCTTCTAACTTGCCCAATGTTTTCAGGTGGGCCTTTTAACTTAATCAAAAGAATCCAAACTTAAATTGGACTTTGAGAAGCCAGTGTCAGGCTGTGTCTTGATTTCCTCAACTGACATCTCGAGAGGAGATGAAGTCGCTGGTCCAAGGGTACCCTTCCGACGAACGTGCCTGTGAACTGCTCACGCGCGGGTCCAGTCTATAGAGCCCCTTTGTCTGTTGCAGCAGATTTTCCTTCTGTTTCAGTTCTGTGTTCCATGTTTGAAATGATAGAGATCACATTTCTGTGCTTTTTAAATGGAATTGCTCTTGCGTTGGTGGTTGTATTTGTCATTTAGCCTGGTGAACCGATAACCAAAATTGGTCACACACGGTTAGTAATAAATCACACAGGTGGGGCGCCTGGGTGGCTCAGTCAGTTAAGGGCTGGCTTCTGGTTTCTGCTCAGGTCATGATCTCACGGTTCGTGAGTTCAAGCCCCACGTCCGGCTCCGCGATGACAGTGTAGAGCCTGCTTGGGATTCTCTCCCTCCCTCTCTCTCTGCCACTTGCCTGAGCTTTCTCTCACTCTCTCTCAAAATTAACAAGCCTTAAACATCAATCACTCAGTCACACAGAGGCCCAAATCCGTGCCTTCATTATACTACTTATTTGCAGGGGTGAGTTCTAGTTAATGATAAAACAAGAGCGTTTCTCTCCTGATTGTGAGGCACCTCTCACTATGTTTCCTTGCCCTCTCATGATGCGACCCAAGTTTCTGTTCCCGGAAAAGGTAATTTCTACTCACATCTGCGCACAGTCAGTCACAAAGGTGTGATTTTTGGACAAGGACACTGCGTTTATGCCCATTCTAATTCTGCCGCAGACTTTCTGCCAGAGACTAGGGTTTTGTTTGTTTTAGGGTTTTTGTTTGCTTTTTGCTTGCTTTGTCATAGCATATGAGAGTTTCTCTTCATTTAGGGCATGAGGAAATTTGTGTCTCTCATCTCAGCACGAACGTCTCTGAGCTTCTCTTGGGCGGTGTGGGTTAAGGTCTATTCGTGGCAGCGGCCTCGCATTTTTCTGTGGGTGTAGTAACTGTTCCTGGAAGCCCAGGGATTTGTTGAGGAAGCAAATGGGAGTGTGGAGGTGCCGATGGACACAGAGCAGTTGGCTCCATAAAATATCAGTTACATCGCGGATGATGGCAAAACCATACGTGGGAGAGGAAGCGCGTCCACCGAGAACTAATAATACAGCCGGCGTGAGGCATGTGAAAGTTTTGTACGGAACTATGCCACAGGCTCACCGAAGTCACATTTTCTCCATGACTGAGGAAAAGTTTGTTTTCAAGAAGGGCTGCTTGACAGAATGACATCTGGTGATAACATTGATTCATTTGGAAATTAGGCTTATAGTGAGTTTCTGTTGACTGGTGAGGAGGGAAATGAATTGACCCGACCGGCATGCAAGCTCCGTACTCTCAGGAGAGAGAGCCTGTGCTAAGTCCAGCAGCTTTGCACAGTGCTCTTCCTGAGCACTGCAGCAGCGCCTCACAGATGTGGGCCCTCCTCTCGAGGTGGTCATTTGGGGACAGACTGGACTGTTGTGCAGGAAGTCTGCTCATAAGGAGGTTTCCAGGGAGCTGGGTTTGGGGCAGCCCATGACCAGTGCTTGGAGAATCTTAGCTGGAAGCCAGTATCTAGGTCATAGTTTTCTATTAAGAGCCCATAGGAAAGGAATGTACTTCAGAGCATTCCAAAAATTCCCTTCGAACTTCATCTTTCACGGGGCTAGATCCTCTAAGGCTGTGTATCTATGCCATTATCTCAGGCCTGTGTGGAAGCAGGTGAAGAGAACTAAGTGCCCAGTACCGGAGGTGTATTTTGGGCTCTGGCATTACATTTTCACATGTGTCTGTCTTACAGACTCCAGACAGACTCTGTTCTTCAGCCAATGAGGCAGATAGCTCGGGGGTATTAGAAAGGCCCAGATGGATTCTGCAGAAGCGCTTTGGACCATTCGAACCCACGACTGGTCATAATGCAAATTCATTGACTCTCACTTTGGTTAAACAAAAAGAAACGGTTTTTTTTCGGGGGGGAGGGATTCCAGACTTGGGAAACTGCTTTGTAGACTTTGGAAAACAGGGGTGCCCCTCCTGAGTTGTTCGTCTCTTCTCCTTTCTCAGGCAAAGACTCCGGTAATTTGGAGCTGCCCTTTTTCAGCTGAAATGTGGTGCTAGTATGAAGGTAAAGATAGTTATTTCCTGGGGCACCTGGGCGGCTCCGTCAGTTGAGCATCCAACTTCGGCTCAGGTCATGATCCCGCGGTTTGTGGGTTTGAGCCCCATGTCGGGCTCTGTGCTGACAGCTCAGAGCCTGGAGCCTGTTTCAGATTCTGTGTCTCCCTGTCTCTCTGACCCTCCCCTGCTCACGCTCTCTCTCTCTCTCTCTCTCTCTCTCTCTGTCTCTCAAAAATAAATAAAACATTAAAAAAAACAATTAAATAAAAAAGATAGTCATTTCCTCGAGGACACTAACTTGGTCTTACTCGTCTATAACTGTCCTGGTGCTGAGACTCAGGGCATCGATGGCATGATCTCTCAAAAGCGTGTCTGTACCTTGGAATGCTCACTGCAGATCATGGGTACATACACTTGGGAACTGTTGGGAGAATGACTTTGTGACCTTGAGAGAGCGCTATCTCCAGCTACACAGGAAAATCAGGGATGAAGGCAGCTTGACCCTGGGGCTTTATCTACGCTCGGTACTGATAAGGGAAGCCTTTCTGGAAGATTTGGTTGCATCGATGTCACAGAGAAAGGAGAAAATTGTGTTTTAAAATGGAAGTCTGTGTTTTCATTTACTCTTGATTCAGTAAGCACTACAGAATAGCCTTGATGGAAGCCATCCCATGAGGACCGACTGTTTTCATTCTCAGATCCTGGTGGCACTTACAGAGCCAACCACAGCTTTGGGGAAAGCAGCTTGTACAGCGCCCTAAGCCGGCCCGCCTTGCACTCTGCTCCTGGTCACCAACTTCCGGGAGCTGCCTTCTCCTTCTCCTCCCGAAATCACAATTCCAGGTGTCCCCACAATCACGGGACAGGTTTCCTGACAGGAGTCCACCTCAGAGAACCCTCTGCCTCCCCCCCCACCCCAATGCATGCTGCACACCAGAGTCAGCATTTCCAGTGTCGAGGGCCTCCGGTGGGCATGCAGGGTGAGGTAGACCAGCAGGCTGGGGCGGGCCTCGGATCCTGTGCGGGACAGCGCAGAGGCAGCGCCAGCAAACCCCTCCCCACAGGCTGATCCGGGGTGCCACCAAGCGCCAGAAGTCTTATCTCTTGGCTCTCTTATCTCTGGCTTTTATTTCTCCTCATAAAAGAGAAGAAATGACTTGTGTCTTAAAGGAAGCCATGACAAGTAGGCTCCCTGAAAAGCTAATGGCTCTCAGGCCGCAGGCGGCTCCTGCATGGCCCTGCCCCATGGCCTGGCCCCTACTTACACACTTGTCACTGGGCCCTGCTCTTCGCCCCCCACCCACACTTATCAACTCCAGGAGCCACCCTTCCAGGCCCGTCTCTTGCGTCATAGCTGTTTACTCAGTTTGCCCTGTGCCTTGCAAAACCCAAAAGATCAAATCACTTAACCTTCCTAAACGTCCCTTTCCTCTTCTCTGAAGTACGGAAATCATGAGACAGTTGTACGGACTCAGTGAATCGAGTTGTCACGTGATACGAGCCCGAGAAGCTCAGTGGCCATTCTTCGTATCATATTGTTCATGCCATCTCGGCTTCGAGCAGGCATGTCAGGGGCGATTCACTTTCCCGAGCTGCTGCAGTGGTGCCGTGTTAGCTGCTGAGTTAGGCCCTGCCGTCTGGGACAGTGACCCTTCAGGGACCGTGGCCCTGCTCTGTGTAGCTGTGGGGGTTCGGGCCTGCTTAGCCGAGGCACCTCAGTTTCCTGACATGTGCAGTGGGAGAATTTACTCCTGATATCAAAGGATCACATACAGAGACGCCCAGACACATATACACACACACACACTTAGGCTCACACACAGACACAACACACACAGACACACACATACGACACACACATACTACACACACCCATAGACATACGCAAACACACACACCCAGACTCACACATACACATACACACATAGACACACATAGATGATACACACTGACACACACACACACACACTACACACACCCATAGACATACGCAAACACACACGCACACTCATACTCACACATACACACATAGACACACACATATGACACACACAGACACGGACACACACATACTACACACACCCATAGACATACAAACACATACTCAGACTCACACACACACATAGACACACACACATACTACACATACCCATAAACATACACAAATACATACACACACAGACTTCACACATACACATACAGAAACATAGACACATATACACACACTGCACACCCATACACACACTACACACACACATACACTCAGACTCACACACAGACATAGACATACACAAACGCATATACACACATATACACTCAGACTCACACATACACACATACACAGACAACACACACAAACACAGACACACACACATAGTACACACACCCATAGACATACACACATAGACTCACACATACACACTCAGACTCACATACACATACAGACACACACATACGACATACATCGACACCGACACATAGTACACACACCCACAGACATACATAAACACATACACATACCACACTCAGACTCACACACACAGATACACACATACTACACACACGTAGACACACATACAGGTACACCCATACACATACACACAAAGACACACAGAGACACTCACAGATGAAGTAACAATGACTAGTCAAGAGGGAGACCGTGGATCTCATCCCTCTCCACTTTTTACAGAAGGAAACTTGGAGACAGTGTGAGGTGAGCAAAGCACGACACAGGAGTGTGTATCCCAGGCCCCCGCAAGCCTTGTCCCCATGTCGCCTTCTCTGGCTCCCACCCACACACATGCTCAGATATTTTTCAGTGTCTTTTTTTCGAACTCTTAGTCTTATGTGATCCGATAGCAGTAAATAATAATAATTATGCAGCTTACATCAAAGGGACCAAGGATAAATGTGATGCAAACATACCCATGCCTGAGAAATGGAATCTCCAAGTTAGGAAAACCAAGTCACAAGCACCAGGGAAAGAGCGGAGACGCCAGTGCCCAGCGGGACACTGTGAACCCAAAACAGTTCCTTCTGTGCGCGTCTGTCTTCATAATTAAAGTGCACAGGCACACACAAAGTCCGTCTTATTCAAATCAGAGCCTGCGTTAATATGCAGCAGACGGGGCCACGTGGCATCCTGACCGAAGCCAGGTAGGACACAGGCAGAAGCCAGGTGACTGCTTCCATCTTCTGGAAACTGCTCTTTCCTTCGCCAGCCTTTAGTTCAATGGCTTTCAGCTCCCGCTGGTTATTGGAGTCATTTGAAGAGCTTTTAATTTTTTTTAATGTTTATATTTTGAGAGAGAGAGAGCATGAGCAGGGGAGAGGGAGAAAGAGAGGGAGACACAGAGTCGGAAGCAGGCTCCAGGCTCCGAGCTGTAAGCACAGAGCCCGATGCAGGGCTCGAACCCTCCGACTGCAAGATCATGACCTGAGCTGAAGTCGGATGCTCAACCGACTGAGCCACCCAGGCGCCCCTGAAGCTTTTAAACATCAATGCCTCACCTAGAGTGATTAATTCAGACTGCAAAAGATAAGTTTTATTTTTATAGTTTATTGTCGTGTTGGTTTCCATACAACACCCAGTGCTCATCCCCACAAGTGCCCTCCTCTATGCCCATCACCCCCTTCCTCTCCCCGCCCCCATCAGTCCTCAGTTTGTTCTCAGCATTCAAGAGTCTCTCATGGTTTGCCTCCCTCCCTCTCCCCCACTATTTCCCCCCTTCTTCTCCCCCATGGTCCTCCATTAAGTTCCTCCTAATCCTCCTATATGTGCAAACATGTGGTATCTGTCCTTCTCTGCCTGACTTACTTCGCTCAGCATAACACCCTCAAGGTCCATCCATGTTGCTACACATGGCCAGATTTCATTCTTTCTCATTGCCATGAAGTATTTCATCGTATAGATAAACCACATCTTCTTGATCCATTCATCCGTTGATGGACACTTAGGCTCAGGCCTCCAGTGGCTTAGCACAGCTCACTGAATATCTGACCCAATTAAGCTGTCGACAGGTTTTTTTCCCTTTAATTTTATTGTAGGTGCTTGGGAGCTCTCTCCCTCGTGTCTCCCAGGCCTGGCACCTCTTGATTCTATTTCATAGCAGCGTTGGCTCTGCCTGTCTGAATTTGATTTACGACGAGTTTCTAGAAACTGTAGGGGGGATTTGTCTCCTCAGCACGTAAAAAGGGTTGAATTTGTACATTGGTAAGTTTCTTCTTACGGATGGTCATTCTCTGGTTATCGTGCAAGAGTTCTGCTCCCAATCAGCTGACAATTACATCGGATTAAACAAATGTGGTGGCATATCCTGAGTTACCGTCAGTGATGGCTAGTTAGTAAAGGATGCATTCGCTCATCCACTCGCTCGTTTGTTCAGCAAGCATCTATCAGATGTCTATTGAGTGTGATTGTTCATTTTCCTCATATGTAAAATTACATACTCATAGGTGCTACTGGCTGGGTCCTTGACCTGTTCTGCAACAAGTCCCTTACCTTCAGCTCCTTTGTGGCCCGCCACCTGTCTCTAGCCTCGCCCTCTCTGCTCTCTGTTTCCTTCTGCACTGGTGACTCCTCCAGGGACGGACAGCCCTTTGTGTGTCTCCTGCACCCTGTCCAGAGAGTTAGGTGCTCACCTCCTCATCCTTGAGGCTTATCACTCAGTACTCAGGAGGATGACTCATTCAGGACGCCAAGGATCTTCGACTCCAGATCACCTTTTCTACCCACTCCCAGAGCATTGGAGCTGTTTCACCTCAGAAATCTTGAAGTTTAATATCCCAAACCCAAAGTTAAATACTGTCGCTAAAAAAAAAACTGCTAGGGGTGCACAAACACCTATTTCACTTTTTCGTAGTGAGTCTTGTCCCTTCAAGATGGGTCCCCTTTTCCCTCCTGGTTAAATTCTGGCATTCAGGTCTTTAGTCTGTCTTCATCATCTCTTCAGAGATCTTTAGTGCAGCCCTCTGGTCTTGCTTTGGGGGGAGGCGGAGCCAAAGCCTGTAATTTACCATCTCAGTGGTTTTGAAATCAGCTATGGGAACATCAGTGCCTCTTGGTTTTTTTCAGGACACTGTTTCCTTTTCTATAGATTCAGGGTGTCGGCTGTGAAAAGTGCTGCAGGCAGCTTCCCTGGCGAGGGCTGCCCTGTGGCGTTAGGCTAAGAGCGTTTGAACCAGATGATGAGGCATATTCTCGGTCCTTCTGTGTCCGGCTTTCCAAGCGTCTTGATAATTACCATCATTCCTCCTGCAATTAGAAACCCTTTCTCTCTCTGCTCATTTACATAAAATCCACTTTGCAAAATCTTGACCCAGTGAAGACTTTAAACTCTTGGTTTTCCATTTATATTGACCAAAATACTTTGTAGCAAGTAAGAATCCTCTAAAACATACGCATGTGTATTAGAATTTGTTTCAGAGTTAACTCTGGGGCACCGGTGACTTAAAGCCTGAATGCATGTAACAGAGATAAGGTATCTTCTCAATTCAAGCTTACTTTTTCTGATCCTTTGTAAACATATCAAGCAATGGAATTAGATAGCCGTGATCGCCTGTTACTTAAAAACAAATTCTGTGTATGGCCACCTGACTGCCAGGAAGGGATGAAGCATCGTGATCTCAGGGACCAGGAACCCCAAATGTTTTCTCCGCTCTAACATAAATTTCTGCTCTGGTGGGTGTTCGAGGCCAAGCTGCTCCTGATTAAACTTCCACTTTCATGCTGGTAAAGTAGAAATGCATTGCTTCCCTTTCAAAAAGCCATCTCTCCACTTCCTTACACAGGCGAGAGTCTGCACCATTTTAGAATCATGTGTCAACTCCAGTGTGGCTTAGGGCAGGCACAGCTTTCCCTTCCCGAAGCTACCTGAAGGTACCAGAGGTTCTGCGTGGATGATATATTAAATAAGGCCGTCGTGTACGAGGCTTGTGTAATGAATCTGATGGAATAGAATGACTGCAATGTAAATCCATTACCCCAGCTCCTCACCAATCCTCAGGCACATGTTACTAGCTTCTTGTGACTGATAAGGGAAATTGTGATCTTTCTGAAGCCTGAATTATTGGTTCTAGAACTTTAGTATACAAAGAAGGTTCTGAAGATGTTTTCCAAAATGCAGATTTCTCTCTGTCTCTATCGCAGAAATAAACAAACATTAAAAAAATTTTTATAAAGTCTGGGGGCAGGGGTGGGGGGCACCTGGACAGCTCAGTCGGTCGGGCATCCAACTTCGGCTTGGGTCATGATCCCGAGATTTGTGAGTTCGAGCCCTGCGCCGAGTTCTGTGCTGACAACTCGGAGTCTGGAGCCTGCTTCGGATTCTGTGTCTCCCTCTCTCTCCACCCCTCCCCTGCTCCTGGTCAGTTTCTCTCAAAAATAAATAAATGTTTAAAAATGTTTTAAAAACGCAGATTTCTGTGCCCTGCCCATCAATGTACAGATTCAGAGTCTGTGGAGCAGGGCCCAGGAATCGTCAATTTCATAAGCACCTGGGTAACTCTGATGACATTTGAACATCTCTTTCCTAAGGTGCTACCACCTAGAATGCGGAGCTCCGGTCTCCTTGCTCCTGACCTGTGGCCTGGGTGTCTCAGGTCCACGAGGAAGAGGGATGGGTTCAGCCTCCCCCTCCAACGTTTGCCTGGTATTGTTTTCATAAAACAACAACACAAAACTGTATCCGCCAAATATCTGCCAGAGCCAAGGGACCAGTGTGTCACCTCACAGTCACCTAGGGGAGATTTGGGCTGAGGCTAATGCAACGTAAGCCCCTTCTGAGGCCCTGGGTGGTCCTGGCAGGGCATCAGCAGGGTCGTCTATGTTATGAAATTGGCAAAAGGAAAACATGTTGTCAGATTTGGGGATTTCTGGTTCCAGTATTCACTTTCGCTTTGTACCTAATGTTTGTCTGCCGCTGCCTCAGGACTCACAAACCCCGTGTCCGCCTCTGCAGTCACCCAGGGGAGACACTGCACAGCAAGAAACAGATGGACGAAGATGATGGGGTGCCCCGTGACAGTGTCCAAGGTGGATTCTGTACTTTGCCCCATAATCTCCACAGGACAATTCTGTTTGTGAAACAAATATGTATTTGTGTGCATCTAAGTGTCTCTAAAAATTATATATTTTTTGCCCCACACCTGTCCGTACTCTTGAGTCCCCAAACTTGTAAAAAATAACATTCAGTCTATTTGTTTCCCAATTAGAAAAGGATAGATTTTTTTTTCCAAAGGGCGTTTGAAAAGTAATTAAAAATATAATGAGGATAAATTCTCAAGTCAATAGCAGTAACCACTGCTAACACATATAAAATTGATGTTTCTTCCAATGTGACCCCAGAGATGCCCTTTGCATTGATGATATAGATGCTGGAAAAAAGTCTCCTAAATTTAGGTTCTGTTTGGCTTCAGACCATGAAGAGAGGTCAAAAATAAGGGTGTTGGTAGCCTTATCAGAAGCTGACAGCTCATTGATATTTCAGGATGTGAATAGCTCGTGTTTCTCTGAATAACCAATTTGTGGACTTGTGGGAAGGGGTGTGGCACTCTTACTCACCTTCTATTGGTGCACCCCCTTGATAATGCATTTCTTAATCAACTGAGCCACCCAGGCGCCCCTTGACAATGCATTTCTAAATGGAACCTGCTTTGGATTCTGTGTCTCCCTCTCTCTGCCCCTCCTCCGCTTGTAATCGGTCTCTTTCTCTCAAAAATAAAATAAAGATTAAAAAAATTTTTTTAACTCAATCCTAAAATGTGTATGGACCCGCAGAAGACGCCGAATAGCCAAAGCAATCCTGAGAAAGCAAAGCAGAGCAAAGCTGGAGGCATCAGATTCCAGACTTCAATGTGTATCACAAAGCTGTAGTCATCAAAACGGTACGGTACTGACACAAAAATAGATGCATACATCCTTGGAACAAAACAGAAAACCCAGAAATGGACCCACGAATGTATTGTCAACTGATCTTTGACCAAGCGGGAAAGAGTATCCAATGGCATAAAGACAGTCACTTCAACAAACTGGACAGCAACATACAAAAGAATGAAACTGGTGCTCTCTTCTTGTATGGTGTAACACCACTTTCTTACCCCATACAGAAAAATAAACTCAAAATGGATGAAAGACCTAAATATGAGACCTGAAATCTTCTAAGAGTTTTAAAAGAGAGCACAGGCAGTTAACTTCTTTCGTTGACATCAGCCATAGCAACTTCTTTCTAGATGCGTCTCCTGAGGCAAGCAAAACAAAAGCAAAAATAAACTATTGGAACTTCATCAAAATAAAAAGCTTCTGTACAGCAAAGGGTAGGATCAATAAAACTATTGCAACCTATTGAATGGGAGAAAAATATTTGCCAATGACATATCCAATAAACGGTTAGTATCCAAAATGTAAAGAACTTATAAAACTCAACACCACAAAAACAAACAATCCAATTAAAAGTGGACAGAACCCATGAACAGGCATTTCTGCAAAAAAAAAGGCCACATGTCCAAGAGTCACATGAAAAGATGCCCAACATCACTCCCTCAGGGAAATACAGATCAAAACTACAATGAGAAATCACACCTGTCAGAATGGCTAAAATCACCAACACGAGAAAAAGGGCATCCCTGTGCACTCTTGGTGAGAATGCAAACTGGTGCAGCCACTATGGAAACTAGTATGGAGGCTCCTCAAAAAGTTAAAAATAGAAATACCTTATGATGCAGCAATTTCACTGCTAGGCATTTACCCAAAGGATACAAAAACACTAATTCAAAGGAATACAAGCACCACTATGTTTCTAGTAGCATTACTTATATTAGCCAGGGTATGGAAGCTGCCCACGTGTCCATCAATTGATGAATGGATAAAGAAGACTCTGTGTGTGTGTGTGTGTGTGTGTGTGTGTGTGTGTGTGTGTGTGTGTGTGTGTGTGAGTGAGATGGAATATTATTCAGCTATAAAAAAAGATTGAAGTCTTGCCATTTGCAGTAACCTGGGTGGAGCTAGAGAGTATGATTCTAAGTGAAGTAAGTCAGAGAAAGACCAATACCATAAGATCTCGCTCATCTGTAGAATTTAAGACACAAAATAGACAAGCAAAGGAGGAAAAATAAGAGAGAGAGACAAAGCAAAAAACCAACTGGACTCTAAAGAACCAACTGATGGTTATAGGAGTGGTGGGTTGGGGGATGGGTTAAATAAGTGAGGAGGATTAAGGAGTTCATTTAGTTGTGATGAGCACCTGGGGATGTATGGGAGGGGTGAGTCACTCTATTATACACCTGAAAGTAATATTACACTGTAAACTATAAAAGGAAATAAAATAAACACTTAGGAAAAATATAAAGATTTTAGAAAAGGCTCAACAAGGCAATGAAATGATATGTGAATGCCCACACCTTGAAAGGTATTCAAGTGTTTGTCCGTGAGTTGATTTATTAAGTAATTCGACTCCTGACTCCCAAAGTCTTCCATTCCCAGACAGTGGTGGCACAGTCTGGTTTTGCCTCACTGTCAAGGATAGAACCTTGAAGGTACCTTCACAGCATTCAGCCCTTTGCTAGCTCTTAATAGATACGTTTTCTTCCCTCTTTCATTCTTCCTTCCCATGGGGAAATCAATTACTAAAATATTCCTCTTTTTTCTTACCTGTTCTTTGTGCATGTAATTGCGGGGCTTGGTTTTCTCTCTGTTCCTGTCTTGATCCATCCTCTGGAATTAATTGAGTCATGATTCCATGAACAGAATGCTGTGAATATAGTGGCTGATCACCCCCACCCCCATTCCACCATTTCTTTCAATTGCACAGACATTTCAGATGATATCACAGGTGCCTTTTCTGGGGGCGGGTGGCTCCGTCTGACTCCTTGTGTTTTGGGGGCAGTCATGGACTGGGTGATTTTTTTAATGTTACTTTCCTTTAAGAATTAAAAGCCACCATTTGGCTTTCTAACAAGCCGTGAGTGTTAGGGCGACGTTCCTTTTTATGAAAAGGTAAAATGATTGCTTGAAATGGCAGAGCAGGACACGGTCCCAGAGGCATTGGAGGAATTCTGCATTAGCTAGGAAGAGAGCACTTTGCACTTCATACATAGCCTTGAGAGCTACCATCAGCCGCTGCAGGACTCACTGCTGCCAAAGCCACCTTAGTGAGGGCTGCCCGGCTGTCACCAGCTGTGGCTCCTCTTTGTGAGTGGCCTCACCAGGCTGCGGTGGGGTGGGAGGCGTCCCCCTCAATCAGATCTGTGAGAAAGCACAAATGGGTTTCACAGTCTTTCCCAGTACCTCTGCCAGCTTCTATGAACAGATGTGGAATTGTGAAATTAAAAAAAAACCAAAAACCCGAAGGACCTTCATTCTCAACTTGAATGTTATAACGGGAATGTTTTTGGTAGAAGAGGAGAAGCTAATCAATTGTTTATCGTCTCAGGAATAGAACAGAATGTGGTAAGTGCATGGTTATTTACAGAAATGACAAGGTGGGCTGCGTTTTATGGTTTCTATCTTTCAAAAAAAATTTTTTTAAGACACTGGGTCTAGGAGCACTCTGTGCAAGCCGATTTGTCAAAAGGAGGTCAGTTTTCATTGTGGGCTTGGTGGCCAGTCTGATTGGCGAGCTCATCTCCGAGAGTGCCCCAAGAGTGGCCTGCCTCTTCAGTGTCCTCTGGACACCTGGCCATGCTCACGGAGAAGAGAAAGCACTAGAAGATCTCAGAGCTTTCCACAGAAGCTGTGCCGGGCCACCCGACCTAGTTTTTTGTTTTATTATTTTTTTTCAGTTTTAATTATGTCAATTGCTTCACAAAAACGGTGGCTCCCTTGGGTCCCTCATGAGCTCACAGTCAGAAGATTGCTCCCATCACAGCTGTGTCGTGCATACAACGATCCTCTGTGACCCAGCAGATGTTCTGTGTAAACAGTTGTAGTAATTGCATCTTGAAAACATCGTCCTCCCCCGATTCTCCAGGGTTGGGTGAGGTCTGAGGTGGGCGGGAGGGCCCTCGAGAGAGAGGCATGTCTGCAGGAAGTTCGCTCCTTCCTATGGCTGTTTTCGAAGTGGCCTTCAAGCCACCACAGCTGTCACTGAACAGTGACCCTGCTCCCAGTTGTGGTTACGCGAGGCTTTGAAAGGGGATCTCAGCGTCCACCCTCTTTGAGTGCCATGCAGGGGACTTCATTGTTGTCCTTGAGGTCCTGCACTCACTGGGATGCATGAAAAGGAGCCATCCGAGCCACCACAGATGCTCAGTGCTATGTGGGAGTCAGCCGTGAGCCTTCCAGAGCATCCCCCAGGGCTGCTGGGGCCCTTAACTCCCCTTGAACACTCACAATGACGGGGAGCTTACCACCACAAGAGACAATCTCTGTGTATGTGTGTGTGTGGGGGGGTATGTTTGAGGGGATTTGTTGTTTCGATAGCTGGAACGCTTTTTTAAAAACGTGTTAGGGGCACCCGGGTGGCTTAGTCGGTTAAGCGTCCGACTTTCGCTTAGGTCATGATCTCGCGGTTCGTGGGTTCGAGCCCCGTGTCGGGCTCTGTGCTGACTGCCAGCTCAGTGCCTGGAGCCTGTTTCAGTCTGTGACTCCCTCTCTCTCTGGCCCTACCCTGCTCACGCTCTCTCTCTCTCTCTCTCTCCTAGAAATAAATAAAAAACATTAAAAAAAATAAAAAATAAAAATGTGTTAACGTGAGGCCCTGCCTCACCTTTATTCTGGCCCTTTAACACCACATACTAAGATTCTTTTCTGTCACGCTAGCCCCTCGATTTAAAGACAGCTGATTCTCCCCTTCCAGAGGCTGAGCAGCCCCCTCCCTGCAAGCAGCTGACAGTTGGTGTCACTTTGACAAGCTCTGTGAGCGCTGCCCAGAAAGGGATCCAGTGTTTCCCGAGCAGCCCGGAGTGGAGAGCACCCACCCAGACCTGTTATCGTGACCATTCCGGCCCACCCCCACCCGCTGCACTCTGCCCCCGTCTAATTGGGGCTCGGGGCCGACAGAAAGCACTTGTCCTTCTTAAAAATTACTGCTGCCACCAGCACTTATTCATTCTAGTTTCTCGAGTTCACCTCAGACCCAGCCCTGCCCACCTGACACACACAGTTCCACTTGACGTTGCTTCATCGTGCTTCCTAGGGCTCTATTTACTGCATCTGGAGGAAAATGTTGAACAAAGCTCAAGTTTCCGTTATTAACTACAGTACACCTCATCTGCTTAGAAATCAATCCACTATCAACGGGCTTTATTTACTGTGCAGGAATCCGTGAAATCCTATCAGCCAGCACATCTTTCCTTTGAGGTGGACTTGCCAAGTACATTGTTATCTGTGGAGCTTGCTGGCCTCAGCCACTGCCTGATCTGTCAACTTCGTAGTTTTGCCCCCAAAGTGAAACAAGTTACCCACGTATGATCTGTGTTTACTGGGCTCCCTGGTTGTACCAGTAACAGATCCTTTGTCTTTAAATGCACATACACCAAATATCAAGAACTGTATTTTTCCTGAGATAGGTGTTTATCTTCCTCTTCCTTCCCTTTTGGAAAATGAGAGCATTTGCCTGTCGATGGTTTTTGGCAGCACAAGATTCCCTAAGGTTGAACAATATGGTGGTTCAGCTATTTTGACCCATGTTCTCCCCATCAGGTTCCCACTTCATTTATACTTCTTAAAATAAGATCTAAAACATTATTCAAGAATTTTCTTCATATGCAATAGTATTTACCCAAAGGGGTTGAAGATTTACGTCCACATAAAAACCTGCAAAGGTTTTATATAAACAAAGAGGTTTATAACGGATTTATTCGTAATTGCAAACCTTGAGAGACACCATGATGTGCTTGAGTAGGTGAATGGATACATAAACTGGTACCTCCAGACAATGGAATACTATTCAGCAGTAAAATGAACTCACAAGCCGTGAAAGGGCATGGCAAAACCTTAAATGCATATCAGTAAGTGAAAGAAGGCCATCCGAAAAGGCTGCATACTGTATGATTCTAACGAAATGACATTCTGGAAAAGGCAAGTCTATGGAGACAGTAAAAAGATCTGTACTTGCCAAGGGTTGGGTCAGGGGATGAATAGGCAGGGCACAGAGGATTTTTTAGGGCAGCGAAACGACTACGTAAGATACCACAATGGCGGGCGTATGTCATCGTACATTTTCCCAAACCCATAGGACGTGCAACACTCAGAGAGGAGCCTCGTGTAAACTGTGGACCTTGGGTGAGAAGTATTTGTCGGTGCACGTTCATCAGTTGTAACAAACCCACTACTCTGTCAGGGATGTTGGTAATGGGAGAGGCTATGCATGGGTAGGGCTGGGGGTATACGGGAACTCCCTGTAGCTTCCCCTCAATTTTGTTGTGAGCCTTAAACTAATCTTTTTTTTTTTTAAATAATAAGAATAGCCTTGATGAAAATCATTATAAGACACATGATGTAGCTGTCGGTTGTTAGACTTAGCTAAAATAATGTACTTCACATGGAGCATGGAAAATCAGTCTCTGCGGATTTTGGAGTCTTCATATTTGAGAGGGAAATTTCCGGTGGCGTAATAAAAACCCACGCGCTTTGACTCTGGATTTTGAAAAACTCTCTGGTTTTCTTTTTCCTTGGAAGAAACTAGGAAGTTTGGGAAGGTGGAGAAAAATGTAAGGAAAAGAGTTCCCAAATGGCTCCCAAAGGATCTTTTACATTGACGTTCTTAGGTTTGGTCTCAGTATTGGTTCCGTGAGGTGGTGAGCTGCTCCAGAGCTCAAATCTCATGCTTCTTTGAGGTCTCCATGGTAGACAGGGAGTGCATTCCTGGACACACAAGGCAGACAGATACTTTGCACTAAGGAGTTCTCTCCACATCCAGTGTCTTTAAAGACCAAACTGCTAACTACGAATCCCAAAGAAATCCCCGAGACTTTGACTGCTTTTGAACCTTTTGATGAGAGAGGCAGAACGTTTTATTAAGTTGGTGATCACTATCAAGTTTGGACAAGTCCCTAAAAAGTGTCCTCTCTGAGCATTACCCGAATCACGTGCTTCACATGGGGAAAGGGATGTTTTATTTTAGCGTGATTCTTTAAAAAAACTAATTTACAGATAATATTGTGGTTTAGCTAACTAGATGGCCTCATTGAAGAAGTTCATAATTGTAGTATGTCTTAAAACACCTTTACTTCTTTTTCCCCCTAACACTGTTTACTGCCATGTAAATGTAAAGATACCTTACAGAATCAATCAAACATTCATGAGCTTGTAGCGTCCCATGAAGAGAATGAGTTGAATGCTGACATATTTCATGAGAAGCTTAATCGATGGAAGAAAGTTGGAATAGACAGAGCCATGCAGATTGAGCTCTTGGGAAGAAATGAGGTGGTAGTTGGTGGTGGTGCCCACATCTGAACAAGGAATATTATCAAGAAAATTTAGACATCAGAATCATGTTCTTCCAAACACGGGAGTCTATACAATAATACCCTATAGAAAACCCCTCAATATTCTGGAAACTACCTCTTCCTTTCTTATATCTTTGCATATAATTGAACCTAAACATGATTTGGGAATATTCACACAGGTCTGGTCATCTTTTGCAAGAATGAACGATGCTGTATGGAAAGATGAGAATTCTTTTTTCTTGAATGATACGGTTTCTAAAAATGCACTCCTTGAATTACATTTTCATTTTTCCGTGTCTGGCTGTAGACGTGCCTGTACTCATATTTTAAAAAAAGCAATGTAGGGGCGCCTGGGTGGCTCAGTCGGTTAAGCCACCAACTTCGGCTCAGGTCATGATCTCACAGTTCCTGGGTTCGAGCCCCGCATCAGGCTCTGTGCTGACAGCTCAGAGCCTGGAGCCTGCTTCAGATTCTGTGTCTCCCTCTCTCTTTGACCCTCCTCTGCTCATGCTCTCTCTCTCTCTCAAAAATAAATAAGCATTAAAAAAAATTTTTAAAAACAGCAGTATAAATCTGTGCCTAAATCTAAACCCAAATTAAGAGGAAATATACTGCACCTGGAATTACCCACGCTCGCTGAATATAAAAGCACATCTGTTGCTAATAATAATAGGACATATTTATCAAATGCTTACTCTGTGGTGGGTACTGTCCCGTGGGCCTTAGATTCTCATTAACAACCCTGTGTAGCAGAAGGCATTTTAAGCAATTCAACACGAGGGGACTGAGGCATAGAAACCAAGTAAATTTCTGAAGGCCACGCAGCCAACAACTTGCCAGGCTGGGTTGAAGCCCTAGTACATTAGTCCAAGAGCCTCCATGGATAATCGATGTCTAGATATAGATGGAAATTTGAAGTCCCATCGAGTGGTGAGAAAGGCGGGGTTTAAATCCTCCCCCATTTCTCTCCGAGCTGTGTGGCCTTGGCAAAGTCATTTTCCTGAGCTTTGTTTAGCATCTGTAACTTAAGAAGAAAGTGGGGTCCCCTTTAGGGTGTCCCTTAAGGACTCTAAGGCTGTGACTGGCACCTGGGAGTCCACAGTGGGTAGCAGTGCTTTATATCCTCAGCAGAAGGAGCCCGGATGCACCAAGTCACACGGCCACCTGTGCCTGGCCTCGCTCTGCGGGGTGCTTAGCTAACCTGCCCTCACAGCCCGTAATAAGGAAGGGGTCAGTTGGCTAATGTGGAGGAGCACTGACTCCTTTCATTCAAAACCCATGTCAATGACCCTGTACTTTTCTTGTTTTCAGTTGCTTTCCCGTGAAGTAGGACACGGGCAGCCTGGCAGGGTCAGTGCCTTTGAATCACTTCCTGTTTATGCTTCAGCATCATTTGATCTAATGGACATCGACTGCCCTCAGAAAGTTACTCAAATGAAGGAAAGGTTGGGGGGGGCGGTAAATTTGGGTTAGTCATCTTTACAGTGAGAGAAATGTTATTAAGAATTAATAACCTCTGGGGTCCACATAGTCAAGTTATACTACAAAGAGTCCCCCTTACGTATTAATTGCACAGTGGGGGGCGCCTGGGTGGCTAAGTCGGTTAAGCGTCCGACTTTCGCTTAGGTCATGATCTCGCGGTTCGTGGGTTCGAGCCCCGCGTCGGGCTCTGTGCTGACTGCCAGCTCAGAGCCTGGAGCCTGTTTCAGAGTCTGTGACTCCCTCTCTCTCTCTGACCCTCCCCTGTTCATGCTGTCTCTCTCTCTCTCTCTCCTAGAAATAAATAAAAAACATTAAAAAATTAAAAAAAAAAATTGCACAGTGAAAGTTTGCTTCTGATTTTCAGATTTGGAGCATAATCGGTGTTTTAAATTATGATGGTGTGAGAACGTCGTCACCGCCTGTGACGGTGTCTCTGCCCTGATGTCAAATACTTCGGCAGAAGTAATATGTTCAGTTATAACATAGCTCTTTCAGAATAATTCCGTGTACTTTTTAGTATGGTTTATGGCCGAGAAGAAGAGAGACTGTACACGTGGGAAGTAGCAGAAAGGCTGTGTCTTAACTGCTTCAAGTACTTGAGATGAAGCCAGTTCATTTGCTGTTACTTTTTTTTTTATCTTTTTCCAAGTGGTTTTGTAAGTTTCATCGTAAGTTTTATAAAAGGTTTTCTATTGCTAGGAGAGAGGGATTTACTCTATAACCTTGTAAAACAGAGTGGTAGCAGTGTCATCTGGGACCAGAGAGAAGTTGGGTCTGGGGAAGAGGGGAAATGGGGGGGCATAGGTCCAGTTTTAGGACACATGAGTCCTGAGGGTCTAAGGTACACCGTGGTGTCTATAGTTAATTAAAAGGTATTGTAGATTTTTTAAAAAAATTTTTAATGTCTTTATTTTTGAGAGAGAGAGAGAGAGAGACAGTGTGAGAAGGGGAGGGTCAGAGAGAGAGTGAGACACAGAATCTGAAGACAGGCTCCAGGCTCTGAGATAGCTGTCAGCACAGAGCCCGGCACGGGGCTCGAACCCACAAACTGTGAGATCATGACCTTAGCCGAACTCGGACGCTTAACCAACTGAGCCATCCAGGTGCCCCAAAGTATTGTAGATTTGAAATTTGGGGCACCTGGGTGGCTCAGTCGGTTGAGCATCCAACTCTTAATTTCAGCTCAGGTCATGGAATCGAGCCCCCATGCTGTACTCCGCGTTGAGCATGGAGCCTGCTTGGGATTATCTCCCTCTCTCTTTCTCTCTCCCCCTCCCCTCCTCGCCCCTGCTCTCTCTGTCCAAAATTAACAACAAAAAAGAAAAAATAAAAAAAAAGAAATTCGCTGAAAATAGATTTTGTGTTCTCACCGTGTGCACGCATGTGCACACACACACACACACACGAAAGAGGTAACTGTATGAAGTGATGGATGTGTTAATTGTCTTGATCTTGGTAATCATTGAATATCAAAGCATGACACTGTGCACCTGAAACACATACGGTTAGATTTGTTGATTATTCCTCAGTAAGGCTGGTGGGGAAAAAAAGACCCCGGATCCAACAAGTCCATGCCCTAGACACAACTTTTCATCGTGAAAATAGCGCCTGCATACATGATGCACAGAAGTGAATAAGGCAGGAGTGCACCTTAAGGGGTGCACAGGGAGCTCTGGGGTAAACCTAGCCCCCTCGACCTGACTCTATGAGATTTATCAACATCCAGGGTGAATCCCAGAACTTATTCTAACTAGAGCCTATGAATAAAAAGAGTAAAAGAACCCTGATTGTATGCTAACGTTCTTTTATGGTAAGCATTATTCCAAATGTATAAACTATTTTAACTTAGCTGTTTTGGTAGATTGCTCTATTTGATAAATGGGACGTCATTTAAAATAAATGTTCTGTTTAATGAATAGGTTTTTAATACTTGATATTTTTATTCCTCCCTTTGACAGAAGTAGGATGGTGAGATTAAGTCAGAAGTTGTAAGCATGGGATGAGAAGGGCTGACCCATGGCTTTCTGAGTTCTTCCTTGAAAACAGCAGAATTAAAGAATTTGGTAAAGGAGGTGTGTCAGGTAGTAGTCAGAGTCCCCGCAGCAGCCCAGGTCTGCGGCCAGCTGCAAGACCTGCCGGCTGGACCACTTCAGTGGAAAGCCACGGACACGATCATTCTAGAGAGCAAATGGAAACCTTGTGTGAGAATGCGGAGCTCAAAGCCTTGATAATTCTGAGAGCGCATAGCTAGATATTTAAGATAAACATACATGCTTAATCCTCCCCTCCTGGACACTATGGGGAATAGTTGGAACCTGAGTGTCTTACCGTTGGCCGGTGCCCTCTCTTGGCTCAGGAGTGAGAGCTGCACACCTCACCTCAGATCAAGAATTCATTCTGATCAGTCAGAATTGATGAGACCCAGGGTGTCATCCCTACCCAGGAAGGCTCTCCAGCAGCCATACCCATCCTTTCCTTTTGTACTTGTAGCAGTTGATCTGTAATAATAATGAGTTTTGCCCTGCTCCTAACATGAAATTGATGCCGGTTCTTTGGGCACCAAATCGTCCAGTGGTTGTTACGCATTAACCTTCACGCATCAGGCCATGTGTCTGGAATGCCATGTGTGCCTCACTGTCCGCAGATCTGAGAGACTGTGCCTTTGATGTCAGAATTAACGTTTCTTTCTTTTTGAGACAGAGAGAGACAGAGCATGAGCCAGGGGAGGGGCAGAGAGAGAGAGAGAGGGACTCAAAGAATCCGAAGCAGGCTCCAGGTTCCGAGCTGTCAGCACAGATCCCGATGTGGGGGTGGAACCCACGAATCACGAGACCATGACCTGAGCCAAAGTCGGATGCTCAGCCAACTGAACCACCCAGGCGCCCCAATGTCAGGCTTAAAGTAAAACCTTTCATACTGTTACATGTGGAAGTCTAGACCTGATTCATGCAAAATGACTTTTCAGACTTAAATTCTAAGACATTTTTTCCCCAACTCTGAAATTTTGTTGCACCCTATCAACATGTATCCTTAATGCAGTAGTTTTTCCCCCTAACCCTACATTTGCAATGTATATTTTAAAATCAGGGTTTTTTTAAAATGGTATTTGGAGATGTTAAAAATCAAGGAATCAAGACATCACCCTATTCACCACAAATTGTCGCCAGTTCTCGTAATTCAAATATTTCTGAATTCGTTTTCATGATAAACACATTAAATAAGAACTTTAGAGGCATACATATATGCTTCCAACTTTGTGCCTTTCCAAGGAAATTATAATACAGGAAAAGTCAGTCTGTTTTGTCAGAAAAAAATATATTAAGAAGCATCTGGTTTATCAAAACTCAGACATTCTCAGGCGCCTGGGTGGCTCAGTCTCTTAAGCATCTGACTTTGGCTCGGGTCATGATCTTGCAGTTTGTGAGTTCAAGCCCTGCGTCTGGCTCTGTGCTGACAGCTCGGAGCCTGGAGCCTGCTTCTGATTCTGTGTCTCCCTCTTTCTCTGCCCCTCCGCAACTTCTGCTCTTTCTCTTTCTCTCTCATTCTCTCAAAAATAAATACTTAAAATAATTGTAATAAAACAACAAACATTCTCATTGTTTACAGAAAATAGTGAATGTTGTAACTATTGTTTCCCTCTGTGTCCATGCCTCCTCTTCCTCTCCATTTTTTTCCTTCTGATGCTAGGTGTTTATTATTTTTCAGTTTCCGCTGACAAGCCACGTGATAAGCAAATGATCACTAGAAGAATTTTATTCCCTCAGTGAAGAAAACTCCTATGGGAATCAGTGCTGTAAAAACTCTCTTATTTCAGGTGTTTAATGATTTCCCATGAAATATTGGCAATTTAACACAAGCGAAGGAAATTCGTGAGGCGGAGATGCTGGAGAGAGTGAGGAGTGAGTCCAGGGCTCCTGTCCGTCTGGCTCTTGTGTTGTCCCCAGCATATCGTAAAGTGCAGGGGTGAATTCTGCTTGTCCCGAGCACATTTGACTTCCAAATTCCTGAGGCCACAGATTGGGAGACAGGGCAATGTTTGCATATGAGATCGGAAGATGATTTTTGCACAAGTGCCTATACATGACCTATGGTCTGCCCGTCCCGTCTGTCCCTCCCCGCCCGTTATCTTAAAGCATCTACCGGCAAGACAGGCTCATGTGTAAGATAAAATGATCTGCAAACTCAGAAAAATATTTACAATCCAAATTATCTTACATTATATGTAAAAATGTCAATCAACAAGGACCAGGTCCTAAACGACTCCACTGCTGTGGAAACGCATCGTCTTTTTACTGGATCCCATTGGATCTCTTAGATCTGTGGTTCCCCTTCAGTTATCCTCCAAAGATGAAATTGCAACAAGAGTTCCATTTTTTTTAATTTGGCAGAACTTCTGAAAGGAGATCCTTTGCTGTACATTTCCCGAATATAAAATTTGCTGCCCCCGAGCTAGCCCTGTGTTTTCTGTAAGGGCCTAGCAAAGCCATGAGTGGTGGGAAACGGCCGTAGGGAGGCTCTTTGGCCAAGGGCGGCCCAGGGGACCAGAGGGACAACCCAGCCATGCGGTTGACTGCAGGCTTCATGAGAGGCCACGTGGGCTGCTTCCACCCCCACCCTGAAAGCTAGTGCACACCCGCACACGGCATTCCTACACAGTCCTCTTGCGCCCTTCTTAGGAATTAGTGGGAAGGTGTCTGGTTTTCAGAGCAAAGGAGGGAGTTAATCCTGTTCTGTTTCTCTAGCCAGACCACTCCTGATGTTGCATTTTGCTTCTCTGATAATCAAAGTAATGTTAGACTTTTACATATATATGTGTGTATGTGTATGTGTATATATATATATGTTTTTTAAACTTTCAACAATTATGGAAATATATGACACAAAGTAAAATATCCCCACAAGCCATCCCTACCCTTCTGAGGAATAACAAGTTTATAGCTTTCCACCCAATTTAGCCTTTAATGTGTGTGCACGTGGATGTGTATGCATGTGTATGTACAGATATATATGATGAATTTTCAACACTATTAGAACCCTATTCATGTTTGAAACCATTATTTAGAGCTTATGACTCATGTTCATAACCATGTTCTGAAAGTTCCTTTTTCCAGGGCGCCTGGGTGTCTCAGTCAGTTAAGTGTCTGACTTGAGCTCAGGTCATGATCTCACAGTTCTTGGGTTCGAGCCCTGCATCGGGCTCTGTACTGACAGCTCAGAGCCTGGAGCCTGCTTCAGATTCTGTCTCTCTCTCTCTCTCTCTCTCTCTCTCTCTCTCTCTCTCTCTGTCTGTCTCTCTCAAAAATAAACACTGAAAACAAAACAAAACAGAAAAAACAAAAACAAAAAAACCAAAAGTGTGTGTGACAGTTTTAGGTGCTACCCTTGAAGAAGGTAAGAAAGTGCAGTAAGATTGAAGAAAAGAGCCAGCCTGGGATCGTGGATAGTAGTGGAAAGGGCTAAGGGTATTTATCTTGAAAGCAGAGAGGGAGAGGAGTTGCAGGTATGACAGTCAACCTCAAATTTTTTAAGAACTGTCATTCAAAAGAAGAGTAAGATTCTCTGCTGAGCCTTCAACATCGTGGGGTTGGAGGAGTGGCCTTTTATACAGTCGAAAATCCAAGTATAACTTGGTTCCCCCCAAACTTAACTACTAATAGCCTACCGTTGACCTCATCGATAATGTGAGCCATAATACAATTAACATAATTTTATGCAACATGTATCATGCACTGTACTCTAACCACAAAGTAAGTTAGAGAAAAGAGAACGTTATTAAGAAAACCATAAGGAAGAGAAAATGTGTTTATAGTGCTGGACTGTAATTACTGGAAAAAAAAATCTGCCTCTAAGTGGACCTGTGCCGTTCAAACCAATGTTGTCCAAAGGTCATCTTAAAAAAATTTTTTTTCAAGTATTTATTTATTTTTGAGACAGGGAGAGACAGAGTGCGAGCAGGGGAGGGGCAGAGGGAGAGAGGGAGACACAGAACCTGAAACAGGCTTCAGGCTCTGAGCCATCAGCACAGAACCCGACGCAGGGCTCGAACCCACGAGATCATGACCTGAGCCGAAGTCAGGCACTTAACCGACTGAGCCACCCAGGTGCCCCCAACAAGGGTCATCTTTAATCTGTTAGGACATCAGGTGGTAGAATATGAGTAATGAATGCTACCAAAGTTTGACTCAATACACAGCTCCCATAGGCTCAGGATTATCTAAACTCACCAGTATCCCCAGGGCCTGGCGTGCATGAGGCCTGGGCAGGAGGAACAAAGACTGGCCCACTGCCTGCCCTCAGGGAGCTTACAGTTCAGTGCGGAAAATGCAAACTGAAGAAGTAAACTTGTAAAGAAACAAGAAAATGTCCCAGAATGGTCAATGCTCATTGAATCAAATAAGGTAACATGGTAGAGAGTGAAGAGAAGAGAGGAGGGACAAGGACATTTCATAGGATACACAGCAGACGCCCCAGCGAGGAGCACACTGCCTTGCCGGGCGGTTGATCCCACAGCCTTGGAGGTTACAAAGGGAGTATGTATATTCATAGGCATGGAGGATTATTAAATCACGGGGTCTGCAAAGTCACTTAAAGCCTCTTTCTGCATACGGCATATTGATGTCATCCAAACACAGGTTATTGACAAGGGCTCCTATTCTTCCCAAGGATCAAGTGTTACTGTAGTTAAACTGGGATGCTGACATTCTTGTGGGGAAAACTGAGGAATATCCACAGGAACGACAGATCTTCAGGTGTTGGGTTCCCCAGATCTAGATATGTGTCCCCAGGCCACAGTAACTTCAGGCTGATCTTGCCCTTGAGGGGCGGCCTCTTGGCTGCCTGCAAAGCAACCAGGAGCCTGCACAAGGCGCAGAGTCCTCGCGGCTCCCTGATCGGAGCGGCCCTGCTGCCCAGGACCAGGCAGAAAGCAAGACAAGACAGGTCCTGAAGCAGTAATTCAAAGCCCTCCTCTCTTTTCCCATATGAGTCATTGTTAGAATATTACCTTTGCAGAGAGGCTTAATTCCTTTCAGGCTTTAAAGCGATACTTCCTTTTGGCTTAGGTGTAAGCTTTTGTCTCAAGAACCTACTCTACCAATTCTTTGAGCTCAGGACTGTGGGCATTTGTTTATTTGCATGATAAAGAGGTGTCTGCTTGGCCTTTCAGCAAATAAAAACAGACCTATAACACCATTTTTGTTTTTTTAATCAGTACCAAAATAGTTCTCCTGTGAACTTAAGAAGGAAGTAGAGCCCTGGGTCCTGCTCCAAGGTTGGCTGTGCTTCTGCTATGAGCGACCTCTAGCAAGTTTCCTCTCTGTACTGAACAAGGTTATCTAGATAAGCAAATGTGACGGTACATTGGGAGGCTTAAAAAGATAAAAAATAGGGGATATAATTATATAAACCTATGTTGTTGAGAAGTGTGATGCTAGTGAGATGGAAGGAAGGGGAGAGGATGCATGTGAACGTTGGGAGAAATTCCAAAGAGAGAAAGGAGAGAGAAGTGGCTTGTGTGTGTGTGTGTGTGTGTGTGTGTGTGTGTGTACGTTTATTTTTGAGAGAGACGGGGGGAGGGGCAGAGAAAGAGAGAGGGAGAGTGAGAGAGAATCCCAAGCAGCCTCTGTGCTGTCAACACAGAGCCCCGATGCGGGGCTTGAACTTGCAAGTTGTGAATTCATGACCTGCGCCGGAACCACGAGATGGACGCTTAATGGACTGAGCCACCCGGGCGCCCCTGAAGTTTCGAACTTTCATAGGAATGTAGCCAAAGTGAGAGAAAAAGGTCTCTTTAGAGATAGACGCCTCTGTGACTTGATCACCACTAATCCCAGTAGGTAACAAGACAGAAGTGTGTGTCTGGGTCCTTGCAGCCAAGCCCAGCCGACCTTCCGGGGACACCCCCTCGGCAGGGTTCGGCCCTCCCCTGCCATCAGCCACCAAGAAAGGCAGGCGGCCATTGGACACGGCCCAAGGTTTCCATTGGCACCAACCCATGATTTACAGGCCTTTGTTTTGTATCTTAAATGTCTAAAGATTATTAAGTTATTGATAGCTCAATGAACACGTATCAGGAACCAAGAAGTTCGTCAGAGACGACTCATCGTGAACAGCATGAAGGACCCAGGCAACTAGCTTGTAATTGCTGGGTTTCCACGCTGCTTCCTGTTCCTATCCGGAAGTTGAATTTCAAATACTGCTTTTCAGACTTTATTTGGGACCAATTTTAGCTCCGTTTTTTCTTTCTCCTGCCTCCGCTGGCAGTCAGCCACCAGCCTGCACAATGACCAGCTGGCCCCTGGCAGATCTTGGGCCCAGGTGTGAAGTAGCCGGAGAAGCATTTCAAAGCCAAGAAGGGAGTGATTTCATTTTCCATTGACGCTATGCAGAAATGAAGGGGATTCAAGTGCCTTCCGAAAAGCTTCCTTCCAGGGAGCGGGGTTTTGGGGGGTTTCCAGACTTCTACTGCTTTTATTCTTGGAAGCATCATTGTTGCTTTCACCCCTTCCATTGACATCCCAGGAACTGATTCAGAAACCATAGAAATTGGATTTGGAATCGTTGAATGCTAGCAGACAGCTGACTGCACTCTTCCCAAGGAGTCCTGGCAGCTGGGTTAGGGTATCAAGTGGTGCGTGCCCTCCTGGGCTGGCCCTGCTTGGGCCTCGAATGCCGCGGACTCCCATCCACGGCAAAGTGTGCTCAAACTCAAGTGTTTTGCTTCATTCTTTGTGGTTTTGGGGCTCAATCAACCAGGGTATGATTTGCAATCCACAGTCACCGGTTTCGGAACAGCTGCCCAACTGGGCAGGTTTCATCTTGCTTGCTTAAGGATTTCTTTTTTTTCCCACCCTCACACCTTTTTTAAATTTATTATTATTATTAGACTTGGATTTCAGTGTCCTGAGCCTTTCAGTGACCACTGACTCAGGGTCCTAGCAGGACCTGCCAGCCTTCCTGAATACGGTGCAGTGGTAAATGTATTTGTAGGTTTGAATTTGCCCCAGAATATGCTCTAAAAATACGGTTACTATCTAGATCGGATAAAACCCTATAAAAATGAATTCCTGGACTTGTGTCAGAGAGCTGGCTCTACCTCAGGAGTGAATGAGTTCAGCCAAAGAAGTTAAATTAAGATACGATCAAAATGGAGGAGCGTCACCCAGAGAAGCAGTTTGGAGCCCTTTCTCTTTGAGAACTCCTCTGTGAAAGACGGGGGTTCCTGTGTCAGCAGCCCTCCAGGTAAATACCATAGAAACACCACATCGAGGCGGGCTTGGGATGGTGCCGATGAAAGGAAACGGTTTTAAAAGAGGAAGGAGGTGAAATGTACGCCCCTTGATTACATGGGACTCTGTGCCCGGCATTTGTGCTAAGTGCTTTTGTCCACGTTATCCTGCTCAATCTGAGAGTCAGTCCAGGGCTGGGGTTAGGGTGGGGACACAGGAGCTGGGAGAGGCTGAGGGATGGGCTTGAGAGCTCATGCTGATGCCTGACCGAACTAGAACTGGAACTCAAGGCGATGATGACGCCTACTCCTGGGCTCTCCAGCCTCACCTGAAACGCCCTCCCCTGATCAGTGATCGAGATTTGTAGGCAGTGGGGCAGCCCATTCTGCCTGATGCACAGAAGCTGCCCTTTACATACTCCTTCTCAGGCTAGAGGAAAAGCCCCCAACGCAGTAGAAACAATTCAGTCTGTGCTCACAGCTGACTCCTCACTACAATATGAAGACATCTTCACAAAACGGTAACTTTCAGTCCTTCGGGGTCGTGTGGATGTCTGCATTGCTGCCAGCGCCGTTTTAAGGGTGCGTGAGTCATGTCTCGGGGCTCTTCCCGAGTCCCAGCATTTCTGTGCTCCGAGTGCGGCCAAGATGTCAGTGCCCTGCATGGCAGGGGACAGAATCTCGGGCCAATCGTGAGAGCATGACAACCAGACGACTGAGGCAGCTGGTAGGAGGGGGTCTATCCTCAAACCCGTAATTTGGGGTCAAAACAAACAGATGATTAGCTGGAGGTTGTCACTTTCAATCAAGGGCTTTAGCCGTCGTCTAGACATAGACTCAGAACCTGTGGGGCTCCCTGGCAGGCTCTCCGGCAGACGGGGAGGCAGGGAGGAAGGGCTCCAGCAGATCCAAATCAGAAAGCCAGGCCGCCCCTGTCTCTGCCTCAGTAGTTTCACAAGAAAAGGGAGACAGGTTTTCCTACTTGCATCTCAGGCTTGCTACTGGAATTGAAAAATAAGAAACGATGAGTATGAATACTGTTTGGAATAGGATATCTTGACGATCGATCCTTGTATAAGCTATGAAACTGCAGTCCAAGGGGCTCTTGAAACTGACCAAGGTCACACAGGCACTGGAATTGTCTCCTGACCTTCACTATTCACCTGGGCACTTTTCATTTTGCCCCTGAGCCTTCCAGTCAAAGTCCCCGAATTCCAGCCTTGGTCTTCTTACGACAGGCAGTGATTGTATCGCTATCTTGAGATAGTCATCAAAGGAAGATAAAATTATGCCCTACAGACTCGGGGTGTCCATATGATTTTCCCTCCAAACCAGGACACTTTAGAGACTGAAAAGAGAGAAGATAACCAGAACCCCGGAGCATAGTGCATCCCATATACTTCAGAAAGTTTTTCAAAAGTCAAATTGGAAAGAGGTTTCATGACTCAGCTTCTAGTTAAATAGAAAGCTCAGTGAGTTAGAACGACTCATTGCATACACACGCTGATTAATCATGAAACAGTGCTGATAACCCTGCTAACAAGGTCCCATGGTTGACTCAGGAAGATAATGTACGTGCCTAGTGTATAATGAACTTTCAGGAAACGTGTTAATCCCATAAAACAACTTCCTAGTCAGATCACTGGCATTCAGGCAATCTTCTTATTTTCCATATTTCTCAAGTGAAATATACAGTTGAAAACACCTGATAGCTCTCATCTTCCCCGTGTTTCCAGGATGGTGATTCTAGTTTCCTGTTACCCCTCAAATAGTGGGAAGAGTCTTCGGTGTATATAAACATTATGTTTTTGTCCTGTAGATAAGTAAATCACCTTCTCTGCATATTCCCAGCATTTTTTCAATGGATTTCCTCCAATAAATAATCAAGAAGGGGAAATCCATTGAAAGCTTTAGTTAGATTCACTCTTGGCCCAAGAACATATTTCAGAAATCCAACTTTTTTGTTTAAATTCATTTATTTATTTTAAGAGGGAGAGGGAGATAATGAGAATCCCAAGCAGACTCTGCACTTGAACCATGAACCGTGAGATCATGACCGGAGCCGGGAGATCAAGAGTCAGATGCTTGGGGTGCCTGGGGGCTCAGTCAGTTGAATGTCTGACTTCAGCTCAGGTCATCTCAGGGTTCGTGAGTTTGAGCCCCATGTCAGGCTCTGTGCTGACAGCTCAGAGCCTGGAGCCTGCTTCCCATTCTGTGTCTCCCTCTCTCTCTGCCCCTCCCCAACTCTGTGTGTGTGTGTGTGTGTGTGTGTGTGTGTGTGTGTGTGTGTGTGTCAAAAAAAATAAACATAAAAAGAATTTTAAAAAACACGTCAGATGCTTAACCAAGTGAGCCCCCAGGCACCCTGAAATCCAACTATTCAACATTATTGCCCTGTAAGTTCACAGGGCTTTCCATTCTATAGAAATATCCCTGAATATTTAGTTTTGACAAGGACTCCAATGTGATTTGATAAGAAGCCAGGGCTGTTTGGATTCTCTAATTTTTTGATGTAAGTTCAAGTCCTGTCCAGATGTCCACAAAAGAAGTGGACAGAAGGCAGAGCACTTGCTTTACTGCAGTGACCCTGGGTCTACGTAGGGAGCTTTGAACAAAGGCTGACTGCCCGAGCCCACCCTGACATTCTGATGTTCTTGGGCTCTGCTCTGATGGCAGACAGCTCTAATAGCTCTCAGGGACTCCTCTGTGGATACAGGACAGGAAACTCTGTTCCAAAAAGATGCTACTAATGCCTTCTTTCCTTTCTGTCCGCACTTCATACCTTCTCCTTGATTTAGAAAGTAAGACATGGCCATTCAGGAATATTAGAAGAATATAGACAAGCATGATGTAATAAATAATAACCGCACAGAATATTGTTATCCAGAGATACCATTATTAACACATGTGTATATATGTTTTTTACTCATTAACAAGTATCCTGAGATTTTTCTGTGCCATTTAATATTTTTAGAAAATGTGTCCAATAGTGGAAGTATAATACATGTAGTGTTTTTTTCCTTTGGAGTTACCAAGAAGTATCTATATATAATATATTGTTATAACCTATGTAAATGTCAGCTTTTGAGAGGAGACTGGATAGAATTGATAAAATGTTGCAGCCTTTTATTTGTTAATTTTTAAGTTCATGTGGAAAGTTAAGATGATTTCAAAAAATGCCTTAACTTAAAACATCACCAGGACTCTTCTTAGGCAAAAGTATAATAAAAGTGTGTCAGATACTTTAAAGGCATGATCTTTTTTAACCCCAGGAGAGGTTGGCAGCAAAAGGATTTTACATGCTAGGATTTTGCTGTGAAAACATCAAGCGTACTGCCGGCATAAAGTAAATATTCAGTCAGTGGTTGCTGTTTTCATGAATTCCGTTTGACAAGTATGCGTTGTCCTCTATCACATTTAAGAAGTTATATTATAAGGGCGCCCGCGTGGCTCAGTCAGTGAAGTGACCGATTCTTGCTTTCGGCTCAGGTCATGATTTTGAGGTTTGTGAGTTTGAGCCCCACATTGGTCTCTGTGCTGACAGCACAGAGCCCACTTGGGATTCTCTCTCTCCCTCTCTCTGCCCCTCCCCTACTCGCGCCGTCTCTTTCTCTCTCAAAATAAATAAATAAACTTAAGAAAAAAGAAGTATTATCATTACCTAAGATTTTAGACAGTCTATCTTTTAGAAATAGATGGATTCTTTTTTTCAAATTTTTAATGTTTATTTATTTTTGAGCAAGAAAGAGAGAGCACGAGGCGGGGGGCGGTGCAGAGAGAGAGGGAGACACAGAATCCAAAACAGGCTCCAGACTCTGAGCTGTCAGCACAGAGCCCCACACGGGGCTCAAACCCACAAACCCTGAGATCATGACCTGAGCCAAAATCAGACGCTTCACCGACAGAGCCACCCAGGCACCCCAGAAATAGATTGATTCTATAATCAATCACAGGATGGGACGGTGACTCACAGACCTCCCATCTCCAGGGTTTCTAGGAAGCCTTCTCGAAGGTGGAGACTGTTGGGAATCCATCAGCACCTGGCATAGGGCGCTACACCAGAAGAGACACAGGCTCGCCACAGGTTTCATTTCCACCCACAAGTTTTCTTCAGAAGATCAGGCTGCTGCTACGGAGCTTTGAACAAATACTGACCTGGTTATTTATTTACATCAGCCTTGTCAATTACATGGAGAACTTCCTGTGTGCCCGTCCCTCTGCCGTCTGAGTCCACTCACAGCTACAGGCCAGCGTCTGTGCTGTGCACTTGCACTGGCTGGCCCCTGATTGCAGAGCCAGAGAGGAGAATAGCATCAGTAACCTTTAGAGTCCTCAGGGCACTCATGCATTGTTATAATTTTACATTTAAAACGGCCAGGTCTTCCCCCGCTCATGCTCTGTCTCTCTCCGTCTCTTCCTCTCTCTCTCTCTCTCTCTCTCTCAAGAATAAATAAACATTTTTAAAAATTCCTTGGGACGCCTAGGTGGCTCAGTGGGTTAAGCATCCACTTTGGCTCAGGTCATGATCTCAGGGTTCATGAGTTTGAGCCCTGTGTCGGGCTCTGTGCTGACAGCTCAGAGCCTGGAGCCTGCCTGGGATTCTGTCTCCCTCTCTCACTCTGCCCTTCCCCGATCATGTTCTGTCTGTCTGTCTGTCTGTCTGTCTGTCTCAAGAATAAATAAACATTTAAAAAAAAAAAAGGACAACAAATGATGTATAGGAAGATGGGTGCTTACTCCTGAAATGCTGCCCAGGGGGAGTTTTGAGCACAGTATGGGCTCAGAAATCTCCCTTACTGTGCTCAGAAATCTCCCATCACCTGCCCCAGAGCACAAACCAGCAAAGCCATGAGCCACATGGCTTTTTGTTTATACCCCACTCCCAACAGATTTTTTTTTAATTAATTTATTTATTTTGAGAGAGTGTGTAAACAGGGGAAGGGCAGAGAGAGAGAGGGAGAGAGAGAGGTAATCCCAAACAGGTTCTGTGCAGAGCCGACACGGGGCTCGATCTCACAAACTGTGAGATCATGACCTAAGCTGAAATCAAGAGTCGGACGCTTAATCGACTGAGTCACCCAGGCGCGCAGATTTTCTTTCTTTTTCTTGAACACAAATTTGTATTTATTACAGAAAAGCTTGCTTTCTTTAGCAAAGCATGAAGGTTGGGTATGGCCATGAGCCGCTATTAACCATGACTGAGAATGATGGGCTGACATACAGTCTTGGCTTTGTTCTCTTCCTAGATAATGTGAAATTTCATAGTTTTCCCATGGTCGTTTCTAAAATTATAGAGGATGACACTTAAAAGAGAGATTGGAAGCCATCCAGCCCAACCATTCACTCCCCTAAACCGGAACTGAGCCTCAGCGTCGTTGAGTGACTTTTCTCGGACCCCACAGGTAGCTGTGGTCAAGAAGCAAGCGGAACTGAAACTCTCTGATGCTAGTCTAGCATCAGATGCTAGCGCCAGTTTCACAGTGTTTGGTGACTCCGGCAATTTGGGCATATATCTGTTTTTAAGTGATTTTGAAAAAAAACAACTTCTGACAAAGGCAGTCACTGTAAAATTAACAAATGGTTCACAATAAACCCTAAAAGACTGCTGTCGGCACCTCCCGTACCGATGACGTAATTATTCAGCAAATCAAATTCAAAGGGAAAGTATTTGCTCTTTTGATTCAAATAGTTTATCAAGTGGGATCGGGATATGGTTAAAGGTTGTCTTGCTGCCTTGTTCGATCAGTAGATGGGGACTGAATGAACGTGAGCGATTGAGTTATCATCGTCCGAAGATATTAAACAATCTAGAAGAGAGGAGAGGAGCATTTCCTCTGGGAAAACCCATGCTTTCTAACTCCCACATTTAGGAAGCATGTTACAGTTAAGCTGCAAAACACAAACAAGGCGACTCGTCAAAACGGAAGGACTTTTGGCCCCAGCCGCTGCAGCAGTGGGGGAGGGGCGCGGGGGACATTTGATCCCAGGAAAGCTATGGCAGCCCAGGGGGGAGGGGAAGGAAGGCTCTGAATGAGCGGTGAAAGCCCTCCGGGAACAGGGCCCTGCCTTGACTGAAAGAACTCAGCAAAATAACCCAGAGAAGCAATTTGCAGACTGGTTTTTCAGACTTTTGCATGCGGGTTTTGCAGAATGCCCTCTGCAGAGTGTGAAGGAAAATCTTGTCTCGTAAGGTTCGCGTTTTTGCGTAGTTGTGCCATGGTGCTCGAGAGTGGTGCCGTGGCTGCAGAAAACCACCGATAAGGTGTAGTTCAGGTCTTGGAAATCGCAAAAGGTTGGATTTTGCAGACAGAAACACGGAGCAGTATTGCACTTAGGACCTCTGTGCTCACACTGGGGAGACCGAGGTTAGGGCCCATGCAGAACTAGGAGAAAGGAGAACAGGACCTAAATATGCACAGTCCACCCAGACTCAGTATTTGTAAATCCGTGTTGGGACGGTATGATAATTGTACCCTCTTACACTGTTGGTGGGAATGCAGACTGGTGCAGCCACTCTGGAAAACATATGAAGATTCCTCAAAATGATAAAAATAGAACAATCCTACAATCCAGCAATTGCATTACTGGATACTTACCCAAAAGATACAAAAACACAGATTCGGAGGGACACATGCACCCCATGTTTATAGCAGCATTATCAATAGTGGCCACACGATGGAAAGAGCCCACATGCCCTTTGAGTGACATATGGATAAAGAAGATGTGGTGTGTATATACAATTGGATATTACTGGGCCTTCAAAAAGAATGAGATTTTGCCATTGGCAATGATGTGGATGGAGCTAGAGAGCATTATGATAGGCAAAAATAAGTCAGTCAGAGAAAGGCAAATGCCATGTGATTTCACTCATATGTGGAATTTAAGAAACATGACAGATCAACACGGGGGAAAAAGGAAGAGAGGGAAACCAGAAACCAGACTCTTAACTATGGAGAATAAACTGAGGGCTGCTGGAGGAGAGGTGGGCAGAGGGCTGGGCTATATGGGTGATGGGGATTAAGAAGGGCACTTGTGATGAGCTCTGGGTGTTTTATGTAAATGGTGAAGCACTAAATTCTACAGCTGAAGGGCGCCTGGGTGGCTCAGTCAGTTGAGCGTCTGACTTTGGCTCAGGTCGTGATCTCACAGTTCGTGGGTTCGAGTGCTGCATCAGGCTCTGCTGACAGCTAGCTCAGAGCCTGGAGCCTGCTTCAGATTCTGTCTCCCTTTCTCTTTGACTCTCCCCTGCTCATGCTGCCTCTCTCTCAAAAATAAATAAAACATTAATAAGTAAATAAATAAATTCTACAGCTAAACCTAACATGCTGTATGTTAACTAACTGGAATTTAAACGAAAACTCAAAAGTGAAAAAATAATCCTTACATTATTTCACTTTCAAAGCCTCTAACACAAGTGTTATTTTTATGAACGAGCCCTTCATTTGTCTTCATAAAATGCTTAGCAGGAAGCCAGTTACCCCTTCGGGTTGTAGGCAAAAACGCTAGCGTGCAGGGCCCGTTAGGAACCGAGAGAATGCCGTCCAAACCCCAAAGTAGGAAGAGCCACTCAGTCACACCAACATGGCCTCTCCCTGCTGCTTAAAAGGCTTATCACCTTTGGATTGGTCATTCAGCAAACATGTATCAATCAGTCCCCTCCCTGAATGGGTCAGTGCCCAGCAAGGCCCTGGCTGTGGCACATTCGATAGACACCCGGCCTGCCTTCCAGAAATCTCACATCCTCTGGACACACGGACCAGTAAATCAGTCATTCGCAGCCATAGCGTAAGTCAATGGGGGCCAAAACCAGGATGAGAGACTGGCTGGTCCCTCGGGAAGGCTCCCCGGGAAGGCTGACTATCGAAGTGACAGATGAGAAGTCCCACATGTTGCCCGTGAATGTGTTCTCAGTACCAGACTGTCAGGAAAATTGGTCAGGTTATTTCACTTGAAAAACTCCCATTTGGAAAGCTAGAGTTTAACTTTAAAAATACATTTCAAAGACATTTTGGTTTTTAACCAAGTCTACCTTTCCTCCAAAGTCAAGAAATAAAGAATAAGGGTCCGGGGGAGGGGGGGTTTTGGAGTGTTTAAAAAATATATGGTGACTATAGGGACACCTGGGTGGCTCGGTCAGTTAAGCGTCTGCCTTCGATTCAGGTCATGATCTCGTGGTTTGTGGGTTTGAGCCTTGTGTCAGGCTCTGTGCTGACAGCTCAGAGCCTGGAGCCTGCTTCAGATCCTATGTCTCCCCCTCTCTCTGACCCTCCCCTGCTTGCACTCTGTCTCCCTGTCTCAAAAATAGATAAACCTTAAAAATATATATATATAGTGACTATAATTAATAATACTGCACTGTATATTGAAATTTGCCAGAAGAGTAGATCTTAAGTGTTCTTACCCTGCACACCCCCCACAACAAAAGCTAACTATGTGAAGTGATGGGTGTGTTAATTAGTTTGATTGTGCTTTAATCGTTTAACATCATGTACGTATATTAAGTCATCACATTGGACGCCCTAAATATAGAGTTTCTACTTGTCAGTTAGCCCTCAGTAAAGCTAGGGGAAAATATGTGGAAATAACGCTGGCATCTCGAGCAGATGTTTAGTGCTTGGGAACTAGAATTTCAGTGTAGTCAGAGATGATCTTATCCCCATAGATGCTGTGAAGAGCGAATTTCACTGGGCATTTGCCCCGCCTACTCAATGCCTGAAGTTTTGCAGAGGACACTCTCTATTCTAGCCCCTCCACTGACCTTCGCCCGGGGAAAGGTTCACATTAACCACCACGATCGCTCCGTAGCTATATCTAGCACATGCCTTTGCCTCTTTATCTGCTAGATCCTTTCGCAGGACTTGACAACATGGTATCTGCTTTTGTTTTTTGCCTTGGGAACCGACCCCTTGCTGTCCAGGTTCTCCTGTCTCCTTGAAATCTCTCCTGTGTATCTAGCGGCCTCTCCTGTTAGGGGGACACTGTTGCCATCTGGGAGCGGTCTAAGTCATCTCCCTAAGGCCTCCTGCGATGAAGTTCATCTGGAGCTCGTTAGAAATGCAGAGTCTCAGCTTCCCTGGGAATCTCTACATCGACATTAAAAAAAATAAAATGTTTTATTTATTTCTGAGAGAGAGAGAGACAGCGTGAGCAGGGGAGGGTCAGAGAGAGAGGGAGACACAGAATCCGAAGCAGGCTCCAGGCTCTGAGCTGTCAGCACAGAGCCCAATGGGGGGGCTCGAACCCACGAACCGGGAGATCATGACCTGAGCCGAAGTCAGATGCTTAACCGACTGAGCCACCCAGATGCCCCTGAATCGACATTTTAATAACATCCTGGGGAATCTGTGTGTTTGTTAGGCTTTGAGAAGGGAATCTAATGAGCTCCGGAAATACAAATATTACTGAGGTCAGGGTGCTAATCGGGTGGCTAGATATAAGTGTGGAAGCTTTCTGTTTCTTGCTAGCCTGAATGGACCCGGGCCCTCCACCTGGGCCAGGATAGGTTGCCCTTCCTTGGTTTCTCTCCCATTGCCATGTCTCTCTGTAAGTTCAGCTGCCGTCCTTCCTGGAAGAAGGGCCATGGACAGTGTGGGCTTCTGGCATCTCTGGTAGCACAGTACAGATGCCTGTTCTCCAAGACTGGGGTCCCCGCCCCCCTGCTTGGCCCGTCTGTCTATGCATAGATGGCCAAAGAGGGCTTGTGACTCGCTGTCTACTTCCTGGTGTTCTGTATGGAAAACTTAGCTCACTCCCTGGATGAGCAACGTGATTAATGGCAAAAGGAAGTCCTTTCTTGGTTTGACACATAATCACTTCCATCCTTTCACTTGAATAACATCTACTGTGTCATTCACATTAGTAGAAAAAAAGAGTGTATGACAATGGTGGGGACATTTATGTGGAAGTGACCCCTCTGAAAAGGCAAGTACTCATCTTCCCTTGTAATCAGCTAGTAAGTGGTGGTGTGACCAATAGTGCAGTATTTTGTGTCTGTCTTCCTTCCTCGACTCTCAGCTCCATGAGGGCAAAGATCGCTCGTGTCTCCAGCAACGAGCACAGGACTTGGTACATATTCAGAGCCCAATAAACATTTGATGAACGATGCACAAACCCATTCGTTCTCGTTGGAGCGTTGTTGACACATCTTCCAATAATCGCTTGGAGTGTAGTCTGCTCATCAGGCTGCGTGCTATTATTATTTTATTTTCCACTGGTTACAGCACCTTCGGGCTTAAAAGGCATCATTAATATTGCTCTTAAGAAGAAATGTTAATGGAAATGAGTCAAACGGCATTACGGTTAGAAACTTGCCAGGTGTCATTTTTGGGAGATTAGATAATCTGTGCTTTCTGGTGGAGTGAATTGCCTGTTTGTTGCAAGTTAAGACTTCGCTGGACTGGTTTACAGAGCCAAGGGGGAAAGAGATAAGTGAATCTTCTAGTGAGAGGTCATCTGTTTTGAAAGCGGGGAAGATTCCATGAACCAGATCCAAGTGTTACAACACAGGGAACTGTCTCAGACTGCAGGGCAATGAAGGCCTCCAACTGAACATTGAAACAGAAATTCTTCACACTATCCCCTTTGGGGGGCCCACAGAGCTGGGAGCGCTTGGATGTTGGCAGCCATGAGTAGAGATGACTAAAACTCAGATTCCAAAGGAACCGTGAGTCTTCAGCGGGTATTCGCGGGAAAAGCCAGTTCCCTTCTCCTTTCCTTGCCTCTGCTCTTTTAGAAGCCATTTCAACGGAGGAGATGCAAACAGACATTTCTACTCCACCCCCAGAGCTGGAACAAAATAGATATGTCATTTCCATGGCATCATGCACTTCCCTGCCTCTCAGGTAATGGCTTGACCATTACAAGAATGTCTTAGGCATCTTTGTGTTTTCCTGGATGGGAAGAACACAAAGGTCCAGACCTTCTGGAGTTTTCATTTGTCCTCATAAGCAGCTGGCTGGAACCATACTTTCTGTTGCTCTGTCTTCCTCCCCATTCCCCTGCCCAACCACACCCACTCTTTCCTTCTTTCCGTAGAGCCCCTGGTTCAGAGATTTGCCATTAAAAACAGACCAGAAATACAACGCTCTGCAGCATAATGGGTGGTTTTTGTCTTTTGTGTTAGATTCGCAAGCTCTCCTGGATACATTTGATTCATTGAACTTAGTATTTTGGAGAACCTTCCCTTACCGCAGTGAAAAGACATTTCAGTGATGCAGTCATCAGTCAAGTGTGTGCTGTAATTAACTCGGTCATCTAACAAGTACATTTGTCATCCTGATGTGACTGGTGACCTTGACTGGGAATGGCGAGCCTCCTGTTAGGGTCTGTTCAGTGCAGGGGGCTCCTCGCTGTCCGATTCCATCAAGTCGGACTGGGTTGCGCACTTCTGACTTGTGAGGCTCGATCTCACGTTAAATGTCTTCCCACAGTGAAATGTTTAAAACTTAAATAGACACACTCTTTGATGGTTTGAAAAGTCAGTTCAGACCATTTGAGTCTCTTTAATCCACATTAGGGGTTCTTTACTATCCAGAAAGATTGAGAAGGTGGATCTGAGCCCACTTTCTGGAAGAAATGAGAACAATGTACTTAGGTAGTCCTCATCAATCACGCCTAAAACTCACCAGAGGACTCTCTTCCCAAAGAGCCCTTGGAGGCCTTCCCACACTCAGAAGTCTCTCTCCACCTCTTCGACCTCAAACAGCCACGGTTCCCTCCCCACGCCTTCCTCCCTGCTCTCAGCCCGCCGCCTGGCTGGCCAGACCAGTCACCCCTGTCTTTTGATAGCGGGGGGCTTTCATCTAGCAGCTTTCTCAGTCTCGTCTCAGTCCCATTTTTAAGTAGGCTACACGCTCAACGTTCTTGCCCATTCGGGGGCGGCCTCCCCCTCCCCCCCACCGCCCCAGGCCCTGCAAAACCTCCTGCCCTGCTGGCTTCTGTGTGCCCCCTCCCTTCCAGTCAGTGCCTGGCTCACTTAGCCGGGCTATTCCGTCCAGCACCCCTTCCCACTCCTCAGTAGAGGTCCTTGTGTGTCTTCTCATGTTCTGTTCCTTTGCTCTTCTCCCCCCTTTTCCCTGCGCACCTGCAAGTTCTTCTTCACAATACAGCTCAAGCATCACATCCTTTAGGAAGCTTTTTTTTTTCGGTATGTGCCCTCGATCCTCTCCTAGCTGAGAACCAACAGCGTGAGTGCTTGTTTTAATTTCTTTCCCAGCATGTTGCATTCTGTGTCTGTCATTGACTGAGCTCCTTGAGGGGCGAAATAGTGATGAAGGATTGAATTGATTAGTTAATGAATAGTTTACAAGGAGCACACCTTGGGCTCAAAGATCGCTTTCAAATAATCCACACGCTGGGTTATTTTTGAACGATGACAAGGCTAATCTACGATGAGCAAAAATTCCTAAGACTAGATCACAAATTCCTTTTTCATCTACCAGCTTGCTATGGGAGCTATTGGTGCTTCCATTTTACCAGTCTCATCTTTAATTTCTTGCCTAAAAAAAAAAAAGCATGACCTAATAAGGTTAGATTAATTAATGAAATAAGAGGGACATTGTGGTGAAACCAAGGAATTCTTTGGCACATAAATATCTGTTCAACCAAATAAGAAATTAATGTTCAAAATTTACTTATACTAAGTAGCATTTCTTTTATAAACCTATATAAAGAAAACTTAAGTAAAGATAATTTGTATTTCTGCTTCAGAAAGGATGTATTCTTACAAGCTCTTTGGTACATCGTTCCACTTTAGTACAGAGCCTGGGGAAATGCATTTCTTTTTTTTTTTCCCCTAAATTTTTTTTATGTTTTATTTATTTCTGAGAGAGAGCGTGAGCAGGGGAGAGTCAGAGCGAGAGGGAGACACAGAATCTGAAGCAGCCTTCAGGCTCTGAGCTAGCTGCTCTGTCAGCACAGAGCCCGACACGGGGCTCAAACCCACGAACCGTGAGATCATGACCTGAGCCGAAGTTGAATGCTTAACCGACTGAACCACCCAGGCGCCCCTGGAGAAATGCATTTCCTTATATTTGAAGTGTACCTACTTGTAAGATGTTTTCAGAGTTTACTTGTACACAAACACTTGCAGGCCACATCCTGGGGAGTCCCATCTCATATTTATCACGTGCTTCATTTTATGAGGAGAGGAGCTGCGACGTCTCACTGATCTGTCAGTGCAAACCGAAGAGAGGGAAAGCCTGCAGGAGAAAACACAGACTGGGATCAAAATGTGAGGGGAATGTAACAAAAGCCTAGAACAGCTGACTTGTCCCAGCTCAAACATGGAATCACAGCTGTGTGTGTGTGTGTGTGTGTGTGTGTGTGGAGGGCAGTGTGCATGTGCGTGCGTGTGTCTGTGTGTGTCTGTGTGTGTGTGTGTCTGTGTGTACTTCCAAAGTCTAATTAGGGATGGTACATGTAGGAACAAGGATATGAACAAGGAAACTATAGCTTAAGTTATAGGAAAAAGCTTTGCTCCAGATCAGTCATGTTTTTCAGATGCCCGGACTTGTTATATGCCCCTCATGCTGTTGGCACAAAACGTTCTGGCATCCCATGCTACTTCAGTCGAATCCAAACGCTGTGTTTCAGCATGTTTTATGGATATCAATATGTTTCGCATCTCTGCCATATTTTGTAAGGCACGGTAGGCATGAACTTGACTAACATCATTCAAAACGGAGGCTACATACTACCTCTGTGGACCGAGCACGGCTCCAGAGACTTTCTGGACTGTGTTGTTAAGTTTTCAGATTTCCAAAATCTCCACTGTAAGCCCAGAATTATGGTGGTGTTTACGATATTCTTCGGTTGTCAAGTATGGTTGGAAAATGATAGGGGACCCTGTGCGGTTACTCTGGGTCTTGGGGTCTGGATGAAATGTGCATTGTCACATGCAGGCTTGGACAGGGTGTATCTACAGCAAAGGATGGAGCCGTCATGGGCAATGCGCTTTGCTGACTCGAGCCCAATACAACAGTGAAGAGTCGTCACCACCTGGTCATCCCTTGGGTGCCCTGCTCTTCTCCACAGCTCCAGCAGGGACACCACACACTGCCCGAGGATGCCTGCCCTTCTTGCCCTGGCCAGATGGAATGAAATTCCTACCCTGTGATCTAGGCCTTTGCACTATGATCTAGCTCCCTGCTGCTTGAGTGTTCTGGATATTTACCTGGTAAGGTCAATGGCCTCAGACACTCTTTTGTGGTTCTAGAACTAAGCCATCCCCAGTTCTGTTGATTCCGACTCCGGTTAATATTTGCAGGGTTGTCCGGGACCCTTGCGTCATCCTGGTGCACTTTGTGGGAAGCTCGGTGCAGAGGCTAGCCCCTGGAGGGCTTGTGAAGATGCAGATTCTCATCCCAAGAGTCTGTGAGGAGGGCCAGGACACCCTGTCTCTAACAGGCTGATGTTGCCAGCCTGCACACCGCACCCAGAGCCATGAGGCCCCAGATTTCAGCTGCAGCCACCTAACTGGTCTGTCCATGCTCCCTCTGGAGGCCACACCTCCTTCTCCACATGGTGGTGAGGAACTTTTTTTCTTTTTAAGTTAGAAGAGGGAGATTATTTAATTTTACCAAGACGCAGCATGGCCTAGAGAAAAATAATTCTTAGTCATAAACCAAGTATGAGCCATTGAAAACCACATGCTTTAAAAAATAATAGCTTCTTCAAAAATAAATAAACATGAAAAAAGCCTGGGTGGCTCAGTTGGTTAAGTGTCCAACTTCGGCTCAGGTCATGGTCTCGTGGTTTGTGAGTTCGAGCCCTGTGTTGGGCTCTGTGCTGACAACTCAGAGCCTGGAGCCTGTCTCCCTGTTCTCTGCCTCTCCCCCCTGCCAAAATGAATAAACATTTAAAAAAAAAACAACCAATAATGGCTTCTTGGGACTCCTGGATGACTCAGGCGGTTAAGCATCCAACCCTTGATTTTCGCTCAGGTCATGATCTTCCAGGCTCATGAGATCGAGCCCTGCATCGGGCTCTGTGCTTGGGATTCTCTCTCTCTCTGCCTCTCTCTCTCTGCCCCTCCCCCACGTGCTTAAAAAAAACTTAAAAAAATAAAATGAAAAATAAAAATGGCTTCTATCAGTATCAAAAAAGTCACAGTGTTTAAAAATTATGAGCTATTATGCTGACTCTATCTATCCCACTTAGAGGCTGAGTCACCTTGAGCTCCAGCACTAGGTGCTGGCTCTTCCTGCAAGGCTAACACATACCGAAGGATGACTGTTCTTTGTGAGACCTTTGCCTTACAGTGTGTGCTTCTAAATAAGCTGTGTAATTAAGACTTTTTTGTTTGGGGGCATCTGGAGGGCTCAGTTGGTTAAGTGTCCGACTTTGGCTCAGGTTATGATCTCGCAGTTCATGAATTCAAGCCCCGCGTTGGACTCTGTGCTGACAGCTCAGAGCCTGGAGCCTGTTTCAGATTCTGTCTTCCTCTCTCTCTCTGCCCCTCCCCCACTCATGCTCAGTCTCTCTCTCTCTCTCTCTCTCCCTCCTTCAGTCTCTCTCTCAAAAATAAGATAAACATTAAAAACAAAATTTTTTAACTTTTTGTTTTGAGGAAACTGCAGATTTATATGCTGCTGTAGGAAATGAAACAGAGAAGTCCTGTGTATCTTTTACCTAGTTTTCTCCAGAGGGAACATGTGATTTCCCAAGCAGGATATGAACGGCAACACAAGACTTCTGTCACCACAGGGACCCCTCCTGTTTCGCTCTTATAGGCATGCCCACTTCTGGGCACCCTCTAGATCCTTCATTAAAAAGCAACAGGTATTTTAAAAGCACCAGTCTGAGGAAGTTCCTCCTTATTTAAAACCTGTCAGTGGTTTCTTGTTGCCCGTAAAATGGAATCAAAATCCTTCTTAACAAGCTGACCGCCCTCTGCCTCCCAATTTCCCGTACTTTCCCAGCTTCCTCTCTACTAGATTGTTGTTAAGCCGCAGAGCCTTTCACTAGGGCTGCTCCTCCCACAAGGAAGCCCACATGCTTTGCTAAGCTCCTCTTGTCCCTAAGAGCTCAGCTGAACGGCATTCCTCAAAGAATCCTGCCATGACCTGTCAGACCAGGTCGGGTTTCTATATTCTAGAAGCATCCACACAGCCATGATCACAACTGCAGCTCAGTCCCGAATTGTTCGACAATTTGGTGCAAGTCTGCCTTCCCCACGGCAACGTAAGTTTCATGAGGCAGGCGCAGCGTCACTGCTATCTGTGCATGTCCACGGACCTCGAGCGTTGTCTGGCACACACCAGCACCACGGTGACGATGACGACAATGACCATGGCTCACATGAGCCCGACACTCTTTTACAGATGTTAACTGCACCCTCATGACGATGCCATGGGGGAGGCCCTTTTTATCCTCGTTTCACGGAAGAACACAGTGAGGCTCCCCAAGAAGTAATTTGCCCAAGGTGACACCACTTGCTTGTCCACAGGCAGGCGTCCAGAGCTGGAACCCACGTGCTTCAGCAGGACAGCCTTCTGCCCTGATGGCCGACCTCTGTGCACTTGGCCACCATGCTGGATGAACGGTGAAGGGAAATCTTTTCTGACCTGGCTCTCATTAACTACTTGCGTGGAAGTCACAAGTGGACAAAAAGCTTACAAGGGGCATTTTATTCTGGTGGGCTTGATTCTCAGTGATGTCCTTATTAGCTTGTTTTTTTTTTTTTTTTTTTAAAGGGCTTAAGTATGAGACAGGAATCATAAAGTCAAGAAGATTTGCAAGTGTAAACTATAAGGCATTTTGTAAATGTTATTTTTTTTTTGGCAAGTGGATGAGTGTATAATGAATATAGCATTCATTATATGACAAGTATTGCGGGATTTAGGAATTGTTTTATGAAATAACACCAACATCCAGCAAAACACCAACACCCTCATTTAACCTCAAATCAACACACAATAATATATGAATAGACTCAGGAGGGAAAAAGCAAGTGTATTTCTAATGGCACAAACCATTCCCAGTGAAAATTAATTAAGTTAATAAGGGTTCCTCTCTCCCTTGGCACATTAATACTTACTCCTAATTGTTATTTGATATTTTTGGTTTTGTATTTCTTTTGCAAATTGAGGCAAGCATTTGATGAATGATTGGGTTCTGCCACCCAACTTTTGGACTGTTTCCAAGCATAAAATTACAATTCCGGATAATCCTGTCACAAAGATCTGGCTCTCGTTAGGAGGGAGGGAAGCTGGGAGATGGCCCGGTCTGGCCTCCCCCAAACCAAACAGCCCGGGCTTTCTCCAGTTCTATGAACGATTTAAATTTTTTCAGTAATCCTAAAAATTGATGTGCTTTTTCCATGAGAGGAAGTGTGGCCACATTTTCCAGAGGGGGAGGCCGTATTCCTTCATGTTCTCATCCCCAGCCCCTCACCCTTACCACCACCCACATAACATCTGTAGCTCTTCAACGAAAAGCCCAAATTATTGTAAAAGTTAATTGAGCTTACAAAGAAATGCTTGTGTAGAAGACTTTCTCGGCTGCAAGGCAAACAATCCGATTTGAGTGGCCATTCAACAGAGTAGAAATTCGTGCAGTGGAAGGCACTCCTACGGCCCCTTAGGAATAACCCTTCTGTGGCCACCACTCCCCCACTTCTCAAGATTTGACAACGTGCCAGAATAAACAGCTTAAGGATGAGTTCGGTTAAGGCATAAAGGACATACTTACAGTTTTTTACTTCTCTGGTTACTGGCCTCAATAACCAGATAATCAGCTGGAAAAGCAAAAACAAAAGACAAAAAAAAAAAAACACCAAAAAACCAGAAAAGCGCTTTAGATTACAGATTACCAACCTATTGAAATATGTCCATTATACGGGGCCTAGGCCTCCAGCCATTTCAAAGGCCGTTGGATGCCACCCTCCCAGGCACTGGCCTTGCAGGGACATGTAGAGCCCAGGTTGCCAAGAACGACTTTATCTTCATCAACATGTTCTGTCAGATTGAATGGGACAGCCCGAGAAGCCAGGGCTGGCATGAGAACAAATAGGAAGGTTTCCGATCTCCTGGAGTGAATTGTTGAGCCAGGATTTGGTCCTTAGACAGATCACGGGGGTAAGCAGCTTTTCTCATGCTTTTCTCGGCTTGGTGACTTGGCCATGGGTTCGTTTCATCACAGAACATCCTGGTGGACGTCTTGTCACTTCATCTAACAGTATCTGCATTTTGAGAGATACACTTGATCCAAAGCAGCATATGTGGTCTCCTGGAGATTAGTCTCTAATTGTCCCCGCAGGGAAAAACATCAAATAGTTTCTTACCAAGAGGGAAGGAAGTCCACTCTAGTATTCTTTGGCCTGGACTTTTTTTTTTTTTTTATCATGGTGGAGCAGTTCATCTTAGTCACTGTGTTTAAAAATGTGAAGGCTGGGGCGCCTGGGTGGCTTAGTCGGTTAAGCGTCTGACTTTCGGTCAGGTCATGATCTCGCGGTTCGTGGGTTCGAGCCCCACGTCGGGTTCTGTGCGGACTGCCAGCTCAGAGCCTGGAGCCTATTTCAGAGTCTGTATCTCCCTCTCTCTCTCTGACCCTCCCCTGCTCACGCAGTCTCTCTCTCTCTCTCCTAGAAATAAATAAAAATATTTAAAAAAAAAATGTGAAGGCTGTTGGGGCGCCTGGGTGGCTCAGTCAGTTGGGTGTCCGACTTTGGATCAGGTCACGATCTCACAGTTTGTGAGGTCAAGCTCACAAACTGTTGGGCTCTGTGCTGACAGCTCAGAGCCTGGAGCCTGCTTTGGATTCTGTGTCTTCCTCTCTTTCTGCTCCTCCCCTGCTCATACTCTGTCTCTCTCTCAAAAATTAAGATTAATAATTTTTTTTTTTTTAATGTGAAGGCTCTTTAGGAAAGCTTATGGAAGAAGAGAATTACAAAATGTTTTCTGTTAGCAAGATAAAAACATAAAAGTGGACAGTAGGAATTTCTTCAAAGGAAGATGTGAAATACATTTTGTAAATCACCTGGGTGAGTTATTTTTATGTATTCTGTCGGATACTAATAATGAAGCAAGGATAGTAGTGATATGTTTTCTTATTATTCTAACAGACTCGTGTTTGGGGAAGACATTGATTGCTCAGGTTAAATCTCAAATATGTTCAATCAGAAAATGACTTTCAACATCTGCAGTCAGGCTGATTCTCTGAGGCTAGTGGGATGTGATAGAAATGCAAACCAAAGAGAGACCCAAGCAAGGAAAAATACTTCCTCGTCCAAGCTGGAGAGGAATTTACCATCAACCCTACTATTAATAGATGCAGCAGAGAGATTCCGTTTTCATTGCTCAACTGCCATATTAGTTATTATACTTAAAAGAAGTGAATCAAGTCTGCTGAGAACTCACATATGACGTTAATGCAGAAATTTGAGTAATTCAGCACTATTTATTCGTCGCTCATTCCTTGCTGAATTTCTCAGTGTAATGAACTAAAGGGAAGCCAAGGCAAACAGAATGTTTGCTGTTGTTCTCAGATGACACATTATTCTTTAAAGAGACAAAATATGCTGTGAAACAACAGAACGCTTTCACCACCCAAGTATGAGCAAGTGCAAGTCCATAAAGAGGCAGCCACGGCTGGAGGACCTGGGAAGAGGAGCTGGATGGGGTAGTCTTTCTGGAGTATGTCACTGTGAAGGTGCCACACACCTGGAATTCCCAAGAGCACTGAGCAAAGCCCCAGGGTGAGAGCTGCGAGAAGCAATCAAGCAATCATTGTCTTCCCGTATCTGCAAGAGCTGTAAGGCAGAGGAGAAATAAATTGCCTCTGTGTGAAGCCAGAGGTCCAACTTCAGATCACTGTAAGGAATAGCTCTGTGATAGAGTTGGAAATACAAGTAGATTGCTTCACAAACTCATAGCAAGTTTAAAATTCAGGACAGACTAGCAGGACTTGACAGACATTTGTCATGAACGTGGAAGACTGGGATTCTCAGGTGGGGAGGTACAGAGTTGGACATTCAGTTCCAAAAGTAAACGATGCCTAGCACAGAACCGTAACACCGCCTACACAAAAACAAGTCAACGATAGTTCCCCGCCCCTGACTTCTTTATGAGGTTTTAGCTCCCTGTTATCTTCAATTCTTCTGTTTAGCTGCTGATGAAATAGGAAGATCTTAACCCTAAGAAAATTCTTTTGGAGGTTGGCCCTGGAAGAAAATGGTTCTGTTTAACCACATGTGCCTCCTAGAAAGTACATGGGAAAGGGAAATCTAATCCTGTACATCCTGACCTCCTATTAGGCTTTTCCTCTAGAGGTTGGTGAAGGACAGCCCATGGTTCAAATCCAGCTCCTGGCCATTTTCGTAAATAAAACTCATTGGCACATGATGCCACATGCCCATTCATTTGCTTAAATTAAATCCAGCTACTGGCTGGTTTTGCCTGCCAGCAGCAGAGCTGAGAGGTTGAGACAGACACTTTATGAACTGCAATATTTACTCTCTGGCTATCCTCAGAAACCATGTGCCAGCCCTTGCTCTGGAACATCATAAAGGATGTTTCAAGCTCTCTCCTTTCTAGATTTAGACCTGCGGCAAGGGAAAGCCAGCCCGGGCAGCATCATGTCACCATTTCCTCCTTTTTTCAGGCAGGTGACACATCTAATAGCAAATGGTTGCATAGAAGAATGGCTACTGTTAAATGATAGCTCTCCTTATGTTGGGGCTAATATATTCTAGAAACCATAGTGTATGAGCTAACATGAGAATTCCCCTGTGGCAGAAACTTGGCTTGGGCTTCTCCTGAGTTAACTTAGTAGGTGTCAGTGACTTTCAGGTCAGTCTTTCTTTGTCCATGAACCCGGGAAGTGGCCTTGGGGACACAGAGCTAGCTAGAGAAAGTGGCTTTGGGCCTCCCCCACTGGGACCAGGTCTGTCTTCCTAAATCTGCTGTTCACACTGCTACTTCCTCTTCGCATTTGAAAGTGAAACTTAAAGGGAATATTTAGATTAAGTAGGAGTAAATGAAAAAAAACCCCAAAAACGTCCATTTTAAAGCAAGCATTAAATAAAAACATGTGCATGCACACAGCGCACAAATCCAACTACGCTTACGAAACCACCACAAAGGGTCAGACGAGGGCTTTTTCTAAGTGAAAAATAACAGTAGAGAATGTTCTGAGCAGCAAGCTGGGAGTTCTCTTAAGGGAATTCTACAAGGCACATAATAGGTGTGGCTTCCTCAGCTTTAAGTGCCCAGCACGGACTCCGGGGTCAGGTATGGGGTCCAGATGCCTTCCTTTCAAGCCACGGGCACGTCCCTGGGACCCAGACGGACTGGGTAGCTCAGTGGTGAGAGCTCACAGCTGCTGGCCAGGCCACACACAGCTTGCGAGCAGAAGGCAGAGGGGACCACCGCTCAGAGCGCTCGGAGGAAGGAAGAGATTCTTTCTACTGGGGTCCAGTCCAGATGTAATTCAGATTCAAGCCATAGTCACAGTTAAGGGTCTGCCACGTGTCAGGTGCTGTGGCCAGGAATTCAGCCGTCTCATCGAATCCTCCCGAGTCGTAAGTCCCTGTTTCATAGGTGAAGAAAAAGAGATTAAACACGATCAAGAAGTTGCTTCCGTAATGGTGGGACCCGAGTTCTAATCCAGACCTTGTGCCTCAGGGATCACTGAATATTGACAGATGCCAATGAAAGTTTCCTTATTGTTCTGTAGTCAAAATGGATGGGGAGATGGTCTTCCACATGGTCCTTTTTTAATTTTTTCTTTCTTTTTCCGTTTTTTTCTTTTTTTACTTACTCTGTTTTGTTTTTACTTTTTATTTATTTATTACTTTTCAAATCCTTGGACCAGTATTTCACTTTTATGTCACAAAGGATTTGAAAAGTAATAAATAAATAAATAAAAAGTAAAAACAAAACAAAGTAAGTAAAAAAAAAAACGGAAAAAGAAAGAAAAAATTAAAAAGTGAAATACTGGTTCACATAGTTCTGCTGAGGATCTAGTATGTTTCAGTCGCTTGGAAAAAAGCGAGTAGTAGACTCTACTCATTAGTGAAATCAAGCCACTAATCTTTGTAGGCAGATTATTTTTCTTCTGCTCCCTACTTCTCATTTGTTCCCAGCAGCAAAAGGGAGGAGATGGATGACACAGAGAACAAGTCCACCCCAAAGCAGCACAGCGCTCGCTCAGACAGAGAGGCGGCTTGGAAACCTCAGCCCGTCAGCTTCGCCCACCTCCTCAACCCGCCCCCCCCCGCCCCCATACTCTGAGCCCATCTCCCAAATCTGTTTGTCTCTCAGGAACCCCTTACAGAGTGGCTGAGTTTTCTTTGGCCTCTGACGTCTTCATTTTTCCCCTGCTCCTTTGGGTACTGATTGTTCTATGTCGACGCTCCAGGCAGATTCCAGATCCACCCTGGCTACTGGAGGTTCCCGGGTAGCAGTGCTCTTTGATCTCCATTGCGCTTCATTTCCAGGCTTGCCTGTGGTTCCGCAAGAGCCACCTTTGGAAGTCTTCACTGCACGGGTTCGCAGGCTAGCTAAGGTCCTAGACATACCTTACTGCGGCAGGTGCTGCCTGGGGGTAGGGGGCAGGGGGGGGGTGGTTAGCTGGAAGTCTCTTTGTTTTGAGAAGGAAACTCGAGTATAATGGCCTCTTCCTGGTGTATTAGTGATTGTTCCCTTGTTTCAATTTTTATTGTCGTTTGCTTTTTAGGTTTTGTTTTTTTGTTTTTTTTTTTTGTAGGGGTGGTGGTGGCTATTTCTGTGTTTTCTTTTCTAGTGCTCTTGGGTAAACCAATGTGTGTATATTTTTTAAAGTTTTATTTTTCAGTTTACTTATTTATTTTGAGAGAGAGGGAGAGCAGGAGCAGAGGGGAGGCAGAGAGAGGGAGAGAGAGAATCCCATGCAGGCTCCATATTGTCAGTGCGGGGCTCGAATTCACAAACTGAGATCATGACCTGAGCTGAAATCAAGAGTCGGATGCTCAACTGACTGAGCACCCCAGGCTCACACCCCAAAGGTGTGTGTATTTAGAGACTTAAAATACAATTCTGCAAAATATAGACTTAAAAACAATTGTGCATTGCAGACTGATTTTTTAAAAATACGGAGAATAATGAAAGAGAAAGTTTAAGAGAACATTTAAGCCATCTGGGGTTGGAGTAGACATGAATTGCCTCATAGAGTTGCAAAGAAACTCTTGCAAAAAAGATCCTTTTCCCCCGTTTCTGGATTAGAAATATTTTATTTCCTTGCAAACCACAAATCTTTTTCAGAATTTTGTTCACTAAGTACGGATGGAGACATGACGCTTACGGATAACTATAAACAAACCCAGGAGGGGTCACTTGTACCCCCAAATTAGAATATGGGCAGTGACCCAGAGGAAGGGAATGCAGAAAAACAGATCGGAATGGAAGAAACTCGTTTTCTGAGTGTTGTCTGCTGTGGGACTGTGTATGGTAGTCACCAGGCTCCACACCTGCCACTTGTGGGCAGCTTATTCTTTTACTCTGAATTGTGAAGTATCATGTTTCCATTTGCTTGGTAGTAAGGGGTACTGGAATCCCTTTCTCAAATTACTCCGAGTTGTCGATTTCTCTGCTTTTGGACTTGTGTCCCTTTAGTATGTCTCTATCTCAAGAGGCTTTGGGATGTCCTGTGATTATTTCATGTGTCAGGTCATCTCCCCAAAGAGCTAATGTATCCCTTAAGGGCAGTGAGTACTTCTGATTCATTCCTGGCAACTGTGGTTATACTATTTTATTGACTGCGCTTTAGTTCAATGAGTGAATGAACAAAAGAATAGGCAATGCCTCGTGGCCCAGGTGGAGATGGCACTGGGGAATGAATCCTTACCGAGAGGCTGTAGCAACACCTAAGGGTAAGGACTCCACCTCGCCATGATGCTTCTGAGCCATGCATGGCATTCAGATGAATTCTGGAGGGACAACTCAAGCAGCCTCGAAACAGCCCAATATGGGGAGTATTACTCACCCTTTGTCATTAAGGAGTGAGTCATGTGAACCTGGGAAGAATGTAAAACAGAAGGAATGTGAGTTGGGTGAGGACTGTGCCCAGAGGAGTGAAATCTTGTCAGCCCGGCCTCACTTTACCTCCACGTCACCTTGCTGGAAAGGACATGGATTGTGAGGGCGTAGCTAAGAAGAGAAGAGTTGCGCCCTGAGATGCGATGCTAGACTCCACGATGAGAGGATGTTGAAGATGTAGCGAGTTGCCAGCCGAGCATGCCCAGGGCTCTGGCATGTTCTCACCAACCCTCGACCTTTCATACTGTTTTCTGCTTACCTGGTCTCTACCGAACGGGGTCGAGCTACGTCAGAATCGAAAGGTGGTGGTAAAAATGAGGGCAGGCCTGAGTTAGACTTTCTCACATGTTTTACACTGGTTTTCAAGCAGTGTCTTTGACACCAACCCCGTCTTGGAATTTTATGTGTTCCAGTTCCTTCCGACAGCTGTCCTCGGGACTTGATGTCCGTGATAATCATTTGTGTCACCTTTACCACCCATCCCACCCCCCACCTCCCCATTGCTTCGAGTCCCCTCGTTGTCTGTGTGGCAGACAACGAACTGGACGGGCAAACCCATCCTCTTTCACTGGATCCTTCCATGGTAATGGCTTTTCCACGGTTCCTCCCCATCCAGGAAATGGGCAGGTTTCATGAGGATGAGCTTTCAAAACCGGAAGTACTGTGCAGATGTCACACAGTAATGTTATTCCTGACTCTGCACTGCCCCGCACTGGCCGGTCTGAGAAGACAACAGAGCTCTGGAAAAATAGGTCAGAAGCTTGAAATTGCAGTGGAGGCATCGGATATAAGCAGTGGTTTGGCTACCTGACTTTTGGAAGGGAAGTGGTATTAGTCACTTTAGAAGTATTCCTATATGTGAGGAGAGGGCCCCTGAGCATGAGTAAGCAATAATCCGCAGCTAGGAGATTAATAAAACAGAACTTGGTCCAGAGAGGAGGAGCTTACTCATGATATCTCTAGGAAGGAAGAGCCAGACACACTAAATTCACTATTGTTTATATTTTCACATAGAGAGGTTTTAAACCAAATCCACCACTCTGCCTTTTCTTCAGTGTGCCCTGCTCAGCATTTAACATTCAGTCAAGGTATGTGTTAGCCACATAGAAGTCTAGTTCTTTTTTTTTTTAATTTTTTAATGTTTATTTTTGAGAGAGAGAGACAGTGTGAGCAGGGGGAAGGGCGGAGAGAAAGAGAGACACAGAATCCAAAGTAGGCTCCCGGCTCTGAGCTGTTAACACAAAGCCCGACACAGGGCTCAAACCTATGAACTTGAGATCGTGACCCGAGCCAAAAATTGGACTCTTAACCGACTGAGCCACCCAGACACCCCTAAAAGAATTCTTTAAGCCCCCCGGGGAAAAATAGTTTGTTGGTACCATTGAACACATAGGCAGAAATATTGCAAAGGGTTGATTGCTGTGAATACTGCTAGGGTAAAGCTTCAATGTCAGACATAATTTATATTTTGAGAGAGTTGTGATTTATGAAGTATTTTCATGACTGTGCCCTCATTACTGCTCACCATACCCTGTCAAATATGCTAGTTGGTCCCATTTTTAACCAGTCAGGACACTGAGACCCAGAGAGTTAACGGGGGTCGGGGGGAGGCGGCACGGGGGGGAGACATCCCATAATGATACTATCACCATCGTCACTCCGATAGATGTTGATATGTGTTGATGTTTGATGTCACTGGAAGCATATTCCACAGTCTGTCATTGAACTGGACTTCCTGGGATTCAGACATGTTAGTTAAGTCCCAAGAGACTGAACACCATATACAAAGGTATCCTAATTCCATATATTGCTAAAAAGATCATAAACTTGGCTTGGGATTATGTTAGTGGGAAGAGGAGAGCCAGTTTTGGTGTTCTGTTCCCTAACTCAAAAATAAGAGACGTTATTTTAAAATCTTCTGCTTGTTAACTTAATTGGAGTGACCGTAGTTTGCCCTTGGACTGGATTGGATCGAATCTGTATATGCCGTTGTATATAAAGTGGATCACAATTTATAATATTTTTCTATGGGAGACATGTACCCTGTGCCCCCCAAAACCAATGTAAAAATGTATTTATAGATCAGGGGGGAAATGCAATCTGAGAAGCCCATCACTGTTTGAAGGAAAACTATCTGTGTGTAATGTATGGCGTTTTATACGCAGCTATTCAGAACAATAATGAGGGGAATAATCTACGGCGTATTCCCCTTCTAACATTTTCTGTATATAGCACTTCACCGTTCATCAATTATTTCTAATTTTTGAAGCACTTTCTAAAGCTGTTTAACAGGGATAGTGCACAACTTTGAGGATCTACGTAGTTGATTATTTCTCCTATAAAAATATATTTTATGAAAATGTCTTTCTTTTGGGGCACCTGGGGGGCTCATTCGGTTAAGCATCCAACTTTGGCTCAGGTCATGATCTCATGGTTCGTAGGTTCAAGCCCTGCATCGGGCTCTGTGCTGACAGCTAGCTCAGAGGGTGGAGCCTCTTTGGGATTCTGTGTCTCCCTCTCTCTCTGACCCTCCCCTGCTCGTGTCTCTCTCTCTCTCTCTGTCAGAAATTAAACACACACACACACACACACACACACACACACACACACATTTTTTTTAAGTCTTTAAAAAAAATTAATAAAATGTCTTTCTTTTAGCTTTATTCAACACAGATTTTTGTAATTTTCCCCTCAGTAATTTTTTATTCTAAAGGAATATATGATCACTGTAGACAGCTTGAAAAATTGAAAAACTGTAAGGAAGACATAAAACACCCTGAATCCCACTATGCATAAAAGACCATCGTTAACAACTCAGTGTGTTTTCTGGGCATTTTTAGCACATTTGAAGTTACCACCACAATACAATTTCAGTAAGGCAAAAGAAATGATCAGTTCTGATACAATAAAACCTCTGGCAAATTCTCTGAGTATCTTTTTCTTCTGTGTTTTTTTCTAAAGAATAGATCATAGTTGTTTTTTTTAATGTTTTATTTATTTTTGATTTATTTCTGCGAGAGAGACAGAATGAGGAGAGGAAGGTCAGAGAGAGAGGGAGACACAGAATCCGAAGCAGGCTCCAGGCTCTGAGCTGTCAGCACAGAGCCCTGCACAGGGCTCGAACCCACAAACCGCGAGATCATGACCTGAGCCGAAGTCGGACGCCCAACCGACTGAGCCACCCAGGTGCCCCTCTTCTGTATTTTTTAAACCCATTGTATAACTATCATCTTATTTGGGATTTCCCTAAACCTCTTCAGCATGAAAGTGGAAAAAGTCCCCTGGCTTAATCAAATATGCTACTTAGACTAGAAAGAGTTTACAGTGACCAACCAGAACGTGGTGAGGATAGACACTCGCAAGGCATCCTGCCTCCTCTGTCAGACATATGGAAACAAATAAGGCAAAGAGACCCATGTCACATCATCAGTGACTTTCATGGTCACATCTCTGTCATCCAGATCACACAGCCACCCATTGTTTACCCATCAAAAATATACATGCAAGGACACAAGTACACATCTCACAGTAGTCAGGGCAATGAGGTACCCATGTACCTATATAAAGTCCAGCTCTCCCCACCAGATAGAAAAATGAATAAATATATATATTTGCAGAAACAATCATTTCAAGTAAGGATAAATTTACTAAGAAGTAAAGAGAGCAGGGTGATGTAATAGAATGTAATGGTGGGTCCTGAACCTCATCTGGTTTTAGGACAGTCTTTTCTGAAGGGATGGCCATTGAGTGGGAATCCCAGTAATGAAGCGAAGGCCGAGATGCACAAATCTGGAGGGCGGTGGAAGAGCACTCGAGGCAGATGGGCCAGCCCTGAAGGGGACGAGAACTGGGCCAGCTAGAGAGAACCAGGGGAGTGAGCAGGGAGAAGCCGAGAGAAGGAAGGAGGGCTGACGAGAAAGCAATGTGTACTGAGTTCTCATTACACTGGGAAGCTTTTGGATGGTTCGAGCCAGGGAAAGGTGTGATGTGATTTCTGCTTCAAAACAAGGTGTTCTGCAGAAAATGGGGCATGGATGAAAGCAGAGACAATTTAGGAGGCCAAAGGCAGGGGTTTACAAGAGCCCAACTGCTTTGGCAGACAGTAACATGTAGTTGAGAAAACAACAAATTAAGACAATTATAAATTTTCTTAGGCAATTTCAGAAGTGTCTAAGTGGGTTTGGGAACATCTGGAGAAACTTGTTTTAATGTTGTGTCTTAATCAGCAATACAGATTTGCCCAGGCTTGTGGGGAAAGAGAGGCGTACAGCCCCGTAGTGACACGGGAAAGCCACAGGCCCTAATCCCATAAAGTCAAGGGTATCCAAGACATCAAGGAGGCAGATTGCTTTATTTTCAGTTAAGAGAAATTGGGGGGGTTCTTGAGAAAAAAGGACAACCAGACTGTGGATCAGTCCAAGGATAATACACAGACAACTTCCCACAAAACACTTGTCTCAGGGCACCTGGGTGGCTCAGTGGGTTAAGCATCTGACTTTGGCTCAGGCCATGATCTCACAGTTTGTGAGTTCGAGCCCTGCGTCGAGCTCTGTGCTGACAGCTCGGAGCCTGGAGCCTGCTTCAGATTCTGTGTCTCCATCTCTATGCCCCTCCCCTACTGGTGCTCTCTCTCTCTCTTTCTCTCTCTGTCTCTCAAAAATAAACATTAAAAAAAATTTTTTAATAAAAAAAAAAAAAACACTTGTCTCAATCTGTCACTAAAAGCTAGTGCCACACAATATGGATGAATCTCAAACCAGCAGGCTAGGAGAGCTCCTGGGTGGCTCTGTCAGTCAAGTGTCCATTCAGCTCAGCTCCTGATCCCATAGTTCATGAGTTGGAGACCTGCGTCGGGCTCTGTGCTGACGGCTTAGAGCCTGGAGCCTGCGTCGGATTGTGTGTCTCCTACTCTCTCTCTCTGCCCCTCTGTCGCTTGTACTCTCTCTTTCTGTCTCAAAAATAAACATTAAAAGACATTTTGGGGGGGGCACCTGGGTGGCTCTGTCGGTTAAGTGTCCACTTTGGCTCAGGTCATGATCTCACAGTTCATGAGTTCGAGCCCCATGTCGGGCTCTGTGCTGACAGCCAGCTCTGTGCTCTCTCTCTCTCTGACCCTCCTCTGCTCACACTCTCTCTCTCCCTCTCAGAAATAGATTTAAAAAAACATTTTTTTAAATAAGTCTTACACAAAAAGACAATAGTGCATCATTCCACTAGTATTAAATTTTAAAATAGGCAAAACTCTTCTAAGTGAAAACAAACCAGAGTGTGGTTTATGATGTACAGGGGCCCGGATTGTCTGGCACAAGGGGGCCCCCTACGGACGATGTTCTACATGGCGGTAGGAGTGCAGGTTATGCAGGGGTGTGCATTTGTTGAAACTCTCAAATATTACACTGAGGATTACCCCACACGATTACCCCACAGTTTGCAGATGTTGCACACTTGTGGATGATGTCAACAACAGCAATAGCTGTACATTCATCTTGAGCTGTGATCAGTAGTTATGCCAGGGCGAAATGTACTGATATTTATACCTTTAAAATGCATCCAAAAAAAAAAGATGGTTAGATAGGTGACAAGATGAACAAACACAAGGCGAGTCTTGGAATATTCACAGTATATCTTTCTTTCAGCTTGTCTGCACATTTATGAATGTTCGTAATAAAACTGGGGAATGAAAAGACAGGTGCTTTGTAGAGCCTGTGTCCTGGGGACTGCTGCTCTTGAATCAGTAGAATTTGTCGGTTGATTTGTAAGAGGTAGAGCAAATCAACCACATTTTGTATGGAGCTTGATACAGTTTTAATTGTCTGATCTTCAGATGTATAGCCCTAAAGTGATATCAAACTTCTCTTTGAATAAATGGCTAATTTATAATAAATAATAGTAATAAATGCACCTAATCCTCGATGCATGTTTTTAAATTTTTTTAACGTTTATTCATTTTTGAGAGACGACAGAGAGCGAGCAGGGGAGGGACAGAGAGAGCAACACACAGAATCTGAAGCAGATTCCAGGCTCTGAGCTGTCAGCACAGAGCCTGACACAGGGCTTCGAGTCATAAACCGCGAGATCCTGACCTGAGCCAAACTCAGACGCTTAACCGACTGAGCCACCCAGGCGCCCCTCAATGCATATTTTAATGAACTCATTAAATGTGTTCCTTTTTCTTCCCTTCCTTTTCTGATAAATATTCTACAGACAGAGTAAGTCTATTTAATGTCCAATATTTGAATAAGGCTGTCTGCAGATCCAGACATTCCCAGTTCAGACAATGCCTTCAGGCAGGTAATATATCCACAGAGGTCCACTCACATCTGGGCAAGTGCGCTTGTATTACTGTCACAGTTCTCCGTAGTTAACTTTAACAAAAGACAGCTGAAAGCTTTTGTGTTCATTCAGCCTTTAAAACAATTCTGGAAGGTCAATATTAGCGTCACCATATCTACAACTTGAGGAAGAGTGCCACAGAGAACTTGAAGTCATTCAGGGTCACATAATGAGGAAGTGGCTAAACAAAAACTTTCTCCTGGACGAATAAAAAAGCTCTTGCTCTTTGCAGTTTTGTCTTAAATCTGCCTAATTTGTGATTTAAAAAAATAATTTTACTCATTCAGTGGTGTCGCATTTAAATCTTTTCATTACTTTATGTTCATAATGTGAGACATGTGGTATAACTAGAGAGCAAAGATTATACTTTGTTGAATCCGGAAACCTAGGTCAAACTATTCTGATCCTCACTCTGGATTTCACTTAGGCACTGTCATCTCCTGTGGGGCACAAGGCAGGGGAAAGCCTCTGAAGAAACACGTCTGTAATGATTTCTTTTGATCCTTTAGTAGTTAATCCTGGAATAGAATTCAAGATGGACCTGCCTTAAACTGAATCACACAGCCTAAAACTGCTTTCTTGTTCCCAAAAATACATGTGATGGACAATTGAGCATTCAGGGCTTTTTGCAGGGTTTTTTTTTTTTTTGCCATTATTTTAAAAAATGAACATTTTGCATGAATCTTTTTTTAAGCATATTTGTTTACACAAGCTGTCTAGTTGCTTCCTAAAATGTTTTATGAATAAATGTTCATATCAACATTGTGCAGTGTTGCTATTATCTTCCATATATAGCATCTTTTTCTGAAGACAGAAGTAGCTCATATTTAATTGTAAACAATGCAGGGTGATGGGAGGGATTCATCAAATAAATATTTTAGCTCATTTAGCATTTTTTGAATGACTGAATGAAAGCACAAATACAGTGTTTTTTAAATTATTTTTGCTCGGATGTAGTAGGCTAAACTTAAAGGGCATGTCTTCCCTTTTTACTGACAAAAGTTACTTTGTTATTGATTTATTAATGAAAATTCTTTGGTTCTGCTGAGAGAAATTTACAAGCTGAAATCCTTTATTATTTAAAATGAAGGCAGTTGAGGAGCGCCTGGGTGGCGCTGTTGAGAATCTGACTTGGGCTCGGGTCATGATCTCGCGGTTTATGGGTTTGAGCCCCGCATTGGGCTCTGCTGACAGCTCAGAGCCTGGAGCCTGCTTTGGATTCTGTCTTCCGTTCTCTCTGCCCCTCCATGCTTGTGCTCTGTCTCTCTCTGTCAGTAATAAATAACCATTTTTTAAAAATTTAACGAAAGCAATTGTTACTGCTTTTCATTTCTCTGTGTCCTGAAGAAAGTCTGAAATGAGCTCCAACCCTGAGTTCTAGGACTGACTAGGAGTTCACCTGACCGGAATAAGGGCATGGTCAATACTGAGCCACTTCGATGATAGCCAGTCGGTTGGGCCGAAATGTAGGGACCGCAGTCTGCCAGCGAGGAAAGGAGCTCTGGTGTCCACATATGCCAACTGAAAGGTCATGAATTATTGCCACAACCCCGTACCTACACCGGTGGTGGCACCTTTAAGGACCTAGGGATTGGGAAAGCAGTCTGGCCCCACCTATGTGCTTTGCTGCCAACTGTGCGCAGCTGTTCCAAAGTGAGGCTGCAATCGGAGCAGCCCATCCTCCTGAGTGAAAGCAGCCCTGGGACGTCGGATCCGTCCAGTGTTATGGTTGGAAGAAGTATGGCATCAGTAGATGGGGGCTCAGTCTTGTCGACTGTCGAAGTTCCCATGTGAGCGTTCTCTCAGCCGCCAGATTTGAATGAGACCACAGGATAGCAGTGGAGGGAAATCCCCGTAGAGTTAAAGAGGATGTGGCGATTGCTTCATATTTAATGTTGGTGCAGATGCTTCATGTCGAGTGTGAGGTGTCTCAACATGTGCTTGCTGCAGCGGCACTAAAATGTAAGGGCAGACGGTCAGATGATGCCCTTCAGAGCAGTTCCCATGGGGAGGGAACAAAGAAGTCTATCGAAAGGAAATGTAAATTTAGAAAGAGTTTCTGAGGAAAGTACCTGCATATTGACTTTGGCCTTGATTTTGTGTTCAGCCACCTGGCTACGGATTGCAGCCATGCCTTTGCACATGTAGCAGAACCTGGCTAGTTCGGAATGTAACCTCCAAAGCCAGAGGCCATATTTCTTCACTCTTATGATAATTTTGGTTCAAAGTATAGTCGCTTGACAAGCTCCCTGCTTCAAAAGCCCCAAACCTCTTTGTTTTGTCATGCTTGCTTGAACATGTCTTTCAAAGAGCTATGACTTTATTATAATCTCCTTTGCTTTTAAATATAGACTGTCAGTGTATTTCCACAGTCTAACTCTGTCCCCCAATTTACACTCCTTCTTGTAGTAAGTTAAAACATGAGGGAATTAAGCATGCAAAGGCTGTTTGAGATTGCATCTGCCCCTGTGCTGGGTGGATTCGCATAGAGTGTGGACAGATAAAAGGACATATTGGTTTCTTAGTGCCCGAGTGTGTTTTTAAATGTATGCTGCCATTTCATTATTTTCTAGATGTATAATTAGACCATTGGTTCATTCTCTGATGCGTTACTTTAGAAGAATATTTTTAATCTCTGGCCAATCGGGTTTCGATTTACACTCGTCGTTGATTTTAAGTTGTACAACACTGTGGTCAGAAAATATCAGCTGCTGGCACTCTCCACAATAGCTAAAACATGGAAAGAGCCTAAGTGTCCATCCACAGATGAATGGATCAAGAAGATGTGGTTTATCTATACCATGGAATACTACATGGCAATGAGAAACAATGAAATCTGGCCATGTGTAGCAACATGGATGGACCTTGAGGGTGTTATGCTGAGCGAAATAAGTCAGGCAGAGAAGGACAAATATCATATGTGTGCACGTATAGGAGGATTAGGAGGAACTTAACAGAGGACCAAGGGGGAGAAGAAGGGCGGAAATGGTGGGGGAAAGGGAGAGAGGCAAACCATGAGAGACTCTTGAATGCTGACAAAAACTGAGGACTGATGGATGTGGGGGGCAGGAGGGATGGGCATGGAGGAGGGCACTTGTGGGGATGAGCACTGAGTGTTATGTGGAAACTAATTTGACAATAAACTATTTGTAAAAAAAAAATAAAATTATAAAATTACAAAAAAAAATAAAAAATTAAAATAAATAAAAATAAATAAAAAAAATAAAAGAAAATATCAGCTGCTGGATGTTATGTTCATAAATATCCTTTGGAGGTACAGTAATGTGAGAATTCTATCTTTTTCATAATGTAAAAAAGTTCATTATGTAGCTATTAATTCAACATTGTAACTAGCTTATTATCTAATGATACATTTTTGTCTACCAAAGCTCTAAAAGACTATTTTGTCTTAAAGATTTTCATAGAATTTTCCCGTGTCCCCTTGAATTTTTAACATTTTATAAAGATTTCATGAATCATAGGGATGAGCTATCTCTTACGATGAACTGTACCTTAGATAAACAAACACTTTCTGCCACATTTGTTTTGAGTGACCTTTTACCAGAATTTACATTGTAAGTCACTCTCAAAAGTTTGTTGAAACTTGTGAACATTTTATGTTGTTTCTGCTACTCTACCTGGCATTTCACGTGGTATCTTTTTTCCTTTTTTTGCAGTTTGCCAAGGTACAAGTAACCGGCTCACCCAGTTGGGCACTTTTGAAGACCACTTTCTCAGCCTTCAGAGGATGTTCAATAACTGTGAGGTGGTCCTTGGGAATTTGGAAATCACCTACATGCAAAGGAATTACGACCTTTCCTTCTTAAAAGTTAGTTCGATGAATTTGACAGTCTTACCCGAATATGATAGAGGGAAATATAAGTAGATAAAGATCTTGACAGAATTTAACTGGAAATCTGTTTGCTTTTGCTGCGGCAATTACGGGCTGATGTTAGGTTCTATCAGAAAGCCACTTCACCAGCTGGTGTGAAGTTGTAGCTGTGAAATCATGTCAGAGAGTAAGAGCCTGGCCTTCGTCTATCATCATAGATACTAAACGTTCAGCCAGTGCTTTAGCTGTGGTATCCTGATACATTAGCTCTTAAAAAAAAAAAAAAGTCCTGCTTTGTAACATTTGCCTATGCCTTTAGTGTAAATATTCTACTCTGGTTCATTTCAGCGAAACCAGTTCACAAATATTTCGCAGTAGGCTCTAGGGAGCCAGTAGGAGCCATCTGGGAAGGCGTCAGGTGTTGGCGGTAGTTAAGCTTTGGATTTGATTGGCCTCCTTCTGGGTTCTTTCCTCCCTCCCTCCCTCCCTCTCTCCCTCCCTTCCTCCCTTCCTTCCTTCCTTCCCTCCCTTCCTTCCTTCCTTTCTCCCTCCCTCCTCTCTTCCTTCCTTCCTTTCTTCTTTTTTTTTTTTAATAAGAAAGCATGGAAGACAGATACAAAATGAATTGATAAAACATTTCTATTCTCTTCTGAATATATTGAACACTAAGTAAAATGAGAGTCACGGCATTCCTAAATAATGCCCATTGCCCTTTATTATTGCCAGCAGGCTCAAGAGGTGAAAGTACAGGAGTCATCATAAATTCTGTCCCCTCCCGTGTCCCCCCTGTAGTTATCTACGGGCTTCATGTTTGTCAGCGCTCATGTAGGTGCCCTGGGCTTTCTTGACCCATTTTAGATCTTGGATTCTTGACTTCTGCACAAGAGAAATGACATCCTTGTGTTTTCTCTCCTTAGACCATCCAGGAAGTTGCCGGCTATGTACTCATTGCCCTCAACACGGTGGAGAAGATTCCTTTGGAAAACCTGCAGATCATCCGAGGCAATGTGCTCTATGAAAACACCCATGCCTTATCTGTCTTATCCAACTACGGCACGAATAGAACCGGACTGCGGGAACTGCCCATGAGAAACTTACACGGTGAGAGACCAGGGCACAGGGAGGCTGTGGGTGCAGAGAGTCGCTCAGATGGTACTCAGAAAACCTGTCACTTTTCTTTTCTTTTAAGTTTATTTATTTTGAGACAGAGAGAGAGCATGAGCAGGGGAGGGGCAGAGAGAGGAGAGGAGAGGGAGAGAATCCCAAACAGGCTCCACACGGCCAGCACAGAGCCCCATGCAGGGCTCAAACTCACAAACCATGAGATCTGAAACCTGAGCCGAAATCAAGAGTTGGATACTTAACCGACTGACCACCCAGACACCCCCACAGCAAACCTGTCACTTTTCTTAATATCACTAGAGAAGACTTTTGTTCATCAAATGCAAATGTATTGAGTGTCAACTGTGTACAATATACAGTAGATGGAAGTTTTTAAGAAGATGGTAGCTGATGAGATGGTAAGGGAAGGTTTAAGGCACTTCTCCTATGTTCATGGAAAAATATCCAGACGACCTTGGCTGGAATGTAGACTTTCTGTGCCTGGGAAGTGAATAAACTGCCCATCTTACTCCCTGGACCTCAGGTATTAGGAATATGCATTGAAAACCAACCCCTGTTTGAGAACGTTTCAGAGTAATGCTATTACACAGAAATTCATGTCTAAGTAAAGGGCAGGGAATGACGTGATTACAGAAGGAGTTTGAATTCCTGTGAGTAGGACGCTTGTGAAGACCCTCCCAGCGGAAACTAAGGAAGATCATAGAAGAGACAGGAAGTGGATTTAAACAAAATTGAAGATAATGACGAGCATGCCCTCGTCATTAGTGACCCCGCTATGTGGCAGGCATGGTGCCGGTCATGTTAAATCGGGAACTTCGTGCCCATCAGCTCCCTTCAGAGCAGGCGTTGATTAAACGCCCACTGTTTTATACATAAAGATATGGTGGCAAAGGTCCCAAGTGAGTGAAAAAACGGCCAGGAATGGCCACCAAATGTCTGCTCCCAGAGTCCTTACCCTTCCATTGTGCCATGCAGTTCTGATGGAAAGGGGGCCCACCAGGAAAGCAGGATGGGGGTGTGTGTGTGTGACAGCAGAGAGTGCATGACAGAAAGAGTCCTGGGGACAGTGGAGGCCTGACGGGCGGTCGTGGGGAATATTCCAACACATCCAAACCTGGGCGCGCAGGCGGCTGGCACGCCACACAGCGGGGCCCCTGGGTTTGGCCATTCTGTAAAACTGCCCTGAGACTTCCCGCCCGCCACGTCAGCTGCTCTGAGCGCCCACGCACCCCGTCTGTGTTTACGCTAATACTAATTTGCGCTATTTACACATTTGGCTAAAGAGTGTGTGCATTCGGCGTGCCTCAATCTGCCTGCCTGGCCTCGTGCTATCTCATGGTGACCGGCTGATGTGGTTAAGAGCGTGGACCCTGGAGCCAAGCTGTCTGGGTTCCAGCCCCTGGCTCCATCACTCACCAGCCAGATGCCCCCGGAGCAGAGCCTCTGTGTCTCAGTTTCCTCCTCTTGACAAATGTGGATGGTGATGGTAACACACTTCCTACAGGCGTTGAGAAAATTAAGCGGATTACCATAGAGAAAGGACTTAGAAATTATTTCTGTTGTTGGTATTATTTCTGCTGTTGGCATGGGATCGTATAAATGCAGATCAGTTAATGTTATTAGGTAATGATTGTGAATTTTTTAGTGTAAGTACTGTTATTTATAATTAGCTCAGTGCCCACCGCCAGGTATATAATCATGAAATACTGAAAGTAAAAACAAAGGAATGACCGTCTCCAGACTGCCCACCTCGTTCTCGCTAAGCTAGCAGGCGGGGGCACCTGAATCGCCTGGTACCTTTGCTGCCTTCCTTTTACTCCTCGTGATGGCAGATGGTGGGTGCTCTGCACGGCCCCACCGTGACCTTCCATCACGCTCTCTTTCCTGCCACCTTGGTCTGTTGTCCTGATTGTCACCGCGGCTTTGATGCCCCCAGTGTGTGTTTCCAGTTCTGACCTCTCATCCAAATGTTCTCTCTGCATGGCCCTGCTGCTGTCTCTGACTTTATACCCAGAGCTCACAGCTTTGGCCCTCTGGACCTCCCAGCCTTCCTTCTGCGATTCCTTTGTTCCCCACCATCCGCCGAAGAAAATGCCCGCTGACCTCATGGGTGCGCGTTTGCTGCGGTCTCCTGGCTGGAGAAAGCCAGCTGTGGCCTCCCTCCGTGCTCCTCCGTGGTCCGCTCCTGCCTGCCCTGGGGAATTCCATTCTTTCCAGCAGCCGCAGAGCTCTTCCTCGAGGGCCCCCTTCCTTTTCCACGGTGGTACTTCGTGCAGATGGCAGATCCAGAGCCATTTCCTGGCAGAGGGGTGCTGGGCATTATTTATGGATCTAAACTTACAGAGAGTCCTGGGACCATTGCAAAGATTAATGAGGAGAATGTGTTTAGCGGCGCATGGGTAGCTCAGCTGATTAAGTGTCCGGCTTTATCTCAGGTCATGATCTCATGGTTTGTGGGTTCGAGCCCCGCATCGGGCTCTGTACTGACAGCTCAGAGCCTGGAGCCTGCTTCAGTTCTGTGTCTTCCTCTCTCTCGGCTCCTCCCCATTCATGCTCTGTCTCTCTCTGTCTCTCTAAATAAATAAATAAACATTAAAAATATTTTAAAGAGAATGTTTAAATCACCTAGCCGAGTACCTGGCCCCTTCACATCATCGTACAGCTTCCTTCCTCCTCCCCATAGTTCTGAATTCCGATTGTTGATCAAAGGCCCATTTTGGGGCAGGGGGCAGGGGGGACCTAATTCCTCCAAGGCACTGTCATGGACTCGTTTTTCAGCTGCCCCCACCAAAGCTCCGTAGGGAGTCTCATTTGCATACCGGCATTGGTTTGGCAGGACTCGAAATGTGGAGAAATGCATATGCACTTTGTGGGAGCAGATGGCTAACTGAGGCTCTTTGCTTGCACAGAAATCCTGCAGGGCGCCGTGCGGTTCAGCAACAACCCTGTCCTCTGCAACGTGGAGACCATCCAGTGGCGAGATATCGTGGACAGCGATTTCATAAGCAACATGTCGTTGGACTTCCAGAATCACATGGGCACCTGTAAGTGTTCTACAGGCACGTCCCCCTGCCTGTAGCTCCGGTGCTGGGACAGAGCCGTAGCGTGTTGGGGTGGAGGGGGAGGGGGTGACGGAAAGGGTCGATGTTTAAGTCACGTTAATCTCAACCCTAAGTAACTAGTGAACAATTGATCTGCCCACGAGGAGAGGACTTATTTAAGACAGAGGGAGAGTCTGTTTCTGCACATCACCCCCTCCCCCCCACTGGGACAGCTGAGCCCTCGTGTGGCCATGAGTCCTGGCACGTGGGCTTCCCACATCCTCGCAGGAGGAGCCAGGCCAGACTTCTGTGTGCTTCTGACTTGCGGCTGAGCCTCCAAGTGATGCCGTGACCTCCACCCTCCTACACGGAGCCCCAGGCGAGGTTGGGCACAGCACACAGGGCAGGAGTTTGTCCATATTCCCCCTAATGCCCATGACCTAGTCCCTGCCATTCATCAGTAAAGCGCCCGTGCCAGGGAGAGGCTGGCAGGGGGCCAGGCTGTAGGTCAAGGCGGCACCACCTGGCCCCCTGGCAGTGCTGTGTGGGAAACTGCGGACACTTGCCTATGGTTACCAATCTCCGCTTAGCATCCCCCTTTCTGATCTCCCTCATCTTTCAGTCCTTTAAAATAAGAAGCCGTCACCATTTCCTGCTTCTCTGTTCCCCTGAACTGTTCAGTGGATGCGTGTTTTTGTTTGGGGTTTTTTGGTTGTTGCTTTTGTTTTCTTTGGTCTCAAAGACTTTGGAGCGCACGTGGATCTTCAAAACTGACTGGAGCCCGTTGGTGGGGATTTCATTTAATCTTACTGATTTGTTTGTTTGTTGTGGTGAAATACGTTAACATAAAATTTACCATCTCAACCACTTTTAAGTGTACAGTTCACCGGTATTAAGTACATTCACACCGTGGTGTGATCATCACCACCCTCCGTTCTTCAAAGACTCTTTTCATCTCATGAAACTGACACTCTGTCCCCATTAAACACTAACTCCCCGTCCCAGCCCCCAGCCCCTGGCAGCCACCATGCTACTTCCCATCCCTGTGAGCGTGGCTGTTCTAGGGATCTCGTACAAGCGGAGTCAGAGTACTTGACTGGCTTCTATCACTTGTCATAACATCCACAAGTTTCCTCCATGTTGTGGCATACGTCAGAACCTCTTCTCTTTCTATGATTGAATAATATTCCATTGCGTGTACATGCTTTGTCCTCCGTGCATTAGTTGGTGAGTTCTTGCGTTACTTCTGTGTATGATAATTAAGAATAATGCTGCTGTGAACGTGGGTTTTGAGCCCCTTTGTTTTATAAATAGATTATTCCTACACAGACTCAGCTTGGCCCCTGCTGCGTTTGCAAGAAACTGAAAACTGTATCTTATGACACAAAATTTTGTATTATCCATCACATAACGGCTAACCTTTCCGCAGCTATCTGATGGACAGTGAGGAGGTTAAATTGTGCACATTTATAACAATAACAAAAGAAAACACTGACACAGGAAGGCTGTGATATCCATGAGGTCAGACAGCCCAAAGGGCGCATGTGCCCTCATCATGCCAAGACCATGGGAAAGACCCTGAAGAAAGTGTTGGGAAGGAAGAATGACAGGTGCATGCAATAACAAGATTCAGATATGACAAAGCTACAAACTGCAATCTGATATGATATTCGGTTAAGAATAGACATGTAAGAATAAGCCACCAATATGTAAGAGAAAGAGTAAGAATAAACCGTGCTAAATTAAATGTCCATAAAGAAATGACATTTTAAGCAAATAAGGGAAGAACCCATTATCTACATCGTCTACAATAAATTGTTCCAGAATGATTTAACTATTAAGGAGACAATACCAAAGCGATAGAACTATAATGATTAAAAAAAAAAAAGAAGGAAACACCATTCCCCTGCCGTCCTCATTAATTCCCCAACCAGTGACAAGCTCAGGGGCCTGCCCTTTGCCGGTGACTTTCAGGCCACACATGCCTTCTGAGAACTTGTCTCATTAAATTTTTATCCCCCAAATCTCATAAGGTGATTATTTTATGGATGATGGATTTGAGATTCAGAAAGGTTCTCCAGGGTGCCCCCACATTATGTGATTGTTGATGTGGTTTGGCAATTGAAGTTACATCAGGTGGATTTACTTAAGAGGAAACTGAAATAAATCCATCATCCACTTTGTACACTTATATCAATTCTGAATCATATTATATGTAATAAATTACTGAATATATAGGTAAGTGCTAGAAGGAAGCATAAACATGACTGTGTGTAATATCAAGTTGGAGAAAAGCCAGTCAGACACCATAAACTTCCCATGGAAAAAATATTAATGACAAACAAGAAAATATTGTGGACCATCTGCTTGACTTGAAAAGGGCTAATATTCTTGATAAGAAAACTGTATAAAGTAGTCTTAGGAATCCCAAGAAAAAGGTGAACCTCCCAATAATAAAAAGGGGGGGGCAAAGACATGCACAGTTTGTACCCCACACACACAAGATGGCCAAGAAATAAAGAAGTTATTTCTTACTGTAATTTTTAAAAGGTCAAAATAAAATAAAGAAGCATCATTTTTGCCTTTGCTAAAGATTTGGGTTCCTTTTGATTTTTAGATACCCAGATCAGGAGGGGTGTGGAGAAGCAGAAATTCTCATACTCTTCTTGTGGGCATATAAATTAATAAAACATGGTCAAGGATAGAATTTTGGCAACATGTATTAAACCTTTAAAGTATGCACCCCCCCAACCTATGAACTTCATGTCTAGGAATTATAAGAAAAAAACAATAAGGGGAATGAAAATTATAGGCTATAGAAAAATATTTTTGTACAAAAGTATTCCTTGCAGCCTTATTTATAATGGATTTTGGAAACAACCTAGAGATCTAAAAATAAGAGCTTGGTTAAAGAAATTATGGTACAGCCATGCCAGCAAAAATCATGCTTAAATAAATGCTTTAAATAAAGACATGGAAGAATTGTCATAACATTTTATTAGCTTTTTAAAAGTCATGCTACAGTGTGTAGTGTGACATCAATTTTTTTTAATATAACTTATTGTCAAGTTGCCTAACATACAATGTATATACAGTGTGCTCTTGGCTTAGGGAGTAGATCCCCATGATTCATTGCTTACATACAACACCCGGTGTTCATCCCAGCAAGTGCCCCCCTCAATGCCCATTGTCCATTTTCCCCTCTCCTCCACCCCTCCCCCATCAACCCTCAGTTTGTTCTATTTAAGAGTCTCTTATGGTTTGCCTCTCTCCCTCTTTGTTTGAAACTATTTTTCCCCTTCCCTTCCCCCATGGTCTTCTGTTAATTTTCTCAAATGTGTGACATCAATTCTTATATGTGTGTATACGTGTGTATGTGTGTGTGTGTGTGTATACTCATATGTATAGATTACTTCTGGATGATTCTCATTTCTTCCTTTTGCTTTTTTCTATTGCCCATATTTTATATAATGTACCTCTATTTTTTCTTTTCTCTCTCTCTCTCTTTTTCTTTCTTTTTTTTTTGTCACCGGAGTTGATAATAGAATTATAGGCAAACCTTGATTCATTGGTTGGTAGATGTTTTCTCTGTTACAGGAAGATGCCATTAAGCATTTTTATTTTAAATATTTTTGATTTATAAACCTATTGCATGCTTATAATAGAAATTTGAGAAGTATAAGCAGTATAGGGTAAAAAGTAAAAATAACATATTGCTATAGAGACGCAAACACTCTTAACGTTTCTGTGTACTTCTTTCCACTCTTTCTTTCTATCTCTGTCTCTGTCTCTGTCTCTTTGTCTTTCTCTTCTTCACAATGCACAGTCCATACTGTACATTGGGGATTGGCCTCGGCATCTCTCATGATTTTAAAGAGTGTGGGCATTTCATTGGTGCCTTTCATTACTGGTGTGATTGTAAAGATAGTCAGCCTCATTAAAAAGGTGTCTTGATTCCATAGTAACTTGGGAAATCGTTAGCTCTTCCATTTGAAATCCATATTCTGCCAGGACCTAAATTCTCCCTGACTGCAGAAGACTTTGGGACACATATGACCTCCTTTAGGTTACTTGCCTTTGCAATGGAAGGTACTTTCATGGCTGACCTTTGTTTTAACAAAGGCCACCCTGTTCTCTGTATACAGGTAGAGATACAGCTTTCGTCTTCAGGTATCTCCGTGCTAATAAAAGCAAAACACAACCAATGAGATTAAAAGCCTCTCTGGCTATAATTTGTAGTTGATCGTTTATAAAAACTGCAAAAACTGATGGATCAACTGCAAATACTTCCAGACAGTAGCTTACAAATCAATAGTGGAGGTTTTGCTAATCAGCAAGGTGAACTGATTTGTGAACACAATGTGAATACATTGTGAACATTTGACCCTTTGTGCAGCATTTGGAGCCTCTGTCTGGCTTGGGGTCTAGTCTTTATTTGCAGGACCCTTTCTCCCCCAGGATCGCTGATCCACCCCCCTCCCCACCAGTCACTCGAAACTGACGTAGTGAGAATGTAGTGGGTGCATACTAGCCCCACCAGATTAGACCCCCTTGGCATCATGGGAGAAGCTGGAAAATTCTCCAAGCCTAAACTCATATGGGAAACTGGACCACCGAATTAATTTGAATCCCAGTCTTCATGGCCCGTCAATAATTACTCTCTGCCTCTGTTCCTACAGCTGAAATGTAAATAAAAGCAGAACATGGCTCGTCTTCTCTTTTTCTTGTGAAAGTCTTTTGAATCACCTTACAAACCAGAATAAGACATTTGAAAGCCGTTCCTTGTTTCTAGAGCATCACGTTGCTCAGCGGCTTGAGCAGATTGTCATCAACCTGTTTGCTTCCTCTGAGATACAAATTTAATTATTACCTTTGCATTTTAGGCCAAAAGTGTGATCCAGGATGTCCCAATGGAAGTTGCTGGGGTCCGGGAAAGGAGAATTGCCAGAAATGTAAGTCAGCAAACAGAATTTCGGATAAATATGTGCCCACATTTCCCCCCTTATACTTAGCGGACTGTATGTGTTTTCCCTTTGAAGACTCCTAAAAGCAGTAAGGCGAGATGTGCGGTTATGGGAACAACTTTCTTGCAAATCTCCCTGCATGCGGGTAATCCAGCGTGGGCTCCTTGGGGCACTCCCGCCTGTCATAAGTGAGTGAAAGCCAGCCACGCGCACCCAGCCACTCTCTCTGAGCAATACGTTTGACAGAATTTTCTGGGAACAGAGCACTGGTCTGTGTTACCTGAGTGTCACAACACTTCTTATTTTCTCTTTCTGGGGGGCCCGCCTACCCAGAAGCAGGAACAATCTTCTCTGGAGGACTTTTTTTTGCAGGATCCTAGCTTAGGAACACGGATGGCCAAGGAATCTGGGGACCTGTTACCTTAAAAGTTCATGGTCTGCCCTTCAGTTTGTAATGTGATGGTTTTGTCCTTTTAAACCCTACTTTCTGGCAGGCATTTCTGTTATTTGGTATGCTTTTGGTATCATCCAGGATCTCCAGTGTAACTAGCATGTAATTATCAAGCAGGTCCAGAAGTCTAGACCTGATGTGGTTAATTCTCCTAAGTGATTAAAAATAAGTAGAAAACAGAGGTGCAATAAAGAAAGGTCATAATTCAGTGTTATTAGGCAGAATGTAAATGTTTGGGAACTCGAACGAGCCGGGGAATCACTACATTTACCACCTGGTCCAATTTTTCATCTGCCGTCGGCCAGCGCTCTGCAAGGTTCCTGAGAAATGACCCTTCCCTGGCTCTTCAGCTCACAGGTGACTTGTGCTCCTTTTCAGTGACCAAAATCATCTGCGCCCAGCAGTGTTCAGGGCGCTGCCGCGGCAGGTCCCCCAGCGACTGCTGCCATAACCAGTGTGCCGCCGGCTGCACAGGGCCCCGTGAGAGCGACTGCCTGGTAAGGCCCTCCCCTCCCCCAGCCCGACCCCAGCATCTTGTATCCAACCCCCCTGCCTTCACCACCTACCTTGTGACTTCAGGCAAATTATAAGACCCCTCTGTGCCTCGGCTTCCTCACCTGACAACGATGGATAGCAAGTACCCACCTGTTAGGTGATTTAAATGCCGCAGTGCATGTGGCATGCATAACCGGGACCCGGGCATAGAAGGGGCATCAGAGTAAATACGAGCTGTCTAGGGTTGATGTTTATTGTGGCCAGCAGCACTGTTCTCACACTCTTTTCTGTTCCCTGTGGGTCTCAGTATAAACCTATGGAGCCGATTTCGCAAGGCCCCGACCTATATACAGAGATGTTACGAGACACATCCAGAGCCCCACAAATCTCAGCACGGCTTGGAGCTACATTTGGATCTTCTGACCGAGTCCCTCTGCTCTTCCCACTGCAGCTCAGAGCCTCTGCCCACCGCCCCCCTCCCCGACGTGGGGTTTTGAAGCAGTCACTTTTGTCACTGATACTACAAAGCTCTAGCAAATGCCTTGTTGCCCCAGAGGGTTGTGGGCACCACATGTAGGTGGTACCTCAACTGTGGGCACCACGGGAGCCCTGGGACATGAGGGCTGGCAGACGGGAGTCCGGAGGCAGCACCGAGAGTGACGGATGACACCCTCGTGGGCTCAGGCAGGGAGTGGAATCCGGAAGTCTCCAGTTTAAGGGAAGGAAGGATTTTTAAAGGCCAGAGGCTGGACCTGGCCAGGATTTTGACTTGGATGGTCTGGGCTGGTTCTGATGTGCCCCTGGAAGGGAGATGGCAGGAAGATCTCAGGTCCATGACCGTACATGATCTGCTCCCCTCTGCATGGGACCCTTCTTCATCAAGGTTATCTGCAATTTGTTTTTCTTTCTTTTCTTTTTTTTAATTTTTACAAATAGTTTATTGTCAAGTTGGTTTCCATACAACATCCAGTGCTCACCCCCACAAGTGCCCTCCTCCATGCCCATCTCCCCCCTCCCCCACCCATCAGTCCTCAGTTTGTTCTCAGCATTCAAGAGTCTCTCATGGTTTGCCTCTCTCCCCCTCCCCCACTATTTCCCTCCTTCTTCTCCCCTTGGTCCTCCGTTAAGTTCCTCCTAATCCTCCTATACGTGCAAACATATGGTATTTGTCCTTGTTTGCCTGACTTATTTCACTCAGCGTAATGCCCTCAAGGTCCATCCATGTTGCTACACATGGCCAGATTTCCAGGTTATCTGCAATTTGGCATTAAGTTCTAAAATATATCATCCAGGCTCCGCGCTGGGCATGGAGTCTGCTTGAGATTCTCCATCTCCCTCTTCCCCCTGCTCCCACCCCCAAATAAAAATTAAAAAATAAATGTTTAAAACATATCCTCAAGTGTTCTATATAAGGGAAACCCAATGTCAATTGAGCTTAAAAATAACTTCACTCCATAGCGATCACTCTAGTATGTGAACTCTTTCATCCTCTTGTAATTAATAAAGATGTATTTTTTTCCATCATAAACCATAAATTGTCACAGCTCAGACAGTGTAAGAAAAGTCATACTTTTAAGAGAAAGGTCTTTCTGACTCTACTGAAAGTACTTTGCTGGTTTTTTGGTTTTTTGTTTTGTTTTTGCTTTTGCTTTTGTGTTTGCTCTAATCAAATTCCTGGACATTAAGAACTGTAACCTGGGGTGCCTGGGTGGCTCAGTTGCTTAAGCGTCCGACTTCGGCTCAGGACATGATCTCATGGTTTGTGAGTTCAAGCCCCACGCCAGGCTCTGTGCTGACAGCTCAGAGCCTGGAGCCTGCTTCGGATTCTGTGTCTCCCTTTCTCTCTGACCCTCCCCTGCTCATGCCGTCTCTCTCTCTCTCAGAAATTTAAAAAATAAAAAACACACACATTAAAAAAACAAAGAACTGTTACCTGAGCTTTCTGCACAGACGACATGGTGTGAGCATCCTTGCCAGCTTGACCAAGTGCATGTCCCTCCTGTCAACAGGTCTGCCGCAAGTTCCGGGATGAAGCCACGTGCAAGGACACCTGCCCGCCTCTCATGCTCTACAACCCCACCACCTACCAGATGGACGTCAACCCAGAGGGGAAATACAGCTTCGGCGCCACCTGCGTGAAGAAATGCCCCCGTGAGTTCATCACATGCAAAACCCTTTCAGTTATCGGGCATCCGTGTCCTGTTTTGTCTCCTACTGGAATCCTTGAGTCCCTCTGTCTCGGGTCATCTTTTTGTCCATAGGTTTGTCTCGCTGTCAGGCAGGCGACCACAGGCCTGTCCAACTGTATAGGAAAGTGTCCCAACACTGCCGTCGGTGACAGGCGATGGCTGGTGCCCTGTTCACCAGGGTCAGTTTTTGTGTCCATGGTGACCAGGACAAGAAACACACCCTGGGACTGAGGTCCGGCTGAAGCGGTCCCGAATATTCGGTTGTCTGATTGGCACACACCCACGGCCCTTGGGCCATTTCACTGCTTAGCTCTTGTCCCCAGCAGACCAACGTTAGCGAGTGTGTCACATGACCCGCCTTCTTCAGTGGTTAAAATCCTGGTCAAAATGGGGCTTCTTAGGGGTTCTGACACTGCACAGGAGGGACTTTGTGTGTTGATTGGTTTTGTTTTCATTGTTTTGGATTGGGTTTTGCTTATTTGCATTTGCCCTTTACAGATGGCTATAGTGTTCAGGGAAATGGTGATGTGAATTATGTCCTAATAGAGAAAGTGTAGACTCATCTAATTAAAGAGCTTCAGAAACCATTCCTAACTTCTGGGAGGGGGAAATTAACTAAGAGAAAAAAATCGTAGGCACCATTATGAGGGGGACCATTGCCCTACCAGATTTGTGATCATGAGAGCTTTTAAATTCTATACAGAAAAAAATAACACAGAAGTTGAACAGTACACTGCTATACTGGAGCTAACTGACTAGCATTTCAAAAAATTGCCACAGTTATGACACAGGTATTATCTCTGAATGAGAGATTACTAGGTAGAGTTTAAAAGTCCATAGGAAAACAGGGGCGCCTGGGTGGCTCAGTCGGTTAAGCATCCGACTTTGGCTCAGGTCATGATCTCATGGTCGGTGAGTTCGAGCCCCGTGTCAGGCTCTGTGCTGACAGCTCAGAGCTTGGAGTCTGCTTTGGATTTTGTGTCTCCCTTTGTCTCTGCTTTTCCCCTGCTGGCACTCTTTCTCTCTCTCTTTCAAAAATAAACATTAAAAAAAAATTTAAATCCACAGGAAAACAGAACTTGGCAGAAAAGCAGGCAACTTACAGAAAGAAAAATTACAAATGTCCAGGAAATCTGAGTGAGGACATACTGGGGGAAGTCAAAATAAGAACACCTATTTTGCTCCAGAAACACATTAATATTTGTGTTAATGTTAATGTAAATGAATTAAGTCATGTGAGGGGAGGCTTTGTGCCTGGCTCGATGCAGCACCAGCTGGTGGTACCAGCCCCCAGCAGAGGGAAGGCCGTCAGGCCAGACAAGACCGCAGCGGGGAGCATGTTGGCCACACGATTTATGTGCATCCTCAAATGGGGCAGCTTCTGTGGGAGAGCGGGCTTTGGTCAAGGTCACTTAGTTTTTAATAAGTATTCAAGCTTTAACCATAGGTCCTGAAGGTAGAACGTTCAGAAAAATGAGCTGTGAAGAGATGTTTCTAAACTTGTGAGCAGACACCAGGCTCTACTTGACACGTCCGTCCCTGCCGTGCTGAAATCTCTCTCTCTGTACCGCGGCTGGATAAGCTGTTCAAAACTCTTGAACGCCATTCCTTTTCTGTTTGCGACCTTTCATTCTTTGTCCTTAAGGTAAATAAAAGCAGAGGGTGAGAGGCCTCTTTCACCAGCCCCTTTGTAGGACGACAGGAGACAATTGTGTGAGGCCTAGAAACACCTGGTGCTGCTTTCACCACCTTCCTTTCCTGGTCTCTCCCCAGGTAACTACGTGGTGACAGACCACGGTTCGTGTGTCCGTGCCTGCAGTTCTGACAGCTACGAGGTGGAGGAAGATGGTGTCCGCAAGTGTAAAAAGTGTGAGGGGCCTTGCCGCAAAGGTAGGTGGCCTGCACAGTGTGGAGCCAAGGCTTTCGCCCTGGGCAAGAAGCAGGGGGTTTCTCACTCTACCTCCGCCAGACCCCCTCGGCATCAGACGCGGAAGAGGTTTGAGGAAATCTCTTTCTTCAAGCTCGGAAATTTGTTCCATCATATTGTGCCATATTCTTGGAGAATCCTCAGTGCCAATGTACTCCCACTTTGACCTTTACTTTATCATTTTATAAAAATTTTCGAGCCCCAGAAATATTGCAAGGATAGTGCAGTGAACACCCATATAGGAGTTCACCCCTGGTTAGTATTTTGCCCCACGGCTTTCACTGTCTCCATATTTGTGTGGATGTGTGTGTGCATATGTGTATGTGTGCAGGCATGGGTGAAATTGTTTTCTGATCTATAGGACGGTTATAGGTATTGTAACACTTCACCCCTACATCTGTCAGCATATTTTCTTACAAAGGGGGCCATTCTCTTAAGTAAGGAAGGGCAGATTCACACTCAGGATTGTTTAACGTCGACTCAGTACTCTTTCCTAGCAAGTTCAGACTTCCCCGTTCTGTCCCAATTAAGTCATTTTTAGCTGCTCTTTAAGCCAGACCCCAGTCAACAATCATGGGCTTCCTGTAGATATCCTGCCCCCATTTTCTTCATTCATTGATGATGGTGGTTCCGCTCTCCTCCCCACTTGCTTTCCTTTTGTCTTCCATGACCTGATGTAAAGGTCTAGGCCAGGTATGTTGCAGAAGGCGCCTCCGTTTAGCTTCACTGGCTGTTCTTACGGTTGCTTTCACATGGAGTATTTTGGGGCAGGAGCATTGCCTAAGCCGTATCGATTTCCTCTCGTCGTCTCTCAGCAAGTGACATATGATGCCATGTGATTTCATGACTAATGATGACGAACCAGAAGAGACTTTTTGGTGGTTATAAAAGAGGGATTTTCCCTTTCTGTCATTTCTTCTACATGTATTAGTTGGCATTCTTTAAAAAAATTTTTTTAGTTCCTACATAAACTCGTGGAATCCTTCTTTATTCAATTTCTTGTCATTCGTTCCTGTCATTCATTTGTGTGCTCAGATCAGCTCAACATGTGGCTGGCGGGAGCCTCCCCAGTTGGTGACTGTGTCCTAGTCATGTCATCTGCCCGAAAGCTACTGTCTACACTCTTTGCACTTTGCTTCTTCAGTTTAATAATCCTAGAAATCACTCCCGATAAGTCTGCGTGAATCTTCTTCACTCTGCAGTACAGCTGCATAGGCCCTACTCTGTGGCTGCGCCAGAATTTTTTCAACCGATCTCCCTTTATGCACTCATTTTGATTATTCCACTCTTTTGGTGTTCTAGACGACACCACAGTGCACAGCTGCTTACCTCGATTATCCACAGGTGCCGCCTTCCCTGTGAAGCCATCTGTCTTTTCAGTTGAAACTGATTGCTCCCCTCTTTGCTCCCATAGGCATTTGACACGTGTCCTCCATGACACTGAATCCTCCCAACGCCTCTGGGAGGTGTGTGTTATCGTGATCCCCATTCCACAGATGAGGACGCTGAGTAACAGAGTCTAAATGACTTGCCCAGGTTTCAACAGCTAAGACTAACAGCCAAGATTTCAAGTCCATGCAAGCTTGGTCCCAGGCCAGACCCATGAGCTCATCAGCCGAGTCCATGTCTTCCTGGTCTTATAACCCCTGTGGGCCAGGCGGGTCAGTGCCCTGATGGGCAGAGTAGCCTCTGGCTTCAGGAAAGGGATGTTGGCAAAGGAGGCACAGAAGGACCAAAATAAGTGTGTGGGCCGGTGCCTGGCACAGAGGGAGTAAAAGAGAAGAGTCCGCTGAGGAGAGAGAGAGAGGGTTACCGTCAGCCTCACACGGACTTGTACAATCAGAGGTGGTGTGGGCTTGGCTCCATTCATTTTGTGTTCAACAAACAGTCGATTCTCCTATAATTATTCTGACCTGTTTTTCTGCACATCCCCATTTCAGATCCCTCCAGATATAGGGCAGCGCCCCTGCATAAGGATGGCAGTGCCAGGAATGTCTAGGGGTGAATACAGAATTTATCTCTGAATTTAGGAATTAAAGGAACCCTGCCCCCACTGCTACACACAAGCAGAGAGAGAGAGGAGAGAATGAATATTCTCTCAAATGCATGGAATTCTCTGCCAGACCTGTAATGAAATAGCAAGTCCTTATATGGTCACCTCATTCTCTGTTGTCAGCCAGACCCTATGAATCCTCGGGAAGCCTGGCCAACCCCCAAACCCACAATGCAGGTGGGTGCAGCACATGAAGGTTTGGCTGAGCTGGTCAACATAGGAGTCCTTAGAGCCGCTTCCCAGAACAGAGAGGAGGCCGGCACACAGGGTGAGCCTGGAGACCCAGTGGACGGTTTGGGCCACCAGAGTCGCCGGTGGAAAGTTTCCTTGCAACAAGAGACTTCCGGTGGAGCAGAGCACGGAGGTGGAACAGCAGGGGCTTGACTGCACCTCCTAGAAGTTCAAGGGAAGACAGGATAGGACCTTATCCTGAACAGTGACTGTACTTCAAAGTCAAGATAAGTCTGGAAGATAGGTACCAAAATTTCTCGGCAAATTCTAGATGGAAAATTACAACAGATAAATACGGGCTGCAGGGTGGAGATGCATTTGAGATGGAAACTTAGAAGTGGATATAAATTAATAAATGGGCTCAGGGTGTGGAAAAGAGCATCTGAGACTCTGGTGTAGCAATAGGACACAGATCAAAGCATGTGGCTCAAGTAAACACAGGGGAAGAAAAAGCAGTTTATCTGATAAGAGTTATTACAGTGTTCCCCACGATGTAATAGAAGACAGCCATTAACAGTCACACTCGATGAATAATTTAGATGATCTGAGGAATGTTCACAGCAGAGTAAGTGGAGAAAAAATACAGATCTGTTGTGACATCACCGTGGAGGATAGTCAGAAGGGGCGCTTTTCAAAATACCCTATAGCGGAACTTCTGGTCATTTTAGTCCCTTTATTCTATTTTTCAACATCCTCAAATGAACGCACCTTACTCTTTCTAATTAAAAAAAATAAATAAATCTGTGCCCATTGTTTCTTTAAGACAGACGACAAAGCTGCAGCCAGGTTAGAACAACGGAAAGGTGTTGGGTTTTAGGGGAACGCCGGGCAGAGGCTGCGCTGGCGGCAGCAGGTGGCTTGCCAAGGACACAAACCAGAGGAAGCCAAGAGTAGTTAGGAGCAATTAGCCTAAGAGGCGCCTGGGTGGCTCAGCCCGTTAAGCGTCCGACTTCAGGTCATGATCTCGCAGTTCGTGGGTTCAAGCATGGAGCCTGGAGCCTGCTTCGAGTTCTGGGTCTCTCCCTCTCTGCCCCTCCCCTGCCCCTGCTCACACTCTGTCTCTGTCTCTCTCTCAAAAAGAAGTAAACATTAAAAAAAAAAAAAAAAAAAGAGCAATTAGACTAAGTTCAGGAGGGAAATCGTGAGGAGGAGAACCAAATCCAGCTGAGGGCAGCAACGGCAATGAGGACCTTCTCCGCCATCTCCAGCCACTTAACTCCAAGCCCCGCCGTAGTTACGGTGCCCAGTTGGCCTCCGTGAATGTTTGTTGAACGAATGAATGGTGCTGACAGGCTCATGGCTACTGTCCCCTTCCCGCTTCCCTCTGCTTGTAGAGCCCTGGCTACTCTTAATCCAACATATGTGAGTGGAGTAAACATCTCCCTTCTCTTCACAGTTTGTAATGGAATTGGGATTGGTGAATTTAAAGACACACTCTCCATAAATGCTACAAATATTAAACACTTCAAAAATTGCACCTCAATCAGTGGAGATCTTCATATCCTGCCAGTAGCGTTTAGAGGGTAAGTAGCAGATTAAGTCACTGGTAGAGAGGAACACAGAATCCACTTTGTTTGCTGGTAGAGATTGTTAATCGATAATCATTTCCTTGCTTGTTTTTCAGTGACTCCTTCACACGAACTCTACCTCTAGATCCAAAGGAACTGGATATTCTAAAAACTGTAAAGGAAATAACAGGTGTGTGCCGCTAACATATCACATGAACAGAAATAGGAAATCGGTGTTTTATAGAGAGAACTTGTAGATGTGTTCTCTTCTCTCTCGGCATAAAAACATCTCTTCCAAACGTCTACCACTAATGATTAATGCGTTCTTTGGTCATTTTCACAAATGCAATTTCCCTCACATGTGAGGGGTGAACACTTTAATCAAAGGCTTGAGTCATTCCGGATTTTGCATGAACATGTTTAACCCTGTGTCTCCTCGGCCCCGGCCAGCCATCCTGATGGCCCAGTGACTGTCACGGGTAGGGAAAAGAAGGGCAGAGTGCTGAGGGATGAGCACAGGCTCTCAAGCCTCACAGACAGGACTCCACGTCCCTGCTCGGCCACCAGCAAGCATTGGGTTCGTGACTGCCATCAGAGCTCCGCTGCCTTCATCCCTAAAAAGGGAATAATTTGACCTAAATATTAAGATTGTTTGGAAGTTTGGAATAAAGTAAGGAAAATCGGTGAATCTCTTTCTGTGTAATAACAGCTCAAGACATGGCAGTTGTCATCAAGGAGCCAGTTTGGGTCATCAGATATGGAGCCCAGCAAGGCTGCCCGGGCCAGGGCACCATGGGACAGCCCGTGGGGGTGGTGGGTGGTGGGAGAGAGGCAGGAAGGGACGGGGGATTCCATGGGAAGGGCAGGATGCCCGCTGTACAATTGTGCCTCAGCTTGCACCTCCTCGTGGGTAGGGTAAAGATGAGAAAACGAATCCAATCAGATGTTCACCTTTCTGGCTCCTAATCCAGTCTCTCAAGAATCCTAACATGTCTCATTAAAAAGGACTGTATATGCTGATGCGTGTCTGAGCCTTTCTTCTGCCTCTATAGGGTTTTTGCTGATTCAGGCCTGGCCTGAAAACAGGACTGACCTCCACGCTTTTGAGAACCTAGAAATCATACGTGGAAGAACAAAGCAACAGTAAGTTGACTCGAGCCAAAGCCTGGTAGATTTAAAAACAGTTTTCTTTTCAATAAGACCTACGGAATACTTGAAATTAGGCTTATACAGCCGTTACAGAGATCCTACAGAGAGCTGCCATCTGTCCCCCAGCCCCCTTGCCCCGTTGTTCACATCTCACCTAAGCATGGCACGAGAGGAAAAGGAAGACATTGGCATCAGCACAGCACTGTGACTCCACCACCAGACATCTGTGGTCTGTGACACCTGTGTCACAAAGCTTGCCCGTGAACGCCACGTGTCATTGTGTGGTCCAGGACCCCACGCTGCACTTAGTGGCTGTGTCTCCTTAGTCCCCTCCCATCTGTAACAGTTCCTGAATATCATCTTCTCATTTATGGCCTCGACAGTTTTAAAAGTCCTGGTCAAGTCTTTTGTAGAAGGGCCAATGTTTTCTCATGATTTCATGGAGCTCAAGCATGTTTTAGTAAGAAGGGCACTGAGATGATATGTCCTTATGAGCGCACCCCATCAGAGGGGGCTGGCAGACTTGTTAATAAATGATTTGTTCAGGATTTCCACTTTTCCAACTCTGATAGTGATATACTCCCATAGAAGCATCTTGAATTTAGTTAAGAGTCGTAACGAGTTTGCGGTGAGAAAGACTGTGAGAATTTCTTTGTCAGACCTGCCTTAGAAACAGTCTGATGCTGAGAACTATTCCTCATTAATTGTCCCTTAAAATGACTGCATAATATCATTCAATATTAAAGAAAATCCTGGGACGCCCGGGTGGCTCAGTCTGGTTAAGTGTCCTACTCTTGATTTTGGCTCAGGTCATGATCTCACAGATCGTGAGTTCGAGCCTCGTGTCACAGGCTTTGCCCTGACAAGATTCTCTCTCTGCCCCCCTCCCTGCACCCGCGCATGTGCACTCTCTCTTTCTCTCTCTCAAAAGAAATGAAGGTTTAAAAATGTATTAAAGAAAATGAGAAATACAGTACCCATAAAATATATACCGCTTTGTAAAAACATTCTTGGGTGTGCCTCTTTGACACTAACCATTGCTTCCCAGTAAGACCCCTTTGTTCTGAGTTCTCGAGAACACTTCTTTTGCCCAGGATTCCTACAGAGACAAGAGATTTAGATCAGTTTTCTTGAGTGACTGGAAAGTACCACTTGGCTTGGGTTTAGGAATTTACGCAAAATTAGAATTACTTTTTGACCTTTTCACATTTAATGGGAAGTCCAGGGATACACAATCCCTACCAGGGCAGGGTGATCGCTGGCTCCAGGTATAGCTAATCAGAGCCCAGTCTGCCCTGCAAGGAAGACACCAGCTTTGTCCCTAGGCTTCCGTGGGCACATGTTGAGAGAGAATTCCTGAACAGTAGAGCTACAGGTCTTCAACACAAGGCTCCTTGCTCTCCACTGGAGCTAGGTTGTGGGAAGGGAGAAGAAAGGGTCAGGAGAGAAAGAGAAACAAGGAGAGGAGAGGTCTCCACATTCAACCTTTGTCATCTCCTGCCTGATGTCTCCTGTTTCAGTGCTGCCTTAGCTGGTCCATTCCCTGTCCTGGTGTCCAGTGAGCTTCCTGAAAATGCAACTCTCTTTCCTGTGGTCCCCCGTCATTTGCAGACAACAACCAAGCTCAGGGGGTCCCAGGTCTTCTGTGCTCTGGCCTCCTCCACCCTCCCCAGACCCCTTGCCCAAGCCTCCTGGCCTCCAGATTTCTGCTCCTGCAGTTTCTGTTCTCAGCACCCATTGGGTGCTTTCTCACCTTCCTGTTCCTCCTGGTGGTTCAGGATTTCCCTCCTTTTAGTCGGAATTACTTTTATCCAGTCACTTGATGAAAACATGTTGATAGCCTTATAGAGTTCCAGCACAGACTTGGGTGGTTCAGATGTTTGTTCAGTATACGGATGGATGGTCAATGAATGGATTGATGGATAGATAAGTGGATGGATGGTTGGATGAATCCATGAATGAGTGGATAGATGAGTGGCTAGATGGATGGATGGATGGGTGGATGCATAGATGATAGGATGGATGGGTGGATGGATAGATAGAGAAGTGGATAGATAGGTGGAAAAATGGATGGAAGCATGCATGCCTAGACAAGTAGATAGACAAGTGGAGTGATAGATGGGTGAGTAGATGAATGAATGAGTGAGGAGGTGGGTGGATGGAAAAAATGAACCTATGATTTTTGAAGTGTATTTGAATATTTGAGGGGTCAGAACATGGTCTCAGGGCACCTGAGTGGCTCTGTCCATTAAGTGTCCAACTCTTGATCGACTCAGGTCATGATCTCACAGTTTGTTAGTTCACGCCCTACATCAGGCTCCATGCTAACAGTGTGGCGCCTGCTTGGGATTCTCTCTCTCCCTCTCTCTCTGCTCCTCCCCTGTGCTTTCTCTCTCTCTGTGTCCCTCTCTATCTCTCTGTCCCTCTCTCTCTCTCTCTCTGTTATGCCCTTGTTCTGTTTCTCAAAATAAATAAATAAACATTAAAAGAAAAGAAGATGCTTTTCAGTTCCCAGGCCAAAAAAACAAAAAAAAAAAAGTAGTAAATAAAATAAGGATGTTAACATTTGGTCACCTTCAGTATTCCACTGGGGTTAAAGGTAGTAAATGAACAAAGAACTAGCTTTTCCCTGGAGGAGCTTAAAAAAAATCTGTCATTTTCAAAAGTTGCAATACAGAGTTCCTGCCATAAGATTTACAATCACTGGGAGGAGGTTTGTAGTAAATATAAGGTGGTCCAGAAGAAAATAGAAATAAAGCTTTTAGTGATATGATTTTTCCCTCATTTTTCACAATGTCATTTTTCTTCCCTCCACTGTAGTGGTCAGTTTTCTCTTGCGGTTGTCGGCCTGGACATATCATCCTTGGGATTACGCTCCCTCAAGGAGATAAGTGATGGAGATGTGATCATTTCAGGAAACCACAAATTGTGCTATGCAAACACAATACACTGGAAAAAACTGTTTGGGACTTCAAGTCAGAAAACCAAAATTATAAACAACAAGGATGAAAAAAGCTGCAGTAAGTAATCACTTTGGTTGATCATGGAGATGGTTCACATGGGTCATTTATGTTGATCTAGAAGATTCCCAAACATTTTAACTAACATTTTTTATTCCTAAAGAAGCAAATTAACAGAAATCTATATAATCCTACAATGTGAAGTCATCATGGGAAGTTCATTGGAATTGTTTCCAGATCATTCACATTTCATAGGACGAATTTGCCTTGAGGTTTAAGCTGTCAATTATGTGTAATGTACAGAGCTAAATTTAGCATTAATTATTTTACCTTTTAGCCATAGATTTCTCCCCACTCATTTCAGCCTCTAATGATTCTAGCTAGCAACATGCATGCAGATAGAAAGGGCATTTTACAGTGACATTTCCTTGTCTGATTTTAGAGCCACAGGCCGCGTTTGAAACCAAGTCATGGGCATTGTGTTTTACTGAGACCCTCATCACTGGGAGGACCAGATCTGAGTTCAAATCCTGCCTCTAGCCCTTCTTAGCTTCCAGACCTTGATCAATGTACTTAATATCTTTAGGCTTTGGCTTCCTCATCCATGAAATGGAGACAGCAGTGATTCCCACTGCTAGTGAGAGAATGAAATGACATTCTGTATATAAAACTCTTGACACGGTGCCCGGCACACAGCAAGAAACCATAAACCTTCCCCGTGTCCCCGTCAGCTATGACACTCATCAGCGAAATGTTCTCGAGGTCCAGGCCAGGAACCCTTGACTCCCAGTCAGGAAAAGGGAACTTGCAGTTGGCCTCCAGAAGCCCATTTTGTGTTACCGCTTATAGCAGCCTCCCCGCCCACCCGCCCCGCAGCATGTCTGTGCAGCTCAAGGTCACAGAGAACCCAGCACCCCATTTATAGGTGCTACCTCAACTGGCCCCGCTAGTCATTGTCCTAGCTGACTCCGTGTGGCTCACTCTGTCTTCTCAGAGGCCATAGGCCACGTCTGTCATCCATTATGCTCATCGGAGGGCTGCTGGGGCCCGGAGCCGAAAGACTGTGTGTCCTGCCAAAACGTCACCCGTGGCAAGGAATGTGTGGAGAAGTGCAATGTTCTGGAGGGGTAAGGTTACTTTTTAACCCCTTTGTTTTGATAAAAAATAAGGCGATTATGATCGATTTACCGCTGTTCACTTTGATACTTTTCCCCTTGTTTTTGTTTGTTTGTTGACAGCTGTTAGCCACAAAAGGAAATGAACAAACACTTTGCATTTACTTAATCCAATCCACTCATTTATAGAGTCTCAGTTTGGGAAATATCTGATATTTTTCAAAGCCACACAAAGTTCCCAAGACAAATGGAAAAGTCGTAAGTGGTTCATGTGGCCAAGACCACAGCCACTTAGACTTTTCTTTGCAGGACATGCTTCCTACAGGATCAAAATATAGTAATACAAAGTGTATTTCCTGGTTAAATTTTGTTTTATGTTCAAGAAATAGCAAACAGTGCAAATAACTTGAAATATAGCCATGGGCAAAGAAACAATCATACAGTTTTTTTAAATGTTTTATTTATTTTTGAGAGAGCGATAGAGACAGCATGAGCAGGGGAGTGTCAGAGAGAGAGGGAGACACAGAACCTGAAGCAGGCTCCAGGCTCTGAGCTGTCAGCACAGAGCCCGACACGGGTCTCAAACCCACAAACTGTGAGATCACAACCTGAGCTGAAGTTGGACGCTCAACCGACTGAGACCCCCAGACGCCCCATGAAATAAACAATCATATAAACTTTGTTGGATTTATTTGTACTCAGTTAAAAGTACAGTCTCTTGAATCTATGGGAATCTTGATATTGATGTAAAGCTTTGACCACAAATGACTACAAATAATGACTAAAAATAAATTAATAGGAAAGTAAAATATAAGGATAGAGAGAAGCAGAGGCCTTTTTTCTTTTTAATTTAAAGAAAAGGGACATTTTGTGAGAGAGACAAGCTGTAGGAATTACAGGTGGCTAAAGGAAGCCTTCCTTCTTATTTCAGTCAGGTCTTGGGCCACAACATGGATTCAGAAATACTCAGGGGCTCCTGGGTGCCCGGTTGGTTAAACATCTGACTTCGGCTCAGGACTCAGGTCATGATCTCATGGTTCGTGAGTTCAAGCCCCACTTGGGGCTTGCTGCTATGCACACAGAGCCCACTTCAAATCCTCTGTCCCCTTCTCTCTGTGCCCCTCCCCAACTAGTTCGCTTGCGTGCTCTCTCTCTCTCTCTCTGAAAATAAATATACATGAAAAAAGAGAAATATTGAGGATCAGGGTGAGAAGACTAAGTCTAATTCTGTAGGAATCCTTTAGCAGAGAAGCTGAGTAACCTAACAGAGTCCTGTGGATAATTGACAGTGTTGTTTCAACAAGGAAGGAATCTGAGTGCAATCCTTACTGCTATGAATAGATATAAATCTTATGTTTTCCACATTTTTAAAGGGAGAGGGAACCATGCCTTTCGATTCGGGAACCCTGGTGTCTGGCAGCACTTGCTCAGTTTGCAACGCTGGCTTCTCCAGCAGGCATTTTGACCCAGAGAAGAAGGGAAGGAAAAAACAAACAAACAAACAATTGGGCGCACTTGGTTTAATTGATGACATAAGGGAAAACTTGAGACATAAGGAACACGGGGGCGCCTGGGTGGCTTAGTCGGTTAAGCGTCCGACTTTTGCTTAGGTCATGATCTCGCGGTTCGTGGGTTCAAGCCCCGCGTCGGGCTCTGTGCTGACTGCCAGCTCAGAGCCTGGAGCCTGTTTCAGTCTGTGACTCCCTCTCTCTCTGACCCTCCCCTGCTCACGCTGTCTCTCTCTCTCTCTCCTAGAAATAAATCATTAAAAAATATTTTTTAAAAAATTGAAAAAAAAAAAAAGACTTAAGGAACACGTTGCGGGGTGTAATTACTCCTTGTGTTTCCTTGTTCATGGGCATGAAGACCTGCAGTTGGTTACTAGGCAGCTTTCAGTCTTAATAGCTGTCACACTGTTTCGCCTTTTCAATCAAACATCATCTTCTTGGGGTGCCTGGGAGGCTCAGTCAGTAAGTGTCTGACTTTGGCTCAGGTCATGGTCTCACGGTTCATGAGTTCGAGCCCCGCGTCAGGTTCTGTGCTGACAGCTCAGAGCCTGGAGTCTGCTTCGGAATCTGTCTCCCTCTCTCTGCCCCTCCCCTACCTGCACTCTCTCCCTCTCAGAAATAAGTAAACATTAAAAAATTTTTTTTAGAAACATCATCTTAATGTTGACCCATACATCTTTGAGGAATAGCAAAACTATTACAAGCACAATTGTTCACACCTGTGTTCCGTACTTTGTTTTATTAATAACCATTGAGTAAGTCTTAATATCTCTCCTTCCTTTTCCTGTGAGTTAATCTACAGTTACCATTTCTTTCTAGCTTGATTTAAATATCCACGAATCTGATATTGGGGGGGTAGGAGGTCACCTTTAAGGACTATTACTTTTTTCATTTATTAGCTTGTTTACCTAATAGACAAAAACTGTGCCTTAGAGAAAAATGTAGGTAAGATGTTTTGCTTATAGATAAAGCTCGTGTATTTATTCAGCGAGAAATGACGAAGGATTCAGTTAACACAAATGGTTTATCATATTACAATAGAATCCTGGATTCCCTACTGTTAAATGTTTCCCAAAATTCTTTCTTGCATTTCTGAGAAAGGTGATTTGTGTCACCTGGAATTTCACACGGTTCCAGTGGGTTATAACTCGCTAGGGATTTGAATTAGTATCTCTAAAGATATGACACTGACCCGTTTTCTTTCTCCTCTCAGGGAGCCAAGGGAGTTTGTGGAGAATTCTGAGTGCATACAGTGCCATCCGGAATGCCTGCCCCAGGCCATGAATGTCACCTGCACAGGAAGAGTAAGGAGCACATTTGATGTTAATTCACTCACACATCCAAGGGACACACCTGTCCAGCAGCAGAACCATAACGATGGGCCAATGTCAGTCTGCAGCTGCCAAAGACAGCCAGCCATGCCCATACAGGGGCCTTGTGACCTCACAGCTGGGCCAAAGAGGCTGTGGTCGAGTTGACGTCCTCACGCAACCCACATTGCGGGAGCCCTCACCCTTTCTGTCCAACACCCTCCAACGGATCTAATGACATCTACTCTTTCACCAAAAACCAGGGATGCCTGTGGGAGGCTGGGTACCTCGACAGCCAGTTTTCACTGTTTCTGACATCTGTCACCATGTCATCATTGATTTGTCATCTTAATCAAGCACCATCAGATTCTTACTTAACATTCATTCACAGTTATTCGAAGAGCTTGTAAAGAAACACCTAGCAGGGTGCCTGGATGGCTCAGTCGGTTAAGCACCCAGCTTTGGCTCAGGTCATGATCTCATGGTTCATGGTTCGAGCCCTGCGTCGGGCTCTGTGCTGACAGCTGGGAGCCTGGAGCCTGTTTCAGACTCTGTGTCTCCTTCTCTCTGTCTGCCCCTCCCCCACTCACGCTCTTTCTCTCAAGAATGAATAAACGTTAAAAAAAAAATTCTTTTAAAGAAACACCTAGCAAAACTTTTCAAAGTTCAGCTTTCTACTTACATAAAGAGTGTAAGTGAGAATTCAGGTCTTCCTCACACCAGTGTCCCAATGTTGTTCGTTCTCAATATTATTTATAAGGAGTTCTGTGTGGCTTTGAGCTTCCACAGCCGTATCTAAATCTACTGATTACAAACATTTTTCAGAAGCTGTCTCTGAATCAGGCTGAAGGCTGTGTTTTGAGGTGTAGGCTGCTCCCAGGGAAGGTCACAAAGTAAACCATTGGTTTACAAGTTCACATGGTGTTCGGTTAAATTTTCATCACTGAGATAAGTCGTAAGTCGATTGATGATTCTGACTGAGTCATCTGATTGTTCTGGTTCAGGGAACGCTCAGTCTTTGGACAAAACGGAAACATCAGAGAACTCCACCAATGAGCACATCCTCCGCGACCAGCTGTATTTCACTCCCTTCATGCGGTGTGCAGGGCACAACGCGAGCAATCTCGTTTCACTTACTATGAGTTTTTTAAGAACACTCCGGGGGCACCTGGGTGGCTCAGTCGGTTAAGCGTCCAACTTCAGCTCAGGTCATGATCTCACGGTTCGTGGATTCGAGCCCCGCATCGGGCTCTGTGCTGACAGCTAGCTCAGAGCCTGGAGCCTGCTTCGGATTCTGTATCTCTCTCTCTCTCTCTCTCTGACCCTTCCTTGCTCATGCTGTCTCTCTCTCTCAGAAATAAATAAAAACATTTAAAAAATTTTTAAAAATCACTTAAGCCCATTAAAAAGAAAAAAAGAACACTCGGAACTTGGCAAACAGAATCAAATACACATGGTACACAGTCAGTTATGCACCCTCCACTGTCCTGCCTGCCGCCTACTTGTCTCTGGAGAAACACAGATGTGGGCTTTCCTCAGTCTTCCTTAGCAAGCCTAGCTTCCCACAGAGCTGTTACCTTGAGTTCAGATATGATATGCAAACAATGCCATCTGAGCGATGGAGACGTAAACGTACGGGTAGACTCATCAAGATTGTTTGGACAAAGAAACTTGCCCACAATCTGTTAAGTAGCCTCTCATGAAGCGTATAGTTTCTTTTCTGTTGTCGTATCGCAAATGCACTTGAAGTCAGGAAGCTTTCACGGTAGGCTGGGAACAGCGGTCACGTTAATGATGTTAGCGGTGGCAGTCACAGACGGGCTTGTTGTGTTTCCGCTTTAAGAACGTCTGTTGTTTGACTTTTTTTCACTTTAGGTATTATAAATAAAAAGTTACTTCAGGGGCGTCTGGGTGGCTTAGTAGGTTAAGCGTCCGACTTTCGCTTAGGTCGTGATCTCGCGGTTCGTGGTTCGAGCCCCGCGTCGGGCTCTGTGCTGACCGCCAGCTCAGAGCCTGGAGCCTGTTTCAGTCTGTGACTCCCTCTCTCTCTGACCCTCCCCTGCTCACGCTCTCTCTCTCTCTCCTAGAAATAAATAAAAATATTTTTTTAAAAAAAAAAGTTACTTCAGTTCCGAAAGAGAAGGAAACCTATATAAATGTCTCTCTCCTTCTTGGTGTAGGGACCAGACAGCTGTGTACAGTGTGCCCACTATATCGATGGCCCTCACTGCGTCAAGACCTGCCCCGCGGGCATCATGGGAGAAAACAACACCCTGGTCTGGAAGTTTGCTGACGCCAATCGCATGTGCCACCTGTGCCATCCAAACTGTACCTACGGGTGAGTGACAGCTCTTGCTGCGGCACCGACGACGCAGGACAGAATGTTTCCTATTTTAATTGTATGTCACAAGAAAAAAAGTCAAATAGAAGACAGAGGGTAGTTTTCTGATGGCACTAAATGATAGCGTGATGTGGCCTCTTTTACTTCATACTGGACTATGGTTTCTGCGAGATGATGCCAAGGTGCCATCAGCCTTCACAAGGGGCTCCAGCTCCGCACTCCAATTAGATCGAGGCTCCGTCCTGTCACTGACCTGGTCACGTCGCCTCTTCAGATGTAAACTGGCTTTTATTTCCCTCTGAGCTACTTCTGTGTCAGTGGCTTCCTCCTAGTAACCCCTGCGGCACCTTCAGAGGCTCCAAAAAAACACGCACACAAGACCAAAACGCTGCATGAGGTCCCAGCATTGACAATTTCAATTTACACTCACACTTAGCATAGTGTTCCCTTCTGGAGACTGGGGCGGGGGGCGGGGGGGAAGAAGGGGGGAAGCTAGTGATCGGGGAGCTTATCAGTGGTCCCTCAATTAGTGATGCCTTTTGTCATTGAGTTCTGGTTTCCCTAGGAGATAATAGAGTGTGAAATAGCGAGGCCTCCCGTGCATCCACTTCTGAAAAAGCCAGCGTGTGTGTGTGTGTGTGTGTGTGTGTGTGTGTGTGTGTGTGTGTGTGTGTGTGTGTGTGTGTGTTGTAGGAAGGAAAGCCCAAAGGCACTGGGGAGAAGGAGCAGGGCAGCTTGGAAATGAGGGAGGGAACAGACTGGGTACAAATCCCAGCCCTTGACTGAGGTAAAAATGGGATACTTGACAGGTGCCTCTGGCCTGTTCACATACTTGAAATGTAGTCCTTCCTCCTTCCCCAGGCCGAGAAATGGTAGTCTCCCCCATCTATAGCTCACACTCTCAGTGTTCTGTGCATTTCAGATGGAGGACATAGTGATTTGACAGTTTTATACATTAGTCCCCACCTGTCCCCAGAAGAAATTATTACATTACTGACTATATTTTCTGTGCTGTACTTCTCATCCCCATGTCTTATTTATTTTATAACTAGAAGTTTATACTTCTTAACCTCTTCACACATTTTACTCATCCCCCCACCCCCTCCCAATGGCAACCACCAGTTCTCTGTACTTATGAGTCTGTTGCTCCTGTTTATTTGTTCATTTGTTTTATTTTTTAGACTCTGTGTATAGGTGGAATCTTACAGTTCCGTCTGACTTACTTCAGTTAGTGTACTACCCGCCAGGCCCATCCATGTTCAACAGCATGAGTTGTCTCCTCCATTTCACTGGAATATTTTGTTTTCCTATTGGTGTTTGTCTTGGCAAATGTTGCTGTACTTCGAAGCCAATGTATTCTGCTTTTTTACGTCATCCTGTAATCAAAATAAGGGGTGGTGGCCTCCCTCACTAGAATGGGGACCCAGCTGCTCAGGAGTCATTTAAGACCAATGCTGTCTCTGTTGCATGTAAGACATTTCAGGAAACCAGCTCCTGTACCACCTCTGGATTCCTGGGTCTAAAATCATCACTGCCGTTGCCCTGCCCTGGAGACCCATCCTCACGCCTCTGTTCCTCCCCTCCTACACCTTAATCAGTATGGCTCTAGTGTTGGCCGCCTCTCCTTCGCAGCCTGTACTGACATTCTGCAGCCAGATATGAGACAGCTATGCCTATACCCTAAGGTACGCACCAACGCATTTCAGGAACAAAGGCCAGAGAATTTCTACTTTGCTCAATGCTAGAACAATCTGCGTCACAGAGTCCAACACTCAAAAATATGTGCTGAGTGAGTGAACGAATGAATACATACAAAATAAATAAATGATTAACCACTGTCCCCCAAAGTGAGATTCATGGTGGTTCTAATGATCTGAGAGTAGTTAAATGCACGCTGACTTATGATTTGATAAAAACTCTCGAAGACAAAATGGTAATGAAGTAGAATGATCAAAATGTGTATCTCTCTCTCAATTCCCACAGCTGTGTCGGACCAGGTCTTGATGGCTGTGCAATAGATGGGTAAGTGTTCTAGTTGTGTCCAGTGGCCCTTCTCAGAAAGGAACATACATTCTGTGTGCACAGATAATGCTTTCCTACATTTCTGATTCCCCTCTACCTTCACAGGTTCTTTTTTTTTTTCCAACAGATTTTTAAAACATGTTTGATCTTACTTTTTGGGTCACAGAGAGAGACAGAGTGCAAGCCAGGGAGGGGTAAAGAGAAAGGGAGACACAGAATCCAAAGCAGTTCCAGGTTCTGAACCAAAAGTGGGGCTCAAACCCATGAATGCGAAATGATGACCTGAGCCGAAATCAAGGGTCGACGCTTAACCCACTGAGCCACATGGGTGCCCCTACTGTCACAGGTTCTTATTTCTCCTCTGGGCTGGCATCGCATCCCAGCAGACCATTTTGCTGGGTGCACCCACCCCTCCTGTGCCTATTTCGTCAGTGTGCTTCGGTGGGGCTGCAGGATGTGAGCCCTGGGACCTATTCCATGTGGAGCTGAGACTCAGTACCCGGTGCCTCCTTTATGTGGAGTGGGTTTATGACTTCCGGGTTATACCAATTCTGTGAGAGCCTTCTTCTGGCTTCTCTTCTTTTCTTGCTTGATGACCCGGTAGACCCCGTCACAAACCTTCATCTTTGATGACCAAGCTCCAGCTTGGGGGGATTTTCTCCCCTTACTTCCCTTTCTCAACTACGGCTTCCGTTAACATTTCAATTCTGATTCATTTGCTATCCTTGCTTCAAGTGCTGCGCTGGGAAAAGCAGGATTGGGAACTGCTGTTTAGTCCCCTCAAGACAGAGTGATTTTATCAATGAACAATATCTAGTGGGGAAATAGAATGATGCACAAAGCACCTGTTTATCATTCCCAACATCCCCAACACTAACTAAGCTGCTGTCTCCTCCATTCCTGGTAGTGTTTACAAAATCCCGTCAACAACCTGCCCTTCGGCTCAGCTGACTCTTCTGCCCCCAAATCAGCCCCACCCTCAACTGAAACATTAAAGACAAATAAGGCAGTTTCTCGCTTCCTCTTTGCTGAGCCTACCGGGACATCAGCAAAATTTGTCCTCTCTCTGTGCCACTGTTCGTAGCTTCGTAATGAGGTTTTCCATCAAAGCCCCACCTGGAAACTAGCCAATGACCATTCTTTGTGATCTTTACTCTTTTTATTTTTTCTTCCTTTTTTTATTCACTCACCCTTACTATAGCTCCCCACGGAGCACATGCTCTGTAATCAATTATTCTTTATATCTTTCTTGTGTTCCTTTCAATATAATAAAAACTCATGAATCCAAACTGCATTAATTGGGGAGATGGTATAATGCAGGAGGTGATTTGTGCACTCACTGAGAAGAAAGTGTTATAAATATCATTGTCACGAAGTCCCTTTGACCCGCTTGTAAGCGATTTGTAAGGATGTTAGGATACTTAACGTGCTAATGATACTAATTAATCTTTGATAGCCTTTAACATCTCTTCCTGAAAATATGAAGTTTGCCAGAAACTTAAGTGGAATAGATACTTGAGAACAATAATTTTAAGGTTTTTTATATAACTTTAATATATATTAATCTTTGTATATTAAATTAATGTTAATAGTATTAATATCACACAATTAATATTAAATTAATACAGGTTATATTTCTAGAACTTGAAGATTGTATCACAGAATTTATAGAATCTATAAATATCGATTATATTTATAGAATTGAAGATTCTAAATTAAGGTCCCATGAATTCAGATGGTTCTTTCCTCAGTGAGCTCTAGAACCTGAATTTTGAGTTTTTGCCATCTCTGAATCAAGCACAACCTTTGTGGGAAGAAGAGCGTGGTAGAGTGGTTTGATGTTGTATGGTGACCTCACTCATTTATGACAATGATGCTTTTTATGTTGAAATCCTATCACATGATAACCTTCCCCAAGCTTATTCGTAAAGCATTCCACAAGGCTGGCATTCCATCTTGAAAACCAAGAACTCTTTGAAGAACCTCAACATTATGAAAAGGGTCCTCACCCAGGCAAACCAGTAGTCAATGCATGTCTTATGCACATGATGTCATGTTCTAGGCTTCATATGTATGCGGATACTCTGAGGATACATGCAAATTCATATAAAAAGCATTACTGAAGTCAGAGTTCCTTTTGGAATTATGTGGTTTCTTAATCAAATGATTAAAATATAATTGTTGGGGCATCTGGGTGGCTCAGTTGGTTAAGCGTCCAACTCTTGATTTTGGTGCAGGTCATGCATGATCTCATGGATCGAGCTCGGCTGGGTGTGGAGCCTGCTTGGGATTCTCTCTTTCCCTCTCCTTCTGCCCTTGCCCCGTGTGTGTGTGTGTGTGTGTGTGTGTGTGTGCGCGTGCGCACGCACACATGCTCTCTCTCAACATAGATAGTAGATGATAGATAGATAGATAGATGGATAGGAAGGGAGGGAGGATGGGAGGAGAGAAGGAAGGAAGAAAGGGAAGGAAAGGACAGAAGAAAGGGAGGGATGGAGGAAGGAAAGAAAGTAAAGAGAGAGAGAGAGAGAGGAGAGGAGAGGAGAGGAGAGAGAGTCTTATGGAGATGTCCAGATAATACCTCAATTTAAAACATCCAAAAAAAAACCTGGGGGGCAGGGCCTCTTATGCTCAAGAAAGTGGAAACACTTCCCTAGAAACTCTTTGGTTTCTTTCCTGTCTTTAGAAGCCACATGGTATCTATTTTCTGAGATAGTGTTAAATGATGTCAATGAATGAAAACATGCAGGAAATACATAAAAGGCTGCTGTAATGGCATCTGTCACCAAACCTCACTTTCCCATGTCTCCCCCTGGTTCCAGGCCCAAGATCCCCTCCATTGCCACGGGGATTGTCGGCGGCCTCCTCTTGGTGGTGGTGGTGGCCCTGGGCGTGGGCCTCTTTCTGCGCCGGCGCCACATCGTCCGCAAGCGCACGCTTCGCAGGCTGCTGCAAGAGAGAGAGGTGAGTGGGTGCCCAGGCCCCACAGGCGCGCACCGGTGCCCCCGTCCCCAGCACCCCAGCCAGGCACAAGGCCTCCCTGCCAAGTGTTGCCAAGTATTTTAAATATGGAATCGTATTATTATGCTTTCTTTCTTGTGAAGGAAAAACCAGAAAGAATCTCTGAATGCCCAGTTATAACTAATTAGTTGCATTTTGGTATCTCTCTGGAGTGAAATGCAGATGTTTCTATTGTAAGTCTCACGACAGGGACACAAGAGCCGCATGAGTCCCTTGCAACGTCCAGCACTCATGTACACGCACAGGAGAAGGGCCTGCGGAGAGGTGTCCGCGATTGCTGTGAAGGCACGTGTAGAGATGCTACTTTGGAAAATCCCATTGTCTACAGTAGTGCCGTTACTTTTTGAGCTCTGTTACTCACTCAGTTGGGTCTTTGGCCGCCATCTTTGTGTCCAGCAGCGTGTCAGAAGCCAAAGCCCCTGGGAGGAAGGACCCATAGCAGCTCACAGCATAGTGGCACTTGTGTGTGTCAGGAGACCTGATAGGCTAGCAAAATGACCAACCATATCAGAACTTTCCTTGCCAGAATTCTCTCACTCTGGCTAATTGGCTGGAAACAGAAATAGAAACTGCATATGTTGAAATGGAGATGTTCTGTTCGAGGACACCCATATCAGGGAGCCCCTGTCCCAACATATCTTTTCTGAAGTCCTTTAGAGAAGGTGTGCATTGCTCCTTTTGGGTGAGCATGGCGGGTTCTTGGTGCTGAAGCCCATCCACACGCAGCTGTGTCTGGGCCCAGCTTGCACCGCCTCCCATGGGGGCCTGAGCTGGAGGTGGTGACGGTCCTTCCTTGTCTTTCACAGCTTGTTGAGCCTCTTACACCCAGCGGAGAAGCTCCCAACCAAGCTCTCTTGAGGATCTTAAAGGAAACAGAATTCAAAAAGATCAAGGTGCTGGGTTCTGGAGCATTTGGCACAGTGTACAAGGTGAGGCCACCAGGCACCGAGACGTCCGGGGATGCAGCTTGGCGGGCATACTTAAAGTCCTGGGTTGTCCACTGTCTATCAAGTTTCTCCACTTGCTGTGTAGCTCAGGGTTTGGGAAAGTCCAATGTTCTCCCCAGGTTGTCAAGAGGAAATCTTTTTTTTATTATTTTTGTTAATGTTTTATTTATTTCTGAGAGAGAGAGAGAGACAGCGTGAGCAGGGGAGGGTCAGAGAGAGAGGGAGACACAGAACCTGAAGCAGGCTCCAGGCTCTGAGCTATCAGCACAGAGCCCGATGCGGGGCTCGAGCCCACAAACCGTGAGATCATGACCTGACCCGAAGTCGGACACCCAACCGATTGAGCCACCCAGGCACCCCAAGAGGAAATCTTTTATAGTCATGGTGGCAAATAAGAGGTCCTGTGAGGCCTGTACACAGGCAACAAAGTAATCATGGAGGACGGCCTTGACTTTGTAAAGGGGTGAGTGGCAGAGACGGAGTCAGAAAGGGGGCTTCTGCATCCAAATAATGCCCAGATCAAAACAGCTCTTAATTTGTTTTTCCTGAACCCTGTGACATCAAGTCTGCTTTCCATTAGACCTAGAGCCAGTATCTCAGAATTCTGGACAAAAGGATCCACGCTGGTTTTATAACTACCACAAGTTTAGGGGTTTTTATCTAACTACTCTGATTCATGGAACACACTAGCAAAAGTGCTGCCGAGATGTATGGCTCCCAGCCCTTGGGGGCCTTGGGGCGCAGAGCTGTGCTCAAGGTCCCCCGCCCTTTTGTATCGTGTCACCAGTAAAGTCCATGCATCTCGTGAGCTAGCATATTGCATAGTCTGACGATCGCCAGTTAATGTCTTGTCTCCCTCCTCGTCACAGGGACTCTGGATCCCAGAAGGTGAGAAGGTTAAAATCCCCGTCGCCATCAAGGAGTTGAGAGAAGCCACGTCTCCAAAAGCCAACAAGGAAATCCTTGATGTGAGTTTCTCTTTTGTTTTCCAGTTGTCCACAGGCCTGGCCACCAGAAGCCACATTTTAGAAGCCACACAATGCCCTGTTTTAGATTTTCTCCATCACCACCTTCTGAGCATTCACGTGTCCTGTCCTTCCCCCTCCCATCTGTAGTTGGTATAATTCCCTCTCAGGGCTTCCCCGATAGAGAAGACCTGTGTGCTCCATTCTGCTGCATCTCCCAAAAGGATACAAACTCAACAGTTGCTAGATGTCCACCAAGGGCCAGGCTCAGGAATAGATGCTTTGCACGCGAGGAACCCTCTTCATGAGTCTGTGGTGCAGGCGTTAATGCTCAGTATGCTTTGCAGCCATACAGAAGCTTTCTCACGTTTATGTGATTGACACAGGGTTCCAGCCTCTGTTTCTGCCTCGGAAGTGTCCATTTTGCTCCACCAAGTTATCTTTGAAATGGCTGTTTTTTGTTTTTTTGTTTTTTTGTTTTAATTTTTTTTTTTAATGTTTTATTTATTTCTAGGAGAGACAGAGAGAGACAGCGTGAGCAGGGAGGGTCAGAGAGGGAGACACAGACTCTGAAATAGGCTCCAGGCTCTGAGCTGGCAGTCAGCACAGAGCCCGACATGGGGCTCGAACCCACGAACCGCGAGATCATGACCTAAGCGAAAGTCGGACGCTTAACCGACTAAGCCACCCAGGCGCCCCGAAATGGCTGTTTTAAAGGTGCCTGGGACTATAGTATGGACACTCTAGAAGCTCTAGGGAGTGTTGCCCCTTTTCTGTACTTTGCCCCCAAAATAATTGAAATGTTATTTCCGGTGTCCCCCGTTAGTTTACGGGGCCAGACTTTGAAACGGCCACGAGATTATTTGCACGTCTTTACTTTCAGTCCCACTGAACTTTCGTCATCTTCTCTGGACCCTCGCTAGTCAGTGAGGGTGCTGCGTCCCCTTAAACAGAGGAGGGCTCAAAGAGGCCACCACGGAATGCGGCCGAGCCCGCTCAGGAAGATCCAGGGGACAAACCTGCTGGAGTGTCCTTGTTACCACCGTTGGCCTCTGCTTGCTGCGGGTTGATGCAGACCTTCGCTCTTATCCCACGGCAGAGCCAGAGAAAGAGAAGCTGGAGAGGCTTAGCAAGGGGTTGGGGAAACAAGTCAAAGAAAAAGAAAACCTACCGCCGAAAGATCTAGAGAATGTAGTTATCCTGCAGTGGGGACAGGAGGCAAATGTATACTCCCCAGTCTTGCATCTAACTCATGGGAGATAAGACCAAACAAAGCAAACATGCGCCTTTTAAAAAATGTCTCTGGACACAATGAGCTTCCCCGTGGCAGAACACTCTATACACTTCAGTTTTCCCCAGCAGACTTCCCTCCTTTATTATAGCGAGGATATTCCCGTTCTGGCACACCCTAAATTTAAAGATGAGGTATTAATAAATAAAGTGCAGTAGCAAATGGCACATGTTGAAGATTCGCATAGCAAGCAAAATTATCTTTCATTTCAATGGCTTACAAATTAATGTGAAGTCCAATTAACATACCGTCAAATCGTATGAACATAACTGCCAGACATATGTTTGTGAAGTCTCTTGACCTTGAACCCCCAGCTCCCTCACGTACACTGTTAAAAAGAACAACTTTGTTGCAGAGCTTGCTTCCTTCTTTCCCGTTGTGCTCATTGAGGACATTCTAATAAATCTCACAAAACAATGTTGAAATGTGAATTGCAGCAGTGTTTACGCCCAGAATGAGGGTGATTTTGAAGACGATAGGTGTGCCTTGGGCGAGAAGTCGTTTTCACTGAAAAGGACCTCCCAGACCCCTGAGCCTGGAGGAAATCTGCTTTGGTGGAGTAAAGGAGGGGTGGATGATTAAGAAAACACTGGAAAGTTTACAAAGCATGAGTCCCTGTTTACCTTTTGCTCTGTCTCCTGCTCGCTTCTCCCTCCATTTTGGGGGAAGTTTTGTTTGTTTTGTTGAGTTTTTTCCCCCAGGGTTACTGAGATATAATTGGCATAAGCTTAAGGGATACAACATGTTGGCCCGACTCACACATACTGTGACGTGATTACCGCAGTAAGCGTCCCTAGCATCCTCACCTCATATAGACACGATTAAAAAAGCAAAAGGAAAAGAAAAGAAAAGTTTCTCCCTGCTGAAGGTCTCTTGGGATCTACTCTCTTAACTTTTTTAGATACCATGCCACAGTGCGAACTCCTTTTCTCCACTCCCTGCCTCTACTGTTTTATTCCCAGCTTTGATTCTTGTTTCAACTGGACTCATCTTCTCTGATATCAGACATCCCTGTCACAGTTCATGGGCGACACACTCGAGAACTTGTCCTTTGCTTTTCTCGAAGCCCAGTGTGCCCAGAACTTACATGCAGTCCCATCAGGGCAGGGTGATGGGGAGCCACTGAAGGAAAGGAGGAGCCGGTAAAGGAAGTGATTCCGAGGCCACTTTCAACAGTGAGCTAAGGGCAAGTCAGATCTGTGACTGGACAGCCCGATGAGGCTGAATGGGTCCTTTGAAGTGCTCACACTCACTTGTAAATGGTCCCACTCACTCAATACTTGATAGTCTTCGTCCCTCACTGGGATCAGGCACTGAGACCCAGGACGCACACACAGCAGCCTCTGGTTTAAGCTGCTGCCTGTGGCTTAGTTAACCGGTACAGTTTCAAAACCATAGGGCCACCTTCATTCTTAAGGTTACGCATATGCCTTGCTCAAGGAGTTTAAAATCTAGTGGAATCTTTTCCCCAATTCTTTTTTTTTTTAATGTTCATTTATTTTGACAGAGAGCACACGCGCATGAGTGCATGCCAGTGGTAGAGAGGCAGGGGGGCGGAGGGGGGAGAGAATCCCTGCTGAAAGCAGGCTCCTCGCTGTCAGCCCAGAGCCCAATGCGGGGCTCAGTCTCACGAACCATGAGATCGTGACCTGAGCCAGAATCAAGAGACAGATGCTTAACCGACTGAGCCACCCGGGCGCCCTCTTTTCCCCCATTCTTCACCTAAAATAGTCCACAGCTGAAGGAGACAAGCGAGAAGGAAGGCATCAAACATCCTTTCAGCCACCGGGACAAAATAAGAGACATCCTTGGTCCCAGAGCCTCAGAGGCGCCCTGCCATGTGACTCAGGCTCGGGGGCTCTGAACTTGGTCTCCGCCTGCCAGTCGGTGCGCCCGGCCGGAGCATCCAGTCCACACACTGTTGCCGAATACCACGCATTCTTTCTGCAGGTCACAGTGCACCTTTGAGATTCCAAGATAAACAGCTCAGAACAAAGCTCGCTTCAACTTCTGCGTACACCAAACAGGACACACGACCGAACAGCGTCTCCATTGTACTTGGGGGTGGGGCGGAAGCGATGACCCAATTCTGTTGCGCTGTCAGATTTTAATAGGCCGGGGGACCTGGCAGGGCTCCAGGCTCTGTGTGGCCCAACACCCACGCCCCGTGCTCCGTTCAACGATCATACCTCCCCTCCCCGGTCCAGGTCAGCTCCTCGAGGCCCCACAACAGATGGGCAGCTCCAGCCGCTCTGGTTTGCAGATTTTCCTCCCCTCGAAAATGAATACAATATGTTTCCAAATCTCAACCAGATCTTGAGAAAAGGGGAGCGGCCGGAGGATTTCTCTGTGTTATGGTTGTACAGTTTCCCAGACTCGGGGGAGAGACGTGATCTGTGCTTCTCTGGCAATCGCGGGGCCTCTTAATTTTTCCATAGACTTTCCAGTTTAAATTTAGGGAAGGCCGTGGAAAAAGAACGCAAATGTTTATATACGTGCTGGGCATGTCACGAGGTCTCGAGCTTTCTGGTAAATCCGTGAGGCGGAGCACTCAACGAGGCATCCCAGGAGCCACAGGGGGCGGCATGTGGGGTGCAGAGGGGGCCACCCTTCGGTGGGCCCAGCTCTGGCACCGAGTGTCTCCACTCGCTTCCCCGGGCCTCAGTTTCCCTTTCAGACGAGGAATGGCCTCAGTAGAAATGCACTTGCGGGACCTTCCACTTCTAACTCCTTATCAGCAGCCCTTCTCCAAGATGAAGGGATGTTCGAATGTGCACAGTGGCAAACGCCCACCCTCCTCTTGGATGTTGTGGTGCGATGGTTATAACACAGAGGGGAAGAAACACCAGCGCTCCCTGTAAGGAGAGCCCCTCAGCACTCTGGAAATCATCCACACAGACATTAAAAACCAAGGGAATTTTTGTGGCTGTTGCCATTGGGAGCAAGGAACATGATGGCATCAGGTCCGTGTTGGGGACTGTGTGCATTGCCCTCCACCCCCAGCCCCGCGACCTGTGTCCTTTGTCTCCTCTGTCACCTCTGGCTCCTGTGATGCTCCCACCCCAAGCACCCCCTTTCTCCTGGTGGCCAAGTCCACATGCCACTCACAGGAGTGGTGGGAATATGAAAAAGAGCCTCTGAGCTCTCTCTTGCAGGCCACATGGTTCCTTCCACGTCTGGATTAGAGGTCTTTGAAAGGAGGACAGAATTTATGGGTGCAAAGTGAGGGTTCCCTAATTCTCAGACAGAAGAGAGGGCCCCGTTGTGTGCTCAGCTGGAAATGAAATCTGCTTCCTGCACTCAAGAAGAGGAGAAGGGTTAAAATAAAGTCCGTGGTCACATATCCGTGTCCAAAATGACACCCAGTTTGGGGCGCCTGGGTGGCTTAGTTGGTTAAGCGTCCGACTTTCGCTTAGGTCATGATCTCGCGGTTCGTGGGTTCGAGCCCCGCGTCGGGCTCTGTGCTGACTGCCAGCTCAGAGCCTGAAGCCTGGTTCAGTCTGTGACTCCCTCTCTCTCTGACCCTCCCCTGCTCACGCTGTCTCTCTCTCTCTCTCTCTCTCTGTCTCTCCTAGAAATAAATAAAACATTAAAAAAAAATGACACCCAGTTAAATGAGGAGGGGGTGTTTGGCAAACCAGCGCAGTTTTCCATCTTGAGACTGAGGCACGGGGTAGCGTCGACCACTTCTCTTCAGAAATGAAGCCTGGGCTGGGGGGCTCCGTCGGTTAGGCGTCCGACTCACTTTCAGCTCTCACGGTTCGTGGGGTCGAGCCCACAGCGGGCTCTGCACAGGCATCATGGAGGCTGCTTGGGATTCAGTCTTTCTCTCGCCCCTCTCCCACTTGCTCGCACGTGCGAGCTCTCTCTCTCTCAGCAAAAATGCATAAAAACCTCTGCGTGTGTATCTCCATTCAGTGAGACCGTCATGACCGAGGCGTAGGGCCCCGAGCACCCGACGACCTTTCAGACTGCAGCCGCGTTAGCCTGCGCCCAGAGGTCTTCCTAACACAGACCTCAGCGGGGCCCCTCTGCACTCAGTGTGCTGCTGCCGCGTGCTGCCTGGGCCTCTGTAGACGGAAGGCCTTGCTTCCCACCCACAGGGTCCTGTCCTCCACGCGAGGGTCGTTTCTCAGCATAGTATGTACGTAATAGACCCCGCATGAATGGAAATATCTGTTGCACTAAATCTTGCATGGGCCACCCTGTCCTCCACAGGGACACAGTCTGGACCTCAAAATCGTGTTTGTGCTTTGCTTTTTTTTTTTTTTTTGCCTGGAAAGAGATCTGTCTGCCTCTCCCTTCAGCCCCTATAATAGGGGGACCCGTCTCATGCTTTCCCTCCTCTCCTCCACGCAGGAAGCCTACGTGATGGCCAGTGTGGACAACCCCCATGTGTGCCGCCTCCTGGGCATCTGCCTGACGTCCACGGTCCAGCTCATCACACAGCTCATGCCTTTCGGCTGCCTCCTGGACTATGTCCGTGAGCACAAGGACAACATTGGCTCTCAGTACCTGCTCAACTGGTGTGTGCAGATCGCAAAGGTAAGTGGAGACGGAAGCCCACCCAGAGGGGTGTGCTCAGGGCAGAGATGCCCACCAAACAGGAGGCGCGGCTGCGCCCAGCCGTCTTTTCTGGGGATGACGCCGGCACTGGGGAAAGCCCCAAAGAAAAGCAGCAAGGGGAAATAAAGACAGCTGGAGAATCAACAATTAGGTTCTCCATTCTGAGATAACTAAGTGTGCCAAGAGGGGGTGTGTGTGTGTGTGTGTGTGTGCGCGCGCGTGTGTACCCAGACGCCCAACAGACACTCTCCTTTATTTTGAATTCAGTTGAACTGATTGCCTTTTGCATCAAATCAGTGCCTGTCCCACTGCACGTTGGAAATCTAATTATGCAGCTACATGGAACCAGTTTTCTCTCTATCAGGTGCTTAGTACGATTTGGTGGCTAACGTTATTTCTCTGGCGTTTTTTTGGTGAATATTATGGTCATTTGTAGCAGGGACGAGATGTGGCTTCCACCCACCCAGTCGGGACTTGATAACAAGGCAAACGGGGGAGCTGAGGCTGAGGCTGGGACTCAGAGGGCAGCGTGGCTGTGAAGACAGGGCGGGTGCTGGGGGCGAGACCTGGCAGGCGAACAGGTGCTTCTCCTGTATCACTGGGGCTCCTCACGTGCCCCCCATTAACAGGCCTGAGTGAGGGAAGGCTGATAACACCGAGGTGGCCAGGTGGCCCCACCTGTGTGCTGAGGGCAGAAGCAGAGCCATGTGCTGGGCATTTAACTAACCCATAATGGCTTCCAAAGGACTTTTACTTTAATCTCAAACCTCTCCTCCTTTTTTTTTTCATGTTTATTTATTTTTGAGACAGTGCAAGGTGGGGAGGGGCAGAGAGAAGGGGACCGAGGACCTGAAGTGCGTTCCGTGCTGACAGGCTGACAGTAGCCAGCCTGACGCAGGGCTCGAACTCCCGAACCACGAGATGGCGACCTGAGCCGAAGTCGGTCACTGAACCGATGGAGCCGCCCAGGCGCCCCTCAGACCTCCCCCTCTTGACTCCAGCACCGCACCAGTGACTGGCTGCCCAACTGGCCAAATTCTGTCTTCTCCTGGCAATCTTTTCCTTGCTTGAATGTGGGGAATTTGTAGGCAAGCCCCTTTCTGAGCGTGTATGTCATTGCCCGTCATCTCTCTCCGCAGTGGGGCAGGGTGGGGAGGGGCGTGCCGGGGCCACAGAGTCGGAGAGCCTGTCTTCCACCAGGCCTTGTCTGGTTCCTGCCTGCTCACATGCCCACCTCACCCCCTGGTGAGGCAACAAACTAGGAGTATGGCCCTCGGTACCCAGGCAGTCTCTGTTACCTTGCTTTATTTGCTTTTTAGCACATCTTGCTACCCGGGAAGCTGTGGCTTATGTACTTGTTCACTTGAGTGTGTGCGCACCTGCCCCATCGGGAAGGTGAGCCCCATAAGAGTGGGTGTCCTGGCCACACCCCCACCCCGGGCAGGGCATCCAGACCTCAGCACACCGGCGGCCGGCTTCTCCTGCCTGACTCAGGAGGCCCACAGGGTGCCGAGCGACCTTGCATTTCTTCTCTGATTATCTCGTGTCGACCCCCGGCTCCATGAAAGTGACATATGTGCCTCAGCAAGAATTGCCCAACACAGAACCGTGTTTACAAGTTAGCGGACTATAGATTCCGATCTCGGCGGCGGCATTCATTCGCCATGTGACCTCAGGCAAGTTGCTTGGTCTTCTTGTGCCTCGCCTCCTTGGTTTTCAGTGAGATTCAGCCATCCTTCCTCCCGGGTGGTGAGGAGGACCCCAGTTAGCCTCTGTGAAACATCTCCTGTAGCTCCCGCATGCATGCGGTACCCACTAAATGCTCCATTTCTTTCTCTGTATTTTGGCCAAACCGTGTTGGATCAATGACTAAAACACCGACTTCCTCTAGTTGTCCATCAGCCTTCATCGATTTGAGCTTTTCCAGATCTTCTCTCATTCATGAGGCTTGTTTTCCCCCCTCTCTCCTTTGCAACCCTACATTTCAATCTGCCTGACCACCAGAGTAGACAAAGATGAGGTGTATTTGACCCTAAAAACCAGCTCCTCCGACCAAAGTGGAAAAAACACACAAACCTAAATATGCCAGTAGCCACAGCAAGGAGGAATGCAGCTTTGCCTGGGCCCTACTATCGGAGTTACCAACGTCCCCGAGTTGAGTTTCCAGGGCCTGAAAGTTTTGCAGGATCATTCCCTATATAACATTAGTCACAATTTCAACTCGCTAATTGAAATCCACCATTCTGTCTGTTGTACTTTGTTTAGTTTTGCTTCATAGTGAAGCCCTTTCGGGCGGCGGCTGTGAACAGTCTGGGATAGATTTGCTCTCTAATTCAGAGGAGAAATCTCTTCCCGCTGGATTGAATAGTTGTAGTGATGGAGCGCCTGTCCCTTGAGGGAAAGGAAAATAAGAGTTTCCTCAGTTGTGAAGAGAGAAATTTGCTCTTGGGTTAGTGACTTTTTATCTAAGTATTAAACACTGTTTTTGTAAAAGTGGGACGTGAAACCACCCAGAAACACTTAGTGGCTGACCAGAAACTAAACTCGTGGCATTTTCAAAGTGGGATTCATTGACTTATAAATGTCCTGCATTGATTCACAAAGGCATGGACTCTCTTGGGGAGATTTCTAAATATTTGTGCCAAATATTGATGGGAGAGCTGGCCACTGTGAGGCAAGTTTATTTTCCTGGCAGAACTGCTGAGAAGACAAACTGTATCACCTGGGGAGAGGAGGGGAGGGGGAGAGGGAGAGGGAGGGGAGAAAGGAAGGGAGGGGGTCAGGATGGGACTGAGAGAGCAGAAGAGAGCCACAGCCCCCTCTCCAGACACAGCGAAAATGGATTCTATTCTCCGGCCTGAGGACAGCCACCAGCTCCCCCAGTCAGAAAGATTCTTGTTTCCTAAGCTCCTGGCCCATGAGGCCAGGTGGCTGCCATTTGCTGGGACTTAGCTGCCTCGGAAAGTATATCCACTCTTTCTGGCTACATAAGCCAGCTGGTAGGTCCGAAAATATATCAGACGGTGCAATAACGTCGTAAAATGTTCTCATCTGAAAGATCGTATCGTCCTATCATCTGTCTCTTGGAAAACTCAGAGCAACCTTCAGAGCATCCTTTCTACTGCACATTATTGCAAAGTCCTGCAGTAAAGGAAGATCTCCGGACTGGGTGCTGAATATGTGATTTTCCCAAACCTTTGGGACAAAAGAACTTTCTGGTCGCCTAACCCAGATTAAGATCGCACAGAGTTGACTTTTCCGGGAACTGGCATACGTTGTGGAGCCTCGAGGTCAGGCCCCAGTGGGGTTTGAAGATGGAAGGCAGGAGGCGAGAGAGGCTCTCAGAAAGATATGGGCCGTGGGACCATTCTCTGACCACAACTCTAACTGCACCAGACCACGCTTAGGTCAGTCGGTGCAACTTAAAACATTAATTCAAAGGTTTCATTTTTGGAGCAGGCGAGGGGATCACTTAGTTTGGTATCAGTTTATTTGAAGGAGCCCCGGGACTTTTCATGGGCCACACATTTGTCAGGCCGCCACTGCTTGGGAGCCGCTAAAAGGTGGGCGGGTCCATGTGCAGGTTATCAGGTCCAGGTGAGGAGAAAGAAGGTGATCTGGCTACCCTGATGTAGCCAGAACATTCCGGGCCACCTGTGTTCCATTCTGGGTACCCTGTCCTGAAACCCATGTTGACCTACTGTACTGTGGCCGTAATAGATGAGCAGGGACGTGAGAGAATGAAAATCATGCTGGGTGAGGAACTGAAAGAAGGGCTACAGTCCGTTAGTCTAAGCAGGCTGTTGTAGACACTCCATTCTCTGGAGCTTCAGACGCACAGGCCCCTGGTCCTGCCTGGGCTCTGGCCTTCCCCACTCAGGTCTGCTCCCTCTATGCTCCAGGTCAGGATTCATCAAGGTGAGGTTCAGGGTGCAGCCCAAGGGTGCTGATTCACCACTGTCCTCTGACTTCCAGGAGCTGATTCCCCTGCAAAGCACACTGCTCTGTAAACACCCAGGCAACAAAACAGGTCAGCAACAGAGCCACACAGCAGATCCGGTTGCCAGCCATTTCAGTTATTTGGGTTATTTTTTACCTCTTCTCGAATGATCCACAAAAGGTTACAGTTGAATTTAGTCCACCCAGATGATCATTTTGCAGGAAGTCATCAAAAAGCCAAAAGTTACCGGGCTCTTAAAATATCAAAGCATCAAAATACCAATGTTTAGATATTTCGCTTTGCCATTTCTTGGGCACCAGGATCAGGAATCGTGTGAGATAGATGTATAAATAAGATGAAATTTCTTATCTCCCCAGCTCATCAGCCAGTGAGGGAAACTGTCGGAGGCTGCACCGGCTCCGACAGGTCCAGGGGTCCCTGAAGGATGGACAGTGTCGGCAAAAGAGAATGAGAGAGTCCCGAGATTCTTTCTGATCACCAGGCAGGCATCTCTGTCTTGTCGGTTTTGGTATCGTTATTTTAAGGTTCAGCAACAAGATGAAGTCATAGAAAGGAATTTCTTACAATGGGAGGCCTTTTGTGATATCAATTAACAGAATGTTCATAGTGAAAACAGCATAACATACAAGTTAAATTGTATATAGATAAGCTAGGAGTTATTCTGTCTGGCCCTCAAGAAGATAAATGTTTCTGAATTGGTTTATTTGTGGAAACTACCATGGGGGCCCTAAATGGTCAGTCTTTGCACCTGGGTTTATGTTTTAGCTACTCTTATCTATCCTCATCCCAGTTGCCAGTGTAAGGGAGGGTGTTTGTGGAATGTAGGCCTTGAGGAAGGGACTGCTATGCTTCACCAATTAGCAAAGATATATGTAGTAACTTATGTTCTGCCCTGAACTAGGCTCTTTGTCTCAGGGCCAGGCTCAATTGTAACTCTTGTGTTCTTAACCCCTTAAGTCTTGGATCTGCAAGGCCCATAGGAAGAGCCTTTTGACAATTGCCCATTGAGCTTTCATCTAAAGTCTCTTTTGTAAAGGCAGGAATATGCTTTTCCTTATGAGGTATCTGTATTCAGAATATGGGTCTGATATGGAATATTGTGAGGCCTGGTCAATACCAGCAGGCTCATTTCCAGCATAAGCCAGTAGTAGCAGAAGAAGATACTAGTCTTCATTTCTCATGGCAGAAGCTGTGCAAACATTGGCATTTCCTTGCTGTGACTGCCATCCAAAGAGGCCGGTGCGGGTCCCGGCAGGAAATGGATCTCACAGCTAGAGTGTTGCAGGGGTGAGTGGTCAGAGTAGGAGAGCTGGGTGCGCAGAGGACTGACTCCCGCAGGCTGCCATGAAGAATGCACGAGTCCAGCAAGGTGGGCTCAGACCGTCAGCCGGGCGCCAGGTGCTGTGAGGACACTGGGGAGGGGGCAGGAGGGGGCGGTCAGGGGTTGGGCACACCAGCCTGTCCCTTTGCCTCGAGAGTTCTGAGCTAGAGACGTGAGTGGGAGGCCTGACCGCCTCCTGGCCGTGAGCACACAGTGAGAGGTGACCATTCCACAGGCTCTCAGGGGCTGAGGGCTAGGCTGCAGGAAGAAAGGGGGACAGTGGTGTGGAGCCGGGGAGGGGAAGGGGGGACCCTGCACACCCCAGCAAGAAGACAGCTTCTGGTCAAGAAAGCAAAGGGCACCTCTCAGGAATTTATTCATGATCAGACTTTTTGGGAAAGTGGAGCAGTCACAGCCTAATTCAAGTTTACGGCAATAGGGAGGGAGAAGGGAGGGTGGATTTAACGGTTACGGAGAAATGATGAAGGGCTTTCACTGGGCACCGTCCTGAGTTCTACATGGATTAACTTATTTAACCACCTGATGAACCCAGTTTGCATATGGGGAAACTGAGGCACGGCGATATGTAAGTCACTTGCTGAGGTCTTGAGCTAATAAGTAGCAAAATCAGGATTGGGCCCCCCATCAGCTTGTCCCAAGTCCACACTTTTATTCTTTTTTTTAAAATTTATTCATTTAAAGTCTAGTTAGTTAATATGCGGCTTCAGGAGTAGAACCCAGTGTTCACCACTTACACATAACCCCCGGTGCTCACCCTAACAGTTAGGTACCCTCCTTAATGCCCATCATCCATGTAGCCCATCCCCTACCCACTTCACTTCCAGCACCCCTCAGTTTGTTCTCTATAGTTAAGGGTCTCCTATAGTTTGCCTCCGTCTCTGTTTTTATCTTATTTTTCCTTCCCTTCCCCTCCCTTTATCTGTTGTTTCTTAAATTCCACATGTGAGTGAAATCATCTGACATTTATCTGACTTGACTTAGCATAATACACTCTAGCTCCATCCATGTGGTTGCAAATGGCAAGATTTCATTCATTTTGGTCGCCTAGTAATACTCTGTCGTATATGTACACCACCTCTTCTTTACCCACTCATCAGCTGTTGGGTGTTTGGACTCTTTCCATAATTTGGCTATCGTTGATAGCGCTGCTCTAGACATTGGGGTGCATGTGTCCCTATGAATCAGCATTTTTGTAGCCTCTGCATAAATACCTAGTTGTGCAATTGCTGGGTCATAGAGTAGTTCTATTTTTAATTTTTCAAGGAATTTCCATTCTGCTTTCCAGAGTGGTGGCACCAGTTTGCATTCCCACCAACAGTGCAAAGGGGTTCCCTTCTCTCCGCATCCTCGCCAACATCTGTCGTTGCCTGAGTTGTTCGTTTTAGCCATCCGGACAGGTGTGAGGTGGTATCTCATCGTGGTTCTCATTTTCCATACTCTTGATAGTACTTCTGTCGTGTCTCAGGGCAGAACCCACAGACCAGTGAGCCTGGCTGGTCTCCTGTCCCCTCACGGTAGGATGGTGGTGTCCTACGAGCCCTGCTGGGATCAGAAACTCTGACACTTTCTACCTCTTCTGAAGGCAGAAGAGGGCTAAGCTGTAGGTGAGCCACACTATTGAGTTTACTCGGCCAAAACCATCTGCCAACAACCTCTCCGCTTGCCACGTTGTGCCATTTCCGTGTTCACGATCACTGGACTCCTCCCCATGGCTGTTTATGAAATAGAACAGAAATGGATCCCATTCCAGCCTCTCACTCTGGACTCTTCCCAAGAGCTGTAGGATGCTACAGCCCTGGGGGAGAAGAGTCTGTGTAAATGTCAAACCCAACCACCCCCAGTCCTTTCTTCTTCCGTAGGTGGTGTGCCAGAAAAATCTTTAATATCCGTGTGAACCACGTCCCTGGGCTTCTCTTTTGTACACAGAGGTTCCAGGCTGGCTCTTCAAATCCCCTTCTAACCTTGGTGTTTCAGAATGCATCCGAGCTGTCCTGTCTTAATTAACAAAAATAAATATGTTGATTTAAATGAAAGAGAGGATCTCTTCAGGAAATGAGCCTCCCAGAGAGGCCCCACTGAGCCTGTGCTGATACTGCTTCCTGTGGGTCTCTGTTTAGATGGGCTCTTATCAAGTCTCTTATCTTTGCTGACTGGTTAAAATGTAACTTTGCGGGGCACTGAGATGGCCTTTTAAACTGCCTCTATAGTGTGGGACAGAGACTGATGAATAGAGTTTTATCGAAGTTCAAATGAGCCTAATCTTGCCGCCCCCAAATCATCTCTGATTTCAACCCCGCTGGCTGATTAGCTGGGCGCTCCAGAGGATGTAAAGGGCTCTTTCCTCCCCGTTCCCAAGCCTTCTCTGAAGGCTGATGTTCTGAGAAAACGTCACAATTTATTAAAATGGTTCTGGTCCTTTAAGGACCGGAGGGGTGGAGGTGGGGCTCAGGTCAATTTATCAGGTTTACATAAGGCGTGGACTTACTCAGTGGCACAGGGCCAAGGTGCTGGGGGTGGGCGTTGTTTATTTGGAGTGTCTTCGACATCTCAAGCAGCCTTTGGCCAGTATGCCGGTATCAGTAGGTCGCCTCAGCAGGAAATTAAAACTGGGTCCAATCGTGGTCTTAAGGACCCAGAGCCCAGCCTCTGGACCCTCTGGGGTGGCTCTCTAGGCGGTCCTGTGGCTGCCAGGACCCCGGCACCGGAGGGGCTTTCTTTGGAGGTATATTTGAAATGCCCGGCACATCATCAGTGTTCACAACTGTCCACTGCTCTGATCACTCACTTATTCTTTCTTTCATTCATTCATTCATTCATTTTTCAAGGCTTTTGTGCACATGTGTCCAGTGGACAGATTGTTAGGCATTCCAAGGGGCAGACTGAAAAGTGTGACATGGGAGTGAAACGAAGCTGGCAATTCTTTCTGACGTCCCCCCTTGTGGGTCCAATGAACTCCGAAAGCACGAATTTGAGATAAAGCGCAAGGGACGGGGCAAGGTTGGCTCCGTGTGTCAGGACTTACGTGCGATTATTACTCTGTGAATGCGCCACAGCGACATGATCCCTACCACCAGCGAGGTCTTCAGGAAGGTCTGGTGAGCAGCGCAAGCCATGCAGGGTGGAAGGAAAGAGAGAAAACAAGGGCAAGTGGGGGAGAAGGAAGGAGGGAGAACAAGTGAGCTAATACAGCCTGGAATGCACATGCCGCGCTAACCAGGCAAGATGCCAAGCTCGATTAACCCTCTGGAACGGGTGAGAGTAGCCATATTTAATAAATAGTACATTTAATATACTTACTCTGGTATCAGAGGCAGGAGAACAGAGCAGGGTCCCAGGAACCGAGGGAGAAAGGGAAGCTGATGAATGGAGCCCCCCGTGAAGGGGTCGTGGCGACAGGTGACAGGGCGTCGTGAGTCAGCCTTCTGTTTGGAAGTGTTTTCTCAGCTTCCGTTCTTTCCCTCTCACTCTCCACATGCCATTCCTAAATAATGATCCCTAATTTGGAAGCTGTGTCAGGGAGAGCCTCTTGAGTGGACACAAGCCGTTGACCTTATTTGCAGCACCTGAGAAATCTTAGAACGGGAGCACTTCAGTCAAACAGCATCTTAAACATTCAGGAACTTTCTAGATCATACAGCAGAGAAGGCAGACATGGGGATGAATCATTTTCTTCCCCAAGGAAAGAAAAGCTTTAAAAGGCCTCAAAAATAGCCCACAAAGACTAATTCCTGGTAGCGTCTTCCTAAGATCCTCCTTTCCTATGATGGTTTGCTTTGCTCTAGGAAGAAAAAAAATGTTAATGTCCCTTCGTTAATAATTCTTACCTAATATCCGTGCAAAAGGAAACAAAGAATTTGCCAAAAGATCTGGGAATCCGTCCCTGTCTACAGGCTCTCCCTGCCATTGCCCCAACATGGAAATCCCACCATAGCTACGAGTAATGCAAGGCCAGGGAGGTCCATTTAGTTCCCTTTCATGCCTTCAGTAAATATTTTTGTGCCCGTCTTTCCTGGGGAGCTCATGAGGGTCAGCTGTAATGGAGGTTGGAAACCTGGCCCATTCTCCCGGCTGGAGACAGAGAGAGAGAGAGAGAGAGAGACATTTGTGACTAAGTGGGAGAGAATGTGGGACAAACATAAGATGTCTGCAGAGCTTAGCGGCTTCTCCCGCTTGCCAGCCTGGCCCTGCACAGAGGTAAAGGCTGCCAAGCTCATGTCAACAGGTCGAAGCTTGGGAGGGTCCCAGGGAGCTTGGCTGAGCGGGGCAGGCATGGAGCAAGAAGGAGTAGCGGCCGGAAGCGACCCCCGCCTCCCAGCAGGAAGCGTGCGTGACAGACCCCAAGAAAGCTGTGGGCAAGGACAGGAGCTGAGGGGTAGTAGTTCTGGGAATGCAGGTGTCAGGCACTGTGCTAGGTGTTTCTCAAGTCTCCTTTCTTTCTTTCTCTTTAGCACTGATTCTGATTACAACAGAATGAGGGCGGCAACCTGAACGGGTGGGAAGGGCCACCTTGTAAAAGCAAATGCAGTATCCACGTGACTGCAATTAAAAATATATATATACCAAACTGGATGGGGCGCCTGGGTGGCTCAGTTGGTTAAGCATCTGACTTCCGCCCACGTCATGATCTCAGGGTTTGTGGGTTCGAGCCCCGCGTCAGGCTCTGTGCTGACAGCTCAGAGCCTGGAGCCGGCTTCAGATTCTGTGTCTCCCTCTCTCTCTCTGCCCCTCCCCTGCTTGTGCTCTGTCTCTGCTTCAAAAATAAATAAAGATTAAAAAAAATTTTTTTTAACTGGGAAAAAAAAAAACAGCCTTCTCCTTTGGTAGGGAATCCCATTAGGTAGTTTAGGGAAGTGGGAAGGGAGCATGGCTTCACACCTCCACCGAGAAGCACGGCTCCGCCCCAGCCTGGTGAGCCGCATTGCCTTCCCTGCTTTGCAGATCAACTAAGCACAGGGAAGGGACCCCAGTCCGGACAAGCTGCCAGCAGGTCTCAGCCCCACAGCAGGCCTCTGGCTCTGTCACTATTTAGTAGGTAGTTACTGGTGTTTGGGGTGCAAGTTACTGTGTCTCTCACTTCTCTCAGGGGAAGCACGCAGATGGGTGTAGACACAGCCCCGGACACAAAAAGCTTAGAGTCTGGTGTGATGATGGCCTCAAATCCCTGCGCACAAGCACCAGCCCTCCTGGGGGGGTGGGGGGGCGCCTTGCCGTCTCTACGTGAGCCCAGGTCTGTGCTCTCCAGGGCAGTGGGCTAAACCATGCATTCCCTCACTGCACGGCCCCGTGTTTCAGGGCATGAACTACCTGGAAGACCGGCGCTTGGTGCACCGTGACCTGGCAGCCAGGAATGTCCTGGTGAAGACGCCACAGCACGTCAAGATCACCGATTTTGGGCTGGCCAAGCTGCTGGGCGCCGAAGAGAAAGAATATCACGCAGAAGGAGGCAAAGTAAGAGGCTGCCTGGCAGACCAGCAAGCGTTTTCTTGCCAGCAAATTGACCCGTGTAGGGGACATCCTTAGAACGTTCTGGGTGAGGTCACAGCAGCTGCCCCCGATACCTGGCTCTAGCCAGGGTCTTCTTCTGGCAGCGCAGCCTGCAAGAGCTGCTTTAAGGGCAGGATTTGCCAGGAAAGTGAGTCTAGATGGTTCTGTCCTGTCCACAACCATGAGCCAGCTCCATCTTCAGGTGACCGTTAGCCAAGGTTAGGTTCAGCCTCCTGCTCCAGGACATTGCACCCTTCAGAGGAGCACCTGGGGAATGTCACAGCTAATTTGGTGGCACACAGGTATTGAGGACATCTCAGAAATATGGAACCCCCTCCCCACCCTGTGCTGTTCCTCGAGCTCCCCAGGGTCTCTGTGACTCTTGTAGAGTTGGCTGTCTGCTCCCAGACAGGCTTGGGGGTCCTCTCTCCCAGCACTGGGGGTGCACGTCCCCTGCTTGGCCCACCAGAAGTTCCGAATCAGCTGTACCCCCTCGTGAGCTTCGCACTGGCCTCTACGGCTCCAAGTGGCTGACCTCTGCAAACCACCCTAACCATGACCTCTGCAAACACCCCTAAACATGAGGTGGCTAGGACCACGGTGCCTGGCCAGGGTCCCCAGCCCATGCACCCAGCTCACCAGGGCAGCCCCCAGGTCTGCTGAGGTCCTGAGCTGAGGGTTTATGAAACCGCATGTGGGGACCAACGGAACAGCCCTGTCTTCTACCAGATTTTAAACTTGCTCCTGGGGTCCCAGAGTGCAGGGGCCTGGCTCCCCCACCTGTGTCACTCGTAATTTGTTCCCACGTGGTCTAGTTTTTTTTCAACAGAGGGAAGCTAACGGTTACCTAATTCCTTTGTCCCTCATCATTCCAAGGTGCCTATCAAGTGGATGGCTTTGGAATCCATTTTACACCGAATTTATACCCACCAAAGTGACGTCTGGAGCTATGGTGAGTCAAAATCTTGATGCTAATGAATGCGTACTGAGACTAAGTCGGCTTGTATGGTTTGTTGATTTACATTATATGCTCTGTTGTCCAAATACTATCTTCCGAGACAATGGCTAATAATAGTGTCATCGTTGCTGTCTATTATGCTAAGAGCAGGACAAAAGAAATTGAGTCTAACTACCACACTCTGTGTCTCTGGATACATCTGTGAACTTGTCAAGAGGAGGTAACGGAGAGAGCTTGGACTTAGGAAATGCCTGTACCTGCGACATCAAACTGATCTTGACCTCTTGCCACGGATTTGAAGTGAACCAAAGGCAGATGACAAATGGGGATTCATGAGGAAGAGTTTTTGGGTAGAGAAATGAGGTTTGGGGATGGACTAACTCAGTGGCTATTGTGTCTTGCAGTGAATGGTGGTCTTTGTGTACCAGAGAGAATGACTTGACAAGAGTGCATTGTGCGGATGTGTCTGGGGAGAAAAAAATAAGCAAGGGAAATAGTTATTGCTTGCGGTTCTAGTGAGGATAGCTCATCAGGACTGATTCTCTGTTTTCCCCTCCAAACCCCCCCCACCGTGGCCCTGCACAGGCCTGTGCCCCTCCTCGCAAACACTCCTTTCCCACTCTTGCCTCATTGCCTTGTACGAAGGACGTCCGGAGCCTACAAGGGCCTTGCCACTTATGAAATTGTCCCTGGCACGTTTCACTAAGCACCTGCACCTGTTCACCATCCACCCTCACAAGCCCAGCTATCTGCTGGAAGGCCGCAAAACAGCTCATCGAATACACTTACCTATTATCTGTCTGTTTCCACTGTTTATCAATTTCCACCATTATCTGTCTGTTTCCACTATTAAAGCAAGGAATGAAGGGAAGGGGCCACCCCCCTCCATAGAAATGGGTATTTGGGGAGAGCAATATTGAAACAAATTCCCAAGAGTAATTTAGTTATTATCACAAAAACAAATCATTCAGGATATCATCCGTTTAGTGTTTTTTTCATAGTATTATTAACTTCCTAATATTCTAAATGTACTTTAATTTCACGGATCTTTGTCTTCTGCTAAGAACGCAAGCTTTACAAAGACAGAGATCTCTGTGGGTGAATAAGTGAATTTTTACCATGCCTGTGAGCTGAGCTGCCTGCAATTAATGAGCTAGATGAGGAAATAAAGCTATTCTGATACCTTGTTAGTTTAGTCATTTCCAAGATATGTCTGCTCCCCAAGAGGGAAGGGAGGAAATGCTTCTTTTCCTGATCCTGAATCCCATCCAAAGGCATCCCCCTTGTCACCTCCCTCCCTCAGTGACACCAGAGCAAGAGTTGCTGTGGGTCTTTTCTCTTCCTGTTCTGCACACACATTCATCTATTCTCCAGACGACAGGCAAAAAATACTTTTAAATGGCAAGAGACTTTTGCTTTTCTGGTTACCATCCCTCTTTGGTTTTCCACATATGTTGCAAATAAGACCTGAGCTCCTCAGCACAGTGGGTCAGATCATAGTCACAAGGGGTCTGGCCCGTCCAGGATCACGTGGCCGCATTTCCCTCCTTGCCACTGATAAGAGCCAACTCACAGTCCATAGCTGGTCCGCATTTGTTGAATAGATGAGCACTCTCTCAAATTCTGTGACTTAATACCTTTGAATGACCATGACCAGGACCAGAGAGTCCGCATCACCACGCGGTCGTGTGGGTTTCATTTCAGTGGAAAGTGTGTGGTCAGTGATTAGGAGAGTTCTGCTGTCACTGGCAGGACACTGGGATTGTTAAACCGTAAGCCTGAAGTTTTAGTTTAAAACACATATCCTGTTACACATATCCCCTAGTCTCCACTCAAGACAAAGTATTTTAATAAATTAGGAATGTATGTGTTGAAAAGAGAATCTGCCCCGTTTCAGGCCCACTCAACAGCCACGACCAGGTATATATGCTACTTTCTCTTCCAGTATTTGTTCCAAAACCTGGAAAGCTTGACTTCCCAGGGGAATTCAGTGTGCACATTTAAACCTTTTTTAATGTTTATTTTTGAGAGGGAGCACAGGCGGGGGAGGGGCAGAGAGAGAGGGAGACACAGAATCCAAAACAGGCTCCAGGCTCTGAGCTGTGAGCACAGAACCTGAAACGGGGCTCGAACCCACGAACCCTGAGATCATAACCTGAGCCGAAGTCGGACACTTAACCCGACTGAGCCCCCCAGATGCCCCTCAATGTGCATGTTTAAACACAATGTCTAAACCTAGTTAGAGGAGAATTAATTGACTTCATAGATCTGGAGATGAGATTTTATTTTTTCATCCAGTCCATACTGACACTGGTGAGGAAGGACAGAAGAATCTGCTTTCTCGCCCCTGGACCATTACTTCCCTTCATTTTTCACTGCAGCATGTTGTATATCCAGTCCCTTCAGTTCGGGGATGGCCTCTGGATGATCCAAGCAGACCTGTGGTAACACGTACCCAGAGGCCAGCTCTAAAGAAAGTCTGTCATCAGACCAACTGGATTATCAGGAAACTGCCAGGATCCTATGTCTCCCCGTGTAGTCTGGGCTCAGTCCCACCGGACTCCTCCCTCAGCCACCCCAGTGCTCCTTTGCTGTCCAGGTTTCTAGAGCAGAGAATTCCATCAAGGGAGGCACAGAGATGGAAGGATCGTCAGAACTCAGGGATGGTCTGGAAAAACACCCAATTCTAAAACTGCTTTGATTTTTTGTTTTGTTTTGCTTTTTAATCATGATAATTGATCACTTTTTGAAATAAAAGGGATGTTGTTTTTAGGTTTGTTAAAAAGACTATAGGGCTTTCTGGTTTCTAGTTTTTATTATTATTTTTTTAATTTTAATGTTTGTTTGTTTGCTTATTTATTTATTTGAGAGAGACAGAGCGTGAACAGGGGAGGAGCAGAGAGATTGGGAGATGCAGATCTGAAGCAGGCTCCAGGCTCTGAGCTGTCAGCACAGAGCCGGATGTGGGGCTCGAACTCACAAACTGCGAGATTATGACCCAAGCCGAAGTTGGACGCTCAACCGACTGAGCCCCCCAGGCGCCCCCAGTTTTTATTATTATTTCAAAACGTGCAGGGTATACAACCTTGCTTGTAGGTGTCCGTCTTCCACAGATCCAGGTCTCTTAGGGCAGGTGTGTGAGTGTGTGGCTCCTCCCTTGCACAATAACACATATGTCATTACAGTGGCTGTGTTGTCATCGTTGCTGTTACTAAAGTTTACCATGTATTGACCACTTACTACTCACCTGGCCGTGTCTGAACATTTCAGTTGTGTTATCTCCTTTGATCTGCACAACTATGTTCTAAGACACATGCTGTTATTAACCCACTTTACCAAAAGGTAAACTGAGGCTTCTAGCACTCAAGCTAATGGCCCAAAGCCACAGGAACATGGGCTTTTAAATGTTAGAATCAGTTAAATGATGACTAAAGACAAGGTGTTGTGATTATTATCATCTCATAAAGCAACGATTTCATCTTCTCAGGAGTCACCGTTTGGGAGTTGATGACCTTTGGGTCTAAACCTTACGACGGAATCCCCGCGAGTGAGATCTCGACCATCCTGGAGAAAGGAGAGCGCCTCCCACAGCCGCCCATATGCACTATCGATGTCTACATGATCATGGTCAAGTGTGAGTGACTGCTATGGCCATCCACTCTTGCCTAGCTGGACCGTAGCACTCAGAGTCCCTTGTTGTGGGTCAAACATTGAGACCTCGGATTCTCTGAAAAAAATGCTGTCAGATTCTTTACAGCAGGCGCTCAAATCCAGGAACCTCTGTACATACCCCTCCCAACATTCTTCAGGAAGCACTTGCTTGACCCATTGAGCACTGTGACCTGGCACGTGCCCATGTTTGCAAGCAAGTAAATAAAATCAAATTCCTCCATAAGCCATTACACCAAAATATCCTAGTCTCTGAGTTGCTCATGAAAAAGGCGCTCTGCATTTTGGGGCCTGTTACCGGAGAGACAGAATGTTTTTAAACGGCCAACAATGAGTAAGCACATGAGGCCCACAGAATCAACATGTGTGCCTGGACTTCAGCCTTTCAAATAACAGATCAATGTGCGGTCTCATGCAGTGTAGCAAGCACACATTTTAATCTAAGTAAGAGCGTGTAATGTGATGATGCTATTATTCCCTGAGACCCACGAGTTCAGTAGGCTCAGAAGGTAACATTACTCTTAGAAAAGAAGGGAGCATAGGGAGTATGATAGAGCGCAGTTGATGTAAATATTAATGCCTTTCTGAACTTCAGACCACAGAGTTAACCTACTTTAACTTCCTTGCTTTGGGCCACGGAATCTGGGGCCCAGAGAGGTTACATGATCCATCTAAGGTCACTAGCAGTCTGTCCTAAAATAGCTTGACATCCCGCTGGTAGAGAGTAAATGTGAACCCTCGAGATGCGAGGATTTCCAGCTGAGAGCTGTTCCTCCAGCCTGTTTGGTCTCGACTTAGATCATTGCGTAATCCAATGTGCTCGCGGGGTGAACAAAAGAGTCCTAAGGAAGACTCGGGAACACCCCCCTCGCTTGCGCGCTTGGTCACTGAACATGTAGGACAGCGGGAGTACCAGGGTATGCAGTTCCCAAACCCTGAGGCTCTTAAAGTCCCTAACTTGCCCTAAATTGAATCTAGTGTCTAGCCTTGCGAGACTGTCAAGTGAATACAGATGAGCATGAACGTCCAGTGAGGACTTTTTGCCGGAGAGCCTGAACGCCGGGCTGCCTACAGTCAGAGCAGTTCACAAACAGAGCCGCGTCCACGGCTGCTGGGTCACTGGTGGCGAAACTCTCGGAAGAGCAGCCATAGAAAATTAGAGGATGATTCTGTTGTTCTGATTCCAATGTACTGTGGCCCCCTGGGTCTGTGGATCGTGATCAGCGCTCGTTTGCCAAGACAAAAACGTCCTCCACAGAGATTAGGTTTCTGCATCCCTTATTTGGCTACAGGGAGGCCACTGTAAATGCTCTCATGAAGCAGGGCCACCTACATCATTTCTTTCAGCATCTGACTGTAATGTTTTCCTCGTTCCTTCCCCAGGCTGGATGATAGATGCAGACAGTCGCCCGAAATTCCGTGAGTTGATCCTCGAATTCTCCAAAATGGCCCGAGATCCCCAGCGCTACCTTGTCATCCAGGTACCAGATCACGGTCTGAACTTCCGCTGGGAAAAGCCCCTCTGATGGGCATCAGATGTCACCGTGTTCCATCGCGGGCCGCCCCAGCCTCCCTGTCTCCCAGGTCCCGTCCTTAAATCCTCAGCGCACTATAGCGAGCCTCAAACTACGAGAGGAGTTCGTGTGTGGTGCCTCCAACTTCATTTGCCATTCCCTTCCGAAGTCTAATATCCAGACACCCCCTTTCCACCTGTCATCTTTATACTTCAGAGAACCAGAGCCGTAGCACGGCCTGACGGAGAAGCAGGACTTGGTGGCTTCAGATCCCCGACTCTCCACTTCCCACTTTAGGTTAACAAAACCAAACTCACGGGGCTGTTTTAATTAAGTCAGTGAAGTAGTAAATGTAAAACATATTGCATAGGACCCACAGGTTCTGCTTAGCACTTTCAGGTGTGCTTGGGGGTGGGCGAGAGGAGGTCTGCACACACCTCCGAGCAAGCGATTCTCTGATGACACCATCCAAGTGTCTCTCCCCAAATCTCCGTGTGTCCACCAGCCCGGAAGCTTTCTGAGCCTGGTCCTTCTGGCTTTTTATGGAGCCTTCTTTAAACAGGCATGATTGATTAAAACGGATTCCACCTCCAGCCCCTCCCCGCTTCCAGGACATCAGGGGTGAGGCTGATAGTTCCAGTCCGTGGGTGTGTGGTCCTAAAGCCACTCATTAATGTAGCAAAAGACACCTTTGCAGAGCTCATCACTTAGGAAATGCCTGGAGTTTAAGAGTTCTGGTTAAGAGTAGGGACAAATTTTTATTGTAAATTATCACAGCACCTTACAGCAGTAAATGCTCCTGCTCCATCCCTTTCTTCTTCCTCTTAAGCTGTTTCTGTTTTATTCAGGGTCTTTATTTTATGTTATGTTTATTTATTTTTTTTAAGAAAGAGAGGGGGTAGAGAGTGTGAGCATGCATAAGCAGGGGAGGGGGCCGGAGAGAGGGAGAGAGAGAGAATCCCAAGCTGGCTCTGTGCTGACATTGTAGGACCCATTGCAGGGCTCGATCTCATGAACCGTGAGATCATGACCTGAGCCGAAATCAAGGGTCAGACACTTAACCCATTGAGCCTCCCACCCAGGCATCCCTCATCCAGGGCCTTTTAAACATCAAAGAACTTTTAGTATTTTAACGTCAGTAGGAGAGGGAAGGAAGCAGCTAGACTTCTGAGAACCAGGGTGATTTTATATAACAAAATTGGCGACCAAATAGGCATCCCTGTTTGTGACCACAGATCCCTACTCCCCCAGGCAGGAAGCAGACTAGCACCTCTCTGGGCCTCACTAACTGTCTCAAAATCTCTGCACCAGGGAGATGAGAGAATGCACCTGCCAAGCCCTACGGACTCCAACTTTTACCGCGCCCTGATGGACGAGGAGGACATGGAGGACGTTGTAGATGCTGACGAGTACCTCATCCCCCAGCAGGGCTTCTTCCACAGCCCCTCCACATCCCGGACCCCCCTCCTGAGTTCTCTGGTAGGCAACGTCACTCGCGCTCGAGCTGTGTCCACTGGTTTGAATGACATGTTGAGGGAAAACGATGCCCCTCTGGTGGAACTTACATAGAGACAAAGAAGTAAATCTTAACCAAATGGTCAAGCCAATGCCAGAATGAACCAGTTACGTGTATTAATTATTTTATCGTGTTGCCACTACTGGATCATAACCTTTTTAGATCTACCAAGGACTGGAATTAAATCAGAACGAAGCCTAGTTTTCTCAAGCTACTGAGTGAAGACAAAATTAAGCACCGTTAATCATATCCCCTAAATGAGACCCACCATTCAGTGGAAATGGGAGAGAATAGGCAAGCGTACGCTATGCAGCTTTTTGGTTTTTTTGTTTATCTTTTGTTTAACTTTTTCAGAGTGCCACCAGCAACAATTCCACCGTGACTTGCATCGATAGAAATGGGGTACGTATGAACACGCAAGAAACCAGGATTACACCACAGCTCTGGGTCATGGCTCCCTTGGACATAGAAAATGCCCGTCTTCACCCAACTGATCTTGCTTTTTTCCTTCCTATGTCTCCTTCCTTTCTTCCCTGGGTGGTTTCTCTGACCCCTTCCCTGAGGCCAGTAGTAGCTATGGCTCATCGCAGTGCTGCTCAGTGTGTGGTGGGTGAACTTGGGGCAGTGCCATCACCAGCAGTTTGTGAGAGATGCAAACTGTCCAGCCAGTGGCCTGGACCGACTAGAATAGGAATGCTGGGGGCAGAGCCAGCCATCTGTGTTTGAGCCGGTAGGTGATGCTGACGCTCGATCATATGAAGCCTTGATCCAGACCCATATTTACCAAGAGAGAAGCGACCGGCCACATGGGTCTACTTCAGTTTAAAATGGTGACCACACTGAAGAGAACAGATGATGGGACATTTCCATCGTTGCCAAAAGCCCTGCTTCAGAGCACTGACCAGGTCCTTGCCACTCGCTCTGTAGTGTGCGGGCCGGCAGCACTGGCATCACCCAGGGGCTTGCCGGACATGCAGAGTCTCAGGCCCTCCCTGGAGCCTACTGAGTCGGAATCTGCATTTTACAAAATCTCAGGTGATTTTTATACACATTGAAGTTGGGACAGCACCGACTAGTAACCTTGCCTTATTCCCTCCCCTCAGAGCTGCCCCCTCAAGGAAGACAGCTTTTTGCAACGGTACAGTTCAGACCCCACTGGCACGTTGATCGAGGACAACATGGATGACAGCTTCCTCCCAGCGCCTGGTGAGTGGCTAACCCCGGAAAGGGTCGTGCGGCTTCCCCGGGCAGGAGCGAACCCCCGGCCACTGGTGCCTGGAGTGTGTGCTTCCTTCAGGCTACCAGGCGTGGGGACTCTGGAAAATTCGCAGACACAGTGAGTGAGAGGCAGAGAAATACAAAACGACTGAGCACACGTGCGGGTCTTTGTGAGGAGTTCAAGCCACATCCAAGTCGGAGGTGTGCTTTTAGAGTCAGTCGGAATAATTTGAAGTCCTAGAATTCAAGTCCTCGAATCTGAAGCAAGCGTCGAAGATGTGTGTATGCGTGTGTATGATTGTGTGTGTGTCAATGAGTGTGTGAGCACATGTGACAGTTTTGATCCTGGCTCCATTCTTGGCCTATGAAATATATTTTCTAAATTTTTTTAATGTTTATTTATTTTTGAGACAGAGCGTGAGCGGGGGAGGGACAGAGAGAGAGGGAGACACAGAATCTGAAGCAGGCTGCTGTCTCTGAGCTGTGAGCACAGAGCCCAACACGGGGCTCGAACCCACAAACCCTGAGATCGTGGTCTGAGCCAAAGTCAGACGCTTAACTGACTCAGCCACCCAGGCGCCTGAAACGTGTATTTTCTTAATCTGAGCTTTATCCCCAGATGTTCCGGACCTCGTGTACACATCTGCCTCAAGGCCGGCCATCCTTTTGCAGACTTTAAATTGGCAGGAGACAAACGTTTCCACCACTTTGAGCAATACAGAAAGGAACATCATTTATTTTGCAGCAACAGCCAGAGAGTCGTCCCTGCGGCTGTCCCTAAGCTTGGGCTCCTCGGGGAAGAATGTTGATGGATTCAGATCATCCAGCAGAATCGTGCTTGGGACGACGGCTTTGCTGATTACTTCACCTCTGATTTCTTTTCCATTCCAGAATACATAAACCAGTCCGTTCCCAAGAGGCCTGCAGGTTCTGTCCAGAACCCCGTGTATCACAATCAGCCTCTAAATCCAGCTCCTGGCAGAGACCCTCACTACCAGAATCCCCACAGCAACGCGGTGAGCAACCCGGAGTATCTCAACACCCACCCGACCTGTGTCAGCGGTGTGCTTGACGGCCCCGCGCTCTGGGCCCAGAAAGGCAGCCACCAGATTAGCCTGGACAACCCTGACTACCAGCAGGACTTTTTTCCCAAGGAAGCCAAGTCAAACGGCCTCTTTAAGGGGCCTGCGGCTGAAAATGCAGACTACCTGAGGGTAGCAGCACCCAGCAGTGAATTTATTGGAGCATGACCACAGAGGACAGCATTGGCCACAACAGTCCCCGATGTGTCAGCCCCTGGGTCAAGCCACGGCAGCTCCTCCAGTGCTGATAGTCATGCCCGCATCAACTCTTGGACTCATGGACGGGGTCCGCCATATTTGCTCCGATGGACCCATCGAAGGTGCCCCCACCTTGGATGCACTTTGGGGAAGTCTCTGGGACATTCCTTTGTTTTCAAACTGTGAGGCCTCCTCAAAAAGGTGTCCAACAAGAATACCGTCTCTTTGAGCAAAAGTTCGCCTTGCAGGGAGATACATCTGAGGAAGACACCTGTATAAGGAGTTTTATTGCTTGGGGGCCCTTGGGGTTTTTCATTGTCATTGTTGATGTTGTTGTTAATGGGTGTTTCCATGAGGAAGAAGCTTGCCCGTGACAACTTGCTGCTCTGAGTTGATCTGGGCCCAACTGTGACCAAGTAGCCAGGGTCGGCGTCTTCCAGCTAACATTTGATTCCACTGACTCTGCTCTGTGATTCTTCCTCTGCAAGACAATTAACAAAACTAGAAGTGCTCTATGTCCTGAGCAGGACCTACTGGTACTGTATCAAATCATAGCAGGTACGAGAGGATAAAGCCACTCTGAACCCTTCCTGACTGGAGAAGAAATGGCGGGGGGAGAACTCTTCTTCGGACTTCTTTTTATACAAGTTCCTTCACGGTACTTATTCTCCATTGGTTGTCTAGTGTTTTCTAGTTAGAAGTATTAGACTTACTTGTTTCTTTTCCATTCCACTGAAACCCAGTATGCATTCCCTGTCGGTAAGAGGAGATGGTACATCAAACCATATCCAGATTAGCTCATATTTAGACCAGTAGCCTTCAGTCAAGGTGGAACAATAATGCAAAAGCTCACATGAGAACATGGCTCTGAGATTTGAGTCTCAGAGGAAATACATCAAGTCCCTTAGGGGTCAAGGAGTGGGCGTATATCAGGACACTATAGAGGTAAAGCCATGCCTAAAACACGTTTAGCCTCCCACCCCCATGCCCCACTATCAGATTAGGCTACTTACAGGAGATAATTTTCTTTTTATGTCACTTTAGAAGATTTTTGCTCAAAGGGTACTTTTTTCCTCTCTGGTGAGCTGCCCTCAAAGCCCCTCGTCGCTCTTCGGGGAATGAAGGGACCCAGGCTCTGGGGCCCTATGCAGGCGCATACTTCAGCCCTCGCCGCTGGGGGGCGCACTTTATAGGTGAAAATAAAGATGACATTATATATAGAGGAATGAAAGTGGTAAAGATGAAATCAGAGTCTGAAATTGCTGACAACGCCTTAACAACATCTACGGGTATTTTAGAAAAAAAAGTTCCCCCTTAAGACAATTACCCTGTTATTGGAAGACGCAGTGAATTTAGGACGCGACGTGTTTTTCCAACCTGTGTCCCAGCAGTCTGATCAGTTCACAGCAGTGCTTTGTGCATGGTGTTTTAACCACTCTTACTCAACATCCAGCTTATCAAGGGAAGAATGTTGCAGACAGTATTTCCGGCCAACGGATGTGTTCAGCCACACACACACACACACACACACACACACACACACACACACACACACAATTGTCCTTTGCTGTTAAATTATTGACTCTCCGGTCCTGGCCGAACAGCCTTGTTACCAAAATATTGATCTTGTCCCAATGGTATTCAATTCTCTGAAGCAAGTATCCCGGCCCAGCGTAAGCACTCAAGATATAATAAAAATAAATAAAACATAATCCCTGATTCCAAGAAAGTCACAATTTAGCCCAGGTAATTGACTCATACATGCCAACCTTAAAGCAACATGATGGATGCCAGGCAAGATAGGTCAGCCGAGCACAGACAGCACAGAGCAGGGGATAGTAGATGGATCCTTCTGGGGGGACCTGGAAGGCTCCTTGGGGACAGAGTGGTGGAGCTGCGCCAAAACATGACCAGGGTCTTAGCCACAGGAGAAATGGGAAGTATGTTCCCAACAGACGAAAACTTGACCAAGAAAGCATTGGCCAGAGGAACCACTAATGACGTGAGGGAAAGGCTGCCATAGGTCGTGTTTCCAAGCTGTCCCTTTAAGCCTGGGGACTAGCCGGTAGCTTTCCCCAAGTGCCCTACACGTGGGTCCTTCTGGGAATCTGAAAATGATTCGTGAAAAGATTAAACATCGTTCTAAGAATCTAAAATTCTGTGCCATTGTCTGTAAACCACTTTTGTTACTTATTCACCTCAGAACATAAATATTTTGGTCAGAAGTTTGTTCAGCCCCAGGGAATGGAATGATGCGCATTTTGTTACCACTTACTCGTCTAGAAGCGAGTGACCGATGAGAGGAGCAACTGAATGTGTCAGTCCGACGGCAGCAGTTAAATCCTAGTATTTTTGTAATTTGCAATATTTTACTATAACATAATAAAACAGCAAAAACTATTCAAGCTTTTTCTTTTTTGTAGTTCAGTTTTCCTGCACCACGTAGAGTTGCTCAGTTCTCTTCATTGTAGGACTGCGTTTCCCAGAATGTCCTCACTATGGCCCATCAGGGAGATGCGAAGGGGGCTTGTAGATGCTTCAGAGCCTGGGAATACAGAGCCCGGGTCAAGGGCTCCGGCCATCACTGTGGGCAGACGAGGAGAGGACTCCCCACAGCATCAGTATCTCCAGTTCGTGGCCCTGATTGGCCAGGCTTCAAAGCTTCTGCACTGTCTCTTCAGTTGCTCCTTGTTGACACTGGGTTCGAAGACCCAAGAGAGAGCCTGTTCCTTCCTCAGTCAGTTCCTGGAGACGTTCCCCATGGCCCCACCTCAGATCTGGCCTTTGGAAACAGTTTAGCGAAAAGGAACAGCTGGAAGCGAACACTTACACTGGGCCGGGGTCCTCACATGTCTCGTATAGACTTTAAGGGGTCCCTGCAGTCATACTCTATGAAAAATGCTCCATCACCTCACAAAGTAAAAACGATGAATCTTCCAAGTTCCAGATTTGCCGAGTCCCGGTTGTCACTGGTTTTATAACCAGGAGCACTGCGGAGGCACCGTAATGCTTCCCCATTAATAACAAGGCTTAGGTATTTGTTGAAAGAGCTTCATTTAGGCCTGAAAGATTCTGACTTAATTTGGCTCAGGTGCAGCCTGGGCTTCTCAGAGCTTCCCCAGGTTATTCTGATGAGCACCAAAGGTTTGGCAACCACTGGTATAAAGGAAAGGCCTGTGGGGAGACCTGACCCTTGGCTGGGGCATCCTGCTGGCCCGTTGCACGCTTGCCAGACCTCGGGTTACGCAAGCAGGGCTGAAGCTGTTGGGTTATGGTGACTCGCAGATCTCACCCTTGCTGCCAACCAGAAGCATCTGGTGAGCTTAAAAAGAAGGGGCAGGGTCCCCGCAGACCATTGTAAGTGGACTCTCGGGGCCTCCCCATGTGATCCCAGTGGGCAAGCAGAGTTGAAACCCTCATCTCTAAGACGACCTGCAGATGTCTATACCATGCCCCGAAGTCAAGGCAGAATTAGAAAAGCCTGAGTCAGGTAAAGGGAGGTGGTTGAGTCCTTAGTATTCCCGAGACTTGGCTGCTAGTGACCATTCCAAAGCCTCTAATTCTTGGTCACCAGCAGCTTACCCTAAAAGTGGCAAATACCCAAATCAGAGCCTCAGTAAAGCTCTGAAACCGCTCGCGTTTTCTAAGAAGTTAGAAAAATCAGCCTCTTCTGCAGGGAACAAGGCGTTCGCTCCAAGTGACAGCTGGTGGAATTGCCCTCGACCGCCTACTTTGCATTTCTTTCTTTTGATAAGTGAACGTTTTTATTACAACCTAATGATCTGTTTATAGTCCCTTGCCCAGGGGCTGTAAAACCTTACTGAAAATAAATCCCTGCCTCTATTACCAGCCCCACCTTGTCATATCAGGGGCATACATTTTTGTGCTCTGAAAGACACCTTCAGATAGGGTTTGTAAATGTTAGTCTATTTTTGTAACTTGTTTGAAGACGATTCGCCTCTCATGTAGCACTGAACTATGTAAGGTAGGTTTTTAGAACAACTCATTTTTCTACTAAGAGTTAGGAAGAGTGAAACGGAATCAAAATTGGAAACTGAAATCTTTGTTTGAAGGGATTTAATTTATAATTTAAGCACGGGAATTCTCTTCCTTATAAAAAGGCACAGCCTCATTTCAGAGCTAAGTTAGGTCATTGTCCTGATAAAGAGGAATCATGCTTTTTATATTTATAAAATGAGAAAAGGTAAAAAGCACACATGGTTTAGTCTTCCTCTAACACAGGCTCTCTCAATGTTAGAGGGAAAGAATGACTTTGTAATCGCTATCACCAATGCAACCAACTGCAAGCTACACCCTATTCAACTGCCAGCATGATCCTGTTGATGTAAAAAAAAAAAAAAAAAAGCAATAATATAGCACTTTGTTGGCTTATATATACTAATCTGACTTTGATACAAATTATTCTATTTTTATATTTACACTAGATATGCACTTACCAATAGGCTAGACATATCTGCTGAGCCCTAATAATGTACAGCATGTTTTGGTTACTCAGTACGGTGGTGAAGTCCATGTTTCTTTCCCAAGCCTTCTCATGACCCAACCTGCCCATCCCAGAAAAAGTGTTCTCAGTCCCTGGCTGCACATTGAAGTCCCTTGGGGAGCTTTTGAAACTAGTAAGTTCCAGCCACACCTCAGACCAATTCGATGCAAATCTGTATGGGTGAAATCCAGGCATCCGTGCTTTGAAAACTCCTAAGGGTCATTCTGATGGGCAGCCAGGGTTGAGAATCACCAATCTAGGTGTCTGGACAACTCAATGCTTCAAGGACCTCAGTGCCCGTTGCTGGGGAACAGGACTATGGGTGGATGGAGGCTCCATGACAAGCTGCCCAAGCACTAGAAGGGCGAGGTTAACCAATTGATGAAAAGGGAAGGAAATATGGAACAGATACCTGTTTCCATTTCCCCTATTAAAGGTGGGCCGGTGGTATAATCAAGATAGGGAGCATGCTTGCTGCTGGTCCAACCAACATGGCACCCGCCCACCGTAACCAAGTAACCTTTATTTCCCCGGAAAGAAGAAAACATTGACATATCAGTTATGTTGTAAAGGGGAGACACAAAGAAGATTGTGTAAGTAGCTGAAAGGCTTTTACAAAAACAAAAGTTCAAGAAAAGGACTCTTGCTTTAAGACACACTTTTCTCTATTTTTCATAAATTGCATCTGGGGAAAAAAACCTGAAGCAATTGGGATTGTTTTCATGGTTAAAGCTTCATGGCCATGGTCACAGGTCTGTCCTGTCTCCCGACAGAAGTTCTTACTATGCATTTCCACTCTATCGCCTAGCATATAACACTTCAAGGGAAAGCATAAATATATTTTTCTTAGGTGCATTTAAGTATTGTTATTTTTAAAGCCTTTTGACCTGATTTGGTTACAAAATAAGATTATACTGTAGCACCATCTCTTGGAAATGAAGAGATTCTGTAGATCTGATGCCTGATAATCAGGGTGAGCATGTCTGGTTCTCAACAGAAAGCAATACCTTCCTTTCTGAAACAAGCACCCAATAGCTTTATGGCTTCTATATACGGTACATCTTAACAATGTAAAGTTTTGCTGTGATGAAAGCAATATGTGTACAAATGGAAAGCAAGATTCTCTTTCATGTGGTTTACACTGTTGATCAGAACATGTGGATTGTATATGGAGTATTAAAAAATTAGATGTATATTGTTCATTGTTCTTGACTTATAAGTACCTTATAAATAATAATATTGTATCCTTTGTTAACAATGCAGTGTTGACAGTAGTTATTAACCATTTCTGACCTACTGTAGATGTTCTTTCCTGATAACTTTTTTAAATTACTTAATAAACTCTATTTTCAGAGCGGCCGTAACTTCAAACACTGAACAAATGAGCAGAAAGTACAGAGGGTTCCCATAGCCTCCCTGCCCCCACTCCAGGCTCCACGCTCTCCCGTCCACACCCAAGTGGCCTGGGAACTTTTTAATGTTTGGAGGTTTCCCGTGTGTGACTGGGGCTCCTCAGCGCCGTGCTGTGTGACGGCAGCGTGCATTCTGACCGGGGTCGGTAGCGTCTTGGCACTTGCTGCTCGGATCTCCCCTCCCCTGATTTCCTTCATTGCAGAGAAACACACAGCCAAGAGGGGAATTCCTTTATTTTATTTTTATGTTTTTATGCATATAATTTATTGTCCAGTTGGCTTCCATACAACACCCGGTGCTCATCCCAAGAAGTGCCCTCCTCCATGCCCATCACCCATTTTCCCGAGAGGGAATTCCCTGATGTTCGAGACTTTTCTATGGCAGGCACCAAAGCCAACAGAAGTTTTGTTGTGATTCTGCTAAATCACAAACGCTAGAAGCCTGAGGAATGAAGAAGGCAGACGCTTGTGTGAGGGCACCCTCCTCCCCACTCCGGGCTGCACAGCTTACACCTTACCATCTGCCTCCCCTACATCTGAGGGCTTTCTCAGTCCATGAGGACTCTGCGAGGCAGAAACACTTACATCCTATGCTTCCTGTGAGCCAGGAAAGTAACTCCTAGCACGGAAGGAAATTGTTCTGCCAAGGTTGAGGTAAAAGTTCTGTAAGAACCTAGTTCTCCAGCTAAGTACTTGAGCACATAAGGGAATAAGCAGTTTTCTCATGTGTACTGACCACAGGGTGAGAGTCGGGGGAGGGGGGGCTGAACCCCTCTCAACTGAAGGAAAGCCACCTTGGTGATAAAGCAGGTGCCAGCACTGGGGAGGAGAGGTCAGCTTCTGGAAACTGAGGACCAGCAGCGGACCAGCTGGGAGGTAGGAGGGCACAGGGCAGGAAGGGGTGGGCCTGCAGTTTTAAGTTGGCTTTAGACCATAGAACTAGCACCTGGAATCCACTCGGCTGGTCTTGAATCGTCCACAGGGCTTTAGGTTTCTTTGACTTTCAGTGCTCTGGCCCCAGGGAATAAAGCCCAAACTCCCTCTGCCACTGCTTTCTCCTGGACGAGCTGGTCACCACACAATGCTCGGCCTTGTTTCTGCCGCACAGGGGGACGGAGAGCAGGAAGTGGGGCGCGGCTGGCCCACAGCCACCGCTGCCCCCTGCAGTGTTGACTCTCATCATTTCCAGGAAAGTTGCAGCTTTGTTTTGGTGTGCATTCCGAAGACCATCGGTCGCCTACGTACAAACAGAGGCGTAAATTGTAAGTCGTGCAGGACTTCAGAATAACTAGGTCCTTGAAGAATCAGCAAATCGGGAACTTTCCAGTTCCCCATGGTGGCCCCAGGCCTCCCTGGCTTCCTGGCCTCCTGAGCTTCCACACGCTGGTATCGTCAGGCACGATGGGAAGGAATAAGCCTCTGAGAGCCCAAAGCCTTCGATTAGGGGGTTTAGCCCCACGTAGAGGAAAGCAAATGTCAGCAATGGCGCAGACATGGAGAGCTTTATGGGGCACTGGCTGCCTTGAGCCTGTGATGTCATGTCCAAGGGAAGACCGTGGCTTATGACCCCAGAGGAGTGACCTTGCCTCAGGGCACACTCCCCAGCACCATAGTCTCGACCATCCACCCACCATCCTGCTCCCCATAATTCCAGCTGAACCTCATGGCAGATGGAGTTGCAGCTTGAAGAGATTTTGCTTTGGGCCAACAGCCTTGTGAAAGTCGTTGTAACTACCTGGGGAGACAAAAGTTTTCCCAAGAACTGCAGGGTCTGAAAAGAAGGACAGGATTCTTTTTCTTTGGGTTTCCCCTTTGTTCAGGACTTGGGCAAGTTCTCCTGAGGCAAGGTCTTCAGACTTTGCTCCTCTCGAAGGATTTCCTCTGTACCCGGAAAGGACATCTAAAAATGTAGGTAGAAAAGCCCTAAGAACAGATCTGAATTCCACTCTAGTTTCAAAAATAGTAAACAAGATGGGACAAAGAGCCCATGGGCGCATTTGTAATTAGCACCTTGAGGGAGCCTCTCATTCTGCTCCCCATCAGTCATACTGTGGGCCCTGAGAGATAAAGATCGTGGGCAGGGCAGCCAAGTCCACACTCTGAAATGCTTCTACAGGTCCTTCCTTGAATCTCTCTCCTTGTTCGGGACAGCGAGCTAGAAAAACTGGATGCTAGGGTCTAAAGGAAACAAAAATATATTCTTTACCCCATTCTTGAAAGCAAACCCTTCTGAGCCCAAGCAAAGCGCATTCTTCGTCCTAAATCCAACACACGTACATCTGGAGCAAGAGAACAGGTGGGCCGGTGGTGCCTCCCACCGTGTTCTCACCTGCGGCTCAGTCCCCCACCACGTAGGCCACCCCTGGGCCACTCTTTGGCATGAAGTTAGCACAGGCGAAGATGCTGAGCAAGCCTCCATCCTGGGAGCACTTGGCCAGAAATCCCTAGGATCTCAGGACCTGAGCATGATGCAGGGCAGCGGGGGAGGGGCAGCTCCAGGCGGGTGCTCCCTGCAGAAAGGGTACAGTCCATGGAATGGGGGGAACAGACTGGGGAGACTGGGGAGCTATATAACCCCGGGTCTCCAACACCTGGGACCAGATGTGGTCCCATTTGCTTCAGCAAATGAGACCTGACAGCATAATAGAAACTGGGTTTCTTTGACTCGTTTCCAGGAGGCTAAAGGGCAGTTCAGTTTTCTAAAGTGCATGATCCGTTTTTTTCTTGAAACAGTGAAGTGAGCCATCTTCTTTTATCTTTTTCTACTGTTCAACCCAAACAGACATGGGCAGATAAACCAACAAGGATATTTTAACCTATGACTTTTCCTCTGCTCTTACACTTGGCTGACCAATTTCCACAAGGGCAAGTCTAAGTGAAATTGATCGAATAGAGTACACAGGCTTTAACTGTCAAGGATAAGGAGGCCTCCAGAGGGGAACACTGTTTTTCATATAGACCAACGTAAAAGAAACTGAAACGGTAAAAGTTCATCACTAAACATTCACTAGACCCAAAGAGTTTCAGGGTGTTCTAGGGAATGTGCAAAGAATAGTTAATTTTTATGTCATTTAGGGGCACCTGGGTGGCTCAGTCCGTTAAGCATCCAACTTCGGCTCAGGTCATCATCTCACAGTCTGTGGGTTTGAGCCCCGCATTGGGCTTTGTGCTGACTGCCAGCTCGGAGCCTGGAGCCTGTTTCAGATTTTGTGTGTGTCTCTCTCTCTGACCCTCCCCTGCTCAGGCTGTCTCTCTCTCTCTCTCTCAGAAATAAATAAAACATTAAACTTTTTTTTAAATTTTTATGTCATTTAAATTATTTCAGGACAGGGGCAACTGGGTTGAGCATCTGACTCTTGATTTCGGTTCAGGTCATGGTCCCAGGGTCATGGGATCAAGCCCCACATCAGGCCTACACTTAGCACAAACATTCTCTCTCTCTGTCTCTACCTCTGTCCTTCTCCCCTGCTCACCCTCTCTCTAAAAAATATATATATAAATAAAATTTTAAAAATAAGGTATTTCAGAACATAGGATAAGATGGAAAATTTCCCAATTTGTTCTGCAATGTTGGAATAGTACTAAAAATCAAATAAATACTACAAAAAGAAAATTATGGCTTCATTTGTAAATGTAGATGTAGAAATCCTAAATAAAGGAAATGAAACCATTTATTCCAGGAATTCAAAGACATTTCAATATAAGGTATTTTGTTTACATGCATGAAAAACAAAATAGAGAAAATGTTAATATTAAGAGATGGTCACAAAGCTCTTGATAAAATTCTTTCATATTGCTGTTAAAATCTCTTAGTAACCTACAAATAAATGACAACATCTCTAACTGGTTAAAAATGTCAATCAAAAATTTAATAAGAAACATTGAATTTGAGACACCTGGGTGGTTCATTCCGTCAAACATCTGACTTCGGCTCAGGTCATGATCGCATGGTTCATGAGTCCAAGCCTCACAGCGGGCTCTTGCTGACAGCTCAGAGCCTGGATCCTGCTTCAGATTCTGTGTTTCCCGCTCTCTCTGCCCCTCCCCCTCTCATGCTCTGTCTCTCTGTCTGTCTCCAAAATAAATAAACACTTAAAAAATTTTTTTAAAGAAAAATTGAACTTAATGATGAAATACCAACACCTTAGATGAGAATGAGAGAAGAGTGACTATTATCACTTCTATTTTTCAACACTCTCCTGAAGTTGACTGTTTTAGGAACAAGGAAAAACACATTATTCATATATGATATATTTGCATCTTGAGACTATAGCCAGCGAGACTTGTCCCATGCCCAAAGGTTAAATCTGGCCAGCAGCCTGTTTTTTTTGTAAATAAAGCTTTATTGGAACACAGTTGCACCTATCCCTTGCTATGCTGTCTATGACTGCTTATACACCATCATGGCAGAGCTGAGCAGTTCCAACAGGGATCCTGTGATCTGCAAAGCCAAACCGATTTCCCATCTGGCCCTTTATGGAAGTTTGCTGACCCCGAAGCAACTGGTTGGAAAAAATTATTAAAACAAACCCTGAGAGACTCTTAAGGATAGAGAACAAACTGAGGGTTGACGACTAAGGAGGACACTTGTTATAATGAGCACCGGGTGTTGTATATAAGTGATGAATCAGTTCTACTCCTGAAACCCATTTTGCGTTATATGTTAACTAACTACAATTTAAATAAAAATGTGAGGAAAGAAACAAGAAAATTCAATAGGGTAAATAGAATCAATAGCTTTTGCATTCACCACCCCATCATTAACTGGACAATCTAATGGGAAAGAATCTCATTTAAAATAGCCAGTAAAACATCAAAATGCCTATACATAAACTTAAATGTGCAAGAACAGCATGAAAACAAAACGCACAAAAGTTTAGTAAGAACACTTCTTTAGGTTACATTTGTGTGCTCGCTTCGGCAGCACATATACTAAAAATATATTACATTTATGGATATGAGGACTTAACCTTGTAAACATACCAGTTCTCCCTGATAATTATGTAAATTCAATGCATTCACATGAAAATTCCAATCACTATTTTGGGGAGTGGAAGTATTAGAACGCGGAATCAAGAAAAGAAAATCCACAACAATAGCCAAGACCAGGTGAAAACCAATTGAGTTTTCAACGGTTATCAATGATATAAAAATACACTATGTAAAACTATAATAATTGAAATACTTCAGAAGTTTGGAAATAGACACGTGCAATGTGTGGGAATGCAGCATATGAAAATGATAACTTTTGAGAGAGTGGAGGAATGGAAGACTCTCCAGTAAATGCAGAAAACTTTTATGCATTTAAAAGTTAATTAGAGCTCTATTTCACGGCTCACCCAAAACAAATTGCAGACGGACCAAAGATCTAAGCATAAAAACCAAAACAATCCAAGGATTGGGCAAAATGTAGGTGAGTATTTTTGAATCTCATGATGAGAAGTTACTGCTAATGCCTAACAACAAAACTCCAAAGCCACAGAAAAAGATTGGCAATATGGCCACCTAAATTTCCTTTTTTTTTCTTTTTTTCTATTTTTTTTAATTTTTAAAGAAAAAACAACCAAACACTGTTTTTTAAAAAAAAAAAATGTCAAAATTCATATGAGAAAAAAATTTGAGATACATCAAGGATTAATATCTTAAAATTACGAAGAATTCCATTGAGCCCATAAAAAAAGTTAAACACCCATTAAAATGCTGACAGTGCATAAACGGACAATTCATGGAAAGATTACAAATGACTAAAACATTTATGAAAGTGTATGTTCGACCCGTCTAACAACTAAGAAAATGCCAGTTAGAATGAAATGATAATCTCTTTTCAGGACACATTTTGGTGGGAATAGTAAGTGTCACAATCTTTTTGGAGGATAATCAAAATTTTAAATGTGTGTATCCTTTGATATGGCAATTTCACTGGTAGAAGTAAACCCGACTATTATTATTAATTATTAACTAATACTACTACCATTATTATTAATTGCTGTTATTGACTGAATGTGGCTCCCCCAAAATTCCTATAGTGAAGCCCTAAACCCCAGAAGGGCCTTTAGGAGGTGATTAGGGTTTGATGAGGTCGTGAAGCTGAGATCCCATGTAGGATTAGTGTGCTTATGAGAAAATAAGGTCCTCACTTTCTGCCAGATGAGGACACAGAGAGAAAGCAGCCACCTGCAAGCCAGGAAGGCCGTTCTCACCAGAGCCAGACCATCCTGGCACCCCAATCTCAGACCCTCAGCCTCCCCAATTATGAAAAATAAGTGTCTGTTGTTTAAGCCACCCGGTCTATGGTATTTTGTGTTTTCACAGCCTGGGCTAAGAAGATATCCAAACAACTATGCAAAGATATATAAATGAGAATGTTCACTAAAGCATAATTTGTAATAGGGAAAAAATGAACAGTTTTCAATGTCCATCAAAAGGGAAATTACCAAATAAATCATGGAGCATGATAGTATGGAATTCTACACAGTTGTTAGAACAAGGTAAATCCATATGCAGTGGGTTGGAGGTATATTCCCTCCATATGATATATGACATGTGATATATGACATGTGATATATGACATAAGACTATATGATATACTTTTAAGTGAAATGACACAAGATGCTAAATAATATCTTTGGTTTTTTTAAAAAAGCTTATATTTGTGTACATAGGTACTGCGCCAGTGTGCATGTGCATGCCCCCTCATGTATAGAATCTGGACACCATTTGCAAACATTAACGTCAATCCATTAATGGTGGAGGGCTGCAGGGAGCAGGGAGCCAAATGTAAATAATAAAGCGGCAACGAGGGAATTTTACCTTTCATGTTCTTTACTTCCGTGTTGTTTGGATTTTTATAATGAATGTGTATCACTTGGGAAAAAAATCTTGTGGGGACAAAATTTAGCATATGTCAGTTCATAGGCTTTCCCTTCCCTCTCCCCTCAAGACATTTAGCAATTTCTAGGTTAGCCTTCTCCTTCCTGGTCTCCTCCCACCCCGAAAAATCCTTGTGGCGGCATCTCCTGGGAAAGCCATCAATGGAAGGAGAATGCAGTCCGCGGGCACGGTGGGTGGCAGAGAGGATGTGGTGGGCAGAGCACATTTGGCGCTGAGTGCGTGGTTTCCGCGATGACCAAGGACGGACACACAGCATAGGATGACGGACCCTGCTAGTGGGATGTGTCTTACTCAGCTCAGGCTGCCATTAAAAAAAAACCAACCAAACAAACAAACAAAAAAAACCTACCACAGACTGAGTGGCTAACTACTTATTTCTCACATTTCTAGGGTCTGAGAAATCTAAGATCATGGCGCTGGATGATTTGGTCCTGCTCCGAGTCCTCTGCCTGGCTTCCTGAGCCATCTTCTCTCTGCATCCTCACATGGCAGAGAAAGCGAGGTCTCTGTATAGTCTCTTCTTAGACAGACACTAACCCTATGCGGACACCCCACACTCGGTGATCTCACCTAACTCTACCTCCTGAAGATAGATGGGGGAGAAGACCCCATCTCCAATTACCATCACACTGGGGGTGAATTCAACACAGGAATTTGGGGTGAGGGGAAATACAAACACTGAGTCTGTAACAGAAAGTCTTTTTTTTTTTTTAATGTTTTTTATTTATTCCTGAGGGAGAGAGATAGCGTGAGCAAGGGAGGGTCAGAGAGAGAGGGAGACACAGAATCTGAAGCAGGCTCCAGGCTCTGAGCTGTCAGCACAGAGCCCAACGTGGGGCTCGAACCCACAAACCGTGAGATTATGACCTGAGCCGACATCAGACACTTAACTGACTGAGCCACCCAGGCACCCCCAGAAAGTCTTCTTTAATTTAAGAGCAAGAGATTAGGGAAGAAGAGAGGACTTCACTGAGAGTAAAGTTCTATAGTTTAGGTGAGATCCAAATATGACCTGGCATTTCTGTCTGGGTCTTGTTTCTTTAAGTGAGATATTGATTCAAGTATCCAAGTGTTGTCCAGTAGAGGCCAAAGTTCCAATACACAACATTTTAAAGCTTAAGAAACAAAGCCATATTTTTAAAGTTTATTAGCCACAGGCACCAGCCACAGAAAGACTGAGAGGGTGTTTTAAAAAGATGAGTTGGACCAAGGGGGAGAAGAAGGGCGGAAATGGTGGGGGAAAGGGGAGAGGCAAACCATGAGAGACTCTTGAATGCTGACAAAAACTGAGGACTGGTGGATGTGGGGGGGAGGAGGGGTGGGCATGGAGGAGGACACTTGTGGGGATGAGCACTGGGTGTTATGTGGAAACTAATTTGACAATAAACTAGTTGTGAAAAAATAAATAAATAAATAAAATAAAATAAAAAAAGATGAGTTGGAGTAGAAGAGGGTTAGGAAGACTTTCCTTAAATATAATTCACTTTTGGGGCACCTGGGTGGCTCAGTAGGTTAAGCGTCACTTTGGCTTAGGTCATGACCTCACTTAAGGTTTGTGGGTTTGAGCCCCGCATCGGGCTCTGTGCTGACAGCCAGCTCAGAGCCTGGAGCCTGCTTCAGATTCTGTGTCTCCCTCTCTCTGACCCTGCCCTGCTCAGGCTGTCTCTCTCTCTCTCTCTCTCTCTCTCAGAAATAAATAAAACATTTCAAAAATTTTTAAAAAGTGCTCACTGAAGATTTGGTGAAAGGAATATAATCCCCGCCTTCACCATACCTTTCTTCTTCACTTAATAAGCAATCTTTCACTTAGATCCAGAAAGTGGTGGCATCCATAGTGACTTTCTACTTGCCCTGTAAGATTAATTTCTCAGTAATAAAGGGCTTATTAGCAGAATGAAATGGCCAACAAAATTCTAGTTGAAATTTCCCCTCATGAGATGTTCTGTATCACATCTCTCTTTCATGACCTGTATCAGTAACATATCAGTTTCTTTCTTCTATCCTGTTCCACACCACACTCCTCTTTCACTCCACTTCTGTCCTTTAATAAATGTCCTTTAATAAATTAAGGGCACATAGCCCTTAATGCTTACTTATATATCCATGAAACATGTGTTTATGTGAATTCATCCTTCTTTTTAACAACTAAAATATTGCAGAGAGTAATGGATTTTTTAAAGTTTATTTATATATTTATTTAGAGAGAGAGAGAGAGAGCACAGGCAGGGGAAGAGAGAGGATCCAAAGCAGTCTCCACACCTGCTTTCCCAACAGGCAGAGACCTCCAGGATCTGTTGTTTAAAGAGTGTGGACACAGAGCTCAATCCCAAGAACCTCAAAGATCATGACCTGAGCCGGAATCAAGAGTCAGCCACTTAACTGACTGAGCCACCCAGGCACAGCTGGATTTGGTTTTTTGTTTTTTGCTTTTTTTTTTTTTAATGTGGAGCATTAGTAACTCTTTTTATAATTCTGTAGCTTACTCTTTTCCCTCAGCAGTATGTTTTGGAAACCTCTCTCTATAATGATATAGAAATTCAGTTTATTCTATCTAAATATTTCCTAATACTCCACAGTGTGACCATAGCTTTTTTAAAAAGCCACTATGTCTCTATTGATAGACTTTGGTAGTTTGTATTCAGCCTTTAACTATCATAAATTTCATAAACATTGTGATGAACATGATTTTGTATCCCCTCTTGTAACTCTGCAAGGCTCTCCGGGGTCCTGCAATAGGAAATTGCTTTGTCAAATGGTGGGATATTTTAAATAGACACTGTCAAGTTGCCAGAATATGAGGGACTCATTTCTTCACATCCTTGCAAATTCCTAATATTCTCAAATTTTGTATAATTTGTGTCAGGTCAATAGAGGTTAAATAACTGGCTTGTTTTAGTTTTAGTTTTCTTCCTCTTTTTGTTTTCTGCATTTTCTTAGTGAAGATCAGCAGCTTTTTAGTGCTTATATTTGCACATCAAATATGCTTATTTTAAATAAAGCATGCAATAAATATAAATACAAATACATAAAATATATACTTTATTATCCATTCAAATTTCACTGGGGACCTTTTTTTTTATTGGTACATCTCCTTCTTATTGACTTAGAGGAGTTCCTTATGTATCCTGGATCCTCATTTTTAATTTTCTGATCACATACATATTGTAAATATTATCATTGGTGAAACATAATTTTAAAGTTTTTTACATCAAATTTATGTTTTTCTCTGTGGTATTTGTTTTGTGCATCTTGTTTCAGAACGCCTTCCTTTTCCCCAAAGACATAAAAATGTTTTCCCGTATTTCTGTCTGTCCCCAGACTATTTTTACTTTCTGCTTGATGAGTTTCAACGGACTACCTACCATTTCCGGTGCTAGACCACACAGCCTGCGGATGAGGCTGTCCATTCTTTCCTCGGCGCTCTGCACTTGGCACTTTGAGGCCTCGGTCTCCATCCGACCAGGTCTGTGTCCTCCGCAGCTGCTCATGGCCTCCCTCACGGCCTCCCATGCCGCTCACGGAGCCTCGGAACCACCGAGAAACCCTGAGACTTAACTGGTAGGAGATTCATGCGATTCCAGCAACCCTTGAAAACACTTGTCTGTTGCTTCCTGGCAAAGTAATATGTACCCCCAGAAAGTAGCAGTGAGGGGATCTGAAAAATCTTGGCAGGTTCTGTCTCAGCCTGGACAATTTTCCCAAGAAGAACCCTCAGATGCTATTGGCCACCAGAGTGGTACTCAGCTGCCTCCATGCGAAAGGGTCAGTCACACAGCCAGTCCTCCTACAGCAGGAAAGAAAACTCCGCCACCCCCATCCTCAAGTGCCTATGAATTCCGTAAGGAGTCCCCCTTCTCTGGAGCCCGCAGGCTTCAGGTTACTACACTTTTTCAGCAGGAGGGAACTTCCCCTCTGTCAAAGACCTTCCCTTTTGTCAGAAAACAACCTAAATCCCAAGGATCCAAGCCTAAACAGAAAAAGAATTTCCTTTCCTTACGGTAAACCTGGAGGTAGGCAGCTCAAGGCTGATGCAGATGCTTAGCGTTGCCTTCTGGCACCAGATCTTTTCCTTCTGACACAGAAAGTGTTGACTTTCATCAACAGATTGCCTTGCAGGGTGACTCTGCTCCTCCAGATTATATAGAATTCCAGGCAAGAAGGTGTGAGGAGGATGAAGAGGCAAGGAGGAATTCCAAATGAAGAGAAATTCCAAAGGAAGCTGGTGTCTTTTGATCAGGAAGTCTAGAAACTGATCATAGATCACCTGCTGAAACACTGGTCAAGGGCAACAGGAACATAACCCTTGTAGGACAGTCATGTTTCATCCATTTGGGCTAGAGGACTCATCTGCCCCCCCAGGATCAAGGAATATCTGCCAGGTACCCAAATAACTGGGGCTTCGACACCAGACGATAAAAGAGAGGAAATGCTGTTGGATAAGTAATAGCCAGTGCACACAGCAAAGAGAAATCTGTGGGAAAATGTAACTATGGTAAAGGATATAAATTCTCCAGGGTGGTAATCAGTGGCCCTATCACAGCTTCCATCAAACAGACCGACAAACCCAGGCTTGATGCAAGGAGTGCCCAAGATGACCTGGGCATCTAGAATGTTGGGGATGCCAGAGCTATTGAATCCTATAGTCATATTGCATAATTCTACCCGGTGTGGAGCAGAACACTAGAAAACTAGTGGGGTTAAGAAGAGCAGGGTCCGGGGGCGCCTGGGTGGCTCAGCTGGTTGGGCGTCCCACTTGGGCTCAGGTCATGATCTCACAGTCTGTGGGTTCAAGCCCCAGGTCGAGCTCTGTGCTGACATCTCAGAGCCTGGAGCCTGTTTCAGAGTCTGTGTCTCCCTCTCTCTCTGCCCCTCCCCTGCTCGTGCTCTGTCTCTCTCCTGTTCTTCAAAATAAATAAACATTTACAAAATTTTTTTAAAGAAGAGCATAGTCCATCCCATAGAAGAGGAACTGGAACACAGTGTCCGGGCTGGGCTAAGCGGGTCAAAGAGCAGGGCTCAGCGGCAGCTTCAGGAAGAATCTAGAAGGCAACGGGGAAATCAAGACATAGATGATTATATGGCTCAGGCAGACACAGCGAGCATTAAAAAGGAAAGCTCGGACCTTGTAGACATCCACTGACCCAGAATTGCCTCCAGGTGTACCTCATGAAAGCCAAGATCAAGGCTGAAGCAGGAAGACAGAGTGTAGCCTCCAGCCACTGGTTGGGATGAGGCTCTCCGAGTCTGCCTGCCCCAGCCCTTGCTGGAGATGATCAGGCCTGTTAAAGCTCCTCCTAATTGAGGCAACACTGGCCGGAAGGGGAAAGTCTAAGGACACAGGAGCTAACACATTCTATTCAGCTCTTCCTTATTCATCAAACTTCTCTGTATCCATCTTTATAATGAAACAGACAACCCACTCCTTCCACCTCCCTTCCCCCAGGTGCTCCATCCATGTTTGTGGTTCTAGAGGAAAGATGGGAAAAACAAACCACCTTCTCTTTTTGCCCCCACTACTTCGTTTGCATTCTCTTGACTTGGGTTTTGGCTCTTATCAGTTGTGCTAGAGTTGCACCTTCTGATTCGTTTTGGCACCACTGCTCTCTGTTTCATACAGGAGCGCTTCATCTACTGAGTCAACCTAGGGTGTAGACACACATTAGAGTCCTACAAGCTGTTTACCCCTCAGGCCCCCACAACGGGAATCAGGAACCCCTTTACTTTTTTCTCACCCCCTTTCCCGCCTAGAATTGTAACTTGTTGCTTGGAAGCACAGTGGCCATCTTGTCACCGGGAGGGATGCCTAAAGATTTTCTTTTAGGACTTTGTTATCTCTTGCATATTGTGACTCAGTGTGTACCCTCAACTTCCTGGTCTCCTGTCTTCCTCCATCTAATAGAACATAACATGAAAGCTATGATGATCCTTTACTACAGCGCAAGCACCAGTGAAGCACTGTGGCACATGGCTCCATTTACTTTGAGATTTTCATTCCTAACCAATATAGAGAATAGGGTGTCTTCTTGCAAGTAAATCACCTAAGAATTGGATTAAGATGTCTTGCTTTAAAAAGATGGCACAATTGTTATGAAGGCAGAAGTTCTATCCAGAAGTTGGCTTCATAGCTGCCCTCTCTCTGCTCTTTTGATCCACTACCCAATTCACAAATAAGCACATCACCAGTTCTTGTCACTATTCCCCTGTGGCCTTCTCACATAGAACCACCATCCTGATTTATGTGTTAAATCGATCTCTTGCTTTTTCAAAAAAAAAAAAATGATCACAGATCGTTTCTAGACAGTATATTATTTTATCTTGCTTGATTTTTTTTAATGTTTTTTATTTACTTCTGAGAGAGAGAGACAGCATGAGCAGGGGAGGGTCAGAGAGAAAGGGAGACACAGAATCTGAAATAGGCTCTAGGCTCTGAGCTGGCTGTCAGCATGGAGCCTGATGCAGGGCTCAAGCCCAGGGACTGTGAGATCATGACCTGAGCCGAAGTTGGACGCTTAACGGACTGAGCCACCCAGGCGCCCCCATCTTGCTTGATTTTTATCACTCTACAAATGAATCCCGAGTTGAGGCAGTGTCCCGGGGGTGCTTTTTCCAGTGTGCATTATGTTGGTGAGATTCCTCCTGTTTTGTCAAGCTCGAATAAATTCATTTTCAGTGCTGTCGTGTCTTTCACATTCAGTAAGAGATGAGGAGCATGATGGGCCCTGATCCTCCTATTTTTAGCCTCGATGGCATTCTGTCCTCCAAGGTGAATGTTGTGATGGCTCACACTTTCACGATGCAGTGTTGGGTATTTGGCTGTTGCGTGTGTGACGTTGCTTAGTGAGATCAGGAACCACTTTTATAGTTTATAAACAATGTTATTGCCCCTCTGGTATAAGACAGTTCTTCAGAAAACAGAAATTGTCCTATTATCTCTCAAGAATGCATTTAGTGGGGTCTAAGATGACATTATCATAACCTATACAGCGAAGAGAAGGGACCCCATGGGAGCCCCCAACACAGACAGAAATCATCATAAGTCACACTTCTCTTGGTCTTGAATGCATACGACTTGCTTTCCATGTGGCCTTAATCAATAAGCGTCCACAGGAAAACATAAGGGCAGTGCTAGGGATACTCTGGGCACAGAGCGCCATTTGGAACAGGATTCTGCAAGCCATTTGTCGCATGCCCTTGAGTGGACTTTCCTTCCCAGCCTCAGTCTGCTCATCTCTGAACCGAGGGGACTGGGCCAAATGATCTTCACTGAGGTACCTTCTGGCCCCACCATTCTATCATACCTTATCTTAGAAAAAACTAAGAAGATAAAACCCTCGCTGCCCCCGCTCCAAGGTGAGAAATGGGTTTAAGTTGCACTGTCTGTTCTACATGTACATTCATCAAAGTTTCTCAGCAGCCAGAGATGCCCCATCGTCTTATTAATCTGCTTCACTGGACGCAAGTTTAGTTTGGAGATAAACCAAGACCACTGGCAGGTGACGGAAGCTTTGGTTTGTCTTTCCTTCCCAACAAAACAATAAAACCACAGTCTGGGTTTTGCCCATTATATGGATTTTCCAGTAACAAAGGCACTTTGAGTCAGCTTCAAAACCATGAGCTTATGCTGACCTTACAGATTCTAAAATTAGGAAGTAGAAGAAATAGCCTCACTTATCCCATAGGTAAGTATGGTTTTATCTCATAAATGGATGCGGAACATACCTTCCCTTACTCATCCAAGGAGCTCACCTGGATTCTGCCACTCAGTTCTGGGTGTGACCCTAAATAAATCTTATATCCCCCTACAATGAAGAAGATGGACCAGATGGCCCCTAAAGTCTACCACCTCTAAGTCCCAAGGTCAGACAATCTGTCTAGAATAGAAGAAACCAGTGCAAATATCTACTTGAGGAGAGTTCAACGTAGAGAAAAAGAAATTTAGATCTAGACATTACCTTCCTCTATGTCTTGAGTATTCACTGAGCATCTATTCTGTGCCGGACCCAGGCATTGTGTCTTTATACACCCTGCCAAGGTTAGGGTGTCAGTAATATTGTTCCCATCTAACAGATGAGGAAGTTGCATCTCGAAGACCGTGGGTAATTTTCTTAAAAATACACTTATTAGTCCCACAAATACTGCATTCCAGCACTAGGATTTGAACTGAGTCCTGCCCCAAATGTCACACTATTTTTCTTAATGTTATTATTTATTTTGAGAGAGAGAGCACACAAGCGAGGGAGGGGCAGAGAGAGGGGTAGACAAAGAATCCCAAGCAGGCCCCAGGCTGTCAGCACAGAGCCCCATGCCAGGCTCCATCTCATGAACCGTGAAATCATGATCTGAGCCGAGATCAAGAATCAGACACTTCACCAGCTGAGCCACCCAAGGGCCCCGAGAGTCCACACTCTGTAAGCAACAGATTCCAGAGACACTACAGAAACTACATATGCTTCTCCTGGCGGCGTGTGCCATCAAGATGTCTACACACAGTTGCCTGTGGAATGTGTGCCCTTCCCAGCAGGCCAGCTGCTCTCCCATTGTCCCTGCTTTTCTTTTCTTTTTTTTTTTTTTTTTAATTTTGTTTTTAATGTTTTATTTATTTCTAGGAGAGAGAGAGAGACAGCGTGAGCAGTCTTACATTTATTTTATTTTTGAGAGACAGAGTGAGACAGAGCGTGAGCAGAGGAGGGGCAGAGAGAGAAGGAGACACAGAATCCGAAGCAGGCTCCAGGCTCTGAGCTGTCAGCACAGAGCCCGATGCGGGGCTTGAACTCTTGAACCGAGAGATCATGACCTGATGCGAAGCCAGACACTTAACTGACTGAGCCCCTCAGGGGTCCCCCATTGTCCCTGCTTTAAAAAATATACCCAGGGGGATACCTGGGTGGCTCAGTTGGTTCAGAATGACTTTGGCACAGGTCATGATCTAATGGTTCATGCCTTCAAACCCCACATCGGGCTCTCTTCTGTCAGTGCAGTGCCTGCTTCAAATCCTCTGTCTCCCTCTCTTTCTGCCCCTCAAGCTCTCTCTCTCTCTCAAAAATAAACATTAAAAAAAACATAACCAGGAAGAAAGGAGATCGAGAAGCTCTAGGCTGCACGTGTGTAACAAGCCTCACACAAAGGGCAGGAAAATGCTGTTTTATTTACCTTGTTTTAAGCTCTCTGAAAACAAAAAGAAGCCAGCTTGGATTGTACGTGGGCCGACACTACCTTGGCAGTCAGGGTTTCAGATTAGCCATTGGTGTGATGTTTACAGGTATAGATGAAGTAAAGAGCAGACGGCCTAAAAATGTGCAGTGATTCCACAGTGATGTGCTTTATCATTTTTAAAAGATTCATCTTGAGGAAAACTTGGACTTTGCAATATCCTAGCACAAGTGTTTTCTCACTGACTCCACATAAATGTTTTACGGAATGCCTACGTGGCTCAGCCTGGTCCCCAGTGGCGGGGAAGTCATAAGCCATAAGGGGACCCCAATGTTACGTACAGGACAGTACAAAACGAGATTCTCTTGCTAAGAGCGGGGAAGAAGAACACGTGCAAAGGGCATATAGCTATTTGGATTTGAGTTTGGGGACGCCACCGTATCGGTGTCACAGGATGCTTCCGGGTCTAGTCAAAAGTGAGCCCCAGCTTATGCCGGAACAGTGAGCCAGAACTGAGAAAAACAAAATGGCAAGAGCTGCCTCCGCCTGACTTCCCTTCCTTCCCTCTTGGGCCACTTTTTCCCCCAGCCCCTAAAAGAGAAATAGGAGCGGAGGAGGCAGACACAGAGCTGGCCTCGGACCAAACGTGTCCCCAGGACAGCGCAAAGCCATTGGCTTCCAGGGTGGTGCTAGACCGAAGCCCTAGCATTCCAGCAGGGATTCTGGAACGAGGCTGAGTTTCATTAGCTGATTTTCTGAAGGCAGAAGTGTCTGGCCGAGGTGACAGGAGAGCCAGGTGGCTCTGTCCGCAGAGGGGACGGGAGCTGGAAAGGCCCGGCCCCAGCGCTGGTGTCTCCCTGGACCCCCGCCAACATGGGGCCCGCAGAGCCTCCAGCTGCCAGCCTGCAGCCTGGAAAGGATGACATGCTCCGCGGGACAAGCGCTGAGGAGCTTTGCCACTGTCCCACGCTTGTGTTTGTGAGCGAAGAGACTTGTATTGCGCTAAGAAGAGGGAGAGAACTTGCAATCTTTTGCACCTCCTGGGCTCCCATTATCATCTTTATTCTGTCTGTCACGCCTGCACGGGCCTCTGTCTTTCTACCTCTCTTTTCAGTCTTGCTCTCCTTTAAAAACATCGCCATTGGGGCGCCTGGGTGGCTCAGTCGGTTAAGAGTCCGACTTCGGCTCAGGTCATGATCTCACAGTTCGTGGGTTCAAGCCCCGCGTCGGGCTCTGTGGTGACGGCTCAAAGCCTGGAGCCTGCTTCAGATTCTGTGTCCCCCTCTCTCTGACCCTCCCCTGCTCACACTGTCTCTCCCTCTCTCAGCAATAAATAAAAAACATTTTTAAAAAAATTTAAAAACATCGCCATTGGGGCACCTGCATCTGACTCTTGATTTCGACACAGGGTGTGGTCTCAAGGTTCTTGAGTTGGAGCCCCACATTGGGCTCTGCACAGAGCCTGCTTGGGATTCTCTCTCGCTTCTCTTCTCTTGCTCTCTCTCTCTCAAAATAAGTCAACTTTTAAAAAACACCTCCGGGGTGCCTGAGGGGGGGCAGTTGGTTAGGTGTCTGACTTTGGTTCAGGTCATGATCTCGCAGTTTGTGGGTTCGAGCCCCACGTCGGGCTCTGTGCCGACAGCTCAGAGCCTGGAGCCTGCTTCGGATTCTGTGTCCCCCTCTCTCTCTGCCCCTCCCCTGCTTCCACTCTGTTTCTCTCTCTCAAAAATAAACATTAAAAAAATTAAATAAGTAAATAAATAAATAAATAAATAAATAATAATAAAAAACACCTCCACTGGTGATACAGGAAGAAGAACATTGGCCGTGGACACATCTGGGCTGGAATCCTGACTCGGCCGCCGAGTCAGTCTGGAAATGGCAGCCGACTACTTTAACCATGCTGCGCCTCAGTTTCCTCACTAATAAGAGAAGAGAGTAACACCCTTGATGCACGTGGCAGAACTGGGAGGTGGCCTGGGAGAAGGTGGCTGGCTGCATGAGCCTAAGTCTAGGACGTGCCTCCGCCGTCACTGATGCTGCAGCAGCCCGACTCTTTCCGCAGATCAGCACCGTCCCGTGCTCCCACTGTCATGCGGTGCTCCTGCTCCTCACGACCTGCCCTGGAGCACATGGAAAAGACAATGCCTCGCCCAAATGTTGTCTGATTCAGAGACACGCAGAGTCACTGTCTCTGCTCAGGCTCTGCTCACCCACCCATGAAAGCAGAGGGGTTTCCACCCCACGACCCAGCCAATCATGTCTCCTTGTCACCGTGGCCTGAATGGGCCCCGGGCCAAGCAGCCTGCACCCTTGCCAGGGCTAGTCCTAGGGGCTGTCGTAAACACAAGCTCTCCTCAGTACTGTGTGGGTTCTTATTTGTGCCAGGAAAGATTGTAGAAACAGGGGCCTAGACCCCATTCTACTGTAAGTGAGGAGCATCAGGACTTGCCTCATGGGATTTGCAAGATGCCACACGACCCAGTGTAGGAGATGAGCCCCGATGAGGACGTCACGCTAGCGATTGCCAGGAACTGTCACCTTCCTTTCCTATGTTGTCACTACTTCTCTATGCTTGTCTCTGTCAGATGGCAATGATGAAGAATAAAGGAAAAAGAAAAGAGAACCAAGTGCGTTCACCAAAACTTTCCTCTTTATGGGTCCCCGCCATGTTCCTTTTTTAACTTTGACTCCATGAAAACAGGAGCTGTTTCATTTGATTCGGCAAAGATATTATGAGCGCCTAATGTCTAAAATCAGGATCAAGGAGAGTTTTTAAATCTCCCCTCTGGGGCACCTGGGCGGCTCAGTTGGTTAAGCATCCGACTCTTGATCATGATCTCACAGTTCATGAATTTGAGCCCCACATGGGGTTCCACCACACCTGCCCCTCACCCCCTCGCACATGCTTGCTCTCTCTCTCAAAATAAATAGGTAAACACTAAAAAATATATTGTCAGGTGAAAAAGAAACCAAAAAGTATGGGGGAGATATAGAAAAAAAATATGATAGAGGGGCGCCTGGGTGGCTCAGTCAGTTGAGCATCTGTCTCTTGATTTCGGCTCAGGTCACGATCTCCCGGTTCATGGGTGGGAGCCCCATGTCGGGCTCTGCACTGACAGCACAGAGCCTGCTTGGGATTCTCTTTCTCCCTCTCTCTCTCCGCCTCCCCCCCCCCACCCCCACTCATTCTTTCTCTCTCTCTCTTTCTCTCGGTCTCTCTGTCTCTCAAAAATAAATAAATAAATAAATAAATAAATAAATAAATAAATAAATAAATAAATAAATGAATGACAGAAATCAATCAGTGAATCAAAATTTTTCTTGATTTTATAAGGTTTATAGTATTTAAAGCTCACATGTTTGTTTAATTGCGATTCCTTCATGAGTCTAAATTAGTATTCACTTTTTAACCTAACTACAGGGTAGTAATTTGTTTTTATTTAAAAAAAATTTTTTTAATGTCTCTTTATTTTTGAGAGAGAGAGAGAGAGAGAGCATGAGCAGGGGAGGGGTAGACAGAGAGGGAGGTGCAGAATCTGAAGCAGGCTCCAGGCTCTGAGTTGTCAGCACAGCGCTCAACTCAGGGCTCAAACTCACAAACCTGTGAGATTATGACCTGAGCCGAAGTCAGATACTTAACCAACTTAGCCACCCAGGCGCCCTAGAGTAGTAATTTCGAATTGCTCTAAAGAGAACCTCCCCCAAACTGCATAAGCTTCAGGTCTCACCAAACTTGATTCCATCACTTTATTGGAAGTACATTTCCTGAAGCTTTGCTAGTCGAAAAATGACTTTTAATGATGGATAAATGGGCCAAGGACAGAATTCTAGTTTGGTTTCTTTGTTTCTCAGATACCCTGAAGCATCGAATCATTGCTAAGAACACCAGATTGATTCAGTTCCCCCGTTTGGTGGCTTGGGGTAAAGAGAAGGCAGGGTGGACAGTCAGGTGTTTCCCGCTAAGAACAGCTACTCTCATTGCTAAAATAGAGTGTCCTGTGACCACCCCTTCCCCACTGCCAAAGTCTTCCCAGGCTGTCTCAGCCACTCAGAGTTTCCTCTCAGATCCCCTAGACCTTTCCACCACCCAGACAGCTAACGGGCTAATGCCCAGCCCAGCAAGACCCTATCTAAGTGTTACTTCCAATAGCATCCATTCTGACGGGTCAGTGCCCTGGCCATGCCAAGTGCTACATATTTTGACTCCTGCCACTTGAGGGCAGGACTTTGTTGTCATTATTATTTGTTTATTTTACTCTGGAAGCCCTTAGTAGTTTCTTTTGTTCTAGGAGTTCCGAAATTTCACGATAATGTGGCTCATCTGAGCCCCTTTCCTTTCACTGGGCTGGTTCCCCCGCCCTGGGCATCTACAGTCAGTCTGGGACTTTATCCCAACCCCTCTTCCGCAGGAAAGCTTGTTCTGATTTTTATAGGGATTATCAATGCCTGAAATGGGATTATAAATCCTTTCCTAAGGAAATTGCCCTGAGACTGACCAGCCAGCTGACTCTCCAGTTCTCTTCCAGAAAACGCTGCACACAATCAGGCCAAACACTGGGCCTTTCCATAGGGTCACCTCACACCCCCCTCCCCTTCACAGATCAGCACACGCTGGCCTCCCGCCCTCTCCACAGGCATCTAGCCCTTTCCTCCCTCCTGCGTGTCTTTCACTGACATGATGTGGATACTTTTACTCCTCAATGACTTTTGTTTTTTACTCTTTCTTCTGAGGCACAGATGCTCACCTCTCATTTTTGTCTTCCAACATTTTACAGAACTGGCCAAAATTATACAGGCATGGAAAGTATCATCTGTGGTGTCCAAAGGTGGCTAGCAAGTACCCTGTGTCTGGTTCTCGATTTGCATGATAATGTCCATCATCATCACCCCCACCGGCCCACTGCCTCACACTCCAATCCCGGCTTGGCTCAGTGTCTCCAGAAGCTGTTTATTCTGCCTGAGGTGACATTTCTCCCCATCATCTTATAGGATTTAGCTCTGACTCCACCTTTTCCATAAGATTGTCACGGATCCAAACATCCCCCTCCCCAGCGCCAAATGAATCTCTCCCTTACCCGTACTCCCACTGAGTTTTGCATGTGTAGCTCTTGACTTTTAGATCACCTTGTGGGACTCTCTCTCCCTAGGTCGTGAGCTTCTGCAGGCAGCCAGCTCTTCCCCCGGCTGCTTGCACACTGGTTTCTACATTACATAGTATTTATCATTGAATTTGAGAGAATGGAAAGAGAGAGGGTCCTGTGAATGGAACCTCCTTGGGTAAAAAGGTAGAGAAGAGCCAGAAAACCTGAACCCTGCAACTTTTTTATAACGGAGGCTTAATTCTATTTGCGGAGACGCTGCACCTCTGAATTGTAGAATTCTAGAAGGGGAAAGGCTGGAAGAGGTAAAAGCCTTTTTACTCTGGTTTTGCCATCAAGCTTTGTTGCTCAGCTGCTCCTTTTGTTCCTGACCCAAGTTGAAGGTTAAAGGAGGATCAGGCAAACTGGTCTGTACATCCCACTAAGTAAAAGGAGCTTGCAGATTATAAAAACAGGAGGCTAGTCCACACCGTCTGAGAGTCAGGCCATCATTTCCTCCAGAGGATTTCAAATGATTTAAGGCCGCAGAACTTGGAGTTGGGCACACAGCCCCCCTCCCACCCCAAGGGGCTGGGCCTCGAAATAAGAAGACAAAGCTCTTGACTTGCCAGCAACCACCTTCGCCCTAGGTAAAACCATATGATCAGCTTCCTGAAGAACAGGAATATGGAAGGGAATCGATGACTTCTTCCTCCTCTGCTAGCACCACCTTTTGAAGGTGCTCTACTTCTTCGTTGCACTCAAGAAAGCCTCAGAGTTGAGATATTTTGCAGGACAACAACGGGGCTCAGCTGATGATTTGAGTATCCAGAGAGAAAAAAAAAAATCACAGGTTCAAATCTGACCTCTGCCACCAATATTCCAAAATCCTCTCTTTTTTAACCAAAACAGTGGAATATCTTAAGAATCGAATTCTCAATTATTTTACTTATTTTCTCTGATATCAGAAAGTAATCGAAGTCTTAACAGATAAAGTAAAATTTCAACTAGGTCTCAAATGGTGGAATTTTAGGTTATTTCTGATTACAAAAATAATGCACGTAGGAAAAAATATAATTAAGAATACTTAGGGGCGCCTGAGTGGCTCAGTCGGTTGGGCGTCCGACTTTGGCTCAGGTCATGATCTCATGGTTCATGGGTTCGAGCCCCACGTCAGACTCTGTGCTGAATGCTTGCTCAGAGCCTGGAGCCTGTTTTGGATTCTGTGTCCCCTTCTCTCTCTGCCCCTCCCCTACTCATGCTCTGTCTCACTCTGTCTCTCAAAAAAAAAAACAAATGTAATAAAATAAAAATTAGACATTTTAAAAAAAGAATACTTATAATTTTTTAAATTTAAATAAAATTTTAATCATCCATCAGTGGCCCCTGTTTTCTCTCTTGGTTGTCTCTGGCATTCTTCAGCACAAAGCTTCTACCTCATAATCCAAGATGGCTATTCCAATCTCCGCCAAAGTATCCACATTCCAGGCAAAAAGGACACAAAGGCAGGAAAGGGCTGTGCCTCGTGCTCATAAGAACACTTCCCAAAAATTGTGTCCACGCTCGGCTTACGTGCCATCCTGCCATGTTCTCATGTAGCCACACCTCACTGTGACGGGGATGCTGGGCCCGGGTACTATACTTGAGTTCGTTCGTTGTAGAAAAGTGGGAGAGCAGATACTGGAGATTACCGCCAGCCTCTAGGACGGGGAGCGACTTCCAAGCAGAGTCCTTGTTAGGTCAGCAAAGGGGTGAACGAGAAGATACAAACGGGAGTTTTTTCTATCTTAGGAAAGACATGGTATGGGGGGTCTGCGAGGACACAGCTGAAGCCGGCCTGGCCACCAGAGCCCAGATGCACTGACTTTAAGGTGGAGAGATGAGGTTGCTGACTCCAGGAAAGAATTCAGGGAAAGGGGGGAAAATGTAGAGAATTTTGTAATAGAGGGTTGCAATGGAAACCCCTGAATATCTGCATAGTCCTCCGTAGGTAGCGGTACTTCATTACCATGGTGTGGAGCTGACCTTGCTTCAGAAACAGGCTGGAGCTGGTGCATCCTGCTGTGTGGGAGGCAGGCAGTTGCTCCACTGAGGCATCACTGCTCCAACTACCAGAGTTTTGCACATTGTCTTGCAGGGAGTAACTGACCTGTGCAGGGAAAGATGCATTCGTTCACCCTTGAAGGAAGTGACTTCTCCAGGTCACACTGTCTGAAAATGGGGAATGGAGAATGCCTCCAGCCCACACTACCCACATGTGTGTTGGTGGATCCTTTCTGGGTAAACATGGAGTCCTCACACACCCAACGGAGTTTCTGCCTGGTGCCCTGGTGAACGCAGCCACACTACCAAGAGCAGAAGGCAGGATGGGTCCCCACGTTCTCTGCCTTCCTCCGGCGGGTACTGCTAAAGAAGGCAGGGGTGCGCCTGGGTGGCTCAGTTGGTTACACATTCGACTCTTGGTTTGGGCTCAGGTCATGATCCCAGGGTCGTGGAATCGAGCCCCACACGGGGTTCCACACTGAGCATGGAGCCTGTTTGGGATTCTCTTTCTCCCTCCCTCTCTACCCCTCATCTACTCATGCATTCTCTCTAAAGAAATAAACAAACAGACAAACAAACTTTTTTTTTTTAAGAAGGCAGCTATGCACAATTTAGAACTACAATTGGCAGCCAAGAATGGCGATGTCTGAATAGACGAGGTCTTGGCTTGAGGAATTGTTGGGTGGTTACTTCCTAGGCAGAAGTAACAAGATGAGAAAAGATACAGAGTTAGGAGGGTAAAGCCCCAAATCAGAAACTAACAGCAAAGTGAGGATACAGGGTGCTCTAAGAGGCAAGACTAGAAAGAGGCAAACCTCGGCAGATAATTCTGTCCCAATTCAAGTGCCAGCTCCCATCAGCTGGAAGCAGTCGCCAGCCGGGGGTCTGGGGCACCGTGGATGAGAACGGCTTGATTGGCTAATGAGGTTTACCCCAAGGGTGTGGAGGAAGAAGTGTCAGGGAAGGAGCCATGGACACCTCATGACAAATCTGAGACCAGAGAGTGGAGAGCCTCAGAGCCACACGAGGAAGTCTGAGGTCTGTCTGAAGAGCCTTGTTGTATAGCATCTGTCAAAATACATCGAATGTTTTCAGAATCCTGGGAGCTGCTTCGGACTGAAAATTTAACTGACGAACCCTTCTAAGAGTTGGCCAGAGAGGTGGTGGGGTGGAATTCAATCACTGGGATTGTATTTGCTTTGAGTATAGTAATGTAGATCAGGGTCAGGGGCAAGAGAGACCACCGGGGCGTGCGGGCAGGACAGGTGTTTTTCAGCTGTGTACCTGATAACGATAATAATAGCGAAGAAGCTCAGAGAACCTGGCGGAAGAAGACTCAGAGGAGGACTCAAAGTTTTGGGATTCCCTCCAAAATTCCTCTCCATTCTTCTTCTGTGGTTACCGGAGGAGGCTCCAGCCCCGGCTTCGAATCTCCAAGTGACCTCAAGCATTTGAAAAGGTGACTTTGTTCTTCCAATTTACCGTCCTTCCCGTGAAAGAATTTATATCAGACTGTGGTTGAGCCTATGGCATGGGGGGGAGGGGTGGGGGGCACCACCACATTCCCTAAGGGTTCTTTTCCAAAGCTAGTGTTCCCAGATGGAGTTCCATGTATTCCTAGAGATTCTCCCTCACATCCGAGGGTAAAGCCACTCTTACTGCCCCACCTGTGTTCATGAATCTTATCCCAGTGCCTAAGGATCCTGATCCGTGGTCCTCAGACCATCTGGGCCATGTCTCAAAAAAAAGCTCAGGAACTCCCACAGAAAGCATTCTCCTGGAGGCCACCTGACACCCCAGGCTTTCTGAAGTGTATATTCAAAAAGGACACCCACCTAATAGCATGACTCTAGAAACACAGCACTTAGAAACTTTCACATTTCAATTTTCTCCATCCATCAAAAATTTTAAAAAATTAAGCCACAACAATGGCTTCACAATTTCATTTGCCTGTTGTCAGACTTTAACATGACTACGTGATCCCAGCAGTGTACCTGGTAGGGACAATGAAGACTTCTTAAAATGGAAGTTCTTCATGTGAAAAATTGGATGGGGCTTCCAGTTTACTGATGGAAGCCACTCCGCCTTTGGTGCCCATTCAGGGTTCCCTGTCCTCATTACCTGGCTCCACACGACAAAGTGTCCTCGTCTCCATTCACACCCCCTGCTCTGCTACAAGTTCTAACGGGGACTTAACATGACCAGGGGTGTGCTGGGGATGGTTGTTGCAAATAGAGGCTGCTTGCTGTTTATTTACTGATTAAAAAGCTCAGAGCTTCTGTCTAAGGACACAGTGGAAACAGTGATCTGCCAGCCTTTGCTAGCTGATGGGCCCAAGGAGGCCATATAGTTTTAGGTTCTTTTCCTTCCAAACATCATACTAATTTCCTCAAGGCTGATTTTCTTCTTCTTCTTCTTCTTCTTCTTCTTTTTTATTTTATTTCTAGGAGAGAGAGAGAGAGACAGCGTGAGCAGGGGAGGGTCAGAGAGAGAGGGAGTCACAGACTGAAGCAGGCTCCAGGCTCTGAGCTGGCAGCCAGCACAGAGCCCGATGCGGGGCTCGAACCCATGGACTGCGAGATCATGACCCAAGTGAAAGTCAGACGCCTAACGGACTAAGCCACCCAGGCGCCCCAAGGCTGATTTTCTTCTGACTCTACATTCTCCCAGTCTGTTTCTGCCTCGGCCCCTTTTAGACGCTGTTTGTCCATTTCTCACAGACCCTACTACCCACCTGCCTCCCTACCCCTCCCTTAGACCATACATCTCTGTGTCACCTTTCTGAACCCAGCAGTAGTCGGGCATGCCAGTGCGATCTTACATTCACTGGCTGCTCACATGTATGCTCCCTTCCTAGCCCCAAATGTCTTTTTATTCTGTGTTTCCCAGAGTAAAGGTAAAGAAGATTTCCCAGGGGCATCTGGGTGGCTCAGTCGGTGAAGCATCTGACTTCAGCACAGGTCATGATCTCATGGTTGGTGAGTTTGAGCCCTCCAACGGGCTCTGCACTGACAGCTCAGACCCTGGAACCTGCTTTGGATTCTGTCTCTCTCTTTAAAAAATAAATAAATAAACCTAACAAAAAAGAAGATATCCAAGGACATAATCCTGGAGAGCACTAGCAATTAAAAGGGTGGACAGTGAAAAAGAAGTCAGTAAAACATAGAAGAAATGGTCCAGTAGGGAATGCACCTGGGTGGCTTAGTCAATTGAGCATCTGACTTCAGCTCACAGTTCTTGAGTTCGAGCCCCACACTGAGCTCTCTGCTGTCTGTGTGAAGCCCACTTTGGATCCTCCTCCATCTCCCTCCCCACACACACCTCCCCTGCTCTCTCTCTCTCTCTCATTCTGTCTCTCAAAAATAAACATTAAAAAATAAAGAAATGGTCCAGTGGATTTGCAGAAACCAAAAGAGAGGAGAGTTTCAAGGACACAGTCTGGGTCAAACACCAGGTGGATGCCACGGAAGGACTGAAAAGTGTCTGTTGAAGAATTGTATTACGTGGACAGCTGGGCATGACCAGGCAGGAACTGGTTCACTGAAAAACTGACAGTCTGGTCCTGTAGGCATGGAGCCTCTGGAAGGCAGCTGGGCATTGTGGAAGGAACCTAGATTTTAGAAGCACTCAACTTGCCTAGAAGCATGTTCTACTTTTTACTCTTTCGGTGGCCTTGGACAAATAGCTACACGGAACCTCAGTCTCCTCTATGAAATGCACATAATAACACCTTCCTCAGAGAGCAACTGAGACTGGAGTAGAGTGGCACTCAGTGAATGTCTGGAGGTCCCTTCCCCTTCCATCTTGTTTCTTCAGTTGCACCAGGTCAGCACTATAGTCTACCTCACTCGTTCACAATGTCCCCATGCGGTGACTTGTTGGTCATTTTGGCAGAGAAGAGGCTGCCTTTTGCCCCACGTTCAGCCTCCGCAGTAAAGAGGCTTCAACGGCAAAGCCCTGTACCTGGCAAGGATGTCAGCTCATGAGCACTCAGCACCTGAGCTCCAAAGGCAGTGCTCCCCGCCTGTCTCTGCAGCCCCCCTCACCACTGCATTGTGGTTCCCGCTCACACCTCTTGCAGCCCCTCTGCAGCCTTCTCGGTGGGCTGTTCTGTCCCCTGTAGCGCCCTGAAGGAGAACTTATCTCAATTTTCAATCCAAGCCACCACCCCCCCGGCTTAGGTTTCTTACACCTCAGAGATTTTATCCACACTTAATTTATGACTTCCATATGGAAAGCATCCAAATAGGTCCACGTATATAAACCAAACATCCTAACTTCCTTCTTCCCCTGCTTCCCTCTGAAAAATAACAATAAAAAAAATCAGCAAAGTCTTCAAGTCACCGAATTTGCAATTAGCATCGCTACTCGGCATCCCATTTGCCATTCTTTCACCCATTTCTGCCCGCAGAGCCCTGCTGACTCTGCCATTACTGCTTCCACAGGAGTCCCTACTGAGGCTGAGAGCTCACAGACACCCTCTCTAAACTGTGGGAAGCAAAGGCGAGGGAGGGGAGGAAAGGGGAGGGGCCAAGAGAGGGGAAAGGGGGAGGGGGCTCGGGGGAGAGAGGGAGGTAAAGAGTGGGCAGAGAGAGAAGGGGAAAGAAAGGAAGGGAAGGGAATTTTAATGAGAACCTACTATGGGGCAGAAGCCTCCCTCCCGAGGTAATTTCTAATATCTATTTGCAATTAGAAGCCTTGACTTGATCGACTGCACCCCCTGCAGGTTGGGTCTGCTAGTTCAAGACCCGGTGGGAACAGACAGCGCTCCGCCATTTAAATTGCCCTTCCCACCCCATGCCCACTCACACGCACACACACACACACACGGTGCTGCACACACCAACACACACATGCACATGGGGTCCAGGGAGCGTGTACTCAGGACACGGACCCACGACCCTGGCCGGTGAACTCCCACCTGATTCATGCTGCAATTCTAACTCCGCCCTCCAATCAAGGCCTTCCTGAGTCCAGGGGCAAAGCCGTGCCCACCAGCTGGCCCATGTTCAAAACACCGGGCCCCTGCTTTCATCCTGACTCCCAAGGCCATTTGCCTATGGGGAGTCCTGTTTGTCAAACGCAGCAGAGGACTGACTGCCTCCAACCCAACCTAACTCCCAAAAGCCCTCACTTGGAAACAGGCCGTCTTCACTCTGGTTCGCTATGCACCAGACTCTGCGCTCAATGGCTTTCATACAGTATCTCATTTTATTCCCTCGACAATCCTGCGAGGAGGTCCGACAGCGGGAAGGCGCAGAGCAGAGTTTCAGCCCATCTGTCTGCTAAACTGCCCAGGGTACCTTGCATTGCAGAAGGCATGCCTTCGTTTGAATGCGGTAATGCCGCAGTGATGAATTGTTCTAAAAGAAGAAATAAATCCAATTGCGTCCACCTGTTTTATCTCAGCACAAATGGCGGTGTGTTTCCGTGCCTGGATGACACAGGGACAGAGATATTCAGTGGCTTCTGAGTTACTCAGCTGATGCTGATGCTTCTCACAATCTGGTTTTCAAAGGACTTTCCATTTGTCGCAGAGATACCTATCTCCAGGTTAGAGTACATCACGATGTTTCATATCCTTTTACAAAATGCGGTGCCTTCAAACACTCAGCATATATTCTTAAAATCTGTGGATGCAACATCCCCATTTTATATTCTATCAAATATTAATGTGTTCCTTATAAAGCCTGGACTAGAAACCAAAATTCTCAAAAACACCAATAGATGAATGGTGCCCTCTGCTGGTGGCACTTGATGCTTGACAACATAAAGGCCAAAGGCCGTCAAGGTTGAGATTCAGAAATGACGGTGTGGCATGTTAGAATTACTCACTCAGAAGTGAAGATGTTACATTTTAGCCCCAACTCGTCTCCCGTTGACTTCCTGACATTGTACGAGTGATTTCTCCCTCCTGGGCCTCGGAGGTCTGTTCCAGAGTGGAGTTTGAGCCAGGTGGTCTACAGGGCTCCCAGGTTCCTACATTCCGTGGACAGCACAGGAATCAGTCACACGCTTTTGCCAAAATTTGGGAACCAGACCCTTTTATAACCTGGTAGAGAAGCAATAAAACTCCCCGAACCACCATACTCTTCAGGTCAATAACATATCACCTGCTTTACCTTGACTTTTCCACTTTACACTAGACTGGAGAGAAACCTGGGACACAGGAAAGAGATGGCTGAAATTCACATGGGTGACCAGCGTGCTCCCAGGCTTCCCAGGGGTCTGAATCCTGGGAGGGAATGAGCCCCAGTTGGAACATCCACTCCTCTCCCCACCTTGGGCTGGTGCGTTGAGGCTCTCTTTAATTTTTTCACGTGTAAGTATGCAGATTGTGTATTAATACAGGAGACTCTTACTGCTGGTGAGGGTCATTGACAAGCTGTCCGGGAGCTGACTGTTTGGTTTGTTCCTGATGGGCACTGGGCCTGTGGAACTTGGCAATGCTAGAGGCCAGAGCCAGGCTCCCGTTCTGCTTCCACCACCTGTGTGTCCTGAGTCTCCATTTCCACGTTGTTGAAAAAAGAAAAGGTTTTCCTGAGGAGCAAACGTAATAATGAACACAGTGCTGCCTTATGAACCCTGAAGATCACGCATATAGATGTGGTAACTAGTATCGGAAGCCGTCAGATAACCATCTGGCATACTTACCCAGTGAAGAGTGAATCAAAGTAAACTGAAAGGAAAATACAAATTTATGCAAAAAAGAAACTTAGAAGGTCTTAAATAGCAAATGCAAAGCATCAGGGCCTCTCAGGGCATCACTTCCCAAAATAAAACTCCCTTGAGATGCTCCCAGGCAAATACTTTACTCCCCTCTAGAAGATTCATAATGCCTGTCAGCATGTAGGACTGCCATTGCGTCAGATACAGATTTGCTACCAAATTTGTTAGCAAAAGTGTCCCATTTTCAGAGTTGTTTGGATTTCAGAATTGCCGTTAAAGACTCGTAAGCCTGCATCAAAATCCATAAAAAGCTTTTAATTCGAGTGACTCCTGTGTCCCTAATTTCTTTAGAAGAATTCACCTTCAACCTAGTTTTAGTTTACATAGTTGTCAATAACTTAGTAGTCAACATAATCCACTTGGGATTGAGTTAGGACTACATCGTCCGATGTATATAAAGTGCTTATCTGTGCAGGTGAGGTTTAATACCTGTGGCTATAATTACCACCTGTGGTGGAATGGGTTCGTTCTGGCTCCAGGTCATGTAAGAGGAATACACCAAAACTGCCTAAGAAAGAGAACCCAGGCCACCACTTCATGCCAGTATTCTGGATCCCGAATTAGGACTGGTGATCTGCAAATTACAGGATAGACTACTACTCAAGACTGGCACAGAACATATAGGATACATGGATGGCATGAGAAGGTGGCATCAATTATTTAACAATTGTTCCATCTAACAATGTCAGATTTATATCTGTCACATAAGTCTTATTGCATAAGATGAAGGAAGAGGGAGAATGATGCTTTTATCGAATGCATATGGTGAATGGCTCTAAATTTTTAAGTTCCTGAAATACTATCATGTGCTATGCACAAATTAGGGTATTTTTTTTGGCCGGCACACCTTTCCTTACCTTGAGTATGCTGAGCATAAATTCAAAAGAACCACTATCCCCAAGTCAAGTCATGATTAAACACCAGTGGGTCTTGTTCTGGGCTTTCTATGCTGTTCCTTTGACCTGTTTGTTGATTTTTCTGCCTGCACCAAATGTCTTGATTACTGTAGAATTATTAACTTTATATGAGTATTCAAACTGGAAAGTGTAAGCCTTCCAATTTTGCTCTTTTCTTCCCCCCAAGATGGCTTTGAATATTCTAGCTCCTTTACATTTTCCTGTCAATTTTAGACTCAGCTTGTCAATTTCTACAAAAAGTCCTGTTGGGATTATGATTGAGATTGCAGGGAATGCCTGTGTGGGGAAAGTTGATAACTCCATACTATCAGGTCTCCAACCCATAAACATGGTGTAGGTCTCCACTACGCAAGTCTTTAGCTTCTCTTAGCATCATTTTGTATTTTTCACTACAGACGTCTTGCATATTTTTGCTGATTTATTGCAAAGTATTTTTTTCTTCCAAGATTTTATTTAAATTTAATTTAGTTAACATATAGTGTAATACTGGTTTTAGGAATAGAACCTAGTGATTAAACACTTACATATAACACCCAGTGCTCATTCCGAGTGCTCTCTTTTAACACCCACAACCCATTTAGCCCATCTCCTAACCCACCTCCCCTCCAACAACCCTCAGTTCATTCTCTATAGTTAAGAATCTCTTATGGTTTGCTTCCCTCTCTGTTTTTATTTTATTTTTCTTTCCTTCCCCTGTGTTCATCTGTTTTGTATAAGTAAAATCATATATTTGTCTTTCTCTAAGTTCTCTTAGCAAAATATATTCTAGCTCCATCCACATTGTTGCAAATGGCAAGATTTCATTCTTTTTGATAGCCAAGTAGTGTTCCTGTGTGTGTGTGTGTGTGTGTGTGTGTGTACACAGCATCTTCTCCATCCATTCATCAATTGATGGACATTTGGGATCTTTCCATAATTTGGCTATTGTTAATAGCGCTGCTGTAAACATTGGGGTGCATGTGCCCTTTCACATCTACTTTTGTGTCATTTGGATAAATACATGGTAGAGTAATTGCTGGGTCATAGAGTAGGAACAGGATAGGACAGACCACAGTCCTGCCATTGATCACAGGCTTGTGGGCATGTCCCTGTGCCTCCTGAAAGGGACCATCATTGTCAGAACCCTCCAACTACTTGCAACTTCATGGATTTGGATCAAATGAGAAAATGGACATAGAAGTCCTTCAGAAATTGCAAAGTAGCTTACAAATGATAGGTCACCCTCATCTCATTCTCCAAAGTCCCTTGCAGATGCAATTAATTCATTAATTCAGGAAATATTTTCAGGGCCTGTTACGTGCCACACACGAGGGTAAACCATCTGTATCTATAGTGACCATCTACAAAAACACAGCCTCTGTCCTCACGCTTCTGTGGGCTAGCGGGGGAAAAACACATTAAATAATTGCACAAATATTTTTGTGACCCTGTAACACAACCTCTTTTCTTCCATATTCCTCCTTCCCAGTCACCTCTAACACCATGTGGCCCCAGGGGTGAGTGTTGGAGGAGGGAGGAAGCCTCACTCCCATCCCCGCCTACTGGGGTCAGGAGTCTGTCACTGACACCGTGTAGAACTTCTAGCATGTGGAGATGATAAAAAGCAGATGTATTTTAGTCAACTTTATGATGATTTGTGAATTCACCTGAGACAGTACACCCGTTATGGTCTGCACCCGGGGGGCCATGCGGTTACCTCTCTACCTACAGCTTGGCCCACAGCCTCTCACATCTAACAGGAGAGTGTCTCTTTGTTGTAGATAACTACCAGTGTTCAAATCGTAACTCAGCTCCAGCCTGCTCACGCGTGTGCACGCGCGCACGCACACACACACACACACACACACACACATACACGTCTACTCCCACCTATCTTTGAAAGAGGTCCATGTCAAGTTTTGTACTCAGAGCCTTTCCATTACTAAGAGGCTTGTATCGCCTCAGCTCATTTAAGTACTTCAGTGTAGGTAGGCCTCTGATTTCTTCTATCTCGCGAATAAAATGAGAAATATTACTGGTCTCAAAATAGACTAACCTCAGACAAACGTTAGACCATAACTCTTGTGGTCAACAGAATAATACCCCAAAACATGTTGTATTCGTTTGTGAGGGCTGCCGTAATGCAGATGGTGACATGGAAAGTACCAAAGATTGGGTGGGTTCAACAGGAGTTTACTTTCTCATGATTCTCCAAGGTGGAAGTCTGAGATTGAGGTGTTGGTGGCTTGGTTTCTTCTGGGGCCTCCCTCCTTGGCTGTTGAGAGCTGTCTTCTCCCTGGATCTTCACATCATCTTCCCTCTGCATGTGTCTGGGCCCAATTTCCTCTTCTCACATGGACGTCAGTCATAATGAATTAGGGCCCACCCTAATGACCTTATGCTAACTTAATTATCTCTTTAGAGACTCCCCCATCCTCAAGCGCAGTCCCAGTCTGAGGTACTGGGGGTTAGAACTCAACACAGGAATTCTGAAAGAACACAATTCAGCTTATAACAGAGATCCATGTCCTAATCCCCAGAATCAGTGAATATGTTACTTTACGTGGTAAAAGAACTTAGAAGATGTGATTAAATTCATTTAAGGATATTAAATCGAGGATATTACTCTGGTTAGCCAGGTGACCTCAATGTACTTATAGGTCCTCAGAAGGAGGCTGAAGGGTCAGAATCAGAGCTGGAGGTATGACAACAGAAACAGAAGTCACAGAAAGACAGACAGACTTAGAGAGATAGGCAGCTGGTTTTGAAAATGGAGGGAGGGCCTGGGAGTCCAGGAACACAAGTGACTTCTAGAAAATGGAAAATACTAGAAATGGACTCCCCCTAGAGCCTTCCAAAAGAACACAGCACTGCTGGCACCTTGGTATTAGCTCAGTGAAACTTCTGACAACCAGAGTAGTGAGAGAATACGTTTGTGTTGTGTTATACCACTAAGTTTACGGGAATTTGTTATAGCAGCAATAAGAAAACTAATATAATTTTCCAGTCTGAAAGTATTCTGGAAGCTGTGAAAATGAGGAAACAGAAGAATAATCAGAAAATAATGAAAACCTGGAGATCAAGGGAAAATACCAAAGGAAATGAGGAAGGGAGAGACAAGGAGAAAAAGAAATTGAGAGAGAGAGACCAAGGAATTCAGAAGGCAGCAGGCCCTTCTGGCCTAGAGAAGATTATAATACTAGAGAATTTACAACACAAAGCACAGAGTATGATAAAATCTGTTGCGGGACCTGAAGCCTCCAAGAAAGGAGTCGTCTGCACCCATGGCTCTGAGCGCACTGATATGCCAAAGCCTGGGAAGAGCTCCCTCAGCGAGGACAGGCCGCAAAGCTAATCAGCCAGATCTGAAAGTGGCTCAGGGCGTGCATGCTTTAGAGAAGCCACTGACCTAAACAAAACCTAATTCAAAAACCATCTGGGTGAACAACTGGGGCATTCTCAGTGGGGGTGACCATGACAGTAATAGCTACGTTTTAGAAGTTTATGACTATGTCCAAGCACTCGAGAGAATGAATATATACACAGACAATGGCCAGCCTACCTAGAAAAATAGAGCTAACACACAACCTGCAGCAACCAGCCCAGGAAGCCGGCCTGCTCTAAGTCAGACTTGGGGGAAGTCAGACTGCTATCACTAATAACAATCCCGGAAGCCAAACAAGAACTTCTGTAACAATTGGCCCCAAAGGGCCAGGACTTGGTTAACAACTGACAGCTTCAATAGTTGCTGTCCTTATTTCCAGCTTAGGACCCATCAGAGAAAGCCAAATAGGCACTCCTAACCAATCACATGGGCTGTCCTCCTTCGAGTACCCGTCTCCAGCGTTGCCATGACAACAGCCTCCAATCTGGACACACTCAGGTCTTCTGTTTTTTCCACCATGAAGCTTTCCTACTCCTCTTCTGAGTTTCTGCTAAGAGCAAGCGATGGTGTCTGACTCCCTTGCTAGAGCAAGGACTTGCCTATTTTCATTTTTCTGGTCTTCATGGAAACGCTCAGGAAATACTTTCTCACAGCTGCCCTAGAGGTGATAATTTATGTGGCGGACCGATGGCAGCACCTAAAGGGTCATTTTCTGATTGGAACCTGAGGCTCTGCATTCACCATCTGGGACATGAATACCCAGAGAAGTTTGACTAAATACTTTTCCCAGAGCCGACCACTAACCACCCTTGGGAAAGATCAAGCTAAAGTTTGAGAAAGTCAAGCAAAGCCACTGCTTGAGAGCCAGAAAATACATAGTTGAATTGAAGACCAGAGCAGAAGTATTAAACAGGGAAAACTAGAGAATGGTCAACATGAGATGGTCACATGTCAGGAGTATTTCTCTTCAGAGATCAGCATGCTTTAAAGTGTGCCCAAGTATTTCTGAGGGTTCCTCCAAGGTCTTGTCTCATGTTGTCAAGCACAGTCCTGGCCCCCATGCTACCTCTATGCTGACCTAAGCAGATGCCACCTCTCTCTCTCTCTCTCTCAGCTAAGCACTAAGCACAGGAGCCTGCATTCAGAATCCCATATTGGCACCACAGTCCCACAGTCAGGATGATCCAGACACCCCAAACATCAGAGCCTGGATCAAACACCCCCATCTCAGACCTGAAGGCTTTCCCCCAACTTCTGTCTCAGGCTCACCTCCATGAGCCTTGGGCTTTGTCCAGCATCGCCATCATTCCAGATGATTGGCAACAAAACATCTACTCCTTTCCTGCTATGATTCTGAAAGTCACTCAGTAGTCTAACATTGAGACATTCCCATGATTGCCTTGGAGCAATAGTTTTAAAATTAATTCCTCAAATGTTATTCATGCACTACACCATCCCTCTTTTGGTGGATGGTGAACATTGGGGGCAGGGGCTGGGTTTTTATCCAAAAATTAAAACATATTAGTCCTTTATCCAATATGTCATTTGCAAATATCTTTTCCCACTCATATGTGGATCCTGAGAAACTTAAGAGAAGACCATAGAGGAAGGGAAGGGGAAAAAGATAGTTACAAACAGAGAGGGAGGGAGACAAACCACAAGAGACTCTTAAATACAGAGAACAAAGTGAGGTGGATCAGGGCATGGGTGAGAGGGAAAATGGGTGATGGGCATTGAGGATGGCACTTGTGATGAGTACTGGGTGCTGTATGTAAGCCAATTTGACAATAAATTATACTCATTAAAAACGTAAAACATATTCAGTGAAGCCAGGCACAAGATTTCAAAGAAACTAACCCATCATAGCTGCGATCCACCTCCCCATCATGAGCCTTCACCAGCTGGGCTCATTGGGTGAGGTAGAATCTGAGGAGGGGGCGGGGGACATGCTAGAGGACAGGTAACCATGAAAAGAAAAGATAAAACCAAAGAAAATTTGCCAAAAATCGAAAAATGCATTGGCAGTAAGTCAAAGCACTGTAAGATTATGGCCAACAAGTACCACTTCCGGGGAGGTACTAACATGTGGAAGTCAGGTTTCCTTGAGTCTCATCTTGTGTGTCCATCATTCAAGACAATGCTCGTCAAAACCCAAAGGCAGCAAAGTTGCTAAAAGTATGATGTACAAAGGACGAAAACCAAGCTGCAATCTTCTCTAAATGGAGGCATCGGAACGATACGTGTCTGTGAACTTGGCAGTGTGGAGCCAAGTGGTCCTATTGTTTTGAGAGCGGCAGGTATGATTCCTGGTGCTCTCTTGTGTGGGTCAACACATCCCAGCTAAACCTCCCCACCCGACGGGCATGCAGTAGAGAGGTTAAATAGCAGATGTAATTATACTTGGGTCTGTGACATATGCTTTTCTTATGGAAACTTCTGCCCTCAATTGTGAAGGCTGAAAACTTGAGGATTGCAACCTTTTCCATTACAAAGCTGGCTTATTTGTATGCCCCATCCCTCCAGACTCTGATTGGTTAAGGGGTAAAATATCCAACAAAACCAACCAGAATATTCAGGGAGAAGGATGAGAACTTTAGGAGACACAATTCTCTTTCCTTATCAGATTGTCAGTTGTAGGAATCATATAAACCTGGGGCATATGGAGGTCATTTTTCCCGCCACCAGGGAAGAGCTTCACAGAGCAAAGCAGAGCTGAGAGAAAGTGATAAACTTACTCTTGACAACAAGGGTTGAGAACCAAAATCCTGCATTGCTGAAGAAACACGCTGAATTCTTAGTTCTAAGAGTCAGGAAAGTCCCTTGTTTTTTCTAAGCAGATTCAAGGTTTACTTTTATCACTAGTCTCAGCTAGAATGGAGGGAAATCCACTCTACCTAAAATTAGGATGTACATTAACAACAGATTTCCTTCCTCTTCCCCAGAGTTCATGTCAAACAGTGAATCTAGGAAGGCAGCAGGGAGACAGAGCCTTCAAGAAACACAGCTCCCTGCTAGATCTGAGCCAAGGCCAGGAGAAGGTGGTCACCTTACATTGGGCACATCAGATGCCTGAAATAGCATCATGGTGTCTGGAAGGCCAGAAAAGCAAAAATTAAGTGGCAAGATTAATTTCAGACTCAGGACCAGGAACACCAGCCTGTTTTTCCAGGGCATATAACTCTGAAGAGCAGAATATGTCCACTCTGATGTGGTGCCCCCACCCCCAGAAATCCAGAGAACCAAAGTGAGCTGAGTCAGAAACTCATACTCTGGTGTGTACAACCACCCATTAAGAGTAGAGTCCATTTTCGTTTCCAGAGCCATTGGCTTATCTGGTAGTGCAACCGAACATCCCTGGACATGACCTGTTTGGGACTCTGACAGGGACTCATCAGGTCCAGGCGAGGCTATAGGATAACTACAAACTGGATTGTGTCCCCTCCAAGTTCATATGTTGAAGGCCTAACCTCATGTAGCTGATTGGAAATAGAGCCTTAAGGAGCGGATTAGGATTAAGTTAAGAGTAGAGCCCTGATGCATTAAAACGGGTGTCCTGCAGAGGAAGAAATACAAGAGACCTCTCTCTTTCTCTCTTCTCTTCTCTTCTCTTCTCTTCTCTTCTCTTCTCTTCTCTTCTCTTTCCTTCCCTTCTCTCTCTCTCTCTCTCTCTCTCTCTCTCTCTCTGTTTGCCACACAAGCATGCAATGAAAGCTAGGAAAAGAGTTCTCACAAGAAACCAAATCCTGCTGGCACCTTGATCTTGAACTTGCCAGCCTCCAAAACCATGAGAAATGGATTTCTGTTGTTTAAGCCCTCTGCCTTCTTCCCCACATCTGTGGTATTTTGTGATGGTGTTCTGAGCTGACTAGGACATGCACCATGAAGCTCTTGGATAGCTATATCCCAAGCTGTCTGGTAGATATGACACCCATCTGATACTGTGGTTTTCTGGACAAAACCTGAGATAAAACTTCAGCTAACATTGAACTCCACATGCGTAAAGGATGGGGACTGTGTTCTGGCTGCTGGCTGGCAGCTAGGGGCTGCCCCTGCTGGAAGACATCATGGCTCATCAGATGCCTGCTGCTTGAGGCCAACAGACCTGAAGGTAGACTTTATGACCAGAAGCTCGATTTCCTCCCTCAGGAAGGAAGTCAAACCTGCTGGTACAACCTGGAGGAAAATTAAGTGCTAGGCAAAGTCATGCCTCAAGGCCCACCTACTCAACTGGCCTCAAAGTTGGAAGTACATCAAGTGGGCACAGAGTGAAGCACACCTTCCAATTACAAATGCCTCAGTTGTGTCAGAAGCTGGGCTGCAGTCAAGAACCTTCTTCTGACAATTATTCAGCAGAGCAGCTACACTGGACAAGTGCATGGAAAATGGCCTCTCTGGGAAGGACCCTGTAGGCTGTTCTCACTTCCCAGTGCTTAGTGCAGAAAGAGGCAAGAATCTGAAGAGCTCTTTCCCTGGTGAGGGGAAATAGCGGGTCCCTTGGACAATTCCTGGCTACTTTTCTGGCTGCTTCCAAGCAACAGTAACAGAAATGCCCCATCTGTTCTTACACCAGAGAGAGGTCATCTGTCCTCGATATGTGGCCTGGCTTTCCATCCTGTAGCTCTCTTCCTAGTTTCTTCGAGTGGAGGCAAATCCTCTGCCTCAGCTGGACTCTTGCTTCCTGTCAGGGAGAGGGGTTCGCTTCTCCTTTGTAACCATAAATCCCAAGGGGGCCCTACCCTGCCGAGTCATCCTACTACATTTCTAGAATCTTTTGCTCTCTCACTTCCTCTGAAGGGTATTTCATTATTCCTCAGTGCTTGAACTTCCCACACCTCCCTCTTGCTGGACTCCAGCACCCCATCCTCATGAATATGCAATCATATCTTGTCACCATATCTCCTGAACTCCCTGCACCTAGACTCCTCCACTCCCTGTTCTTTCCATGGAAGGTAGTCAACGGTCCTTACTTCTTCCTTAAGCAACCCCTCTGCATATGCTCTGGACCCCACCTCTTCTTGTAAACTCCAGAACGTTTCTCCTATAATTATCTTCCCTCTCTCTGGCATCATAAATCTACCCCTGTCTCCTGGCTTATCACCATGAGCATATAATAAGTTCTAATATCTCCCACCATTTACAAAGTTATCTCTCTAGCACCCATGTTCCCCCTTGCACTGTGCCTTGGCACAGCTCCTTTGTAGGGGCCTTCACTGGCTCCTCATCCTCTAAACAGAGCCCAGAGTTTGCATCTCTTCTATCTCTAGTCATATGCCATGACATTTCATTGGTCCCTTGGCTTCAATGACATCAAGGTGCTCATGACTATTGAATGTCTATTTCTAGCCCAGTGTCTTTTCTGAGATCCAACCTCAAATATCTCAGTGCTGACTCAGATATCTAATAGGTGTCTCAAGTTTAATAAAATCAAAACAAAACTCCTACCAGTTCCACTCAAACTCGTGGATCCTTCTGATCATTCCCATTTCAGAAAATGGTACCAATATTTCCCCCATTTTCAAGTCAAAACCCTGGGAATCCTCATTACCTTCTCTTCCCTGTACACCCTGGAATTCTTCCTGGAATTCCTCAGCAGGTCACACTCACTCTTCCTTTGTGAACCCCGAATCCAATCCCGCCTCATCATGACTTTCCAGTCCATGTGTTCAGGTTCATGGCACCTCTCCAGGCTCTAGCACAGATTGCTGCCCATGCTGTGAACACCACAGCCCATGAGGAAGGACAGACTGTGAAGGATAAGGAAGGTCAAGAGCAATTCGCACTGGCTACCACACACAGGACCCGGACCACAGACAGACAGTAAAGACAGGAAATAGGAAGTCTGACTCCAGAGTCCGTGCTCTCAATGACACTAAACACAAGGGCTGGGTGAAGGGAGTGTGCAGCATGCCTAAGGAACTGTCCAACTGACTTTTGAAACTTTTATTTTTGACATGAAAAAAATTAGGTTTACTCAAAATCCCCTCCATTTTGCCACCCACACATTCCCATGATGATAGGCCATGTATGGTTGTAGGAGGTCATAAGGCCATCTTTCCATCTTTGAAAACACTCTCTTCCAGGATGAGAGGCCAAGTTAAAGGTCTGGATCATGGGGCACCTGGGTGGCCTAGTCGGTTAAGCGTCCGACTTTCGCTTAGGTCATGATCTCGCAGTTCGTGGGTTCGAGCCCCGCGTCGGGCTCTGTGCTGACTGCCAGCTCAGAGCCTGGAGACTGTTTCGGAGTCTGTGACTCCTCTCTCTGACCCTCTCCTGCTCACGCTGTCTCTTTCTCTCTCCTAGATATAAATTAAAACATTGAAAAATTTAAAAAAAAAAAAAAAAAAAAGGTCTGGATCCATCAATTGGGCAATTGGTCTGGTGAGAGTAAGGACAAGGGGATCCAGGGAATAAAGGAGTGGCCAGAAGAGGAGCAAAGTACAAAAAAAGCAGTTCTTGAACTAACACAGAGGCTGCTTTCTGGGATTCCAGAGTCCCCTGTGGAGACAGAATCTAGAAGAGTCCCACCCAGACCAGAAACTAAGTGCCCAAATCAAATAGACCCTAAGTTCCTACTGCGACCACCAGAATTGCTTTGTGAGACTAAAATTAAGGATTCTAGGCCTTACTAAATCAAAACATCTCATGTGGCATCTGGGAATCTTTACTTTTAGAAGCTTCTCAAGTGATCCTGTAGATCATCCAGATTTGAGAATTACCTGTGCAGTATGGAAGAAGGGAGAGATGATTGAGGCCTGTCATGACAGCCAGCTTCTGGGCTGACCCCCAATAATTCAAACGTTCTGATAGTCAAGCCCTGTGGAGTCTCCTTCTACAACAAATAGACCTGCCCTGTGCAATCAATAAGATATTGCAAAAATTATGATGTGTGGCTCTAAGCTAGGTCATAAAAGACATCACAGCTTTTTTCCTCACTCTCTCCAGATCGCTGTTCTGACACTTTGTGTCACAGGGGCACTCAAGCAATCCTGCAAAGAAGTTTACATAGAAAGGAGCCCAGGCCTCTGGCCAACAGCTTAACATCAGCTTCCCTGTTACATAAAAGTGCCATCTTGGAAGTGGATCCCCCAACCCCAGTGAAACCTTTAAATGTTAGTCCTTCCTTACATGACTCCTCATGAAAGGCTCCAAGGCCGATACTCAGCTAAGCCACTCCTGAATTCCTGACCCACAAACTGATAAGAAGCAATAAATGTTTACTGTTGTTTTAACCTGCTGAGTTTTGGGGTGGTTCATTCAGCAGAAAGAGTAAATCAATACACCTGGAATGATAAGGAACACTTCATGAAGGAAATTCGACTCTGAGCACTGATAAGAGAAGGGATGAGAAAGAGAAGAGACAGAAAGGAAGGGCATTAGGTAGAACAATAATCAGGGTCAGAAACAATATATTTCACTGAAAGTGAAATGGAGAAGAGTACATTTGTCCCTATTTTCCCAGCGAGACCCACAGTGCTCCTCTGGGGTGTAGGAGGACAGGCGTCATTGTGCTCGGCGATGAGGAATGCCCACATTGCTCCAACAAGTGGGCCTGGATGCTCACTGCCTTGGTCCGTGGGTCTCAAGCTGGGCTACACATTAAGATCACCTGGGGAACCTTAAGAAGAATTGATTCCTGGACCACGTCCCCAAAGATTCTGGTTTAAATGGTCTGGGCTGTAGCCTGGGCATGGGGGAGGGAGGTCTTAAAACCTCCCCAGTTGATTCTAATATGCAGCTCTGGCTGAGAACCACTGCTACAGTCAAAGAGCATCTTTCTACAGCTGCACTAAATGTGCATGCAGTGAGGGGAGGCAGAAAACCGTGGCCCCTTTGTTCTAATGTAGCCTAATGTGCAGGGGTGCTGGGACCGTGCACACTAAAGTCAGCCCTCTTCTGAAAGTCAGTAACCAAATAGCCAATGGGATTGCTGTTCCGGTTACCCATCACTGTGTGGCATAAACCACAGTAACCATTTATTGTAATTATCACTCTTGGGCTGGCCTCAGTAGATGCTTCTTTCTTACTTGGACTCTTTCATGTGGTCTAGAAAGATAGTGGCCAGGGCTGGAGTCCTCTCTCAGGCTTCCTCAAATACTATCTGGTGGTTGATGCTGGCTGTCAGCTGGGTCTTGTTTGTGCTATTGGTGGAGCATCTACATGCAGACTTTCCATGTGGGCTGAGTCTCTTCACGGCATGATGGCACGGTTCCAAAAGTAAGCATCCCAGGGAAACCCCCACAAGCCACAGGAGCTGTTACAAGCCAGTCTTATAGTACATGCATCAGCACCACATTTTGTCATCAAGGCAGTCACAAAGGCCCAAGATCAAGGTGCTGTGGACTGCCTTGTGTCACCCCAGAAATTCATATGTTAGAGCCTAAGTCCCTAATGTGATGATATTTGGAGATGGGGTCTTGGAGAAATAATTATAATTAGACGAGGTCTGAGGGTGGGGCCCTCATAGAGATACCAGAAAGCTTGCGCCCTCTCTGTCTCTGCCAAGTGAAGACATAGCAGAAAGGCAGCCATCTGTAAGCCAGCAGGGGGACACTCACCAGAACCCAACCACATTGCCCCTTCACTCACACTTAGTCTCCAGAACCGTGAGAAATAAATGTTGTTTAAGCCCCAGCCTATGGTATTTTACTATACATTATAGCAGTCTGAGATGACTAAGATAAAAGAGAAGTCATAGACTCCACCTCTTGATAAGACAAGGGTCAAGGAATGTGCAGACATATTTAAAAACCACCTGAAATAAAATGGACAGGAACAACACCTCTTGGACACATCAAGATTCATGCCCAGACTGAAGCTGAGACGTTTCTGGTATTCCATAGATGATCAGCAATAGAATTATTTTGTCATCCAGAGAATTACTATAAATGTAGGTCCTGGACCTTTTTGTGCAGAAACGGGGAGCGGGGGAAGTTTCGATTTGGTGATCTTACCGGGAAAGCAGCAGAAGAAATTCTCACTTGTTAACACACAGCACCCTGCCTAGCACATGGGAAACACAGAAGAGATGTTTAGTGAACTGGTGAATTCGGTTCTCGATTACCGTCTCAGTTACCCACAACAGTCATCCTTGATAACCAAGCGGAAAGGCCCTGGGCTTGAATCACCTCTAGGTCGGGTATGACCCTGCCCATTGCAGACCAGAAGACATGAAGTGGACAAGGGGCCAGCCTGCTGCCCAGTGACGGAGGTGGGAGCTGGCGGCAGAGGGCCGCGCGAGCTTAAGTGTGGTTCTTGGAACAGGTTTTTGCTCTGAGGGAACAGCGTGGGAATCTGTGAGGGGGATTAAGCTGTCGCTGAGATGCTATGATTCGTTTCAGATGTGGACGACAAGACACAGTGGGGATGGAATGCAGACCAACTCTCAGGCTGCCCTAGGCCTTCAGCTGCTGTGAGGGGCTTCCGTGACCAGATGTCAGGCACTCGCCGACGGCGCTTCGCGCGAGGTATTGCTCTCAGGGCCCCCCCGGCCCTCACAAGCACAGGTAGAGTGTAGATACAATTGCCCTTGGCCACATTGCACTTGTGTCCACTCAACTGGTCCCGTTTGGGAAGGCGGCCGGCAGGGCCAAGCAGGTGGCCGGAGGTCCGTGAAGGTGGAGGGCGCAGGCTCAGCTGTGGCTGAGACACTGAACGGAGGCTCATGCTCCTTAGAGCAGCAGAGCCGAGAGAACAACAAAAGGGCCCCAACGGTGCCCCAGTGCCGCCACAGAGGGTGTTCGCTTGAAGGATTTGCTAAGTGGGTGAAGAGTGAAAAGGCCACAGGGAAGGTGACCTGAGACGAAGTGGGAGAGGATTCGCAAGAATGAGGAGGCTGTCAACCATGAGGACTCTCAGAAGCAAAGAAATCAGCACAAGTAATAACTTAACATTCTAAGGGCTTACTATACGCCTGGCAAATGGCCCTCAGCCATTTGTGAACTGGCTGTCAGGGTGACTGCACAGCCATTCGTAAAACATATATTATTTAATCTCCCAGCAACCTCAGAGGTGATATTATTCCTCCTTTGCATCCGAATAAACTGAATGTATTAGTTTCCTATGCTGCTAACAAATTACCATAAACTGGGTGACTTAAAAGAACAGAAATTTGGGGCACCTGGGTGGGTTAGTTGGTTAAGCATCCGACTTTCGCGTGGGTCATGATCTCGTGGTTTGTGGGTTTGAGCCCGCGTCGGGCTCTGTGCTGACTGCCAGCTCAGAGCCTGGAGCCTCTTTCAGAGTCTGTCAATCCCTCTCTCTCTGACCCTCCCTTGCTCATGCTGTCTCTCTCTCTCTCTCTCTCTCTCTCTCTCTCTCTCCTAGGAATAAATAAAAAGCATTAAAAAAGAAAAAAGAACAGAAATTTATTTTCTCACAGTTGGGGAAGCCAAAAGTTCAAAATCAAAGTGTCAGCAGAGCCATGTTCCCTCTAAAGGCCCTAGGGAAAATCCCTTTCGTGCCTCTTCCTAGCTCCAGGTGGCTTCTGCCAATCCTTGGCATTTCTTGGCTTGTAGACACATCACTCCAGTCTCTGCCTCTGTCTTCACATGGCATTCTTTTCTGTGTGCCAGTCCCTCTGACCTTTCCTTTTTAAATTTTTCATGTTTATTTATTTTTGAGAGAGAAACAGAGCGAGAGTCAGAGAGAGTCAGAGAGAAGAGACACAGAATCCGAAGCAGGCTCCAGGCTCTGAGCTGTCAGCACAGAGCCTGACATGGGGCTCGAACTTATGAGCTATGAAATCATGACCTGAGCTGAAGTCAGACACCCAACCGACAAAGCCACCCAGGTGCCCCTCTCTTTTTCTTATAAGAACATCAGTCATTGGGTTTGGGACCCACCCTAGTTCAGTATGACTTCATCTTAACTAATTATATCTGCAGAGACCTTGTTTGGAAATAAGGTTATTTGGAACATTCTCAGCTTGCAGGTACATTGAGTCTCAGAGAGATTTAAGGAATTACCTGAGTTTCCACAGCCAGTAAGAAGGCAGTTGGAATGGGGTTTGAACCCATAGAGCAAAGGTTGTTCCGCTCCCAGCAGCCTAAAGTTGCCTCAGCAACAGAATGCTTTAACCCATTCTGTGAGGCCCCCAAGAAACATCACGACCACTACCAACATTTTTTAGACCTGAAGACAGAATTGGAAGACAAGTATTGCACTATCAGTGTGAACCTCTGAATAAACAATTGCGTATGCCAATAAAGAAAAATGTAAGCAGATTTTGGAGAAAATGAACTCTCAGGGAGCAAAATATAACACTACCCTACCCATCATGAGCTGGCAGGGCCCACAGGGAAGGAGTTGAGGGAAATTTTGCCCAGTAATTTGAGGGCATGAGAATGGTATCATCAAGCTTGAGGGCGGTCATCCAACTTAACCTCCACCTTCCCACCCTCACTGAAATTACTGGGTGGAATGCCAAACTCTGCAGGAGAACCTGGGGCCGGCCCCCAACCTCAAGAATTCTACGCAGACTGCAGTGACCCCTGGTGGCCTGGAGGAAAAGTGCTGATGGGAGGTTCAAAGGCTCAAGTGGAAAGCAGGGGCCTCCAAGGGATGTTTTCAACTCCAGGAGGGACCCCAGAACTCCAGGCAGAGGGAACCTGAGGGAGGGGACACAGATGGACGGCCTTGGCATTATTGAGCTGGGACAGTGGCATGTGGGCAATGAGCGGCAGGCCCTGAACAATGAGTAATCCTTCCTTCGTCCGAAGACTCCATGCTACACTGTGCAGCATATTATCAGAAAGCAAGAATTAAACACAGCACAAGGCAAAGGAATAAAGACCTTCTTCATGTACTCAGTGCTGTTGGCCTTCTTAAGAGAGGGGATGGGACGAGATCCCTTTGCTGTTCAAACCCTTCGCCCTGCCTCCTGCTGGGTCTCAGACCATTCCCAGGGTCCCAGACAGCAGGTGACACCAGCTAATCCTCTGGCTTCTGCCTCAGTTGTCTCACCCTGTAGCTGTTCCCTGAGCCAAGTTGCTAGTCTGCTCTGGGCCTCAATCCATTCAGTTAAACAAGGAAAATAACAATATTTTCCCTGTCAACCTGGTAAAATTACAGCTGGGAACAAATGAGGCAATAAGAAAGTGTAACCTCAAATTCCCTTTCCAAGGAAAAGAAAGTATAATGGATTTTTTTTAAATGTTCTAGAAAGTCCCCAAGCCCAGGAGACAGGCTGGTGCTCAGAGCTCGTTCCACCACATCTTGTGGTCCAGGGACTTGGCCTTGGTTGGAGCTCAGGGCAGGTATCAGGAGTAGGGTCCCTGGAGGCTGTAGGGCTGAGCCACTGCCCTGCCTGTGTCCCCATATGCCAGCTCTGTGACCCTTAGGAGGCTCTTCTAATTCTCCAAGCTTCAGGGCTGAGGTGAGTCTTGAAGAAGCCTCTAGGCATCCGTAGGTGTGTTTCAGAAGTCTGCACGTGTTCTCCAGATGATTACCTCTCCTCCAATCTTATACTCTGCTGCCACTTTCTAATTTTATATGATTTATCAAGGACATCTCTTCACTAGGATTCCTCAGATTCACTAGAATTCACTGGATTCCTCACCTCCTCTCTGGCTATACCCAGTGTTTCTCATACTCCTTTCCCAAACGCTGAATTTTCCTAATTAGTGGGTGAACATTTTGTAACTCAGCTCTGCACCCTGCAGCAGAGCACTCTGGAGCCCTTGGCAAGAAAGCACAGAAGTAAGGTGCTGTTCTGGCCTGGGTGCTGGGTCTGGAAAGATGTAAACCCTCACCGGCACTGCAAACAGTAGTGGGCAGTGGTTCCTACTTATCCCAGAGTCGAAGACCACGGTCTTCGTTTGCCAACCAGGGAAGTCAGGCTGGGGCTGGAAGGTGAAAAGGAACCTGGGATCCCCACCTGCTCCCCACCTGCCCCCCACCCGCCATGTGCCCATACTTCAGACCCAGGCTAAGGAGGGAACAAGAAGAAAATATTAGGGGAAGTCGAGAGAGGAAAAGAGAATAAAGTAAGTTTTTGTTTCTTTGTCCACGTGTCTCAGAGAGATCTACCCGCGTGAGGCGCACATACAGACCGACCCCCACCCCCGGAGCAAGCTGTTGCCTTCAGAGGAGGCTCAGAATCCTGTGGTGACCGCCCGGCGAGTCCCTGACTAACCCCTTTCGCTTCCCACATCCCACCCTACTCGCAAGTAAGGAAGTCTTTGGGAAAGGTAATTAATTAAAAGTTGTATACGTTACATATATAGAGCTTTTTGTATATCAATTCTAGCCCAGTAAAGTTAATTTTTAAGGCCCCAAACATGTGCGTGTTATCAATTTCAATTGCAGAAATTTATTCTAAGAAAATAAATAATCATGTCGAGAGGAACTATTACTAAACTCTAATAATAAATGATACAGTGAATTCAGTAATAAATGGCACAGTGAAATACCATGCAGCCATTAAATCTTGAAGGAGAGTGTGTTCACACGGTAAGATGTCCAACATATACGGGCAAGTCAAAAAAACATCATAAGACTATGCATACTATCATCATAGGTTGCATTATTTAAAGTGGAAGGAATGAAGGAGAAGGAAGGAAGGAAGGAAGGAAGGAAGGAAGGAAGGAAGGAAGGAAGGAAGGAAGGAAAAAAGGGAGGGAGGGAAAGAACAATAACTATTAAACAAAATGTCAACAGTGATTAGTTCTCATTTTCAATATGAGTAATATTTAATTTTTATAATTAACATATACAATCATGTAAAAATTGTATGTTCACAAAAAAGAACAACAAAATTATCTACATAAATTTATATCTAACAACCTCATGCTTCAGGCATATTTTATAAAGGAACAAATGTAAACCTTTACATTTCAGATGTACTCACATGAAAAGAGAAGGTGCTTAAAAGTTTTCTGGCCTCCTCAAATCTCTGCGTGTCTTGATTTGAAATGGTACATCATTAGGAATTGAGAAGAAAATGTATACTTTATCTATACTATTGCTCCCTCATAACTCTGGTATTTAAGTTCAGGAATTGTTCTACTTATAGATATTCAACTTAGCACATTTTATTTTATTTTATTTTATTTTACTTTTTTATTAAACATTTTATTTATTTCTGAGAGAGAGAGACAGCGTGAGCAGAGGAGGGTCAGAGAGAGAGGGAGACACAGAATCTGAAACAGGCTCCAGGCTCTGAGCTGTCAACACAGAGCCCGACGCGGGGCTCGAACCCACGAACCATGAGATCATGACCTGAGCCGAAGTCGGACACTTAACGGACTGAGCCTCCCAGGCACCCCTCAACTTGCCACATTTTAAAATTCATGGTCACAACAGCTCTAGCACAAAGATGCTTCTCACCACCAGCAGGTAGCAACAAAAGTGCTGAGGATTTGCAGAGAGATGAGAAGGTGAAGTGAAAGCCGGAAAGTCAATAGCAGCAGGTCTCTAACTTTGGTGTTCAGCTCTCCTCAGCAGACACTTGTTTGAATACAGCAGGCGATTAGGTCTTTCTTCCTCCAACAGCAACGGCAAACCATTCATTCTTCACCATCTTATTAATTCCAGAAGAGCCAGGACCCCAGCCACCAAGTCCCCTACGAAGCTTTCTCCACCTCCCTTTTGAGGCCGTATTGACAAACAACCACACTGGGATTTCAAAATCTTACCGGATAAAAAAAAACCCAGCCTCCCGCATGCTGTTAAGTTAGTTGACTTGAGTTTACTGTTAAGTTAGTGATAAGAAATTTAAAGTGGAAACGTCTGGTTGAAAGTAGCAATAGCTAATCAAGGCTTTTCTTATTTCTGTGGGGAAACAGATTCCGGACATCCAAGGCCAGGAAGATAAAGCAGCAAAGGAGAATTGACAGAGGATAGAGAAAGCTTAAGGAAGGCAGTACTGAGAATTTTAGAAGCAAATTTCTACCATCTCGGTTTTGCCTGTGATTTGAGCCAATTTCGGCTGTGTACACGGTGTTTTGTCAAATGAATCACTTGCAGTTCATTGGGGACCCTGTTGGGTTGAGCTAAGTGACACATTCTGATTATGTATGATTTATGAAGTTGGCTGTTTGTCACCTTACTGTACTCAATTTTGTTATAAAAGGGCATTCAGGCAACTCCTCAGTTTATTATCACTAAGCTATTATAAAGTCTAAAACTCAGATTCAATGCTGTAAGAAAAAAAATTCGGTTTTATATCTAAGACCTTTTATAAAAACAATCCTTTTATTAAGAGGTACTGAGTGTCACAGATTTATTTTGCAGTGTGTGGAGCTCAAACTCTGAGGTTTTGGAAGGGCACAGCTTTTTAGAGATCAGATCTGTAGCACCCCCTTCTGGAAAGGAGGGAGCTGGCCCCAGAATGCAAGCACAGTGTATGGATCTCTTGGGTTCGTTGGGAGAGACCATTCCCCTTCCTGGAGGATTTTAGAAGAGGGTTTATTGCCTCTCCAAGGACCAGGAAAAAGGCCTTTTGACAGCAGGGGACAGAGGCACATGCAGAGGGTATAAACTTTGTTCCCGCTTTTAGCAGTGCTAAACCATAGATTCAATGTACCACGCAGGTGTGGGGCTGTTTTTCTGAGACAAAGGACATTAGGCACAGCGTGCAGAGGCCCTACTCCGGGGGAAGGGGAAGGTCTGGATGGTTTCCAGTTTTGAATCCCAGCTGTGCAGCAAAGGGGGAAAAAATGCAGAGAGGGCACCCTGGTGGCTCAATTGGTTAAGTGTCTGACTTCAGCTCAGGTCATGATCTCACGTTTAGTGAGTTAGAGCCACACATGGAGGCTCTCTGCTCTCAGTGCAGATCCCGCTTCTGATCCTCCGTCTCCCTCTCTCTCTGCCCCTCCTCTACTCACATGCTCTCTCTCTCTCTCTCTCTCTCTCTCTCTTTCTCAAATAAACAAAAAATTTTTTAAAAAGAAATCTCTTTAGAAAAAGAAGAAAATGCAGGAGCACTGTGGCCAGGGTGAGCTTAGTGCCCTTCTTATTCTTGAGGGCTTCCTGAACAGCAGGGGGTATGAGAGCCTTTGTCCGGGGATGGGAGATTTGGGTGGCACCATTTCGCACCCAACACCAACTTGAACTGAGACTTCAGAGAACAACACAGTAGCCACCAGTGGGGGCAGGACCCACTTACACCAAATCCTGCCCCCTTGTGCTGGGCAACTGCTTATTTACTGAGGCAAGACTGATTGAGCCAGTGCAGTGGACCGCTTTTCTAGAAGCCCATAACGGGCAGCACCCCCCATGTACCAAGTGCACTAAAAATTGAGTGCTTCATAATTATCCTGGAGTTCTACGACTGCATTTTTTGTTCCCTTTCTCTCTCTCTCTCTCCCCCTGTCTCTCTCCCTCTTCCGCTCTCTCTCTTTTTGCATCAGACTTTTTGTTTTCTGGTTTTCCATTTTTTTAGGCTTATTTAAACAAACAAAGCAAAGCACACTGAGTATAAGGCCCAAACATTCCCCACTGCAAGCAAGGAGGAACTCTCAGAGAAATGACCAGTAAGAAAAAGCAGACAAAACACAACACCAGAGAGCACACAGTGTACACCAGAGACCCTTCCTGAAGTACCAGTCCCTGGACAGTGTATGACCCCTTCTTAACACAGCATTATTCTCAGCTGCAGGAAATGTAACAAGATTTCAAAGCACACAAAAGTGTGCTCTTGCTGAAATGACAAGATGGAAGAATTCTCCCCAAAAGAAAGGTCCAAAAGAAATCACAGCCCCAAACTTGCTCAAAACAGATATAAGCAATGTATCTGACGAGATCGAGCGCGTTCAGGGTGGTATGGCCATAGACTATAAGCAATATATCTGAATAAGAATTTACGACAACAGTCATAAGAGTATTAGCTGTGCTTGAAAAACGCATAGAAGACACCAGAGCAGCCCTTGCTGAAGAGATCAACGACCCCAAACTTAGTCAGGCTGAAATAAAAAATACTATAACTGAGATACAAAACTGACTGGGTACAGTCACGACAAGGATTGAAGAAACAAAGGAGAGAATAAGTGATAAACAAGATAAAATTACTGAAAATAATGAACTTGAAAAAGAAGATGGAAAGGAAATTATTAGATCACAAAGGGAGACTTAGGGAACTTAGTGATTCCATAAAACAAAACAATATTCATACTACAGAGGTTCCACAAGAAGAAGAGAGTGAAAAGGGGGAAGAAGGTTTATTTGAACAAAGTATAGCTGAGAACATCTCTAATCAGAGATTAGGAAGGAAACAGTCTTCCAAGTTCAAGAGCACAGAGAACTCCTTTCAAAATCAACAAAAACAGGGGCAACACCACCATATAACATAGTGAAACCTGCAAAATACAAAGATAAAGAGAGAATTCTGAAAGCAGTTAAGGACTAACGGTCCTTAACCCACAAGGGTAGAACATTAAGGTTAGTAGCAGATTTGTCCACTGAAACTTGGTGGGCCAGACGGAGTGGCAGGATGTACTCAATGTGTTGAATGGGAAAAATATGCAGCCAAGAATTCTTTTTTTTATATAAAGTTTATGTATTTCTTTTCAGAGAGAGAGTGCACAAGTGGGAATGGGGCAGAGAGAGAGACAGAGACAGAGAGAGAATATCCCAAGAAGGTTCCACTCCACCAGCACAGAGCCCAATGCGGGGTTCAAACTCACGAACCATAAGATCATAATCTGAGCGGAAGCTGGACACGTAACTGACTGAGCCACACAGGTGCCCCGTAGCCAAGAATTCTTTATCCAGCAAGGCTGTCAATCAGAATAGAAGGAGAGATAAAGACTTTCCCGGACAAACAAAAACTAAAAGAGTTGATGATCACTAAATGAGCTCTGCAAAAAATTTTAATGGGGACTCTTTGAGTGGAGAAAAAGAAAAAGACTAAAGCATCAAGGCATCAAGGCATCAAAGCATCAAAGAATAGAAAAGACCAGACAACATCACCAGAAATATCAACTCTACAGGTAACACAATGGCACTAAATTCATATCTTTCAATAATCACTCTGAATGTAAGTGAACTAAATGCTCCGATCAAAAGACATAGGGTATCAGAAAGAATAAAAAACAAGATCCACCTATATGCTGCCTACAAGAGACTTATTTTAGAACTTAAGTCGCATGCAGAGCAAAAGTGAAGGGATGGAGAACTCTATATCATACTAATGGGGGTCAAAAGAAAGCCAGAGTTGCCGTACTTAATTCAGACAAAATGGACTTTAAAACAAAGACTGCATCAAGAGATGAAGAAAGGCATTATACCATAATTAAGGGGTCTGTCCATCGAGAAGATCTAAAAAATGTAAATACTGATGAAGAGTGATGCCCCCAACTTAAGAGTACCCAAATATATGAATCGATTAATCACAAACATAAATAAACCTACTGATAATAATGCAATAATAGTGGGGGACTTTAATATCCACCACACAACAATGGACAGGTCATTGAAGCAGAAAATCAACAAGGAAATTGTAGCTTTGAATGGCACACTGGACTAGATGGACTTAACAGATAAATCCAGAGGGCCCAAGGAATCTTCTCCAGAATAGATCACAACTGGGTCACAAAGCAGCCTTCTGCAAGTACAAAATAATTGATATCACGGCAGGCATTATTTTCAGATCACAACACTATGAAACTTGAAGTCAACCACAAAAAAATTTGTAAATCCCTCAAACACATGGAGGTTAAAGAATATCCTACTGAAGAATGAATGGGTTACCAGGAAATTAAAGAAGAAATTTTAAAAATACGTGGAAGCCAATTAAAATGAAAACACAATGGTTCAAACCCTTTGGGTTGCAGCAAAGTCAGTCCGGCCTATCATTCCGGCCTATCTCAAGCAAATGTCATTCCGGCCTATCTCAAGAAGCAAGAAAGGTTCCAAATATGCAACCTGATCTTACACCCTACAGGAGCTAGAAAAGGAACAAAAATAAAGCCTAAAGCCAACAGAAGGGAAATAATAAAGATTAAAGCAGAAATAAATGACAAAGAAACAACAAAAAAAAAAGTCAGTAGAACAGATTAGTGAGACTAAAAGCTAATTCTTTGAAAGAATAAACAGAATTGATAAACCCATAGTCAGACTTATCAAAAAAGAAAGAGAATGGGGCACCTGGGGGGCTCAGTTGGTTGAGCATCCAACTTTGGCTCAGGCTATGATCTCACAATTTGTGAGTTTGAGCCCCGCATCGGGTTCTGTGCTGACAGCTCAGAGCCTGGAGCCTGCTTCCGATTTTGTGGGTCCCTCTCTCTCTGCCCCTCCCTTGCTCATGATCTGTCTCCCTCTGTCTTTCAAAAATAAATAAATATTTTGGGGCGCCTGGGTGGCTTAGTCGGTTAAGCGTCCGACTTTCGCTTAGGTCATGATCTCGCAGTTCGTGGGTTCGAGCCCCGCATCGGTCTCTGTGCTGACTGCCAGCTCAGAGCCTGGAGCCTGTTTCAGTCTGTGACTCCCTTTCTTCCTGACCCTCCCCTGCTCACGCTGTCTCTCTCTCTCTCTCTCCTAGAAATAAATAAAAAATATTTTTAAAAATTAAAAATAAATAAATAAATAAATAAATATTTAAAAAACTTTTTTTAAAAAAAGAGAAAGGACACAAAGAGATAAAATCATGAATGAAAGAGAAATCACAAACAACACAAAAAGAAATGTAAACAATAATAAGAATACTATGAAAAATTATCTACCAACAAACTGGGCAATCTAGAAGAAATAGACAAATTCCTAGAAACACACACTATCAAAACCAAAACAAGAAGGAATCGAAAATTTGAGAAGACCCACAACAGTAAAGAAATCGAATCAGTCATCAAAAATCTCCCAACAAGAGTCCTGGGTCTTGGACCCAGGATGGCATCCCAATGGAAATGTACCAGACATTTAAAGAAGAATTAATACCTATACTTCTTAAATTGTTCCTAAAAATAAAAATTAAGGAAAGCCTCCAAACTCATTCTATGAAGCCCACATTACCTTGATTCCAAAACCAGATAACGACCCTGCTTAAAAAAAAAAAAAAAAAAAAAAAGAATTACAGGCCAACCTCCCTGATGAACCTGGAAGCAAAAATTCTCAACAAGATACTAGCAAATCAAATTCAACAGTACATTAAAAGAATTATTCACCATGATCAACCAGGATTTATTCCTGGGCTGCAGGGCTGGTTCAATACTTGGAAATCAATGAAAATGATACAACATGTTCATGAAAGAAAGGTAAGAACCATGTGATCCTCTCAATAGACATAGAAAATGCACTTGACCCCAGAAAAAACATTCATTCTTTTTTAATTTCTTAAATTTAAATCCGAATTGGTTAACATATAGTGTAATAATGGCTTCAGGAATAGAATTTAGTGATTTATCACTTACATATAACACTCAGTGTTCATCCCAACAAGTGCTCTGTTTAATACCCATCTCTCCATCCAACACCCTCCAGCAACCCTCAGTTTATTCCCTATACTTAAGAGTCTCTTGTGGTTGCCTCTGTCTCTATTCTTAACATATTTTTCATTCCTTTCCCCATATTCATTCGTTGTGTTTCTCAAATTCCACCTATGAGTAAAATCATATTTCTCTTTCTCTGACTGACTTACTTCACTTAGCATAATACATTCTAATTCCAGCTACACAGTTGAAAATGACATTCTTTTTGATTGTCAAGTAGTATTCCAGTGTGTGTGTGTGTGTGTGTGTGTGTGTGTGTGTGTACATACATGCATGGAATGGATGAATGTATGTATATATTACATCTTTATCCACTCATCAGTCGATGGACATCTGGGCCTTTTCCATCATTTGGCTATTGTTGATAATGCTGCTATAAGCATTGGGGTGCATGTGCCCCCTTCGAATCAGCATTTTTGCATCCTTTGGACAAATACCTAGTAGTACAATTTCTGGGTCATAGGTTATCTCTATTTTTAGTTTCTTGAGAAACTTCCATACTGTTTTCCAGAGTGGCTGCCCCAGTTTGCATTCCCACCAACAGTGCACAAGGGTTCCTCTTTCTCCACAAGCTTGTCAACATCTGTTGTATCCTGAGTTGTTTCTTTTAGCCATTCTGACAAGTGTGAGGTGATATCTCATTGTGATTTTTATTTGTATTTCCCTGCTAATGAGTGATGTTGCATGTCTTTTCATGTGACTATTAGCCATCTGGATGTCTTCTTTGGAAAACTGCCGGTTCATGTCTTCTGCCTATTTTTTTCACTAGATTATATTTTTGTGTGTTATTTGATAAGTACTTTATAGATTTTTGGGTACTAAACCTTTATCTTATATGTCTTTTGCAAATATCTTCTACCATTATGCTAGCTGCCTTTTGGTTTTATTGATTGTTTCCTTCACTGCGCAGAAGGTTTTTATCTTGATGAGGTCCCAGTAGCTCATTTTTGCTTCTGTTTCCCTGTCTAGTAAGAAGTCGTTGTGGCCAAGGTCAAAGAGATTGTTGTCTGTTATACAGATTAATCTCCAAAGAATATATTCAAATGACCATCGAGCACATGAAAAGATGTTTAATATCAATAGTCTTTGCGGAAATGCAAATCAAAACCATGAAGAAATATCACTTCTCACCCCCCGGGAAAGCTATAATCAGATAGATAATAACAGATGTAGATGAGGGTGTGGAGAAATTGGAGCCCTCATACACACTAATGAGTATACAAAATTATGCATATGATTTGGAAAACAGCCTGATGGTATTTCAAAAAACTAAACATAGAGTTAACATATGACCCAGTAATTCCACGCCTGGTTATATACACAAGAGAAATGAAAAGCATATGTCCACAGACAAAAGCTTGCATATGAATGTTCATAGCTGCATTATTCATGATTGCGAAAAGATAGAGACAACCGAAATGTTCATGAACTGATGAATGGATGAATAGTATGTGGCATATCTATATCATGGAATATTATTTGTCAACAAAAAGGAATGGTGTACTGATACATGCTACAACCAGGCTAAATCTTAAAAACATAAAAGAAGCCAGATGCAAAAGTCTACCTTGGATATAATTCCATTTACATGAAATCTCCAGAATAAGTAAATCTTTAGAAACAGAAGTAGGTTAGTGATTGGTGTGTAGAATAAGAAATGACTACTAATGGGTATACGGTTTCTTTTGGGGAGTAATAAATACACTCTAAAATAAAATTATAGTGATGTTTACACAACTCTGTAAATATACTACTGACAACTGGGTTGTACACTTTAAGTGGAGGGAATTTATGGCACAGGAATAATATTTCAATAAAAAGGTAACATTTTAAGAGGAAAAAAAAGAGTCAAACGAGGAAGAAAAGGAAGGGGATTGAGAAGAAAAGAGGATGAGGAAGAAAGGTATCTGTATTGTCTTTACAAAATCTTCACGAGTCCCTGACACAGAAAAAGACCAACCGAAAAATCACAGGAAGGGTCAACAGTTCAAATGCTTAGGCATTTATGTCACAGATGAGGAACCCCTAGCTTAGGAAACAAAAAAAATATTTTATTAATCTTGTGTTTGTTTATCTTTTATTTACTCTACAGGCTGCTAGCAAACCTGTCTTCTGACTTTTTCTTTGAAGAGCGAACAAGCATGCTCGCTGCTCCAAAGGAGACGCTATTTCTATCTTCCATGGCTGTTCAGTATACCAACGTCTTTGAAAAGACATGCAGAAATACTACAGACGTGGAGAATTTTCTCCCAGCAGGGCTATCCAGGCTATCTCTTTCTTGACAGTGAGCTTTGGTAGTTTGTATCTTTCAAGCACTTTGTCCGTTTCATCTAAATTGTCAAATTTATTGTCATAAAACTGATTGTAATATTTCCCGAGTTTCCCTTTAACATCTGTGTGTTTATAACAAAGTCCCATCTCTCATTCCTGACATTGATAATATGTGTCTTCACTATTTTCTCCTGCCTGGTCTGACTAGACTTTATTGATTTTATCTATCTAAAAATAAAAATCTTTTGGGGGCGCCTGGGTGGTTCCGTCAGTTAAGCATCCCACTTCGGGTCAGGTCATGATCTCATCGTTTGTGAATTCAGGCTCCGCATCCGGCTCTGTGCTGACAGCTCAGAGCCTGGAGCCGACTTTGAATTCTGTGTCTCCCTCTCTTTCTGTCTTTTTCCCTGCTCATGCTCTCTCTATATAAAAAATAAATAAACAAAAAATGTATTAAATAACAAGCTTTTGATCTCACTGATTATAGTTTTCTCTTGTCTATTTTCTTGATTTCTTCTCTGATTTTCATTATTTCCTTTCTTCTGTTCAGTTTGAGTTTAATTTGCTCTCCTTTATCTAGGAACTCAAGGTTGGTAAGTTTCTTAGGTCACTGATATGAGCCCATTTTCTTTTCTAATGCAGGCATTAATGGTGTAAATTTCCCCTCCAAGCTCTGCTTTAGCTGCATCTTATATTTTCTGTGTTTTCTTTTTTCAATTCTCATTCAATTGAAAATAATTTCTAATTTTTTATTTCTTTTTGATCCCATGGGTTATTTAGAAGTATACAATTTACCTTCCAAATATTTGGAAATTGTCCAGGTATCTTCCCATTATTGATTTTTAATTTGATTCCATTGTGGTAGAAGAACATACCTTGGGGCACCCAGGTGGTTCAGTGGATTAAGTGTCTGACGTCGCCACAGGTCATGATCTCGTGAGTTCAAGCCCCACATAGGGCTCTGTGCTGACAGTTTGGAGCCTGGAGCTTGCTTTGGATTCTGTGCCTCCCTCTCTCTCTGCCCCTCCCCCACTTGTGTTCTGTCTCTCAAAAATAAATAAAAATATTAAAAATATTTTTTTAAAGGCATACTTTATATAATTTGGATTTTTATACTATATGAGTAATTTCTGCCAAACATACTGAGTGCACTTGAAAATAATGTATATTCTGATCTAGTTGCATAGATATATATATATGACTGTTGATTAGGTCAAATTGAATAAGAGTGCTATTCAAGTCTTTTATACTCATTGATTTTTTTCTGTCTATTTGCTCTATTGATTATTGGAAGAGCACTGTTAAAATCTCTAGATATAATTATGGATTTGTTTATTCATTCTTCCTGTGTTATCAGATTTTGCTGCAAGTACTTTACAGCTCTGTTATCTGTTATAATGTTTAGAAATACAATTAGGATTGTTATGTCCTCTTATTGAATTATATTTTATGATCATGGAATGAATTTCTTTATTCCTAGCATAATTTTTTCCTCTAAAGTATTTCAGACAATATTTTGGTGATAACATAACCACTCCTGCATTCATACGATTAGGGTTAGTAAGGCTTATCTTTTTCTATTCTTTTACTCTATATGTGTTTTTATATTTAACTTATATATTTAACTATATAATTAACTTTATATATTTGATATATTATATTTAACTTCTTTATACCCAGCACCCAGTTAAGTCAGCTCTTTAAGTCCAACCTGAAAACCTTTGCCTTTTCATTGGTACGTTTTGTTTATTTCTATTTCTGGCAATCATTGCAGAGTATATGCATCTGTCATGCTAAGCTGTGGTAACAAATAAAATCTAAAAACTTCAATGACTTGTCTCAGTAAAAGTCAGGTATCACCCCCTCAATATCGAAAGCATTTGGTAACATCTCCACCCACCCACTCAGGGATCTAGACTTTCCTTATTGTGATATCACTAGCTCAGCCAAGGCGAAAGAGAGACGTGGAAGAGACGTGCGTACTTTTAACTATCTGTCTCTCAGCCTGAACTGGAAATGTGGCTCAAACGTAACCACAAGGGAAGCTGGGAAAGGAACGCACGGGATGTTGGTGAACACAACTGTCTTGGATGGCCTTTGTTGTGTTTGTTATTGTAAAGCTGGCTTCAAAAGGAAATGGGAGTCTTGGAGAATATGGTGTAGGGGTCAAGTTCGATAGTATCAAGACTCCATAGGGTTAAGGAGATAGGAGAACCATGTTTAAACATTACAAAGTAGTTTGGGAAAATAAAGATGTGCCTTTCAATGTAATTATCCTAACTGACCATTTTAAAACCATAAAGTGTTTAATCTAGACAGAGCTTTAGAGGTCATCTACTCAAAACCCCAATTCTACTATCAAGGAAAGCAAGACCAGGTGGTGTACCATGTTTTTGGCAGAACTGGCCCTAAATCCCAAGTTTCTTGCTTTTCAGAATAGGGCTCTTTCCTTCATAGCATATTTTAAGGTAAAAGTCTACAGAACTGCATTCAAAGTCTCACAAGAATCCTTTCACAGGACAAGGATCTAGATTCACCCTAGATCCCACTTTTCTTATTATATGTGTGACCTGAGACAAAATATTTAATCTCTCTAACCATAATACCTTCCTCTGAAAATGAAAATAAAAATGTGCACCCCATGTAACTGTTGTGCATAACAAATGAAGTAATTTATCTGGAGGATTTTTGTGGAGTTGGTGTCATTAAGGAGAAGTTCCTTTACATCTTCCTCCTCTTCCAATGGAGACCTGTTTTTAAAAGACAGGTCTAGAATCTAGACCTAGAATCTAGAATCACAAAATGCCTAGTTTGGAGGGAAGTGGAAGGGTCACATAACTCCAAAGCCTCCTGATGCTTGACTCTTCTCTACCATGTCCTGAGCAGTGGTCATCTGGTCTGTGCTTAAATACCCCCAGTGGCAGGGAGATGTCCTCTGACTGCAAAACAAAAAGCCAGTTTGACTTTCGGAAAGTTTTTGTTTAAATCTCCTGCTCAATTGTCCTGGTGTCACCTCCTCAGTGTCATACAAACAAGTGTCCCACATAATAGCTCTTTATTACACTTGGAAACATTTTCTAACCCCCAACCTCTCCTGAAGGCCAAACACTCTCTAGTTCCTCAACACATTCTCATTTTGGCAATCTTTTCATCTCATCATCAACCTGACTCTTGTTTCTAGGTTCAAAATGATTTATAGTTCCCTGATCAGGTAGCTTCCAGGGGAGGCTGAGCAGCACAGCACAAAGTGGGGCTATTACTTTCCTCCTTCCAACTTCTATACTTGTATTAATGCATTCTGATCTCATTCTAAGCTTTTTTTGGCAGTCACTTCACAAACTAATGACTCACACTGAGGTAACTTTTTAATCAAATGCACTAAAAATCCGAAAGGCCTCTTAGCAGGAGCTGCCACAAAGCTACATACTTCTCATTCTTTGTTGGAGCAAATGGGTGTGTGGATCCAGATCAGGACTTTTCCTGTTGACTTCTACTCATTGAAATCTTTTTGAATCCTGATTTTGTCCCACAGCTCACTGTAACCTACAAGTGTGAGCACCGTGCCTGCCATTTGTCAAATCCCGGGATTGAGATACAAGACATGATCTTCCTTATAGCACCCCAGAGTAGCTGAGGTCAATGAAGAAGCCAGGTCCTGAAATGACTTTTATCAGGAGGGTAGAAGGAGCATAAGCAGAGGAATGCTGCACTTGGACAGGTAAGCCAGGTACACAAGCCAAAGACATGACCAATTTAGCCATGCATTTGGCCACCGATGTCTCTCGTGTTTTCAAAAACACGTAGTGAAAACTTATTCTGGGGGATTATGATGGAAGGAACTGAGAATCCAATAGGAAAGGAGCTAAGATGCAGAAGAGCTCCCCCAAGGGCTACAATTATTTAAAATGTGCAGAGAAAGCTTGACCCCTGGAAGAGGAGTTAACCAAAATGGGACAGGAAACACAATGGAAACCCGGTCCCATCACAGGGGCTAAGAAGGGCTTTTGCTGGCCAAGGTCATAGGGGCACAGAGATAGCATTTCTTGATCCAGATCTATGGGTGACAACTTGCTAATAAATTATAGTAAGTTTGCTGGGAAGGATTGGTTTGGAGTCTGGGATGAGAGGGGCCTGTGCTAGGGATAAATCTAGCAGGAGGCACTTGCAAGCATCAGAGAAGGCAGAAGCCAGAAACTGAGACATACATACCATTATTGAAGACTTCAGTGAAAGCGTAGAAGACCCACATGAGACACGGTCACAATTCACAATCCCTACCACACCATTTTCATCCTCTTCAGTTTGATTTCCCTTTCTATGTATTTTTCTCCATTTCTTTCTAAAACCTGATTTCGTTGAGAACGATTTCCCCTGTAATTTTTTCCTGATGTCACTCGGGCCTTAAATAGGAAGATTTGTCTTTAAATAAATAGACATCAGACATCAGTGCTCAACCCCTCTACCTAACTGCATCATCATTTAACTTGTATTTCTCTCTTATCTAAAGGAAGAATGGGGGCGGGGAGAGAAGAAGTGACTTGCTGAATTTCAGTAGCATTGTTGACCGTTCTTTCAATCTTATAACTGGATCAAAAGAGGAAATGAAGTTATTTCAGTATAGTTTTTAATTCATTGAAACCACTGTCAAATTTAGTTACCTCTAACTTGTACAAATATAGACAAACGACTTGTTTGCTAAACTTTTCCACACAACTACGGTTATATTACAAAGGATGTACCTTTTTCCTTTTGGAGCGAATGGAAACACTTGCTCATTTGTGCTCTTCTTGAATATTCCAAATACCTGTGGTTTTGAGAGACTACTGTTCTCATCACTGGTGGATTCAGCTGCTTGATGTCTGAAGTTCTTTTGGTCCAGACCTATAGAGCAACCAGAAAATCTCTCAGTAGAGATCACCAACTAGCAGACATTGGCCACATCCAAACCACAACTTATTCTGTGTAGTTCAAATAAGGTTTGAAAAACTTTGAGTCAGTTGCCAATGTTGAACATTGAAGATGTCACATAAAATGAGGATGTCACCTCTCTTGAAAATTTGGAAGTTCTTATTTTCTCATTTCCACATGCGATGCTATGTATCCTGGGGCAGCATGTATTTCTAGCTTGCCCATCCCCACCAGGCCCACTTACCCCTTTATATTGGCCTCCTGGCCCCTTTCTATGCAGACTTTGTGATCCCTGATTTAGTTTCATTCATTCACCCTGGACTCAGTTTCCTCCTTCCAATTAAAACCTTCTTCGTCTGAGGTTGATAATCCCCAAATGAGAATGAAGATCTAAAATGTGAGTTGAGGCGCGCCTGGGTGGCTTAGTTGGTTAAGCGTCCGACTTTCGCTTAGGTCATGATCTCGCGGTTCGTGGGTTCGAGCCCCGCGTCGGGCTCTGTGCTGACTGCCAGCTCAGAGCCTGGAGCCTGTTTCAGTCTGTGACTCCCTCTCTCTCTGACCCTCCCCTGCTCATGCTGTCTCTCTCTCTCTCCTAGAAATAAATAAAACATTAAAAAAAAATAAAAAATAAAATGTGAGTTGAGAGTAATGGGCAAATGCTACATGGCACCCACTTGGTGCTAGACACTGAACTGTCAGTTCAGTACACTACAACACCGTGCGGGAGGTATTGTTCTTACCCACATTTCACAGGTGAGGTCATGGGCTCGGGGCAGCCAACTTGCCCAAAGGTAACTGTCTTCTTCACACCTTCTGCTCAATGAGAACTGCAATTATTTCTTATGAGTCAGGAAGTATCTAAATTTACTTTCTGAAGTCAGAGCCTTAGAGGATCACCAGCTGCAATCTGGTAGTGAGTAAGTGGTTTTAGCACTTTCACTTGTCATTATAAATAAACTTGAAACTGAAGTAAAATGAAGGAACACCTTTCAAAAGAGCATGTCTTTGACCTGAATTACTAGCACAAGAACTGCACACATACTTCTAAAATCTCTCCTAGTCAAGAAGGAAAGCATTTAGATTCAAGGACAAGTATGTCGTCAGCAATCCATCAAGTATGTACTGAGTGCCTACTGTGCACCGGGACCATGGTAGGCAGTTATCAGGGGTTTCATTCTTCACTAATATTCATTTGCAGGCCTACAAGGTATAAACACCACACTAGGCTTCGGAGATGTAGTCCTTGCCCTTGGAGCTTATGTATTAGCAGAAGAGCCAGACTTTCAATGATTACACAGCTAGCTAACCAGCATTAATGACTAGCACTGCAAAAAGAAAATGCAGCATCCTTTCCAACCTAGGTATTCCCAAGCCCCTCGTCCCCAGCAGCTAGCCTGGAAACTAGGGAAAGCTCTCCCAGTTGAGAAAAATATTTGAGCTGAAATCTGTAGGATTTAGGTGAAGTGAAGTAAGGGAAAAGGGAGAGACTTCTGGGAAAAGGGAATAGGAAGTGCCAAGGATCTAAGGGGAGAGGAAGTCCCTGATTTCAAGGAATCGAGAAAGCCCAGTAGCCAGCACACATAGAGCCCAGGCAGTGAGAGGAGAGAGACAAATACATCAAAGGTTGCACCACTAGGGCTGGTGAACCATGTTAAGACTTTTGAAGTTTATCCTAAAAGCACTGAAAAACCACTAGGCTTTCAAGCAGGATGATGACATGATCAAATTAGCATTGATAAAGGTCGGTGTGCAGTCATGTGAAGAAAGGTCAGAGATGTGGAAGAATAGATGCAGTGAGTAGGGTATTGTGCTAACTGACTGGGGCAAGCAAGAAATGCTGGCTTAGAGCTCAGTATCTCATCATCAGCACTCCCGACATTTTGTATCAGATACTTCGCTGTGGTGGGGCGGTCCTGTGCTTTGCAGGATATTTAACAGCATTCACGGCCTCTTACGCACTAGATGCCAGTAGCACCTTCCCCCCCTCACGACAATCAAAAACGTATCCACACATTGTCAAATGTCCTGTGGGAGCAAAATCACCCACAGTTGAGAACCCTTTGTTTAGACTAAAGTAGTCACAAGGGAGGTGAAGAGATGTGAAGAGATTCAAATTACCTTATAGCTGGAATCAAAAGAAAATAATGATGGATTTGAAAATGGATGGAGATGACTATAATTTAAGCTACTGGAAGATGGCATAGCCAGCCACTAAAGACCAAATTTGAAAGAAAGGACATAAAGTTCCTTTTTGGGTGTATGAAGTTTACAATGCCTCTTAAGACCTCCAAGGAATACAAAGAAAAAATTTAAAAAGGCCCCTGTCTTCCAAGAGCTTAGAATCTAGGAAGAGACACTGACAAATACATCAGTGATTGTAACACACTTGGTTAAATACTCCATTAGCTGTGCTCACACGAGTTGGGCACATAGACAAGCAACTGGACATAACTGGAGAAGGGGATCAAAGAGGGCTTCTCAAAGACACTGAGGATTGGATTAAGTTTAAAAGGCTTGGTTAAAATAAACTGGGCAAAATAAAGGAAGGAAGAGGAAGCCGATGTGAAAATATGCAGCCTAAGGATGCATCGCATATTCAGAAAACGTAAGAAGCAGGTGAAATAAGGGCCTCAACTAAGAGAGTAAAAATGTGCAGGAGGTGAGTTTTAGAGGTTCTACAGAGGTTGATGCCTCAAGACCTGAAGACTTGCTTGATAAGAGACTATGGGAACAGTGAGTTTGAAGGTAACAGCACTTCCTAGTCACCTCCTAGCACCTCCTAGTCAGCTGATCCTGGGCTCCTAGAAACCTTGTTTCCTAAGAGAGGGAAATCTGGCCGCAACAGCAATCTTTCAAATGACCTTTCTCTTTAATGCTCTAGGTTCTGCATTCTGTGCTGACCTTTACTACATTTCAAGTATGTCCCCGCCTCCCCAGTACATTTCTGACTGGATGCCACTTCCTTTCAAACAGGAGCTTGACGTCTCCAGGGTAACCAGCTGAGGCCCAGAAGGGGAGATCGAAGGTCCCATCCACGCCTTTTATAGCATGACTGTGGAAATGACAGCAGGTGCTCCCAGATGCCAGGGCACATAGATGATCTCCCCTGCTTCTGCAGCAAAACAGTCCTAACAACTTCCCAACCTGGTGTCACAAGCCACCAATACACCCATGAACTCATCATTCCAGGTGAGCCTCTACATCACATTAGCAAATGTGCCCTGCCCAGGCCTCCCTGAAGTGCTGCTCTTTTCCTCTTTGGTGCACATTTAGTGCCAGTTTCACAGCATTTCAGTAGAACTTAGCAGCCAGCTCCGTGGAGCTGACACTATTCTGGAAGCTCCTGGGAACTCCTTATGTTGCAGACATTGCTCCCTGTGTTTCCAGGGATGAAATAAATTGGTAAAACGGGGCAAGCAGGCAACATGTACGAAATGGAGATGTAATAGGTCAATCTGGAAACTTAGTTTAAAAAGTTAGCAAGAAGAAAAATGCAGCTTGTTCTCCTTCATTATTAACCAACGGTGTATCCCATCCCTTTACATCAATCCAAAAAAGTGTGCTCTAACCCTGCATCTTCTGCCTTTTGGTCACAATTTAATTAAAAAGTGAAAACAACTGAGAAGTTGTGTACGGAGGAGGATTGTCAAATAAAACACAGGATGTTCCGTTAAATTTAAGTATCAGATAAACAGTTGTTTGGTTTTAGTATAATTATGTTTCAAATATTGCATAAGACCTACTCATACTAAAAATGTATGCATTGCTTATATGAAATTCAAATTTGACTGGACATTATGTGTTTTTATTTATTTATTTATTTATTTATTTTATGTTTTATTTATTTCTGAGACAGAGAGAGAGAGACAGCATGAGCAGGGGAGGGTCAGAGAGAGAGGGAGACACAGAATCTGAAGCAGGCTCCAGGCTCTGAGCTGGCTGTCAGCACAGAGCCCGACGCGGGGCCTGAACCCACAAACTGTGAGATCGTGACCTGAGCTGAAGTTGGACACTTAACTGACTGAGCCACCCAGGGGCCCCTTTCATGTATTTTTATTATTAAATCTAGAAACCCTAGTATGGAATGGTCTGAAATTTGACCTTTAGCTTCCTAATAGAGATATTTTAAATGTATTTATTCACTTGTTAAAAGGTCCTTTCTAGGTCCAGAGAGAATTTGAAGTAGCTGAACAAAATTGCGTCTTCCTGGCAATAAAGCTTGTCAATTACGGCTCATTTACTCTTCATACTGAAGAAAAGATCATCAACAATGGTCTTCTCCTTAGGTTGTTGAGACCTGGGGAGGGAATGACAGCTCCAGTTTGAGAGTCACCTGACACCCTCACACAACTCCCTCTGGGCAGCCTTTCATCCCTGGGACCTCTCTCCTCAGGGCATCTATTTTCCCATCACAAAGCTGGAGTTGAACTTCTTACAAGTGTGATGAGGGTCAGGGAGATCGGTCTCCCCTATAGCCTTCCTCCTTACTTCTACTCTTTAATCCTAGAGAAAACCCCAAATCCCTTACTTCTCACATAGCCTTCCCATTCATTCTGATCCAAAGAATGTGTCCCCAGTAAGTCAAGAGGGGCTGTCCCTCAAACACTTAGCCGTCTCGTCAGACACTTGGAACCAGCCATCTGAACGGATTCCGCTTAAGTCAGAAGCGGAAGAGGGGAAAGCGACACTCAGGCAATGGCATCTTTTTAAAAGTTGTATTTCATCAAGCCGCTACTGTAGATTATGAGGAAGACTTTGGAGAAATGTGAATACAATTGACGGGGGCGGCGGGGGGAGGGAGAGAAGGAGGAAGGGAGGGAGAAAGAGAGAGAGAGGCTGAGTGAAAGTGGTGCTGTGCTACTGTGGTCACTCTATCAGTGGGGCTGACTATACCCGCAGGCACAGCCCTTTGAAAGTTTAGAAACTGGTTGAAACTCGGGGGTAAGAAAGGCCGCCGACAAGTCATCCTTCCAGATCTCAACTCTGTCTGGTGTTGCTGGGAAGGGAAAGGAGCAGGGACATGAAGAGCAAGATTCACTGTCCGTCTGGGGAGCAGACATGGGCAGGGTCTTCAGAGGCCTGCCCCACACCTGATCTTGACTCCAGCCTAAAGATCTACAGCAAATTGCAGCCCCTGGGACATCATCTTTAGTCACTCCTTAGAAAAGCCTGAGTTAAGTATAGAAATCACTTGCCTGGCCTGCTCCAGACGGCACAGAGCTCTTCCAGGCCATTGTCACAGGAATCATTTCTATGATTCACCACAATCATAAGTGATAGGTGGGTGTAAACATTATTTTTTTTTATAATAGAGAAATAGAAGTGAGATGTTTATTTCTCTACTCGGCTTCAAGTTACTGTCTAAGGTGCTTTCGTTTCACCCGGAAGGACTCCCTTGAGCACTTCCTGCAGGGCCGATCTACTAGGCAACAGACCCCAGCTTCTGTTTATCTGGGACCGTCTTAATTTTTCCCTCACCTCTAAAGGATAGTTTTGGCAGACATAGGATTCTTGGTTAATAGTTCTTCTGTTTTAGCACTTTGCATGTATCGGCCCACTGAGTTCTGGCCTCCAAAGTTTCTGATGAGAAATGTGCTTTTGATCTTTTTGAGGAACGCTTGTACGTGATGATTCACTTTTTTCATGCTGTTTTCAAGATTTATCCCACAAAACTTTTGGGCCCTGTTCACTTTTTTTAAATCTTTCTTAAATTATCTGTTCCTCAGTGTGAGAAGTAAGGGAGATGATTCATTTTCAGAAATACCAAATAAAGTCTGTACTGTCCCGTGAATGGGTTTACAACCTATTGGGATATGTCTGAACCCTCCTGCAATGGAGCCCCAAACCCTTAGACACTTCACTTCCTGGTTCTCCTTTCCCTCTCGTTTCATGCGCTTATTTTCGTGGGGTTGGCAATAAGCATGCCCAATAGAATAAAGGGAGAGATTGAAAGTCTCTGCGTCACCTAGGGAATATATGTTTCTTCCATTCAGACTACTTCTTGCCTTATGTGGACTTAGGCAATGTCTGGGTAAGGCTGTAACCCCTGGGGTACTTAGCCAATGAGGAACCAGAGGAGGAACTTGCATGCTAGGAGATAAATTGCAGTGTCTGCCCTGAGTGTGCCTTTCCATCAGACACCCACTCTTTTTTTTTTTTTTAATGTTTATTTATTTTTGAGAAAGACAGAGCATGAGTGGGGGAGGGGCAGAGAGAGAAGGAGACACAGAATCTGAAGCAGGCTCCAGGCTCTGAGCTGTCAGCACAGAGCCCTATGTGGGGCTTGAACCCACAAACCATGAGATCATGACCTCAGTGGAAGTCCAATGTTTAACTGACTGAGCCACCCAGGGGTCCCCATCAGATACCCACTCTTGCATGAATGTTAATTAAAGCCTCTCTTCACTGCACTTTAAGTCTCCAAGACCCTCCTTCGATTGGGTCAGTGGACTTATTTCTCACACTCGGACGAGATAATTTCTATTGATTTAACTTCAAGTTTACTATTCTTTTTTTTCAAATGCTCCAATCTACCTTTGAATCTATGTAGTGAATTTTTCATTTCAGTTACTGTACTTTTCAGTTCCAGAACTCTTTTGCTTCTTTTAAAGTTTTCCATTCCTTGGGGTGCTTGGTTGGCTCAATCAATTGGATATCCAACTCTTGATTTCAGCTCAGGTCATGATCCCAGGGTGGTGGGATGGGGCCTACTTAGGATTCTTTCTCTCTCTTTCTCCCTCTGCCCCTCCCTCACTCATGCACTTTCACTCTCTCTTTCTCTAAAATACGAAAATGTTAGTTTCCATTCTTTTATTGATATTTTCCATTTTGTCCACACATTGTCTTCTGTTTTTATTTGTTTACTTTCCCCATTCTGTTTCTTTGAGCATGTTAATGACAACTATTTTAACATCTTTGTCTAGTGTGTTCACCATTAGATGTTTTTCAGGGACAGTTTTTCCTTTGAGGGGGCCGTACATTCTTGTTTCTTCATATGTCTTGTGATATTTTGGTTGAACAGTGGACATTTAAATCTAATAATGTGGTACCACTTGAAATCTGTGTGGATTCCCGGTAGGTACTCCTATGAAAGTTGATTTTCTCCTGCTAATCTGTTTCCTGTCAATTTGATTCCAAGTCCCGATAGGAGGACCACGGGGCAGAGGAAGACCTTCCTCCCTGACGGCTCCTGGCCTCTGGTCTGAAGCCCTCAGTTTCTATCACAGCCGGTCATGTAGCAGGCACATGTCTATGTGACTAGCTTCCTATAAAGACTCCAGGCTGCAAAATTCAAGTAAGGTTGCCTGGGCAGACATTCCTGTGGCTGTGGTTTGCAGTTGGAGAGCAAGCGGCAAAGAGAAAAATGGGAAGGCTGTGCCTGACCTCTAGATTTCTTACACTAGGACTTTTGCTGTAATAAACTTTGGCCATGAGAATTCGAGTCAATTGAGTCCTTGCAGCAAAGTACATAAGCAATGAGTGGTGATAGGTTCCCCAAAACAGAGGCAGAGGGGGCCTACTTGAATACTGGCATAAGGATAAATACAAATCTTAAAAAAAAAAAAAAAGGGAAATTTTTCTTGGTGCAAGAAGCAAAGACTCCCCCTACCTCCACCTCCCTTAGAACATGTACTTTAGGAAATTTGTGATTTCTTTCTCTGTCGCTTTAAAATACATATAAACAAAATTTAAATAATATTTTTTGCCAGTTTTACAGCCCAGGGATGTTTTCGTCAAGGGCTCAGGAGCTCTTCGAAGCCTCAACATTAAGAAAGATTTTGTGGGAGGGTGTGAGCCTAACTTCAGTGGACACCTGCTCCAAGTTACAAATCTATCTCCTGTCATAAAAATATGAGAAGTGTTATTTTTCCTTTGGATAAAGGCAATTTGCCAACGCAGGGGGCGACACACCAATTACCGGGAGGAGGTGGGATGAGCTGTGCATGACAAATGAGGCTGCAAGTCCTCTTACTTGAAGACGAGGTATCATTCATCTTAAGAACAAGTATGTATCGGGATGTGATGTGGAGAACAAACGGGAAAAGAAAAGTAGATAAAATTAATTGGTTCAGAAAAGATCTGAGATGTTAAATTTGCATTCAGACCATAGTTGGTATGGAGAAAGCCTATAATAAATATACAAACAGAAACAATGAGTGGTAACAAACCCCAGCAAACCAGGGAAACTGGCTGTGATAGAAACTGAGGGCTTCAGGGGCGCCTGGGTGGCTTAGTCGGTTAAGCGTCCGACTTTCGCTTAGGTCATGATCTCGCGGTTCGTGGGTTCGAGCCCCGCGTCGGGCTCTGTGCTGACTGCCAGCTCAGAGCCTGGAGCCTGTTTCAGTCTGTGACTCCCTCTCTCTCTGACCCTCCCCTGCTTGCGCTGTCTCTCTCTCTCTCCTAGAAATAAATAAAAAAAAAACATTAAAAAAAAAAAAAAAGAAACTGAGGGCTTCAGACCAGAGACCAGGAGCTGTCAGGGAGGAAGATCTTACCTGTCCCATGGTCCTCTTAGCTGGACTTGGAATCAAATTGACAGGAGACAGATTAGCAGGAGAAAATCAACTTTCGTAGGACCACCTACCGGGAATCCACACAGACATGAGATTCCAAAGAAAATGAGGCAACACAAAGCTTATATGAGCGAAGGAGAGGGGTAGACTCAAGGATACAAAGAGGGGAACATTCATTAGCAAGAAGGTGAAAGAAGATTTCTGGAGAAACAAGGTTGCCCTGTCATGCAGATGAGTTCCTTAGGTAAAGGAAGATCCCAGGTAATGCTTTCCTGGTACAGGATCTCCTTTCTAATGTAAATTTAGGCAGTTGTGAGGGAGGCAGAGAATTTTTCCTGCATCTGCTGGGTTCTCATTATTTATTTTTAATTCAAAATAATCTATATGCCAAAGCGATCCATCTTGGAGCAGCCTGTAGTGCATACCATGAAACGTGGTGTTTATGTTACACGCTGCTGACAGCTGGAACATTCTTCCCTCACTGCCTTGGGCATACAAGATGACATCACTAAGCAGTGACTGTGTGACCATTCCAGGAGCTTGGTTTTGGCCAGGGGTCATTATCAGGATTCGAGGGGTCCTCAGAGAGAAGAACTGAGTGTCGCAGACCGGCTGTGTCCAATCTCCTCACACCCTGACATGCAGAACCTTCCAGAGGTAATTACTCCTCTAGCCTCTAGCAGAATTTCTTTGACTCGTTCTGAACGTTAAATCAATAAAATCATACATGATTCTCCACTGTGTCTGATTTCTTCTGCTCTGTGCCATCTGAGATTTATCTAAGTCATGTTTACCACTCTTTTATTTCTTCTTTTCGCTGAGTAGCGTTCTATTGTGTGCATAAACCACAACTTATTGACTCATTCTCCTATTGATGGAGATTTGGGTTGTTTCCAGTCTCGAGGTTATATGAATGCAGCTGCTATACACATTCTTGTGCTGGCACTGGAAGCCGGACTCCTAACTCCAGTTTAAGTGCTCTGGATAGCCATTCTTCAGCTTCCTGGTGTGAGAGGCAGCGAACAGCAGCAGGTGAAGGAGGGGCTTCCTTAGGGCATAGCCTTAGTGAGAGTCGCAGAAGTATTCTTCTTAGTGGTAAGGACTCATATTTCCAGCCATCCCTCCAGGGGGCTAGAAATTACTTCTTCCCAACAACCTTCTAGGTACCTAATTCCTGAATTAAATCTTTGACTCATTAATGTACTCGGAGTGATTTCTGTCTCCTGCACCAAATCCTGAATGATACAAGCAGTAATTTCAAATTCTCCCTTCAATGAGCAAAATGTTCTGTTATTTAAACATTTATAGCAATAGGCCCTGCTTCCTAGGAATGAAAGCTTCTGAGTCTAGTCTGAAATCAGGAGGATGATTAAGGGCACTGACAGTTTGCAAAATTGTGGGTGTGGATCTTTGCAGATTAGTTTGTATTTAGAAAATGATATATCTTCTCTAATATGAATAAAGTCTCTAAAAATTAACATTTTCCCTTGGAAGATTTACATCGTGTATGCGCACGTGCATGTGTGTTTAAGCAAATCGATGTAGAGATATTGGGGTTCAGAGTGAACGGTCACGAAGGAAATCTTGAGATGTGTTTGGTGCAAAAAGGTGATTTTATTAAAGTACAAAGACAGGACCAGGGGACAGAAAGAGGTGCATTGGGGTCGTGACAGGTGACTGATTATATACTTTCAAGTTGAGAGGGGGTTAAGATAACATAAGCCTCTAAGGAGTTTTGAAAGCAAAGTTTCCATGACCTCGAGAGGGCTAACTCTTGTTAAGAAAGGGTCATTTACTACTGTCTAGTAAAACCTTAGTCACGAGACCCCTCAGATGTATATCAGCGGGCCATATGTTTGGAGGATGATTGCTAATTTATATCTGGGGCACAGAGATAAAGGAAGTTTCCAATTGAATTTTTATAGGTTAAGGAAGATTTATGGATGACTGGGTGGCTCAGCGGGTTAAGCGTCCCACTTTGGCTCAGGTCATAATCTCACTGTTAGTGGGTTCGAGTCCCGCATCGGGCTTTGTACTGACAGCTCGGAGCCTGAAGCCTGCTTTGGATTCTGTGTCTCCCTCTCTCTCTCTGCCCCTCCCCCATTTGTGTTTGTTCACCCGTGAGCTCTCTCTCTCAAAAATAAACAATAAACATTTAAGAAAAAAAACAAGAAGATTTACAGGATCTTGGACGCTGGGATAATGTTAAACTAAGACTGCCTTTTGCCCTTAGCAAAGCATTAACATGGAGGTAGTTGAGTTCCTAGAGGAAGGTCACTATCTGTCTCAAAGACTTGTCAACAGGCTGTAAGTTGTAAGGAAATTTAGGGTTGTTGTTTTTTTCTCTTGCCTTTGTTCTTCACATCACAAACCATTTTCTATTCAGCAATGTTCTGCTGAAAACTCCTCCCTTACAGCCTGATATTGCTATAGTTTGAGTAAATCAGACTTAGGAAGCATACTGATGTGGTTATCACACTATAGGAACATACTAGTGGGTAAGGAAATGGATCCTAGGGTGACATTAACTCCTGGAGTTGGTAACTTACTCTGTATTCCCCCACATACATTAAGTGCCTTTGGTTTATTTGGAAAGAGGCTCTCGAGAAACAGAGCAGAGACAGGGAAGGAAGAAAAGTCAGTAACGGGTGTATTTTTGAGCTACAACTACTGTAGGCAAGTGAGGCACAATCCATCTGGCAGACCTTTGAGGAACTAAGTAGACATGTCTAAAAAATGCCTCAGGATGACTAGAGCACGTGTCCGTGGGTTTCCATCTTTCATGAGGTGAAGGGCACCCCCAGGGGCTTTAAATCTTTTGCTCTGGAGCATGGGCTGAGTGTCCTCGTAGGCCTTCACAGAAAGCCATGATGCAGAAAGCCACCGCTGCTGAAAATCTGATGAGCCCAAGACATAAGCAAATTCTAGAGTTAGGGATGGAGTTTCTCTAGAAGTGGGGGTTGACACTGAAGAGGCTTTTGGGAAGGAAACCAAGTCCTCAGGACAAGGAGCTAGGCTGGGATCTGGGAAGAATCCTAAGAGAATCTCTTGTAAAAGCTTATCATATGCTGTATTTTCCCAAGAACAATGAGACTAATTGTATTTCCCAGTGGTGCTCAACCTTTAAATATCTTCTAGACAGCATCAAACATCTCTATAACAGTTATCTAAATTCATCTACTGTTCATATTTTGTCACATTTTCATTTACCATTAGCTGTATGCATTGTATCTACTTGGATGTGTGCAAAGTGTATATTTTATATAGTATAAATATATTCATAAGATAAATATATTTTGTATATAGTTTATATATCATTTTAATAATTTATATAATAAAATATATAGAGATATAAAACAGCTGAATGATTTGAAAGTAAGCTATAGACATTATGTCCCTTCACTCAGCATGCTTCTCTTAAGAATGGCATTCTCCTACATTAAGTGTTCCCATAGCTACAAAGATAATTCCAGAATATCATCTAAGAGAGAAACTATATTCAAATTGCCCAATTGTCTCAAAAATGTCATTTAAAGATTTTTTTTCCCCCTGGATCCAATTAAGTTCACACATTGTAGCTTGTTAAATGTTAGTTTCTGGGGTGCTTGGGTGGCTCAGTAGTTTAGGCCTCCAGCTCTTGATTTCGGCTCAGGTCATGATCTCATAGTTTGTGAGTTCAAGCCCCACGCACTGTGGAGATTCTCTTGAGCTTGAGATTCTCTCTCTATCCTTTTCTCTCTCTGTCCCTTTCCTACTCTTGCTCAGTCTCTCTCAGAATAAATAATCTTTTTTAAAAAACGTTGGTTTCTTCTAGTCTAGAAATTTCCCCATGCTTTTTCTTTTTCTTTTTTTAAAACGATAATTGACTGTTTTCAAAGAATTCAGGTCAGCTCTCAAGTAATTAACCACTTTCTGCATTTGTCTGACAGTTTCCTTATAAGATTCAAGCTAAATATATTGGGGGACAGTATTACCCAGAAGATATTATATATTTCTTATTATTTCACATCAGGAATTCCTCAATGTTAGATTTTCCCACTATTGGTGCTATCAAATTGGATCATTTGGATAAGGAACCAACCAATTTCTCAATTCTAAAATTTCATTTTCCCTGTTATAATTGTTAATTAATCTATATAGTCTGTGGGATGATTTCTGTGTATAATATCCTGTCCCCACAACATTTTTTCTTATAGTTTTATCATCTAGCTAATAATTACTGTTTAAATCAATTACCACTTGGCAGCACTGTTTAAAATCCTATCATTCTTTGGCTGGCATCTGTTAACAAGAGTTTTCCCTCTTCTACTTTTTCTCATTCTTTCTCTATTTGAATATTTTATGTATTCATGTAATACTGTACTCTGTTATAAACCATTATTGCTATTATTCTTTTTGACATACTGACCAAGTTTTGGACAGTGGGAGCCTCTTCTAGATTATTAAAAATTTTTTTTAATATTTATTTATTTTTGAGGGAGAGAAAGAGACAATGTGAGCAGGGGAGGGGCAGAGAGAGAGAGGGAGATACAGAATTTGAAGCAGGCTCCAGGCTCTGAGCTGTCAGCATAGAGGCTGACATGGGGCTCGGGCCCATAAACCGGATCATGACCTGAGCCGAAGTCAGTTGCTTAACGGACTGAGCCTTCTGGGGGCCTCGTACCATTGTTTTTAATTATTGTAAATGTTATTGAGAAGTACAATAAAAACAGAAAAGTTAATCCTGTGTCTTTTTGGCCTGATCCATTCATCTTTGAATACTTCCTTGATTTCTGGTAAAACAAGATGATATCCAGATTTCGGATCAGAATCCCCAGACCCACGGTCAGACATTTCTTCAAGGAGTCTTGGTTCCCTTTCGGGAGAAATGGGATTTAGAAACCAAGATCAGGGTCTTAGATGTGCCCATTGCTCCTAGGTCATTTCATTGTATATACCTTAAAAAGGGAATATATAATATTTTCAAATGGTGACCTGGCTTTAGAGAAAAAAATAAAGTAGGAAAGAGAGGGCAAGGATAACAATTTTCAATGCAAATAAAGGAATAAGGGAATGAGAACAAACGGAAGAGGAGAGCATGGAGGTGAGCACAGTCTTCCCCATGACCATACTCCTGATGGGGCTGGAAAGAGGCCAGAGGTAGTGCTGGGTTTGGAGGAAATCAGCAGATTGGCAGGAAGGAGTGGGAGGCATGTGGCATGGAGAGGCCATGACAGCTGAGAGAACAACTCGGGAACAGACTCAGAACTAACCCTCTTTCTCAAGCACACTGGAGAGAGGTGGGCACCAGTGCAGCCAGCGTGTGCTGAATAAGGTGCGGGGTGAGAAGAAGCAGGCTTTCAGATTACATAACCGTGACCATTTTGAAGAGAGATGATTATTTTGCATCACAGGTACATTCATGCCTTCTTCCTTTGTATCTAGAATATAAGCCAGGTGTTCAATATTCCACAGGAAGGAGACTTTTCACATAGCTAATCACTTCACTGTTGAAAGGGTCTTACTTAATCTTTGATCATTTCTTCAGGAAAATCTTTACGGATAACGTTATTTTAAGGATTTTTTTTTATATGTATCTTGGGGCTTTGATTCTGTAAACAGGAATTGGTTATGGAATAAGTCACCCTGTTTCAAATTCTATTAAAGAAACTACACTTCTATTTTCCTGAGAGATTCAAGATATGAAGCAATGGTCTTCTGATAGATTGTATAATTTCCTTTGACGAAAAACATATTTTTTACATTTAATCCACACTAAAATGATTCTACACAGTTGTTTTCTTGCCCATATAAGTGCCAAGCTCATTAAGTTTGAGATTTTCTTTTATTTAAATGTATATAATTTTCCTCTAACCATTGCTTTAGATGCATTTCACAAGTTTTTGTATGTGGTGTTTTCATTACCATTCAGGCCAAACTATGTTCTAATTTCATTATGAGTCTAGACTTATGAGATTTGGGAGTTATCTTTTTGTTATTAATTTATTGACTGTTTATTGACCACACTGTGGTCAGATAATGAAGTCTGTTTTATTCCGATTATGTGAAATCTCTCACATACACGCATACACACACACACACACACACACACACACTTTACATTAAGAGTAGAAGCATTGGGAGTCCAGCATTGTGGGAAAGGATCAGGCACTGGGCTTTCTTTTTCCCTTTTCATGATGTGACTAGAGTTGTTTGGTGTGTGGATGAAAAACAAATGTCAAGTTCTCCAGGTTTGGCAAATACTCTTGCCACATAAACTGGGTACAGTTGATGCTTGTCCTTAATCTGGACACTGGCCTGACAATGCCTAACTTTCCTATTATTCAAAAAAGTTTTTAAGGAGGGTAAACACAAATTTATACAGGAGGTTTAGTGGTTTTCAAGCAAATGGGCTCATGTGTGTATCTAGCTTATGATTTTACTAAAAATGAATGCCCTTGAGCCTATATTCTGCAGTGACCTTGAGGCTCTTGATTATATATAAATGAACAGAGAAGCCATGAGGTATAGGGTTCAGTGGGGGACAAGGGAAAATTTGGTTAGGAAAGTAGTTTAAAGGAGTGGAAGAATTCTAAAACAAAGTCGCTTTATGGAGAATGGTGCTGTTTGATTTTTATTTCAATGGCTCAATTGAGCCTTTCCTTGTACCAGCTCCAAACATTTTTCAGGGTATAAATATTATATTACCCAATATTCTATGATGTGCAAGATTCAATGTTTTTCACTTCTTTTCTCTGTGTTTGAGCAAAACCACAATTCAAAGGATTTCTTGGAAAAATACTTTGGGAAAATAATTCAAGAGTTTTTCAATTTCTTAAAATTTCACTTGATTCACTGATTGTACTTCCAGGAATAGTTGTAGTAAAATATTCAATATACAAAGAGACATAAATAATAATATTTCCCCAATGTTGGTAATAACAGAAAAATTGAATATACATTAGAGTCCAAAAATAGGGGCCTTAAAAAGTTAGGATGGTTTGGGCCACCTGTGTGACTTAGTCAGGTTAGCCTCAGACTCTTGATTTTGGCTCAGGTCATGATCTCTTGGTTGGTGGGTTGAAGCCCCGCCTCAGGCTCTATGCTGACAGTGCAGAGCCTCCTGAGGCTTCTCTCTCTTTCCCTCTCTCTCTCTGCTCCTCCCTACTTTCTCTCTCTCTCTCAAAATAAATAAATTTTTTTTAAAAAGTTAGAGTATTTTCATTAGATGGAATATTATATAGCCACTAAGATTACATTTTGGCAAACTGCAGCATAGCTTGGGAAAATGCTAATGATAAAATGTTTACAGTAAAAGTCAGGATATATATTTATATGTAGTTATATGTTTATTTTAAAAGCATAACAGCAGGGGCACCTGGGAGGCTCAGCGGGTTAAAGCATTGGACTTCGGCTCAGGTCATGATCTCATGGTTCATGACTTCAAATCCCACATGAGGCTCTGTTCTGACAGTTCAGAGCCTGGAGCCTGCTTCAGATTCTGACTCTCCCTCTGTCTCTGCCCCTCCCCTATTTGCACTCTGTCTCTATCTCTGTCTCAAAAGTACACCTTAAAAAAAAGATAATGGCAGATAAATTATGGTGAACGTTCCAAATTATTGCTAAGCATTTGATGATGGAACAAAAGATACATTTGATGAAACAAACAGTTAAGCATTTAGCCCTCTGACATGTTTTTTTAGATGGATAATCAGAATATCACCAGAAAATGGGATATGAGAACATGCAAAAACTGAATTAATAAAACATTAGATTAATCACCAGAAATATTGCAGTACTGAAATTCTTTTTTTTAATGTTTATTTATTTTTGAGGGAGAGAGAGTGGGCACGCGCATGCATAAGGGGGAAGAGGTAGCGAAAGGGGGACAGAAGGTCTGAAATGAAAGTGCTGACAGCAACAAGTTGGACATGGGGTTCGAAGTCACAAACCTCAAGATCATGACCGGAGCCAACGTTGGACCCTCAACCAACTGAGCTACCCAGGTACCCCCGTAATCCTGAAATTCTTGGGCAAAACTGTACACACTTTCTTACAGATTATTAAATAAATTAATGCAAAGTATCAGTCTTTCATCCAAATTATAATTAATATCAAATACTGGCAGCAACACACTGCGTACAGAAAAATGTTTGTTAGATATTTTATAGACCTGACAGAAGAATTATGTTTATTTCTGAGAAAGAGAGAGACAGCATGAGCAGGGGAGGGTCAGAGAGAGAGGGAGACACAGAATCCGAAGACAGGCTCCATGCTCCTAGCTAGCTGTCAGCACAGAACCCGACGCGGGGCTCGAACCCATAAACCGTGAGATCATAACCTGAGCTGAAGTCAGACGCTAAACCAACTGAGCCACTCAGGTGGCCCCCCACCCCAACTCTTTAAATAATTCTATACCTTCTACTCTTCTGCCTTGTGCTTACCCTCTGGCTTTCTGAATGGTTTGGCCAATGAGAGGCACTGACTAAAGTTCAGAAAAGGAGAAGAGAGAGAGGCCAAAGACATGTTTTCTTTCTCCTTGCTTTCACATGTTCCTAGCAGGGAATGCATCATTCTATGAATAGATTTTCTTCCAGAGCTCTAGAAGCAGGCTCTCATGACACCATTGCCATCGCCACTTTAGATGTCAGCTTGATAAAGTTTCCCATTCGTGTTAGTCTCTCGTTGCCTTCAGCACTTCTGCGTGTCCCTTAATCCTGCTCAATCTCTATAAATTTTTCCTCCATTTAAAAGTCTCTTCAAAAATTCCAGCCAACCATGAACTACTGCCATAAACTCCATATGAAATCCATGGGTTCTATCTCAAAAGACTTCTGAAACATAAGAGAATACCAAACCCAAGTGGACTAATCAGCCCTGTTGGCACCACTACTAAATTAGAAAGGAAGTCAAGATCACTTGACCATGAGAAAGAATAAATTCTTCAAACCATAATCATTTTTTGTATGCTTGGTTGTCATGTACCTGCCTTTGTTTACTTCAAAACTGAAGGATGCTCTGGGTACCTGTGGAAACTGTAAATACAAGATGACTTGCTCTAAATTGCCACTCCCTGTGCATTCTTTAGAAAGTAGTACACACACCATCTTTCGTCTTCATCTAGAGGTAATAGAGCTTCCCCATAACATGAGGCTTTCTTTTCAGCTGAAGAATAATGGAAATAATGTTCTCAAAAATAGGGCATCTTGAGAGGATTCTAGGAAGATGGTAGAGTAGGAACCACCAGGAAATACATGGAATAGTAAAAAATATAGTGACAGAAAGAATTGTGCTGGTTCCCAGCAGATAAGGAGGGGAAGGGAGAAAAGGAGAAGTTATTGCTTAATGAGTTTCAGTTTTGTAATAAGATAAGAAGAGTTCTGGTGATGATTGATGGTAGCACATCAATATCAATGTACTTATTACCTCAGAACTTCACACTTAAGACTGGTTAAAATAGTAAATTTTGTTATATGTATTTTATAACAATAAAAGTTTGGGGGAAAAAATAAAAAGTGTCTGATCAGTGACCGCCTTTAGTCTTCTCAAAAGCTCAAGGAGGAACATAGGGACGTGGCTGTCCAGAAACCTCACATTTCCAATCTTGTTTGCCAGTAGCAATGGCCAAGGCCTGAAAAGAGGGTGGCCTCCACCAAATTTCCTTCCATCTTCATTTCATGCTACTGTATTACATTGGCAGAACTCAATTCTTCTCCACAAAGTTTGAAAAATGTAATTTTAGCTTTGCACTTATTTCAAACAGAAGGAAGTTCCAACAGAGGCTGAGAGAATTAATCCAAGTATCTTCTGCAATGATTCTCTATATCTTAAGATAAGTAGCATTGTTAAGCAGCATGTTGAGCTGAGTGAATCCCAGCAAACCATGGAACTAATGGATAATGATGGGGCATCATATACTTGATTAGAGACAAAGATGTTTTGGCATGAAAGAAGTCACTGGAAAGATGGTAGAGTAGGAGGACCCTAAGCTCACCTCATGTTATGGACATATCTAGATAACAGCCACATCAGTGCACCCAACCTGAAAAATGACCCAAAGACTAGCACTCAATTATAGAAAGGAGCCATCATGGACTTGTAGTCGAGCATTTTCAGCAGTCAGAAGAGATTCCTGTCCTCAGCCCCTTTGCTGAGGTCACTCTGAGCTGCAGGGCACTCTCCCTGTGTTATCCCCTGAGAGGCTTTAGCTGATGGGTAAAGTCTAGACACAAACCAGATAATTGTCTCCAATCCATCTGCCCAGGCTGCAATGACCCTGAACTTCAGGATTCTCTTCCTGCGCTACCCCTGCGAAGTTTTTGTTGATGGGCAAGGCTGACAGCCAGATCATCAAAACTGGTAAGAGGGGTGGAGATGTGATCTGGAATCAAACCGCCCATGAGAGAAACCACAAGTGAGAGTGACACCACAAGCACAAAGAAGGGGAGAAGCAGACCTCACACCAGACAGCCCAGGCACAGGCGTTCTGCACTGGGAAGATGAATCCCCATAACGTTAGACTTTGAAAACCAGAGGGGTTTAACTTTGTGTGTTTTATAACCAGCAGGGCTTAACCCTGAGTACTTTAAAAATGAGGTGGTCTGGCTCTGGAAGAGACTAAAGATGATGGGAAGCTGATTCGCCACCCTTTAAGGAGAAAGCATAACAAACAACCTGCTGTCATACAGCACACAAGCAGCAGTTTGTAAAGTGCCTGGGGTGTACTTGAAGGAGATTTATTTATTAATCTCAGAATAGGTGTTGGAGATGGAAGGATCTTTAGGAAACTTTAAGAATAAAATATTTAGTGGGCACCATCCCTCCTCCCATCCCCATCCCCATCCCAGATAGCGGGACACCTGTGGGAACCAGTACAAACACCCTCCACTTGTCTCGTTAACCCATATGACCCAGTGCTGCTTTGGCCTGTGGATCCGCCCTATCCAACCAGCCCCCCACAACAGGAGTACCTCCAGAGTAGCTCCTTCTCTGTCTTACCCCTTAAGTAGTAATAACAGAGACCAGCACCACTGCAAAGTGACTTCTGATCTGGGGAGAGGGGAAGTTAACTACACACACTAATTGGATTGCAGCCCTTCAGGCAAACCTCACAATGGGCAGTACAGAGAGTGCCCTACTAATCAGGGTGTCTGCACCCCAGCAGACTGTGTAGGGGGCAGGTACCTGATCTGACTGTAGCCTTGCCCATCAACAAAAACTTTGCAGGGGTAGCGCAGGAAGAGAATCCTGAAGTTCAGGGTCAGTGCAGCCTGGGCAGATGGATTGGAGGCAATTATCTGGTTTGTGTCCATACTTTACCCATCAGCTAAAGCCTCTCAGGGAGGCCACACAGGAAGAGTGCCCTGCAACTCAGAGTGACCTCGGCAAAGGGGCTGAGGACAGGAATCTCTTCTGATTGCTGAAAATGCTCAGCTACAAGTCCATGATGGCTCCAGACTGGCCCCTTCTCAGCATAGGAACCAAAACTTTCCCACAATAGGCAAAATGGGCCATTGTAGGTAACTGAACTAAAAACAAATGAGGCCCAGCCACAACATTATGTAACCCACATAGGAGACACCCCTGAAGTGTCTAGTTCTGGAGAACAGGCGACATTGTACTACAGGGCATGAATCTCTTCATAAGGTCACTACTTTCAAGATCAGGAAACATAAAGGACTTTCTGAATACATAGCAACAAATACAAAGAGTTAGACAAAATAAGGAGACAGAGGAGTAAGTCTCAAATGGAAGAAAAGGACAAGGCCTCAGCAAACGAGCTAAATGAAATGGAGATAAGCAATATGCCTTATAGATCATAAATCTATCTATCTATGCCTTATAGTATAGATTTGTGCTTACTGGACTTAAGAAAAAAATGGAGAATCCCAGTGAGACCTTAAAAAAAGAGATAGAAATTATTTAAAGAGAATCCATCAGAGATGAAGAACTCAATATCTGAAATTATAAATACACTAGAAGGAATCATTAATAGACTAGAGGAGTCTAAAGAATGGATCAGAAAGCTGGAAGACTGAGTAATGAAAAGAACCAAGCAACAAAACAAAACAAACAAAGAAACAACAACCACCACAAAAAACTCAGCTACATCAACAAACATAATAACATTCACATTACAGGAATCCCCAAAGGCGAATGGGGAGTAAAAGGAGGCAGAAAAATTATTTGAAGAAATAATAGCTGGAAACTTCCTTAATTAGGGCAAGAAAACAGACATCTAGATCCAAGAGGCACAGAGAGCCTCCAACAAAATCAACCCTAGGAGGTGCACACCAGCACACATAATAATTAAAATGGCAAAAGGTAGTGATAAAGAGTAAAACTGAAAAGCAGCAAGAGAAAAGAAAACAGTTTCATACAAGGGAAAACCCATAAAACTATCAGCTGATTTTTCAGCAGAAACTTTGCAGCCCAAAAGGGAGTGACATGACATATTCAAAGCTGAAAGATATAAACCTGCAACCACGAATACTCTATCCAGCCAAGTTATCACTCAGAATAGAAAGAAAGAAAAGAGTTTCCTATAGAAACAAAAGTTAAAGGAGTTCATCACTACTAAACCAGCTTTACAAGAAATGCTAAAGGAAATTCACTGAGTGGAAAGGAGGGGCCATAATCAGGAGTAAGAAAATTGGGAAAGGAAAAAAAAAATTCACAGGTAAATACAAAATAATAAAAGTAGCAGATTATTCACTTAAAACTAGTATGGAGATTAAAGCACAAAAAAGTAAAATCAATTTTATCTATAACACGGGATTCACAAAATAAAAGGATGTAAAGTATGGCATTATATGCACACACAAAAAGGTGATTAAAATTTAGTGCTTTTAGAATGAGTTCAAACTTATGTGACGATCAACTTAATATAGACTTCTATATGCATAAGATGTTATATATGAGCCTAATAGTAACCACAAATCAAAAACTCAAGCAGATATGCAATAAACAAAGAGAAAGAAATTCAAGCATATTACTAAAGCAAGCCATAAAATGACAAAAGAAGTGAACAAGAGAAGAAAGGAACAAAGACCTACAAAAACAACCATAGATGAAGTAACAAAATGGCAATAAGTACATACCTATCAATAATTACTTCAAATGTAAGTAGACTAATTTTTCCAGTCAAAAGACATAGGACGAGTAAATGTATAAAAATAACAATGATGACAACAACAACATCCATCTACATGTGCCTATAGGAGACTCTCTTCAGACCTAAGGACACATGGAGATTGAAAGCAAAGGGATGGAGAAACCTTTCCATGAAACGGAAGCAAAAAGAAAACTGGTGAAGCAATACTTACATCAGACAAAATAGACTTTACAGAGACTGTAAACAGGGACAACGACTGTAACAGAGACAAAGAAGGACATTACATGATCATAAAGGGAATAATTGAACAAGAAGATATAACAATTTAAATATTTTGCACCCAACATTGTAGGATCTAAATACATAAAGGAACTATTAACAGACATTAAAAAAGGAACTGACAGCAATACAATAACAGTAGGGGACCTTAACAACCTATTTACATCAATGGATAGATCATCCAAATAGAAAATCAACAAGGAAAGATTGGCTTTGTATGTCACATTGGACCAAATGAACTGAACATATATATTCAGAACACTCCATCCAAAAAGAGCAGAATACACATTCTTTACAAGTGCACATGGAACATTCTCAAAAATAGATCACATGTGGCATGCCTGGGTGGCTCGGTTGAGCTTCCGACTTCGGCTCAATTCGTGATCTCACAGTTCGTGGGTTCGGGTCCCACATGGGGCTCTGTGCTGACAGCTGGCTCAGGGCCTGGAGCCTGTTTCATATTCTGTATCTTCCTCTCTCTCTGACCCTCCCCTGCTCACGCTCTCTTTCTCTCTATATCTCTCTCTCTGTCTCTCAGAAATAAATAAAACACATTAAAAAAAAATTTTTTTAAGAGGCACCTTGGTGGCTCAGTCAGATAAGCATCCGACTTTGCCTCAGGTCATGATCTCACGGTTCATGGGTTCAAGCCCCGCGTCGGGCTCTGTGCTGACAGCCAGCTCAGAGCCTGGAGCCTGTTTCAGATTCTGTGTCTCCCTCTCTCTCTGACCCTCCCCTGCTTGTTCATGTGCTCTCTCTCTCTCTCTCTCTCTCTCTCAGAAATAAATAAAATATTAAAAAAAATTTTTTTTAAGTAGATCATATGTTAGGCCACAAAACAAGTCTCAATAAATCTAAAAGGGTTGAAATCACATCATGCATCTTTTATGACCACAATGGTACGAAACTAAAAATCAGTCACAAGAAAAAATATGGAAAGTACAAAAATCTGTGAAGGCTGAATAATATGCTACTAAACAATGAATGAGTCAACTAATAAATCAAAGAGAAAATTAAAAAATAGAGAAAGACAAATGAAAATTAAAACAACAATCCAAAATATTTGGGATGCAGCAAAAACTATTCTGATAAAAAAGATTTATAGCACCATAGGCCTAGTAAAGAAGCAGAAAAAATCTTAAATAAACAACCTAACCTTACTCCTGAAGGAGCTAGGAAAAGAATAAACAAACCCAAAGCCAGTGGAAGGAAGAAAATAATTAAGAATAGAGTAGAAATAAATGAAACCAAAGACTGAAATAACAATAGAACAGATTGATGCAACCAGAAGCTGGTCTTTTGAACAGATCAACAAAATTGATAAACATTTAGCCAAGCTCATCAAAAAAGAAGAGAGAGGGCTTAAATAAATACAATCAGAAATGAAGGAGGAGATATAACAACTTACACCACAGAAATACAAAGGATAATAAAATAATATTTAAGGGGCGCCTGGGTGGCTTAGTTGGTTAAGCGTCCGACTTTCGCTTAGGTCATGATCTCGCGGTTCGCAGGTTCGAGCCCCGCGTCGGGCTCTGTGCTGACTGCCAGCTCGGAGCCTGGAGCCTATTTCGGAGTCTGTGTCTCCCTCTCTCTCTGACTGTCCCCTACTCACGCTGTCTCTCTCTCTCTCTCCTAGAAATAAATAAAAATATTAAAAAAAAAATGTATGCCCAAAAGTTGGACAACCAAGAAGAAATGGATAAATTCCTATAAACATATCGCCTTCTGAGAATGAGTCAGAGGGATGCCTGAGTGGCTTAGCTGGTTAAATGTCTGACTTTGGTTCAGGTCATGATCTCACAGCTCATGAATTCAAGTCCCGTGTTGGGTTCTGTGCTGACAGCTCGGAGCCCACTTTGGATTCTGTGTTCTCTCTCTCTCTCTGCCTCTAGCCCTTTTGCACTTTGTCTCTCTCTGTCTCTCAAAAATAAATAAATATTAAAAATACAAACAAAAAATGAGTCAGAAATAAATAAATAGAAGAGACTGATTATTAGCAATGATATTGGGTGAGTAATCAAACTTCTAAAAAACAGAAGTCCAGGACAAAATGGCTTCATAGTCATTCTATGAAACATTTAAATTCTCTGAAACATTTAAAGATGAGTTACAACCCATGCCTCTCAAACAATTACAGAAAATAGAAGAGGGAGGAAAACTTCCAAATTTATTCTACCAGGCCAGCATTACCTTGATGCCAAAACCAAATAAGGATACTCCAAAAAGAAAACTACATGCCAGTGTGTTTTATGAACATAAATGCAAAAATCCTCAACAAAATATTAGCAAACTGAATCCAACAATATATGAAAAAATCATTCACCATAATCAAGTGAGGTTTATTCCGAGGATGCAAAGGTGGTTCAATATTCACAATTCAATCAACATGATACATTGCCTCAATAAGAGAAAGGATAAAAACCATATGATCATCTCAATAGATGCAGAAAAAGCAATGGACAAAGTACAACATCCATTTGCAATAAAAATTCTCAACAAAGTAGGTTTCTTGGGAGTATACCTCAACATAATAAAGGCTGTATATGAAAAACCAACACTGAATATCATATTCAGGTGGTGAAAAACTGAGAGCTTTTCTCATAAGACCAGGAATAAGACAATGATGTCCATTCTCACCATTTTTATTCAACATAGTACTAGAAGTCCTAGCCAAAGTAATCAGACATAAAATAGAAATAAGAGGCATCCAAATTGGTAAAGAAGTAAAACTTTAATGATTTGCAAATGGTATAATACTATATATAGAAAACCCTACAGACTGCCAAAAAATTAATAAAACTGATAAATTCAGTAAAGTCCCAGGATACAAAATCAATATAGAGAAATCTGTTGCATTTTCTATACATTGATAATCAAGTAGCAGATAGAGAATTTAAGAAAACAACCTCATTTATAATTGCACCCAAAATAGGGATAAATTTAACCAAGAAGGCAGAAGATCTATAGTCTGAAAACTATAAAACATTAATAAAGGAAATTGAAGATGACAAAAACAAATGGAAAGATATTCCATGTTCATGAATTAGAAGAACCAAGCAATCTACAAATTTAATTCAATCCTTACCCAAATACCAATAACAATTTTACAGAACTAGAATAAAGAATACTAAAATGTGTATGAAACCACGAAATATCATGAATAGCAAAAGAAATCTTGAGAAATAAGAAAAAAGCTGGAGGCATCACTATTCTAAGTTTCATGATAGAGTACAAAGTTGTAGTGATCAAAAAAAAGAAGTATGGCGCTGACACAAAAGTAGGCACATCAATTAGTGGAACAGAACTGAGCCCAGAAATAAGCCCAGGATACTATGGTCAGTCTATGCCAAAGGAGGCAAGACTATGCAATAAGAAAAAGGCAGTCTCTTTAACAAAAGGTAGTGGGAAACACATGGGAAGCTACATGTGAAAGAATGAAATTAGACCCATTTCTTATATGATACACAAAAATAAACTCAAAATAAAGAGTGTGCAGAGGACTTCAATAGACATTTTTCAAAGAAACGTCAATGGCCAGCAGACACATGAAAAGATGCTTTGGATCACCAAATATTAGGAGTATAAAAAGTAAAATTACAATGAGATATTATCTTGTACATGTCAGAATGGCGAATGTCAAAAATACAAGAAATAGCAAAGGTTTGTGAGGATATGGAGATAAAGGAAACCTCATGCACTGTTAGTGGGAATATGAATAGGTACAGACAGAGACTGCAGAAAACAGTATGGAGGTTCTTAAAACATTAAAGGTAGAATTACCATATGATCCAGTAATTTACCCAAAGAAAATGAAAACACTAATTCAAAAAGATAAATGCATCACTATGTTTATTACAGCATTATTTACAATAACCCAAATATGGAAGCAACTCAAGTGCTCAATGATAGATGAATAAACAAAGAAGATATGGTGTATATATATATATATTTTGGAATGTCACCCAATAATAAAAAAGAATGAAAACTTGCCATTTGCAATGACATGGATGGACCTACAAGGTATAAAGCTAAGTGAAATAAGTGAGCCACAGAAAGACAAATAGATAATGTTTTCACTCATGTGTGAAATTTAAGAGACAAAATATATGAACAAAAATTTTAAAAAGAGACAAACAACAACAAAACCCACACTCTTAAATATAGAGAACAAACCGGTGGTTGCCAGAATGCAGGTAGGTAGGAGGATGGGGGAAATAGATAAAGAAGATTAAGGGTACACTTATCTTGGAGCACTGCGAGATGCATAGAATTGTCGAATCATTATATTGTATACATGAAACTAATACAACGCTCTATGTTAATTATACTTGAATAAAAAAAGAAATACAGATGGTACATAAGCATATGAAAAGATGCTCCACATTATGTGTCATTCAGGAAATGCAAATTAAAACAACAAGATACCATCGCACACCCCCTGGTGGGAATGCAAAATGGTGCAGCTACTTTGGGCAATTTCTTTTAAAACTAAATATACTCTTACCATATGATTCAGCAATCACATTCCTTGGCATTTGCCCAAAGAAGTTGAAAACTATCTCCACACAAAACCTGCACACAGATGTTTATAGCAGCTTTTTTCATAATTCTCAAAATTTGGAAGCAGCCAAGATGTCCTTCAGTAGATTAATGGATACATAAACTGTGGTCCGTCTAACGATGAAATATTGGTAGTAAGGAGAAATCAGCTATCAAGCCATGGAAAGTCATGGAGGCATCTTAAATGAATATTGCTAAATTAAAAAGCCAATCTGAAATGGCTACATACTGTATGATTCCAACTCTATAACGTTCTGAAAACGGCACGACCATGGAGACAGTAACTAAATCAGCAGTTGCCAGGCTTTGAAAGGAGGGAGCAGAGGACACATGAAGAGATTGAACAAAGAGGATTTTAGGGCAGTGAAACTATTATCCTGTATGATACCATATGATGAATACATGTAATTATACTTTTTCAAAAGCCATAGAATGTGCAACACCAAGAGTAACCCTAAAGTAAATTATGGATTTGGTTAATAATAATGTACAGTACTGGTTCATCAAATGCAACAAATGTACCACATTAGTGTGAGACGCTAGAAATAGAGGAAATTGTAGGGCTGGTGGGTTAAGGGATTATATAAGAATCTTGTGTACTTTTCACTCAATTTTTTCTGTAACTTAAAACTGCTAAAAAAAAATCTATTAATAACAAAAATAAAAGTTTTATCTTCCTAGTGTAAGAATATAGATGAAGGCAGAGAAAACCAGCATTTAAAAATTTTATTTAGTTTTCATTTGTAGTTGACATATAACATTAAATTTAGTATCAGGCACACAACATGGTGATTCAACAGTTATATACATTACAAAATGTTCGCCACAATAAAGTGTATCACAATATTATTTACTATTTTCCCTATGCTATACTTACCTCAGTATCTTATTTATGCTACACTTATCTCAGTGACTTATTTATTTTATAACTGAAAGGTTGTATCTCTTAATTCCCTTCACCCATTTTGTCTATCACCCCACCCCCCCTCCACTTTGGCAACCACCTGCCAAGCACAGGAAGCTGCTGAGTACCCGAAGCTTACTACAGTCCAGGTCAGATATTGAACCCTGTCCCCAGGACTAAAAAAGGAGATTGTCTCTCAACTGCATATCTCCACCCGCCTCACCTGGAGGAGTGGACCGAGGAAGAGTTGGGGTGGGTTGGTTACTGAGTTACCTTGTGATCGTTTCCAGCATGGATGGTGAGAGACTTCTCTTTTCCCCTTCTACGGAAAAGAAGAATGTGTTTCTCTCGCCAATCTCGTCCCCCCCAAAGCCAAGAGAGGAGAAAGGTATTGGAAGACTCATTTCTGGGAATTATAATCACCTGAAAAAATATTGGTCTCTCTCTCTCTCTCTCTGGTTGCTGCTTTCTTTGGTATGACGGTTGCCACAGTAATCCAGGCCAACAAGGTGTCAAGGGCCCACTGTGGGATGTGCCGAAGAACAGGGCAAAGTTACTCCTCCATCCATCCTGGATCTCTGAAGATCTTGGGGACATAAAGGGAAGCTAAGGCATTCCATTGTGGAGCACAGATGTCAGAGGACAGCAGGAGCCCTGGATTCACCCAGGCAAAGGGTCAACTAGGACAAGTGCCACTCTGAACAGATGTTGTAGACTTGGATTTGATGGTGTGGCTACTAGGGAAACAGCAGCCCTCCTTTGAAGGGATACTCTGTGATAAAGGGTAGGCCGGAGTGAAGTTGAATGCCGTCTCCTCCCAAGTAAAGCACACATTCCAGTTATACAGAGAACAGCATAGCAGAGAAGCCACCGGAGTCAGGTTGAAACAATCCGGAGCAGGGTAGGTCCAGAGGGAAGGGGCAAGGTGAGGAGCTGATGTGGCCACACAGCCCTCCCAGCCCTTGAGGGGATGGTAGGGAAGGCTCACATCAGGTGCAACTGGATCAGATTTCATTTAGGGTTGTTTTTTTTTAAAATACATTTTTGTTTAAGTGAAACGCACATACAGAAAGTGCGTGAATGATAAGATTATAGTTCCATGAATCATCACCAATGGCACACATCCCTCCATATAAAAGGACTGAACATTTCCCAGACCCCAGAAACCCACTCATGCTCTTCCCAGTCACTGTTCCCTCCACAAAGGATCCTCTATCCTGACTTCTAACATCACAGATGAGTTCTGACTACTTTTTAACTTTATGTAAGTGGAATCGCAAGCATCTTGTCTTTCCTTCAGAATTCCGTTTTTGAGATTCATCCGTGTTGATGTGTGTAGAGCCGTTCATTTATTTCTGTTACTTTATGGTATTCCCTTGTGTGGTGTATCTCTTTCCCCTGCTGCTGTAACAAATTACCAGAAACTCAGTGACTTAAAACACCAGAAATTTATTCTCTTCTGGTTCTGGAGGTCAGGAATCCAAAGTCAATATCACGAGCCTTAACCAAGGTATCAGCAGAGATGCATTTTTTTCTGAGACTGTGAGGGAGAGTACATTCTTTACCTCTCCCAGCATTTGGTGGCTGCAAGCATTCATTGGCTTGTAACCACATCACTCTGTCTCTGCTTCCTAGGTCACTTCACCTCCTCCTTTTCTGTGTATCTTAAATTTCTTTCTGTTTCCCTCTTATAAGGTACTAGTAGCATTTAGAGCCTTCCCGAATAGTCTCCCCATCTCAAAAGCTTCAACTTATTCACAAAGTAACATTTTTGGTTCCATGGATTAAAACATAGTATCTTTGGGGGGTCATTTTTCAGAGGTATGACACACAACTATACCACAATTTATCCATTCTAAAATTGATGGTTCTTTTGGTTGCCTTCAGTTTGGAGCTTTACAAATAATGCTAATAAGAATGTTCCTATATATGTCTTTCAGCTCGTGCTGGCATCTGTGTGGGGTATGCCTACTAATGGAATCGTGGATCATAGGGTGTGTGCGAATTCAACTCTAGGAGCTACTGCCAAACGATATTCCAATGAAATCCAACCCATAGTGCATGAGAGTTCCTAGCTCCTCCACATTCTTGCCAACATTCAGTATGGAAATTCTTTTTACTTTTACCTTTCTGCTTTTTACTTTTACCTTTCTGTGTGCAATGGAATCACATTGTGCGACTATAATTTGCATTTATGATGTTGAGCACTTTTATGTTCATTGATCACTTCAATATCTTTTTTTGGTGAAACGTCACTTCAGGATGCTGAGTATCTGGTCCCCTGTACTGTCTTTTGCAAAAAATAAAAGTTTTTATATTTTCCAGATACAAGTTACTTGTCAGCTTAATGTACTACCAATATCTTCTCCTAGCCTGTGGCTTAATCTTACACACTTAGTGTTTAAGTCTTCTTACAATTCTTATAAGCTTTCATCACAAGAAAAAAATATCTATAATACGTATAGTAACAGATGTTAACTAGACTTATTGTAATGATTGTTTCACAATATATAAAAATATTAAATCATTATGTTGTACACCTGAAATGAATATAGTGTTGTGTGTCAATTATACCTCAAAAACAAACAAAAAACAAAAACAAAAAAACCCAGTATCATCAACAATTCAATGCTTGGGAATAAATCCAATGAAATGTATGTAAGATCTCTATACAGCAAGTCACAGAGTAATATTAAGGGAAAATTTAAAGGATCTAAATAAGCATATATATGTATGTGAGGGATTTGAGACTCAGAATTATAAAAATGTCAGTTCTTCCCAAAATGATCTATGGAATAACAACAGTCCCAGTCGGAGTCCCAGAAGTTTACTTTTTTAATTGACAAGCAGATTCTGAAAGGTGTATGGAATTGCAAATAACCTAGACTACCAAGACAATCTTGAAGAAGAACCAAGTGGTAGAACTTTTCTACCTGACTTTAAGACTGAATGCAGAGTAACCTTAATTAAAACAATGCTGGGAAAAGAATAGACAAACAGACCAAAGGAGACAATCGAGACCAAGAACAGACCTACACATGCATGCGTACTTGACTTCTGACAAAATTGGCAGGATAGAATAATGAGGAAAGGGAGTAGTGCTAGGTCAGTTGGATATCCAAATGGGAAAAAATGAAAAACTGTCCCTATTGATACTATGCACATAATTTCAGGTGGGTCATAGATATGAATATGGAAGGTTTAAGAATAAAGCTCCCAGATGATAACATGAAAATAGCCTCATGGCCTTGAGTTGGCGACAATTTCCTAAACAGAGCCCGAACAGCAGCATAGAAGGACTACATTAACATCTGGATTGCTTTAATGTCTCAAGGTGATCAAAGAGTTTGAAAAAATGGGCGACCTAGTGATATATTAATAATACCAATAATTGCTATGTATTGAGCATTTACTGTATACTAAGCACCCTACCAGGTTTCAAATGCCTTATCTCATTTAACCCTGAGGATTATTATCATTATTTTACAGATGAGAAAACTGAGGCACAGAGAGGTTAAGTATTTTGCCCAAGGTTATTTTCACTGCTAGTAAGGAACAGAGTTGCAGTCAGGCTCTGGAGCCCACACTCTTAATGATTCCACCTGGTGTCTATTTAAGTTACTGGATTTTATATGTTGTAGGCATTTAACTGACATACTGATCCTGAACCTGAAGAGGACGTGTAAAATGCAAATATATCACGAGCCCCCAGATCCATCTGGACGCATCTCAGTGTTACATACCAAAAGCTGCTGAAAGATAACAAAAATATTATAAGTGCATGAAGTGAAGATTCTATAGATAAATATCTCAGGAATCAGGTCAAAATCACACTAGTAGTTTCAATCTTCCTGTCTTCCCAATCTTGTTTCCACAAAGGTACTTGTGGATTATTACATTGATAGGAAAATACTTTTAAGACAACTTAAGGGAAGATGTTTTTTAGATTTAAATAACCCCTTGTCCAAATGTACAACTTTCAGCTAGCCTTGGCCTTTGCACCTCCTGTTTTCATTATATCAACAGGTTATCATGTCATTATCCACCAATAAGGTGTCTGAAGAATCTGTGAACCCAAGAAAGCCATAGGTGTTCACGTATTGGTAGTGGTAATGATAAACTTTACCTTAATGAGATCCATGATAACCAATCCATAATTTTTCTTTTTCATTAATCTGCTTGGGTTCTATTGAGCTATCTCTCCATCTTTGTTAACCAGGCACTAGGAGATGAGTGAATCCCACGTTTGCCATGACCCAGTACAGATGAAAAAGTTAATCCTCAATTCTTTTTAAGAACCGAAACTTCCAGCAGTGATATGAATTCTGGGCATATAGAGTTTAATAGAGTAAAAATGATAATAAAAGAGTGTAGGGAGACTTTCTACCCAAGCAGATAGAATGCCCATGATATTCATATTGTCAGGGAAATAATAGAAGACTAGAAGAAGTTACCATCATGTGAGTCAGCCCTACCCTTGCCAATTCTTTCCCTGACAGATGGACAGATAAAAGATCCCAAATGTGCCTGTGGTAGGATTAACATTCTAAAATTTAGTCCACATGTAGGAATATAATATTAATATTCATTTGAAAAGATTTGGCTTATGGGCCCCCAAACGACTTCACCCAGAAGGAGCTTAGTCATTTGAGACTCTCACACAAGGTACTTTCCTTTCTTTTCATTTCCTCCCTCCATCCGTCTTTTTTTTTTTTCCAACTTTTTATTTAAATTCCAGTTAGTTGACACACAGTTTATAATATCAGTGTAATATCAGTTTCAGGTGTAGAATTCGGTGATTGATCACCTACACGCAACACACAGCGCTAACAATTTCCTTCCATCCTTTTTTGTCTTTTTCCCTTTTTTTTCTCTCTCTCTCACCCCTTCCCTCCTCCCTCCCTTCCTTTGCAATAGATAATATTTTATTGTCTTATTTGCATAGTCTTATACATAAATTGTCAATCAAAATACTATTCTAGAAAGGAATAAAAAGAAAAGTGAATGTAATTTTTAAAGTCTCATTATATCCAAAGTTCTCTCAATCAAAATTAGAATCTTTAAAATATCCAGCTCAGCAAAGAAACTATAATTATGCCATTTTTCATGAAGATGCCTTCTCTTTTCAGCCAGGCACTATCCAGCAAGAGTTCCTAAATGTAAATCAGCAATAAAGAACATTCTCTTTGGGGTGCCTGTGTGACTCAGTCAGTTAAGCTCAGGTCACGATCTAGCATTTGTGAGTTTGAGCCCCCTCCACCCTGCTGTGAGCACAGAGCCTTCCTGGGATATTCTCTCTCCCTCTCTCTCTGCCCCTCCCCTGTTTGCATGAGCACATTTTCCCTCAAAAATTAATTAATTTAAAAAAGAGAACATTCTCTTCTTTGCTAGGCAAGTCTTCGAACATGCCACTCTCTGCACTGAACACAGATCCATGCTAATTCCTGGAGCTGAGTATTGGGAACAACAAAGAAGGGATGGGCTGAAGTGTCAGAGAAGGGGAGAGATTCAGAGAGACCAAAGAACCTAAGCCCAAAGTAGGAATGAGTAGACGAAGAAAGGATCCAGTAAGTTTGACACCATATGGAACCCATGCTTTCCACAGCAGCACAGGATGTAGGTGGCCAAATAAGGGCATGCCTAGTAATTTAAGGATTAACAACTAGGATATTATTTAGTTCCAAGGCTTCAACTCATAATTCTACTGGCATCCTCAAGTGCTTCATACCCTCCTTTTCCCTGACAGGACCCTGGGGTCTCCCAGACATGGCCAAGCACAGCACAGCTCTATAGTGTGGTAAACACATCCTAAATATTGCTCTGGGGGATATTCCAAACACAATACAGTGTGAATGGGCCCACCTCAAGTTGGACAATGCAGTAGTACTGTCACATGATCGTGTTGGTGGCCATTAATCTTTTTTTAAATGTTGTTTTTTTTTAACTTATTTTTGAGACAGAGAAAGACAGAGTGTGAGCAGGGGAGGGACAGAGAGACAGGAACATAGAATCTGAAGCAGGCTTCAGGGTCCGAGATGTCAGCACAGAGCCTGACGCGGGGCTCGAGCTCGAGAACCATGAGATCATGACCTGAGCTGAAGTCGGCCATTTAACCAACTGAGCCACCCAGGCACCCCAATCTTTTTTTTTTTAAGTTTATTTATTTTGAGAGAGAGAGAGAGAGGCCCAGGCAAGTTCTACACTGCCGGTGCAGAGCCCAATGTGAGGCTTGAACTCACAAACTATGAGATCATGACTTGAGCCAAAACTAAGAATCAAACGCTTAACCAACCGAGCCATGTTAATATCTTTTTGTTATTTATTTCTTCAAGAGTAAACAGAAACAACTAAATGTCTAACAATAGTGGATTGGTAAAATAAGTTTTGTATAAAATCTTGCTGTAGAAGTGTATTTAACAGGAGTTCTGGCTACTATAATGGAATGATTTTGCCAGACTGTAGCTCTTTAACTATTACAAAATCTGATCAAAAAAAATTTAAAAAGACTGGAGTATGACCCAAAGCAGGCAGGAACCGGAGTGCAGGCATTCTTTGAAAGTCAGAAAACCCAGGGGCGCCTAGGTGGCTCAGTCGGTTAAATATCCATCTTGGGCTCAGGTCATGATCTCACAGTTCATGGGTTCAGGCCCTGCATCAGGCTCTGTGCTGACAGCTCAGAGCCTGGAGCCTGCTTCAGAATCTGTGTCTTCCTCTCTCTGTCCCTCCTCCACTCACACTCTGTCTGTCTCTCTCAAAAATAATAAATATTTAAAAAAGAAAAGAAAAGAAAATCAGAAAGCCCAGTTGGCCTGAAGGTTCTCTTCAATCCACAGGCAGTTCAAGGCAGCTGAAAGCCTCAGCCTTATTTGCTTAAAGTGTCAGATGACAAAATTTGGGGCTGGCAAAGCAGATGGAAAGTTGGGGAAGACATCGCAGACAAGAGAGAGACATAGAGGGGACAAACCCCAAAATCTGATCGTAAATACTGCCCATTTCTTGGCCGATTTGCTGCGCTATGCGTGTGGTAAACCCAGCAAAAAAGTAACAGCTGAAAGGGAAGATGGTCGAGCTTTCAGCTGCTGTTCCTGGCAGGGGAGAGTTTGAATTTTTTAAATTATATTAATTTCTTTTTAAGATATACTTTTAAAGATGAACACCATATTGTGATGTTTATAGATGATATAAATACGTTAACAACACAAATTACAGGGCGATGTAATCGAACAATATACCTTCCGTTTGCTTGTTGTTCTTTTTATTTTATGGTGGAAAAAATACCAAACAAGATCAGCCCTCTTGACAAATTTTTAAGTGCATAATATATTACTGTTGACCATAGATACAAAGCGGCATAGCGGATCCAAAGCTTATTCATTTGGCCTGACTGCAACGTTCTGTTGGTTAGTAAGCCATTTCCCTCTTCCCTCAGTCCCTGGCTACCACCATTTCACTTTTTGATTCTATGAATTTGACTATTTTATTCAAGCTCTTAGTCTATTTTTTAGTCAGATTATTAGTTCTTTTTCCTATTGAGTTGTACAAGTTCCTTGTATATTTTGGAGATGAACCTCTTATCAGATACATGGTTTGCAAATATTTTCTCCCATCCATAAACTGCCTTTTTCACTCTGGTGATTTTTTTTTTTTTTTTTTTTTTTTTTTGCTGTACAGAAGCTTTTTCGTTCAATACAGCCCTGGCTGCTTATGTTTGGTTTTGTTGTCTATGTGTTTGGTGTCACATTGGTGAAACCACTGCCAAGGTCCATGTCACGAAGGTTTTCCCCCATTTTCTTTTAGGAGTTTTACAGTTTGGGGTCTTATGTTTAAGTCTTTAATCATTTCGAGTTGATTTTTGTGTTTGGTGCAAGACAAGGGTCCAATTTTATTCTTTTGCACGTGGATATCATTTGCCCGCCACCGTTTCTGGAAGGGGAATGGTGTATCCTTGGCACCCTTGTTGAAGATCAGCTGACTGCATGTGTTGTCTGTGACAGAGTCACATGACATTCCTCCTTCCTCACTAACCTGATTTCTGAGGTTGGAGAAGGCACACCGCAGGCCTGGGCAGGTGTGGTACAGGGCCACTGGTTACATAAATCACCCCAAATGTTTCAGCCTCATGATTGTGGCCTGATCACCCTCCAGGCTACTCTCTTAGAATCTGGGTCAGGCATGGAGAACCATGCCTAGGGAACCCCCAGAGATACTACTTCTGGAGCTTCCGGGGTACATGGTTTGTACCCTGCAGTGGTGAGTGCTCTGAAGGAAAGACAATGGAAGAGGCCCTTGTATGCTTTGTCAGGGCTTGGGGTCCCCCACCCCAAGAGGAAAGAGGAACTTAGGAAATTCGGAGGAAGGGCCTAGGGAGGTATTATGTTATTTCTGTCTTTTCTCTTTATCTCTTTCCCTTTCTTCCTCTGGTCACCTTGCCAGGTCTCATGGGGACCATATCAGAGCATATTTGAATGATGCCATGCAATACCCACTCCCACAGCCTTCTTTCTGGACAATATTCGATAGTAAATCTGTGTCCCAACATGGAGCCCAGTGTCCTGAGTCTATCGCACACACCACAAGTGAGAACAGTCCTTTCTTTCATCTGTATTCTCAGAGAATAGAATCATAGCTCTCTGCTCTCTGGCACTTAGCTATCAGTCTCTCCATTGTTTTGTGTGTGTGTGTGTAACACCCTTATTGAGATCAAATTCATTTATCATACAACTCACTCATTGAAAGTGTACAATTCACTGGGCTTCAGTATATCACAAAGTTGTCCAGTTATCACCACAATCAATTCTAGATCATTTTTAACACCACGAAAAGAAACCTCTTACCTTCCAACCACCACTTCCCAATCTCTGCTCCTCTAAATCCCACACACCCACTAAGCTATTTTCTGTCTTTATAGATTAGTCTATTCTGGGCAGTTCAAATAAATGGGATCATACAATGCGTAGGGTTGGAGGGGAATCTTTCCATGTCATTATTTGCTTAGTTAGGGAGTTAACTTAGTCAGGGAATTAACTTAGTCAGGGAGTTAACAAAGTCAGGGAGTTAACAAAGTCAGGGAGTTAACTAATAGGTCAACTCTTTCCTCACAAATGAAGGGTGGGAAGGGGGAGCTGGGGAGGGGCACTGTCTTAACTGAAGTTCAGCTTGCAATCAGGAGAGGCCTGTTTCTCGGCTAGATGAGAGTAGCCATCTGAGTAGAGAAGATATCTTGTTACCAAAAAATCCTGTATTTTTTCCCAGAAAGACCTTACCTTTGCAGTTACTCTGCATGCTGTAGGGCAGATCCCCCAGCTTATGAATAAGGTCACGTGGACAGGTTATTACCTGTAAACTGTAAACTGATCCCCACCCAAATATACAAGAGTCTTCATGGTACCTCTCCCATGTTTGTGAAGAAGTCTGCTCCCTGGGTGCTGCCTCTACTTAGCACTGTCCCTTCTGTCTGACAGGCTGTGCCTGGTCTGTTGTCAGGCGGAAATACACAGGATCACAAAGCCCATTCTTCCTTTGGTGTGACTTTCTCTTCTCCTACCACCCGTCGCAGGCTGAGCTGAGGACAAGCCCCAATCCCACATCGCTCTCAGAACCGCACCATGCCTGCACACAACCGAGGCTTTGTTCCTGGGCCAGAAGGTTCCATCGGGCTCCCAGGGCGTAAAGGGAAGACAAACTCTTGTAAATAGCCTGGTTTGGGGGCTGCCTGCAGATCCGCAGGCCTTCTCAGAGATATCTGAACCTCAGCAGCGAGATAGATCCCTGCTGTACCTTTAATTTCCTCTCTGAGTGAATCCTTACATCTCTTATATTCTGGGGTGTTCAAGATGTTCATGCTCGTCCCAGAGCCTGCGGCTCTCAGTGTGGCCTTTCCCCTAAGGCCAGGTTCCAGAAGGACAGCCGAGGAATGGTTCCCTACAGCACAGGCCTCAACAAGAGCCTAGGGTGGAAACGGTCATGCTACCACAACCTTGCGTCTAACTCTCCCACATGCAGTCCAGTTACTACCATTTCATAAGCACAGCTGTTCGGTTTTTAATTTAAAAACATTTTTTTAATGTTTATTTATTTTTGGGAGACAGAGTGTGAGTAGGGGTGGGGCAGAGAGAGACACACACACACACACACACACGCACAGAATCTGAAGCAGGCTCCAGGTTCTGAGCTGTCAGCACAGAGCCCGATGCGGGGCTTTACCCAACCGTGGATAAAATCGAAAATACTCTTGGATTCTACTTCGTTAAGTATAAGAAGTATCAACACGAGCATCCCACTTACATTCTGGATTTTGGCACAAGCTTTAAATCTCTTGAGCTATCCATGACGAGGCACATTTGGGTCAGTATCTCCACCCTCTCCTTTGGCATGTTTGAAGAGGTTCCTAACCTTTCTCTGATCATCACCTTTCAGTCATAAATTGAGTTCCACGAAGCAAGAAATTACATGAATGACGTCGAGATATGGGAGCGGTCACCAGGAGACCTGGTAAAAAAGACAACAGGAAACCGGAAACGTTATCGGGTGAGGTAAGTGCTCTGGGCCAGGCACACTTGGCAGCACTCACCCACATGTTGCACTGCTATGAATTTTCCGCGTCTCTGAAATGAATATGCCAGATGGAGCAGGCCTTAAATCGTTGGTCTCAGAATCCCTTTACCCCTCTTATTTTTTTTTTTATATATATATTTTTTTAATGTTTTATTTATTTCTAAGAGAAAGAGAGACAGCATGAGCAGGGGAGGGTCAGAGAGAGAGGCAGTCACAGATTGAAACAGGCTCCAGGCTCTGAGCCGGCAGTCAGCAGAGAGCCCGACGCGGGGCTCGAACCCACGAACCGCGAGATCATGACCCAAGCGAAAGTCGGACGCTTAACCGACTAAGCCACCCAGGCGCCCTCCCTTTACCCCTCTTAAAATTTACTGAGAATCCCAAAGAATTTTTGTATGGACAGTATCTATTAATAGGTACCAATTTAGACATTAATACTAAAAAATTTTAAATCTTTATTCGTTTGGCAACATAATAAATGACATGCTATAGGTTAACAGAAGCAACATATTTTTATGAAAGGTAACTATTTTCAAAACCAAAATAATATGCATGAGGAAAGGGCCATCGTTTTACATTTTTAGAAATTTCTTTATACCTGAGAGAAGTTAACTGAACTCTCATATTTGCTTCTCTATTAAATCTGCTATGACATCTTATAGCACATTGCCTCTAGAAAACCCCATTGTACACTCATGAGAAAATGGTAGGCTAAAAGCCAAATAATGAATGAGAGCTCTTCCTGCACCTTGACTCCACTGTCTGCGTAAGCGCTCAGGGCGCTCAGTATAAGGTCACATGCTTTGCAAGCGAGGAGTCTTGACTTCCAGAACACCAGCCAGATGGGTTTCGGCCGTCACCACTGCTGCTTGAACAGCTGACATGGCTTATCTAGTTTACAGAAGATTTTATGTTCAAATTCATTGTAGCAAAGCTACCGTAGACCTTCACATCCAGGACATTTCCCATTCTGGAAGGTATTTCACACAAAACACAATGAAGAAACTGGAGATACTAGGAGACCTCTACTCATGAAGAGATAAGACATTTAAATGGATAGTTTTGATACTGCAAACCAATGCTTCAGGATGCTACCTAATTGGTTTTGGGGTGTTTTGTTTTATTTTTTAGTATTTATTATTTAAGGATAGCTGATACACATTATATTGGTATATGTTATGCGATGCTCATCATGATAAGTATAGTTATCATCTCTCACCATATAGTGTTATTATTATACTATCAACAGTATTTTTTTTTTTTTACTGTTTTTTAATTTTATTTTTGAGAGAGAGAGAGAGAGACAGTGTGAGCAGGGGAGGGTCAGAGAGAGAGGAAGAGACAGAATCCGGAGATAGGCTCCAGGCTCTGAGCTGTCAGCACAGAGCCCCACACAGGGCTCGAACTCACGAACCGCAAGTTCATGACCTGAGCCGAAGTCGGACGCCTAACCGACTGAGCCACCCAGGCGCTCCGTGCATTCTTTATGCTGTAGGGATGCCTCCCAGTTCTGTGTAATGCACCTGCCCGGGTCTAATACCCTCCCCGGGATATACTGCAAACTGCAACTTTCACATTCATGACTTTTACCTCGTTTGCTACATCACAGTACAAAGTTGTTTAAAATTTTTTTTTAAAGGGGAAAAAACCTCATGGCTTGTGAGTTATTTTAGTTCTGTGAGGATCCGTTTCTTTATATTTCAAATAATGACATTAGAACAGAGTTGTATGCTGAAGTTAACATATTAAATTGCTCTCAAAATTTTTAAAGAGAAAAAAAAAAGTAACATTTTTGGCCTCACAGCTGCCCCAAAAGATTTGTGATCATACTTTGAGAGCCCTTTGCTGGCTTAAGGGATCACATTTATCCTAAATTAGGGGTGGAAAGCACACGTAGTGTGTGTATATGACTTGCAGCTGGAAGGAACCATCTTACGTAACAGAGATTGGGGGTAACAAACAAATCCGTCCCCTGGACCCACCCGGGCTAGGCCAACAACCCGGCACCTGATGGATGCACAGAGGGGAAGACAATCTCAAGAGGGACTGGCAGGGTAGGAAGAGGGAATTTGGTGGTCTGCCTATTGGGACTTGCCCTTCTACCACCCAGAGGAAAGGCCTTCACCATGGAGGGCTGAGCAGCTCTGGCAGGCAATGGAGGACTCACTCAGGCACTTAGGAACACAGACACATCTGAAAGCCTGTCATACGACACACACATGAAGAATAACTAAGATAAAAATATAAGTATTTAATAAATCAAAACACAAGCAAACAAAACCTCAGGCTTTCACATGTATTCACCTATAACTCCCCTCCCCCCAGCTGACATGCATTCTACGTAGAAGTTTCCGTCATGCAGCCCTACTCACCATGTCAGGACAACCTATCTCCTACAAGAGGAAGACTCACCTCCTGGGCCCTCCAGCCGCGTGTCCTGGGTTCGGCCAGGTGACCCCCGAAGTTCCCCTCTCCCAGTTAGATTCCATTGTTAGGAAGTGCCCATGGTCCACACCACTCCCAGGGATTTGTTGTGGACATTAGTCCTTGTACTGTCTCCTCTCGCACAGTTGTGTTGGGAAGGAGTCCTCTCTGAGAGCGCGGTGTGGCCTCAAGTGAATAAAAAGTTGTAATTTCAATGCCCGGGCCCCAGTCTTTGCGCTACTGAAGAGTGGCCGCCAGCAGAAGATGGCCCTGAAGCTGAAAGGGGAAGCAGAATGGATCCGCACACCTTCTGCATTGGAAAAGCCTGGAAGAAAGAACCGTTAGTTCTCCGCAAAATAGTGTAAATGAAATTTCCACTCCCAGCGAAGTTGTGGGTCAGACAGCATTTAGGAAAAGATGCCGACTCCTTAAACTGGGTTTAAATGTTTTAGTCTTTGAAAATATTGGTCGAACTTCAGACATGCTTGTGTACTTGGTAACCGTTGTTCACGGGTCCCCACCAGATTTTAAGGATGAGAAGCTGTACTCACCTCATAGCAGCTGGGCGGGAGGCTGCAAAGGTCACCAGAGTTGACATCGCAAAGGCTGCAGTGGCTGTTCCGGCAACACTGCCCGCATGGCCTCATCTTAACAACCCACGCTTCGGTGAACATCTGCTCTGGGTTATGGCAGAAGGATGAGCATCGGTGGTTAGGGGATTAACCTTGCTTCAAGGGAAGGCATGAAAGTACAGGAGCGGTAAGAAAATGTCCTCTATGGAGGGCGGGACCCCAGGACAGAGAAACGAAGCAGAAACGGCCAAAGGTCCCTCAAAGCATGCAGCTGTACCAGGCGTCTCCTTGAACCGGAAGGGTCGTTATGCTGACTCGTCCCTTTAAAATGATTTCCTCCTACACTGTAATCGCCCATGGACACCCCATCAGTAGGGGGTGTTTCACATGCACAGCCCTGTGTGGTGGCGGGGGGTGGGGGGAGATGAGAGTACAGGTAGCCATGTGGGGCCAGGCCACAGAGGCAGAATTGCCCCTTTACTGTTGGGTGCTGTGCTTTCCTCGATCATCCCACTTTTCGTTATACTAAAGCATAAGCATACTGCTTGCTTCCAGACAAGAATAATCTTTATCTTCCTATGCTCGAATCCTTACCTTCCTCACCCACTGACTTGGAACCAGAAGGGGCAGAAACTATCTTTTTAATATTTGTCATCACCTAGCATCATCCGGCATTCAACCAAAGCTTAAATGGGGGCGGGGGGGGGGAGGGGCGGACGACCTGAAATAAGAGATTTTCTTCAAAGATAAATTAGTAGATCTATCTGGTCCTAAATGAAGCAACAAGAACAAAGAGAACCAACAGACTGTTTTTAATCACATCGGGATTATATAAATGGCAAGATCGATTCGCTTGTGTCGTTTAATTATACATATTTTGTTCCCGGGCAATTAAATTAATCCTGGAGGTATCTTTCGGGCCAACCAAATATTTAGATACCTCCTGTTTCCAAAGATACCTGTTTATTCAAAACAATGGGACTGAAATAAAACGTGAAAAGTAAAGGGAAAAAAAGAAAAAAGGCCTGTGGCTCCTCCTCCAGACACCCCCCTCCCAACTGTGATGAAAAGGAGGGACTGTCCCCTCCCCACCCCGGGAGACACTATCCTTGCAGTGTTTTAGGCTGTTTTGAAATTCTTTTCTTTGGAACATTTTTTTCCCCCTTAATATCAAAAAGCTGCTGCTGCTCGCGAGGCCGGGAGGCGCACCAGCGGCCGCGGACACGGGAGGCACCGCTCGGCGGGTGAAAATGCAGATTGATGATGGCGCGTCCAGGGGCGCGCTTGCCCGGGTCTGCAACCCGCACGCACCCTGAAGGACAGCGAATTATTCTCTACAGGCTTTTCCTGCGGGAAGGTGCCCCGCGCGGCCGTTCGGCTTCCCCCGGAAAATCGTGAGCGGGGCCCGGCCGCAGAAGAGCAGCCGGCGCGGCGGTCGCGGGAGCGCGTCCGGGGAGCCCGGGGGCCCCGACCCCTGCCGCGCGCGTCGCCGCGGACCGGCCGTGCGGGCGGCGGCTCCCTGTCCCCGCGGGGCCGGGGCTGGGAGCGGACGGCGGCGGCCAGGGGACCAGGCGGCCAGGCGTGAGCGGACTCTGGGCCGCCCGGCGCCGCGGAGCCCCCGCCGCCGGGCACCTTTCACCGGAGCCCGCGCCGCCGGGGCTCGACAGCCCGGTCGGCGTCCCGCGGGGCGGGGACACCACGCGGGGCAGGCACCGCGGCCGCCGCCACACGTGCCCGCCACCCGCTGCGAGGCAGGCCCCCCGGAGAGGCTCCAGACCGCCCCGAAGCCCCGCCGGTCCTCGCAGCTGGCGGCCTTCGTAAAGGGAGCCCTCTCCTAGCGCCGCGCGGGGCCGCGGGGCGAGGCGGCGGCGGCGGCGCGCGCGCCCGGGCTCCCAGAGCGGTGCTCGAAGCGAAGCGCCGCGGCAGGAGGTTTGTCCCCGCCCGCACGCCGTGCCGCGCGGCCCCGGTGGGGGGGCAGAGGGCGCGCGGCGGAGATGGGCGAGACCATGTCAAAGAGACTGAAGATCCACCTGGGCGGGGAAGCGGAGATGGAGGAGCGGGCGTTCGCCAATCCCTTCCCGGACTACGAGGCCGCGGCCTCGGCGGGGCTCGCCGCCGGAGCGGCCGAGGAGACGGGCTGTGCTCGCCCCCAGCCCGCCGCCGACGAGCTCAGCCTCCCTTTTCACAACGACGGAAAGGTGAGTCGGCGGCCGGCATCGCCGGGGCCTTGAGTGGGGGAGCGCCGGCGATGGTAGAGTCCACCCGCCCCGCCCCCGTGTGACGTCACCGATCCGCGCCCGGGCCGCGGGAGAGGCCCCACCCGGGCGGGCGTAGAGATCGGGGCCGCGTGGCGCGTGGGCGCTTTCTCCGTTATGAGCTGCGCTGCTTCCGGGAGGGAGGGTTGTGGGTTTTATTCCGTTGGCCACGTTCCGTTTGATAGAGCTTTTGATATTAAGACTCAGGCTTCGGGGCGCCTGGTGGGGCTCAGTCGGTTGAGCGTCCGACTTCGGCTCCGGTCGTGATCTCACGGTTCGTGGGTTCGAGCCCCGCGTCGGGCTCTGTGTTGACAACTCAGAGCCTGGAGCTGCTTCAGATTCTGTGTCTCCCTGTCGCTCTGCCCCTCCCCTGCTCACGCTGTCTCTGTTTCTCTCTCAGAAGTAAATAAAACATTAAAAAAAATTTAAGACTCAGGCTTCAGAACTTAAATCCCTGCCAGCTTTAGCCGGCGTGCCCGCGCAGAAAACAAGAGTCCTTTTCCACAACCTTTTTATCCAATCAGGATTTATCTTCCTTATTCTGGAACAACCTAGCGCTTTTACTTGAGGACGCAGTTACACTTTCTTTTTTTTTTTCTGTAACAAAAGACATGTTCTTCATATTTTTCCTTACCCAAAGAAAGAGTTTTTTCTTAGCCCACGTTTAATACACTGTTGTTTCCTTTTAACCTGGTTATTTCTATTAGTTTTAAGGGTATGTATTGATTAGAGTTCTTAATACTTAGAAACCTTCATTTCGCTAGTTCTTAATACTTAGAAACCTTCATTTCTAGCGAAAACTAAGACGTGAACAATTATGGATTGTCTGTTCCACAGGCATTCTGTAAATGGGCTATTTTATGAATTTCACAATTTCTAGAAGTATATTCCTTACAGTAAATTTTTCAGTGTGGCACACCTGTATGCTAATGGACTTAAATAGCTCTAGTTCCTTTAATAAGAAGCCAGAAGTAGCTGAACCTGTGTTCAGTAATCAGTGCCTCTGAATCTTATCTTGTTTGGAAATGTCTAGATGTGATGTGGGAAACAAAGGCAAAGGAAGTGTAGGTAAGATTAAATTTCCGTATAACCCGCAGCCCGTTGACAGGTACTTGTGATAGGCAGAGTATGACGTTCTTCCAGGAACTGCCACCTGACAATGCTATATAGAGGGAAAAACAACTTTAACTTGACAATAGCTGGACACGCAGGAACTTGTGATTCTTCTTTAACAGGTGAAAGTCCTTTTGGAAACTTGCCTTTACCTCCCCCAACTCCCAAGTATATAATCAGTCACCGCAGTGCAGCTCTTTCTGCCCAACGGTCCTGTCCCCGTGCTTTAATAAAACCACTTTTTGGTACCAAAGACATCTCAAGAATTCTTTCTTAGGCTCGGAATCCCAGCGTTCCAAACCACATCAGATAGTTTAATTTACCTGTTATTAATAATTTTGTTTAGCTTATTCACGAAAATTTCATGAGACATTAAATAGGTAACCATCATACGGGGCGCCTGGGTGGCGTGGTCGGTTGGGCGTCTGACTTTCGCTTGGATCATGATCTCGCGGTTCGTGGGTTCGGCCCCCGCGTCGGGCTCTGTGCTGGCTGCCAGCTCGGGGCCTGGAGCCTGTTTCAGTCTGTGACTCCCTCTCTCTCTGACCCTCCCCTGCCCATGCTGTCTCTCTCTCCTAGAAATAAATAAAAATATTTTAAAAAAATAAATAGGTAACCATCATAGAAAGTTATTTTTCTGGCTGACAGTTTTATAAGAGATAAGAGGACTTTATGACTAGTGCATCCAGGGAGAATAAAAATGTTATGCCTGCATTATATTTAACGCTGATAATGTTGTCAAGAACTGACCTCTGTGCTGTGGAGCCATAATATGTACCACGAAGACAGAGTTGGAGAATAAAGAAGGAATATAGTTTATTACGTTGCCTGGCAGATGAAGCTGCAGCAGGCTAAGGCCTTTAAAAACTGGAATCCCCCCAGAGAAAGGGGCTGGGGTGGGGGAGGTTTATAGGAAAATACAGGATCTAGCCGGTTTTGACAAATTGGGTTCTGCCAGCCTCCTACCCCTTGCCTTTAGGGTGGTACCAGGTTCTGAAAACAAAAGGCTAACTAAGAATGGAGGAGGGGAGCTTTGCAGAAGAGAAGAAAAAGGTTAAAACCGAGCTTTCCTGTAGCATTAGGGCAGCCATTTTGATTTTTGTTCGACTTTATGCTTTTAAGTGGTTTCAACAACTCTTAAGATATGCCTATTTTAAGTAAACCAACAAACTTTAACTGGCTTCTGTTTACTGACGACTATCCTAGATCAGGTGAACTTGAAAACCCCTTGGATTAGTTGCTGTGTTTCTGAAAGTATACTTAATTTATGTAAGCACTTATTTTTCATTAGGCAAATTAAATATAGCTCTTTACAAATTAGTTTTGGCCGTACCATCTGTATCTTAAAAAAAAAAAAAAATCACCCCATCTTTAACATATATGTATGGACCTACATAAAAATCCAGACAGGCAAGACAGAGCTTAGGGTTCCTGGTTCCTGGAGAAGATCTTGTAGAACATGTACATCTCAAAGGCACAGAGAAAGGATATAAACCTCTGCAAGAGGATCTACGTTTCCTAAGTCCAGATCTTTTACTCTATGTGCAAGACTTTTGAGGTGAATAACATAAGTTCTGGGATTGGTCAAAAGGGTAGGTTGTTTCCAGAGCTACAGTTCTGTTCTTGTAAGGCCTTATTTTGTAAGAGAACTACAATTGTTTTTAATTCCTCAAAGAATTGGATTGCAACCTGAATGATCTTAAAAGGCTGACCCAGCCATCCAACTATATTATCTTCAGTTTGCTTCCTCATATCTGGGAGAAGATTTTCAACTAAGATGGAAATTAGAAGAGTATTATGTTCCAGATTTAGAGCTGTGTCTTGGGAATGTTTACTAAATTCTTCCACAGTGGCTTCAAAATATTTTTTCTTTCCGTCTGGGTACATAGTTTTATTTTAGCTTAGGGGAGGTCTCAAAAAAAGAAAGTTTCAGGTTCTGAATATGAGCTTCCAGTTTGACCAACTGCTGACCATAGAGCTACTTAAAAAAAAGTCCTTTTGGGTATTTTGTCAGGTTTCGGTTGGGATTCACTGAAAGTAAATATTTCTGGTTGTATTGAACCACCCTTTGGATGCAAGAGGCATCCCAAATTGGGTGCAAAGGACACTAACCTCCCAAGATCCCGAGCCACTCCCAAAGATAGCCCAAGGAGGAGCTCAGACAATTTCCCTGAGAGCTGGGAACCGGCGGTGGGCTCCTCACCTCAAATGCAGTGCCGCACGCATTTCTGTGCAGCCATGTCTTTGGAGCCCCCAACCTGACGGTTAGTTGAACTGCCTACACACACTGGGACGTGTGTATTCCGGGCAGGCGGATAACCGAGCCAAGTTCTCAGGACACAAAAAGAGAAAAACAATAAGGCAATAGCTGTCGCTGGGAGAGAAAGGATCAATACCCAGTGGGTTCCCGAAAGCCAATCCAGGAGTCACAATTCAGAGGTCTAATCTTGACACCCGTTTTTATCCTGCCAACTTGAATTTGGAAAGGAAGGGACAACTTAAAATTGACCTTCCTCTCTGGACCTGGCACCACAGATAGAGATCTGGGAGAGCCGACCGGTAAGAATCTCACGCTTTGCCAACTTCTGACAGTTTTCTCAGGCTCTGCAGTGAGGGGGGTATCCCAGCGGGTCTCATCCCAGTCCTCAAACTATGGACGAAAAATAACTTTCTTTTACCCTCTGTGGCATGCGCTTGGCTGATCCCTTTTTATCTAGGGCAACTTGTAAATGGATAAGCTTATGGTTTTAAGTTCTCTGTTGTGGCCACTGTAATTCAGGATTGTCTTTGATAAGGTTAAGGTTTCAAGGCCGAGCCTTAAAACAAAATTTTACTCACCTGAATTCTCACCAGTTGGACCCAGTTCAGTTTTAAGTGAGACCCAGCCCAACCCCAGGGCCAGTCTGGTTATTCACTTGGACCAAGTTTGGAAAAACAAGTGTTTAAGTAAAGTCCGAAGCTTCATCATGGAAAAGCTGCAGTGCTGGGATCCAAGAGGGACTTAGCTGTGACCTCCAGAGGCAGCGAGAAAGCAACCAACCCAACAGGTACCTTTGCCGGGTTGGTTGGTCATGGCACCTGGGAACCATGGATGGGGCGGAGGGCGTCTCCTTTAGGTCCTTCTTCTGACACCAGAACTGATAAAAGATAACTGGGGCATGTTAAAAATTGAAGAGTTTATTGAAGCACAAATGGGTTTGCATCGGGCAGCGCCAAGCCAGAAGTGGTTAGGAGCACTCTGTGGGACAGGAGCCAGGGGAAGAACGCGTAAAGCAAGTACAGAAGCCAGGGAAGGAGATCATTTGCCTGGCTGCAGCTTCAGCCTGGTTTGCTGTCTCTGATGGGTTATCCTTAGCATTTAGATTTTGTAACCCTGGGGCATTTATTGACTTAGATTGTGTTTGCTTATGTAGACCACCAGGGCTTGAGAGCCACCCCAGTGTGTAACGGCCTCGGGGTTTCATTAATTTAACAGCGCAGATTTGCCAGGTTCAGGAGAGAGCTGCATGCACAGGGACTTCGAGAAACTACTTTAAGAGACTGGCGAGGAGTAAAATATGACTACAGAAGAGAGAGCCTGAATGACATTGGGTGGCTGGAAAGGTAGATTGGAGCCAATTCTGAAGGATTTGACAGATCCTGAGAATTTGAAAAGTCTTTCGGCAGAGAAAAAAAGGAAGATGAGGAAAACTTTTACATGGCATCTCTAATTTGGCCAAATCTTGAGCTGTCAGAAATGCTTTATTTTCTAATTCTGCTCTGTTTCTTCTGATTGCAATGCGATTGTAATGCAGTTACTAAATAAGCAGTCTCTGATCGGAGGTAAAACCTCCAATTTCTTCAACTGTTTCTGCTTTTTCTGTCATGTGGGGAATGTGTATTGTACTTATATGGGGTGATTGAGTGAAGTCTGTTAAGTTTTTTGCGAATCTAATGGTACGTGGTAAATATAGAATCAAAGATGTCACAATAATTACACAGCATGGGGGAAGCCTAGGAATTTTGAAATTAGACTATAGAGTCAGGGCTTCAAGAGCTTGGGCTTTCACTGTCTGGTGACTTTGGGTAAGCCTCTGTTTTCTCACCTAAAAATAGGAAATCATTTGGTGATGAGAAGATTAATTGAACTACCATGTAAAGCACTTAGTGCCAGTCATGTTATAAGTGCTCAGTAATTGTTAATTACCTTTATAATACCATTATTAACTGAGATGAACCAGTTTAAAAGTTCTCCTGGTATGATAATCTTCATCACATGCAAACAGAATTCTGGCATAATAAATTTTGTTCCTTGTTTATAAGACTGTGGTTCTGATATAAACAAATTAGAAGTTTCTTTTATGAGAGATAGAAAAGAACTAGAAAAGCCACCTCAAAGCAGAGACGGACAAATTTTTACAGTGAAATTTTGGCAAGTATTCATAGGAATTAAATAATCACAAGTCTTAGAGCTACATTCCAGTGGCATTTATGAGGAATAAAGCATATACTTTGGGATAAGTTGATTATAGCAGAGCCAAGACTGTATATAAATATGAGTTCGTCCTGCATTCAGCTGCAATAAACAGAAGTCTCAATTTGGAAGTATCTTAATACGATTATTGTTCCCATATAACAAATCTGGAAGTACGCAACTATTGGTGTTGATTTACTTCATCAAGGTCAGGGCCCGGATTTATGAGATTATTTCGGTGTTTCTCTCATCTTCTCTGTGTTTTAGTAGAAGATGGCTGCTGCAGCTCCAGACTTCATGTCTAATTTTACAGCAGGGAGAAGGGAGAAAAACGAAGGGAGTGCCAGCTGTACTCTTCTTGTTCATCAAGAAAAATAAGAACCTTCTAAGAGGTCCTAGAAGACTTGTACTTATGCTTCATTGGTCAGAACTGTGTCCTGTGTCTGTCGCTGGAAAAGCAAGTATAGCTCCTGGGGGCTGGATGCATTGCTGCCCGGAATATAGCCAGGATTCTGACGGTAGGAGAGCAGAGTACGGGAAATAGAGACTAGGTACTATCTTACTGGTACTCCATAGTGAGTATCAGAGAGGTAGTACTCCAGTCTTTTTCTTGTCATGCAAATTATTCTTCATCCATTTGATTCACAGTAGAAGCCAAAGCACAAGAAAGTTCAAGAAAAAAGTTCAAGATACTAGGAGTCAAAGGTCTTCACACAGTTAGATGGAGAATCAGACATTCTGCTGGCACATTCATAACAGCAATAACATATTCTTCTGGTCCGTGAGCACAGGATTCCTTTGCATTTGGCTTCAGTTTCTTTCATTAGTCATATAGTTTTCAGTGTGCAGATCTTCCACCTCCCCGGCAGTTTATTTCTAAGTATTTTATTGTTTTCAGTGCTCTTGTGACAGAATTGTTTTCTTTGCATCTTTTTTAGCTATTTTGTTAGCATATATCAGCACAGTTGAGTTCCGTAATCTGGTTTTATGTCCTGCAACTTTACTGAATTTGTGGATTGGTTCCCTCAAGTTTTTGGTTTTGTCTTTAGGATTTTCTGTATATAAGATGATGTCATCTGGAAATGTAGACAGTTTTACTTTCTCCTTTATGATTTGGATGCCTTCTATTTCTCTAGCTTGCCTAACTTCCAGCACTGTGTTGATTAAAGTGGTTAGAGTGTGTACCCTTGCCTTGGGCCTGATCTTAGAGGAAAAGCTTTCAACCTTTCATCTTGAAGCGTGATGTTAGCTATCACCTTGTATACAGCCTTTATTACGTTAAGGTGTGTTCCTTCTATTTCCAGTTTGTTGAGAGTTTAATCATGAAATGATGTTGTTATTTTGTCAAATGTATTTTTTTTAAACTGTTGAGGGGATCATATACTTTTCATCTTCTGTTCTCTTAACATGGTGTATCACATTTATTGATGAACCATCCTTGCATCCCAGTTATAAAGCCCACCTGATCCTGGTATAGGGTCCTTTTAATGTCTTCTTGAATTCAGTTTGTTAATATTATGTTGAAAAGTTTTGCATCCATATTCATCAGGGATATTGATGTGCAGCGTTCCTTATCTGGCTTTGCCAATGTTGGTCTTGTATAATGCATGTGGGGCATTCCCTCCTCTTCCATTTTTTAGAAGATTTTGAAAAAAAAAAAAAAAGACTGGTTAATTTTGCTTGAAGTATTTGGTAGAATTCGTCATCTCATTTGCAGAATTCTTTCTGGGAAGGCTTTTGATTAGTCATTGAATCTCCTTGCCCCTTTATTGCTCTGTTCATATTTTCTGTTTCTTTCTGATTGGGCATTAGTTTGTTTTATGTTTCTAGGAATTTATCCATTTCTTCTGGGGCTGTCAACTTTCTATTGTTCATAGAAGTCTTTCATGATTCTTTATATTTCTTTGATATCACTTGTAATGTCTCCTCTTTCATTCCTGTTTTTATTTTTTAAAGTTTATTTATCTTGAGAGAGAGACAGAAAACACGCGTGTGCGAGGGAGGGGCAGAGAGGGAGAAAGAATCCCAAACAGACTCTGCACTCTCAGCACAGAGGCCAACGCATGGCTTGAACCCACGAACTGTGAGTCGGACACTTAACCGACCGAACCACCCAGTTGCCCCTGAGTTTTGTTTTTACTTATTTGAGTCTTCCTTTTTTCTCAGACTAGCTCAAGGTTTGTCAGTTTTTTCTTCTTTCTGAAATACCAGGTCTTAGTTTTGATAATTTTTTTCTATTTTTTTTCTCATCTCTATTTAATGTACTTTGTTTGGATATTGTTTCTCTCTTTCTGCTAATGTTGGGCTGGTTTATTGTTTTTCTGGTGCTTGTGATACAAAGTTAGGTTATTTCTTTAAGATCTTAATTTTTCCTGGAATGCCTGGGTGGCTCAGTCGGTTAAGTACTTGATTCTTGATTTAGGCTCGGGACATGCTCTCACAGTTGGTGAGTTCAGATACTCCACTGGGCTCCACACTGACATCATGGAGTCAGCTTGGGATTCTCTCTCTCTTTTCCCCTACCCTGCGCATGCTCTGTCTCAAAGTAAAGAAATACATTTTTTAAAAAATCTTCATTTTTGGGGGTTGCCTGGCTGGCTCAGTCAGCATCTGACTTTGGCTTAGGTCATGATCTCACAGTTCGTGGGTTCAAGCCCTGTATTGGGCTCTGTGCTGACAGCTCAGAGCCTGGAGCCTGCTTCAGATTCTGTGTCTCTCTCTCTGCTTCTCCCCCACTTATGCTCTGTCTCTCTCAAAAATAAAGAAACATTAAAAAAATGTTTTTTAATGTTCATTTTTTCTTAATATAGAAATTATCTGTATAAACATTATCCATATAAACTTCCCTTTTGGAATTGCTTCTGCAGCATCCCGTAATTTAGGTGTGTTGTATTTCATTTTCATCTGTTTCAAGATACTTTTTTAATGTCCTTTCAATTTCTTGTTGGACCCTTTTGTTGTTGAAGGGTGTGTTGTTTAATTTTCACATATATGTAGATTTTCTAGTTTCTTCTTGTTGATTTCCACTTTTGTAACTTTGTCAGTAAAGATAGTTGGTATGATTTCAGTCTTCTAGATTTGGTAACACTTGTTTGTGATTGTGTGATGATATAATCTATCCTTGAGAATGATATGCATGCACTTGAGAAGAATGTGTATTCTGTTATTATCAAATGCAATGTCTTACGTATATCTGTTAGGTCCATTTGGTTAAACATATTGTTTTATTGTTGACTTTCTGTTAGGATGATCTATTCATTCTTAAAAAGTGTGTATTAAAATCCACTTTTATTATTGTATTGTTTCTTTCTCCCTGCAGATCTGATTGTATTTGCTTAATGTATTAGGTGCTTTGATGTTGAGTGTGTATATTTTTTCAGTTGTTATGTGTCCTTGAAGAATTGGTCCCTTTTTCTTTGTATAATGACCCTTGTTTCATGTAACTGTTTTTTACTTAGTCTGTCCTTTTCTTATTTTTTTCTGATATAGCCACCCTTGTCTTCATTTGGTTTCCACTTGCATGGAATACCTGTTTCCATCCCTTTTCTTTGAGCCTCTGTGCATTCTTAACGCTGAAGTGAGTCTCTTGCAGGTTGGGCTTTACTTTTTTTTTACCCATCAAGATACTCTTTGCCTTTTGGTTAGAAAATTTAATCCACTTACATTTACAGTAATTATCAACACCTAAGGACTTAACCAGCACCATCTGTTTAATAGCTTTCTGACTGTTTTGTAGCTGCCTTTTTCCTTTTTGACTCTCTCACTGCATTCCTTTGTCAGTTGGTGATTTGTCACCATTGTGTGCTCAGATTCCTTCGTCTTTAACTTTTGTGAATCCACTGTAATTTTTGTTTTGTGGTTACTATGAGACTTACATAAAGCATCTTATAGATCTAATCTCTTACACCGACAACAGCTTAACCTCAATCTCATATGAAATCTCTACCCTTTTACTCTCCTTCTTTTATGCTTCTTAGTGATAAATTAGTGATAATTTATCACTTTTTAGTGATAATTTAGTGATACTCTTTTTATATTGTGTATTCATTAACAAATTGTAATAGTAATACTTATTTTTGATATTCTTGTTCTAACCTTTATAGTAAAGTGGATAACACACCATCATATTATAGTGTTAGAGTTTTCTGAATTTGACTGTATGTCTGCTATTATCAGTGTGTTCTATATTTTCATGTGGTTTTTTAAAAATTTTTTGTTCTTAAATATTTATTTATTTTTGAGAGAGAGCAAGTGGGGGAGGGGCAAAGAGAGACAGAGACAGAGAATCTAAAGCAGGTTCTGCAAGGTCAGTGCAGAGCCTCACATGGGACCCAAACTCACAAATTGTGAGATCATAACCTGAGCCAAAATCAAGAATCGGACATTTACCTGACTGAGCCACCCAGGCACCCCTATTTTTTCTTATGGTTTTATGTTACTAGTTGGCTTCCCTTTATTTCCGCTTAAAGAACTTCTTTCAGCACATTTTGTTAGGCAAGAAGAGTGGTGATGAATTAATTTAGTTTGTTTGGGAAGTATTTTCCTTCATTCTTGAAATTTCATGTTTTTGGGCTGGGTTATTGGAAGGTGATTGTGATCTTTTGGGTATGTCATGTTTCCTTGATTGCTCATGAACCTGGTGGAGTCCAGAACACATCAGTGGGAACTATATCCCTTTTATACCCTCTGAGAATCTTTTACACTACAGCTCTTATTTGCCTCTTCTCCCCATTCATGGAACCTTCTAGGTAATGCTCTGGATGCATGAGAGAAAAATTAGTCTCTCCAGCAGAGTCCTGCACAAATTTGAAAACTGGGCATTCATTCAAGGGCTCTCCCCTTTCTGTGGGAGAAAACACAGGCCATCTACTTAGCCCTGTGCTGTACCACTTTAGGGAAGGGCTGATGCTGATAAAGACCAGGTCTTACCCAATCTAATGCATACAAACTCTTTTTTTGTTTGTTTGTTTTTGTTTTGCCTCTAATGGACTTTGGAACTTGTCCTCTGGAAATCAGGACCTCCCCAAAGGCTTTGTGATCTGAAAGTGACTGCTCAACTGTTCCGCATACACTCCCAGATCGCAGCCGGAGAGGGGCAGGAACCTAGTCACTGTCTCGTGTAAGTTCTACGGGCAGTACTGGTATCTGATAGACTGGTGAGCTTGGGCCCCGCGGTGCCGGGCACTGGGTTCCACAATGCACGCAGAAGCACTTCTGTCAGTGGATGGATTTTTATTGTTGCAGGACAAAAACGAGGCGTGCCTAATGCTGAAGTGATGCAGACCTCACCCTAGTTTCGATTTTTACTGTTTATCAATTTTTTCCAGAATGTACACAAGAGGTTTCTGGATCAGAGATTTATTATTGATCAGACAGACTGCAGCCGGCGAGTGGTTCGTGTGTCTCAGGGCTTCCCTGGGGACCACAGTGCAGCCAGCTCCTCTGTCCTCCACACAGACTAGCCTAGGCAGATATTGAAAAAAAGTCACTTTTGGGGCGCCTGGGGGGCTCAGTGGGTTAAGCGGTCCACTTGGGCTCAAGTCATGATCTCAAGGTCCAGGAGTTCGGACCCCACGTTGGGCTCTGTGCTGACAGCTCAGAGCCTGAAGTCTGCTTTGGATTCTGTGTCTCCCTCACTCGGCCCCTCCCCTGCTTTGTTCTGTCTTTCTATCTCTCAAAACTGAATAAACGCTTAAAATTTTTTTTAAATTATTTTTCTCTGCTTTTTATAAATGGAAAAGAGGAAACATTCTTCCCTTCTTCTGAGAGAGGTTCATTGCAAATACCAAAGTCTTTGGCATGTAAATAAATCTTTCTCTGAAAATATAGGCCTGTCTGTCATCAGTCTTACCACTCAGAAGTACAGACATACCCTGGAAATGTGAACACATACCTCCAGGATTGAGGAAACCTCTCCGGAGCCCCCCCAATGTATTCAATTGTAACTTAATTCCTGAGGTTTACTTTTAGTCCAGAACCTCAAATTTCAGTAAAATTTCCCCTGAAAGCCCTAACGGTGCAGTAACACAAAAACATCTTCTCTGTAGCCCCATAGAGGGACATTTCGTTAGGATGGATAACATGTCACTCTATCAGGAAAACATATAGTCATAAATTTGTCTATCTCTAATAACAGAACCACAAAATACATGAAAGCAACAAATAAAGAAAGAAAGAATAAATAGAAAAACCCATCACCATAATCAAGGATCTTAATATACCTCAGCAATTTGTGTAGCAGCTGCTGGATTTTTCAATACTCCTCAGAGACATAAAAATCTGAGCACTGTCAACTGCTTATTTAAGAATATTGCTGTTTCTCTTGAGAAAGACTACCAGCAGTGAATAAGAATACTTGTTTCTGTAGCTCTTAGCAGCCTTGGGACTTAATATTTTTAATTTTTTTAATTATTTGTTTATCTGATAAGGCAAACCATGGTACTTGTATTTATTTTCTTTTTATTTCTAAGTGATTGAATATTTTTGATTTTTTTTTTTCTTTTTAAAAAATACATCAATAATTTTAGGTCTATTTCTGTATTGTTGTAGCCTTTTTTTATTATATTGTTTTCTATTACAGTTATTTTCCCCTGGTCATTAATTTTTAAACCATCTTTTTCTTACATTCTTTAACTTCTGGAAGTTAACATGTTTATTTAGTCTCATCCATCTTTTTTTTTTTTTTTTTTAGACAGAGAAGGTGAGCAGGGGAGAGGGGCAGAGAGAGGGAGAGAATCTTAAACAGGTTCCACACTCAGTATGGACTGGATGCAGGACTTGATCCCATGACCCTAGGATCACGACCTGAGCCGCAATCAAGATTTGGATGCTCAACTGACTGAGCCCCCCGGGTGCCCCAAATCCACCTTTTTAAAGAAATAGTTTTTTCTTTGGTGTCTATAACTTATTTTTTGTAATCTTACAATGACTTATAGTCCATATAGAGCATTATCTCATTTAACAGCTCACCGTATAAAATCAAAGTAGGACCAACGAAACACTGACATGGGCCGAGTAGCGATTACCGTCTCATGTTCTGACAACTTAGACAATATTACCTGCTCTTACGCAATTTGAATTTATGTCTTCTTTTGGGTTCTCAGATCATTCATAATTTCGCAAGGCGAATCCAGACCAAAATCAAAGATCTGCTGCAGCAGATGGAAGAAGGTCTCAAGACAGCTGACCCACATGACTGCTCTGCGTACACTGGCTGGACAGGTGAGAGCATGGGGTCGGGGTCGTTGACGGTCCATCTGGAGGTTACAATTTTAACACTTGAATTTTGAAATTTTTCTTCTTTTAAAGGGGTAAGGTTTTATACCCTTTAAACGAAATCTTGAACTTCTTCAGTGATGAGATGCTTTGGAATTTTATTTCTGAAGAAATATTTTCTGGCTATAATTTGAACTTTGATATATATATAGTATGTCATATTCTTATAGCCCTATTTGACCTTATATATGGATATCTTTGAAAATGTATAATAAGAGAAAACTTGCTTCGGTACAGTTTTTTATTTGCCTTTATTACGTTGATCTTTGTGACAAGTTGTATGCAATTTCTCCATTGTACATAAACTGTTTACCCTATTGCTTGTACTCATTTAACTCATTTGGACACATACAGAATTTGCTTTTGAATTTAGTGATAATAATCGAATAAGCAACCAGTAATACACTTTACATCCAAAAACTGATTTCAAAATCAGCTTGCCTTAACTAGTCTTGGTATTCTTATTATTTTTGCATGTAGCCAGAACATTGTAGTAACTAGGGAGTATAAGGAAATAAAAGACCTTCTCCCGAGGGATTAGACTATATTATGATTATTGCAAATAATAATTTTCATATCGATTTATTATAGCCTTTGCTAAATTTTTATAGTTTAGTCAATGAACAGCATAGACATAACTATACATGTTAGAGTCACTGAGAACCGATACCTGCTTTTGCAACGCACAACCAAACAAGGCCCTAATCTTTTTTATTTGTGTTCATTTTTTATTTATTTCTTTTAAAAAACTTTCTAAATGTTTTATTTATTTTTGAGAGAGAGAGATAGAGACAGTGTGAGCAGCGGAGGGGCAGAGAGAGGGAGACACAGAATCCAAAGTAGGTTCCAGGCTCTGAGCTGTCGGCACAGAGCCCGACGCGGGGCTCAAACTCAGGAACTGTGAGATCCTGACCTCAGGTGAAGTCGGACGCTTAACTGACTGAGCCCCCCAGGCGCCCCCATTTTTGTATTTATTTCTGTGATGCCTTATTTATATTTGCCTGTTATGAATACAACATTTACATAATGACGTTACAATGACATTTTTCAAGCTTTTAAACCGAGAAAGACATGGAGCTAGTTCAACTTACACAGCCAAAGAAATTTATCTTAATGTAAATTTAGATAATTTTGGCTAACCTGAAGTAAATTCAAAGAAGGATATTTTGAAAGGAAAAAATAGCATAGTTATTATTAGCACAGATTTTCCCCAAAACATCTTTTTCTTTTTTCTTTCTTTTTTTTTTAAATTTTTACTTAAATTTTACTTAGGTAACATATAGTGTGATATGAGTGAAATCATACAGTATTTAATCTTTCTCTGACTTAGTTTGCTTATCATAATACATTCTAGCTCCATCCATGTCATTGGAGATGGCAAGATTTCATTCTTTGTAGGCTAATATTCTATTGTGTGTGTATACCCTGTCTTTTTTTGTTTTAAACATATGTTTTGAAGTAGTTTTTGTTGTTGTTTAGTTCAAATTTTTCTTTAAATTCTAGTTAGTTTACATATAGTATAATAATATGGGTTTCAGTAGTAGAATTTAGTGATTCATCACTTACATATGACACCCAGTGCTCACCCCAGCATGAGATGCCCTTCTTAATGCCCATCCCCCATCTGACCCATCTCCCCACCCACCTCCGCTCCAGCAACCTTCAGCTTCTCCTCTATAGGTAAGAGCCCCTGATGGTTTGTCTCCCTCTTTTATTTTCCTTTCCCCTATGTTCATCTGTTTTGTTTCTTAAATTCCACGTATGAGTTAGGTCTTTTACTTAAAATATTTCTTGTTGAAATAGGAGGTTTAAGTCCATGATTATTAGGTCCTAGATTAGCTATGCGTCAGACACACTCAGAGGGCTTTCTAATAAACAAAAACATTAGGAGCCCCATCCCAGAATGACAAAATGAGGATCTCAGGTGGAGTCGGAGAATCAATGTTTCTTAAAAATCTGCATTTATAGGGGCGCCTGGGTGGCTTAGTCGGTTAAGTGTCCGACTTTCGCTTGGGTCATGATCTCGCGGTTCGTGGGTTCGAGCCCCGCGTCGGGCTCTGTGCTGACTGCCAGCTCAGAGCCTGGAGCCTGTTTCAGTCTGTGACTCCCTCTCTCTCTGACCCTCCCCTGCTCACACTGTCTCTCAATCTCTCTCTCCTAGAAATAAATAAAAATATTAAAAAAAAAAAAATCTGCGTTTATAGTCATCTTTTGTAATCACTGATAGAGCTGTGATGGAGGTATTTGGTGTGAATGATTAAAAGTAATATTTAGGACTTTGGGATTCAGGTAGCACCTTCGAATCTGTTTATACCCGTGCCTCTCCTATCTCGTTTCCCAAAGCTGTACAATACAAGAAGAGTGAATGAAGTACCCACAATTTAAATATTAGGCAAAATTGTGAGATAGAGAATACACCAAATAATAATGGATGAAAAATAAATCGAATCCAAAATGGCTAGAAACCACAGTGGTGTCCCGGTGAAGAAAGCCGATGGACTCATGGGTGGCAAAATGTATTCTGCAATTCCCCCTCCCCTAAATCAAGAAAGAGTTATTCTCAGAAGGATGAGACACCCAGAGAGGGAGTTTTGCAGGCATATCTGGGTATGCAGTGGGGCAGGGAAGAGAGGCAGGAATAAAAAGGGGGGTATGGAGAGTAAATAGGGAACAGAGATTATAGAATTAAAAAAAATTTTTTTTAATGTTTATTTATTTGTGAGAGAGAGAGAGACAGAGTGTGAGCAGAGGAGGGGCAGAGAGAGGGAGACACAGAATCCGAAGCAGGCTCCAGGCTCTGGGCTGTCAGCACAGAGCTGATGCAGGGCTCTAACCCACAAACCACAAGATCATGCCTGGAGCCAAAGTCAGATGCTTAACCCACTGAGCCACCCAGGCTCCCCGAGGTTACAGAATGTTTTAAAAACCATTCCAAAAAAGAGGGATTGTTGTTAAGGCCGGAGCTGCACCCCTGGTGGCACTGCTAACGTGTAGGTAGGGAAGGGCCCGTCAGTGACAGAAGCCCCTGTGAAACCAGAACGGGGAGGAGAACCAGAGGAAATCTGGTCACCCTAAGTCACCATATACAGTAAACTCTGTCTCTTAATAAGAAGAGGATGCCCTTGAGACTAAAAAAGCTGGGAAAGATATCCTAATCCTTTCCCTCTTTTAGAGAATCTTCCTTATATAATAGTTGGTTCAGAAAAATTCATCTAATTCAAATCTAAGAAAAAAATTCAGTTGTATACATAATATTAGGAAAAAGGAATATCACATGTTGTCAATTGAAGAAAAAATGTCACTGGGGAACCTGGAGGGCTCAGTCAGTTAAGCGTCCAACTTCGGCTCAGGTCACGATCTGGCGGTTTGTGAGTTCAAGTACCGCACTGGGCTCTGTTCTGACAGCTCGGAGCCTGAAGCCTGCTTCAGATTCTGTGTCTCCCTCTCTCTCTTCCCCTCCCATGCTCATGCTCTGTCTCTGAGTAATAAATAAGAAATGTTGAAAAAATCAAAAGAGAAACCTCAGGAAGATACCATTACAGTGTGGAGAAAATTTGCAGCATTTCCAACATTGATTTTGGAACTTACTTAAGCAGTTGTGTCACAAAGCAGAACTAAAGGAACTCAGAAAAGAGATGGCAAGACAATAAAAGTAATGTGAAATAAGAGTTTTGAAAGAACAAAGAGAAAGAAATGGAAGGAACAGGAAAAATCACTTCAGAAATGGAGACTAAATGACAAGGGGCTGAATAGTGACACTGCAGAAAGCACAGCAATTCCATAAAAATGAGAAAAAATAAAACCATAAAATGAAGAGAGAATTCTAGTTTCTGGTCTGGGGTGCAACGACTTTAGAAGTTGCCACTGCACCGTAACAAGTGAAAAGCTGAACGAATTGGAAGAGTAACCGATCTTAGAGCCATCAGTGAGGTGAGGTCCTAGAGCGAATGGCTACACCACAAATAGAAGAGAGAGACGGAGATACAGAAAAGTCACAGTTTACTGGGGCACAGATCCACCAGAAGAAACCTCCATGAGAAGCAATGTGAGGAGAAGAAATTTAAACTTTAACTGAAGAGTTTCTAGAGGCTGAGTCCGAACAACTATGAGAGTACAAAAGCCTCTAGGTAGACCCGGTTATGAGGAGGCTTCCACACTTTTCTTGTGAGGTCTCTCAGGTCCTCACTGTGGGTACTGGAGAAAAATCCCTTTGTGCTTCTGGAAAGGCGAGGAAAAAGGAGCCATTTTGGAAATATTCCAGAGCAATCTGCTTTTCATAACAAGACCAGTCCTTTGGAGAAACGTTTTTACCAGAGCCTCACCCTCTGGAGTTTTATTGAACCCAGACTTCCTGGGGGGAGGGAAATACCCAGCTCCTGCCCCTTGGAACTATCCCATCCAGCCTCCAGGGAAGAAAACACTGAGAAGCTCTAGTAAACTTCATAGTCCAGGGGCATAGATTCACAAAAAGACTGAGACCTAACCATAGAATCATAGAAAGCTCCCACTCCCCTATTCCTGACTACCACATTACTGAAGGACTAGGTACTGCAGTTTCTTTTATCCAGTACATTATATCTACCTTGCAATAAAAAATTACAAGGAATAGGGCACCTGGGTGGCTCAGTCGGTTAAGCGTCAGACTCCTGAATTTGGCTCAAGTCATGATCTCATGGTTCGTGAGTTCAAGCCACATATCAGGCTCCATGCTGACAATGTGAAACCTGCTTGGGATTCTCTCTCTCTCCCTCTCTCTGCTCCTTCCCTACTTGGGCACTGTCTCTCTGTCTCTATCAAAATAGAATAAGCTTAAGTAAAAGTCACAAGGAGTATTAAAAGACAAAAAAAATTAAATAGGGTTAAAATATTTTGAAGTGAGTAAATAAACATCAGACCCAAAATCAGATATAGCAGGAATGTTGGAATTATCAAACCAGGAATTTTCAAATACTATGCTTAATATGCTAAGGAATTTAGTGAAAAAAATAAACATGCAAAAATAATGTAAGTAGAGAGATGGCAATTCTTTTATTTTTAAATTCTTATTTAAATTCTTATCACCAGAAGTCGTAACTACTAAAAGGAAATAAAAATGTATACAGATTGGGAAGGAAGAAATAAAACTATCTCTGCAGATGACATGATCATTCTTTGTAGAAAATCAGAAATAACAGGGACGCCTGGGTGGCTCATTTGGTTGAGCATCCAACTCGTGATTTCGGCTCAGGATGTGATCCCAGGCCCAGGGTCATGAGATCGAGCCCTGCACAGGCTCTGTGCTGGGCACGGAGCCTTCTTGAGTTGCTGCTTTCTCTCCCTCTCTCCCTTTCCCTCTCCTGCTTACAATCTCTTGCTCTCTTTTTATTTAAAATAAAAATTTAAAAAAAAGAACAAAAAGTCAATTAATAAACACTTATTGTAAGGTTGCAAGATATGAGGTTAATATACAAAAGTGAGTTCACGTCACTGTATAACAATAATGAATAAGTAGAATTTGAAGTTAAAAACACAATCCATATACATTAGCACCTCCCAAATGAAATAGGTATAAATTTAACAAAATATTTACAAAGGCTACATGAGGTAAACTGTAAAAGTCCTATAAATGATATAAAAGGAGAACTAAATAAATAGAAAGATATTCCATTTTCATGGATAGGAAGACTCAATATTATCATTTTTTTCATCTTGATCTATAGATTCAGTTCAATGCCAGTTAAAATTGGAGCAAGTTATTTTCTGGATATTGACAAGCTGATTCTAAAGTTCATATGGAAAGGCAAAATATCCAGAATGGCCAACTCAGTATTAAAAGAACAAAGTTGGAGGACTAATATTACCTGAATACAAGACTTACAAGAATACTGTAATGCTACAGTAATCAAAACAGTGTGGGACTGGCACAGAAACAAATAGGGGTGCCTGGGTGCCTCAGTCACTTAAGCATCTGATTCTTGATTTTAGCTCAGGTCATGATCTCAGGGTCATGAGATCAAGCCCCATGTCAGGCTCCATGCTCAGCTTGGGATTCTCTCTCTCTCTCTCTTTCTCCTCTCTCCCTCCCTCCTTCCCTCTGTTCCTGTCCCCCTCTCATGCTCTCTCTCAAAATAAATAACTTAAAAAAAAAAAAAAAAAGACAAAGAGCCCAGAAATAGACTTGCTTAAATGTAGCTTAGCAAATAGAGTCCACTGGTCTTTGACAAAGCAGCGAAAGAAATACAGTGGAGCAAAGATAGTCATTTTAACCAGTGATACTGGAACAACGGGGTGTGCACATGCAACAAAACTAATTTCAACATCTTTAAAAAAAAAAATTATCTCAAAATGATCATAGACCTAGATGTAAAATGGAAAATGACAAAACTAGACGATAACATAGAAGAACACCTAGGTGGCCTTTTTATATATGACACCAAAGGCATGATTCATGATAGAAATAAATGCTCATCATGCCTTTGTTAAAATTAAAAACTGCTCTGAGAAAGATAATGTCAAGGGAATGGGAAGACAAGCCACAGACAAGGAGAAAATATCTGCTAAAGACATATCTGATAAAGGATTTTTATGTAACATATACAGAGAGCTCTTACTACTCAATAAGGGGGGGAAAAAGCCAACCTTATTACAGAACATGCAAAAAACCTGAAAGGGCCCTCACCAAAGAAGATAATACAGATGCGAAATAAGTATATGAAAAGATGTTTAACATCTTATGTTATTAAGCAATTGTCAAAATCTAAAACACTGATGATACCAATTCCTGGTCACAGTGTGGAACAGAACTCTCACTTAATGCTAGTATATATTTAGTTCCCTTTTCTCCACATCCTCACCAACATCTGTTCTTTCCTGAATTGTTTATTTTTTTCTTAAATAGTTTATTTGCAAGTTGGTTTCCATATAACACCCAGTGCTCATCCCCATAAGTGCCCTCCTCCATGCCCATCACCCCTCTTCCCCTCTCCTCCACCCCCATCAGCCCTCAGTTCTCAGCATTCAAGAGTCTTTCATGGTTTCCCTCCTTCTCCCCCACTATTTTTCCCCTTCCCCTCCCCCATGGTTCTCTGTTAAGTTCCTCCTAATCCACCTATATGTGAAAACATATGGTATCTGTCCTTCTCTACCTGACTTATTTCGCTCAGCGTAACATCCTCAACGTCCATCCACATTGCTACACATGGCCAGATTTCATCCTTTCTCACTGCCATGTAGGATTCCATTGTATAGATAAACCACATCTTCTTGATCCATTCGTCCGTTGATGGACACTTAGGCTCTTTCCATGATTTAGCTATTGTTGAGAGTGCTGCTATGAACATTGAGATACATGTGCACCTATGCATAAGCACTCCTGAATCCCTTGGGTAAATTCCTACCAGTGCTGTTGCTGGGTCATAGGAGAGTTCTATTGTTAATTTTCTGAGGAGCCTCCATACTGTTTTTCAGAGGGGCTGCATCAGTTTACATTCCTACCAACAGTGTAGGAGGGTGTCCATTTCTCCACATCTTTGCCAGCATCTTGAGTCTCCCTGATTTGTTCATTTTAGCCACTCTGACTGATATGAGGTGGTATCTCATTGTGATTTGATTTGTATTTCCCTGATGAGAAGTGATGTTGAGCATCTTTTCATGTGTCTGTTAGCCATCTGGATGTCTTCTTTGGAAGAGTGTCTATTCATGTCTTCTGCCCGCTTCTTCACTGGGTTATTTGTTTGTTGAGTGTTGAGTTTGATAAGTTTTTTTATGGATTTTGGATACTAACCCTTTATTCAGTATGTCAGTTGCACATATCTTTTCCTATTCCATTGGTTGCCTGTTAGTTTTGTTGATTGTTTCCTTCGGTGTGCAGAAGCTTTTTATCTTGATGAGGTCCCAGTAGTTCACTTTTGCTTTTATTTCCCTTGCTTTTATTTCCATGGCAAGTAAGAAGTTGCTGCAGCTTGGTGGGAATGCAAACTGGTGCAGCCACTCTGGAAAACAGTATGGAGGTTCCTCAAAAAGTTAAAAATGGAACTACCCTATCACTCAGCAATTACGCTACTAGGTATTTATCCAAAGGATACAGAAGTGGCACGTGTACCCCAATGTTTATAGTAGCACTATCAACAATAGCCAAATTATGGAAAGAGCTCAAGTGTCCATTGACTGATGAATGGATAAAGAAGTGTGTGTGTGTGTGTGTGTGTGTGTGTGTGTAACAAAGATTGAGTGAGAATCTCTAAGCCTGATATATATTTGCTATCTGGTCATTTACAAAAAAAAAAAAAAATGTTGCCAGCCCTATAGTAGAGAACTAGCCAAAATATTGAGGCATAAGCTTATAGTAACATTGATTACTTTGAATTATAGACTTAAGATTCAAACAGAAGTTTGCAGATAGGGAAAGAAGGCACAGAAACACAATAAATGAAATGGGGAAACAGTTGAAATAGAGGAGATTTTAGAAACCACATTTCTTTTTGCTGTCTATAAAATTTTTTCACAATCTGTATGAAATGGATAATTCTCTGTGAATATATAATCTACTAAATCTTACCAAAGAAGAGATAGAACTAGATCTAAATAGGCAACTTCCAAATAAAAATTTGAGAATGTTGTTAAAGACCTACCACAAAAATTTCCCTGGGAAATTTTACTAAACCTTGAAAAAACAGGAAATACCACGGAGAATGACATTAGCCAGATGGTGGGACAGGAGTTTTCTACCATCTTTTCCCCAAAGAACACAGATTTTGACAGTCACACACAAGATGAGAGTACTTTTGTTGGTCCCCGGCGTCCAGTAGAGAAGTTCGAGGACACTACTGGAGGACAAAAATGTCTGAGATTGGAAACACTGAAGAGAGTAAGAGGAACAATTTCACTTTGTATATGCCACCCCATCTCCATGGCGGCATAGCTCAGCATCAAAAGATACACACTTAGCCTGCCGTTTTTCCCACAGAGGAAAGTGAGAGCATGTGAAATGAGCTTCCAGCTTCCCCAGCTATGCACAACGCTGCCAGAGACACCCATTTCTTTCTCACTCTTTCAGAAAACAGACATGATCTACACGACCAAGGGGCAGGGAGAGTCTAGGATCATAGCAGCCAGTGCTCAGGTCTTACTAATCATTTCACGGATTCCATTAGCAAGCCTGACCACAGGCTGCTGGGGACACTTGGCCAATGAATCCCCCTAGCTGGCCCACAGGCATCTCCAGCATTCCATTCTCTTTACTCACGTGGTACTCCACCCCATAACTGTGTATGGCCCTGAGGGCAGTAAGTACAAGTTGTTGTGAACAGTAAGAGTAAGTAAAAGCCAGCTCAACCCTGTAGAATTGGAAGAAAGCATACAAACTTTAGTATTCAGCACAGCTCTACAGGAAAGCAAACAGGAGACGCTAAAGCTTGGCCTGGCTTTGTGGAATTAGGAGAAGGCATACAGTGTTAATAATTCACCCCCAAGAGGGAAGAACTGGAGTAGGCATGTTCATAGAGAAGGTATGAGAAAGCCTTAGAATCGTCAGCAGGGCCAACAGAGGCATTTTTCCCCTGAAAGCAGTTAGTAAAGATTGGAGGAGCTGACTGGTTCTTCAAATGCTAACACAATAATATAAGACTTAAAGGAGTCTAAAAAATCAAGGAAACATAATACCAGCAAAGGAATAAAATATAAATTTTCTGGTAACCACCCATAAAGAAATGGAGATCTCCAGTTTGCTTGATAAAGAATTCAGATTGTTTTGAAGAAGCTCAACAAGCCACCAGAAAGCACAGAATGAAATCAGGTAAACCATACATAAAAAGTTTAACAGAGAGATAGAAACCATAAAATAAAAATCAAAGAGGAATTGGGGAGCTGAAGAATACAATGAATGAAATAGAAAAATCCAGTAGAAAGCAGCAGCAGCAGAATGAAGCAAGCAAACCAAAGAATCTGTGAACTTGAAGATAGGATCATTTATACTTATCCAGTCAGAAGAGAAAAAGGTAAAATGAATGAAAAAAGAGTGAGAAAGCCTATGTGAATTGTGGGATATCATCAGGTGAAACAATGTAAGCATTAGAAGAATCCTAGGGGTTCAAAGAGGGAGAAAAGTGCAGGGGGCCCCTAGGGGGCTCAGGCATATAAGCATCTGACCCTTGATTTCAGCACAGGTCACAATTTCATAGTTTGTGAGATTGAACCCCACATCAGGCTCTGCGCTGATAATGAGGAGAGCATGCTTGGAATTCTCTCTCTCCTCTCTCTCTCTCTCTACCCCTCCCCTGCTTGCTTTCTCTCTGTCAAAGTAAATAAACATTGAAAAATAAAAGGGCAGAAAGTTTATTTAAAGAAATAGTGGCTAACAGTTTTCTAGGTCTGGGGAGAGAAATGGACATCATGAAGCCTGTAATTCCCCACACATATTCACCCCAACGAGTACTTCCCTGAGACATCATGATAAAATGTTTAAAATCAAAGGCACAGATAGTTTTATAGTTTTGAAAGCACAGAGACAAAAAACTCCTTACATCAAAGGAATACACAACAACCTATCAGTGGATTTCTCAGGAAAACCCTTATAGTCCAGGAGAGAGTATGTTGATATATCAAAAGTCCTGAAAGGAAAAAATGCCTAGCAAAAATACTGCCAGCAAAGCTGTCCTTCCAAAACTAAGGAGAGAGGAAGATTTTCACAGACAAACAAAAGATGAGAGAGTTCATTACCACAAAGCTTGCCTTACAAGAAATGCTGAAATCAGTTCTTTACACTGAAGTGAATGATATAAACATAAAAACATAAAACACACTATAATAATGTGATATGATTGTATATTAATCACTTTACTTTAAAAGTTAAAGGTCAAAAATACTAAAAAATAACTATTGCTGCAACATTTTTAAATGGATATGCAATATAAAATGTGTAAATTGTGACATTAGAAACAAAATGTTTGGGAGAGTAGAGTTTTTGTATGAAGTCAAAGTTAACTAATCAGCTTAAAATAGAATGTTATAAGATGTTTTAATCTAAACTACAAAGTAAAATCTTACAATAGATATACAAGCAATATCTTACAAAGGAATCAAAGTGTACCAGTACAGAAAATCATCAGATCACAAGGGAAGACCACAACAGAGGAAGAAAGAAAATACAGAACAAGAACAACCAGAATATGAATAAAGTAGCATGTGTAAGTCCTTACATATCAGTAAGTGCTTTAAATAAATGGATTAAATTCTCAAGTAAAAAGATATAGTGATTGAATGGATACAAAATAACACTTACCTACATGCTGCTTACAAGAGACTGGTGTCAACTTTACAGACAAGCCGAAAGTGAAGAGATGGCAAAAATAACATTTGATACAGATGAGAAGTAGAATAGAAGGACAGATATACTTACATCAGAAAACATAGGCTTCAAGAATTTTAACAAAGACAGTTATTATATGATAAATATATGATAATGGTAAAGGAGTCAGTTCATCAAGAGGAAATAACAATTGTATATATACATGCACCTGACATCAAAAGACCTAAATATAGTGAGCAAATACTAACAGGTGTGAGGGAAAGAATAATATATATACAGTACAATAATAATAGGGGACTTTGTATCCCTCTTCTAACAATAGATAGATCATCAGGATCATCAGTAGGAAGCATTGGAATTGAACTATACATTTAAACCAAATGGACCTAACATTACAGAACATTCCATCCAACAGCAGAATACACATTTTTCTCAAGTGTGCATAGAACATTCTCCAGAATAGATCATATGTTAAAGCTCAAAACAAGTGTCAACAAATTCAAAAAGATAGAGATTATAAAAACTATCTTTTCCAACCATAACAGTAAGAAACTAGAAATCAGTAAAAGGTAAAATCTGGAAAATTCGCAACTGTGTAGGGCCTGAAGGAAAACCTCCCGAATAACCAATGGATCAAAGAAGAAATCAAGGGAAATTTTAAAAATATAAGTATATCAAAACAAAAAATGGAAATACAACATAGCAAAACTTCCAGGACGTTGCAAAAGCAGGTTAAGAGGGAAGTTCATCACAATAAACACTACATTAAGAGAAAAGAAAAATCTCAAATAAACAACTTAACACCTCAGGGAACAAGAAAAGAACAAAGCCCAGAGATAGAAGATGGAAAGAGGTAACAAAGATTGGAGCAGAAATAAATAGAAACCAGAAAAGTAATCGAAAAGATCAATGAAGTTAAGCATTGGGTTTTTGAATAAACAAAATTGACAAGCATTTATCAAGACTAGCCGAGAAAAGAGAGAAGACCTAGATCAATAAATCTGAATCGAAACCGTAGATATCACAACTGATCCCATAAATACAAAGGATCATAAGACACTACTGTGAACAATGATAAAACGACAAATTGGATAATCTTAGAGAAATGGATACATTCCTAGAAACACACAACTTACTAAGACTGTATCTGAACAAACCAATAATGAGTAAGGAGATAAAATGTCTAGGAGGTATTGAATCACTATGAGAGCAATTAGCATAATGGACTAATGCTGGATTAAGGCTTTTTTGCCCCGAGGGTTTTTTTGTTTGTTTGTTTGCTTGTTTTTTCTTTTTTATTTAACTTGTGAGAAAGAGCATGAGCAGAGGAGGGGCAGGTAAAGAGGGAGAGGGTGAGAGAGGCAGAGAGAGAGAGAAAGAGAGGAGAGAGAGAGAGAGAGAGAATATCCCAAGAAGGCTCCACACTGTCAACATAGAGCCCAATGTGGGGCTCGATCCTACAAACCACGAGATCATGGCCTGAGCCGAAATCCTGAGTCAGACACACGACTGACTGAGCCCCTGAGGTGCCCCATCTTCCTGTTTTGAAAAGATGTATATAATTTATTGGATGCTGCTCCTTCAGAAACAAGTTTTAGGTAGTTTTTCGTGTAATCATAAAATAACATCCTGAAGGTGAAAAAGAAAGGTAATAATGCTTTTCTTTGGGGGCGGGCATTATTCTAGGCATAGCCCTTTTATACCTGCAGCTGTACCGGGTCACCTGTGACCAGACCTACTTGCTCCGATCCCTGGATTATGTCAAGAGAACACTCCGGAACCTGAGCGGCCGCCGGGTCACGTTCCTGTGTGGAGATGCCGGACCCCTGGCAGTAGGAGCTGTGGTGTATCATAAACTCAAAAGTGACTGCGAGTCCCAGGAATGCATCACAAAGTGAGTTTTGAAAATTCCAAGTATTTTCTCTAAATTCTCGATTCAAGGTGTTGCTGTGGAAAGATACTCAAAAAAGAAGTTATTGTTTTAAATTCATCTACTGTTGCAAACAGGCCTTTCCAAGAAGTAAAGAGGTTATGTATTCATTTGAGCCTAATGATAAGATCATACGCGTCCTTTCTATCCAAGCCTGTGTGTCTGCCTTAATCTGGGGAGCAATAAACATGTTTCTTCCTGTTATTTTAATCTTTTCCTAAGTAATCTTGGTTGCCTTCCTTGCATGAAAATTGGCTTATACGCCTTGGGTTCACTCTCATAACTAAGTTATTTTTAAGGCTCAATTGTCTTGGAACAATTGGTGTAAAACTCTATTGCACCTATTGGTTTATGTTCTGTTTTGAAGAGGTAGAAATCAGGGCTCGCTCCCGTGGTCTGCTGGAGCGCCTCGCGTGTGCTAGTCAGTTGAAAGAGTGGTTCAAGCTAGTTGCCAGGCACTGACTACATTTTAGTACTATTTTCTTCTAAATTTTAAGTCATTTTGGATTTTAAAATTGAATATCATCTCTCACACCGTTTAGAGTAGATGTAAAGGTAGATTTTTTTTTTTTAATTTTTATTCGTTCTGAGAGAGGGAGAGAGAGAGAATCTCAAGCATGGTCTGCAGGGTTGGCACAGAGCCTGATGTGGGACTCAAACTCAGGAACCATGAGATCATGACCTGAGCCAAAGTCAAACACTTAACTGACTGAGCCACCCACCCAGGTACCCCTTAAGGTAGATATTTTGAACAGAAGAGTGTTTTGTTATTAATTTGATATCTGAGAGAGAAATTAGTGTAGTGGAAAAGTTTTTGTTGTTTGGGTAGGTTTTTAGGAGGGTTTTTTTTTTTTTTGTATTTTTAAAACTCGGCTTTAAATTTAAAGTAACAGGCAATTCCCAAAGCGATGGGGTTATTGACAGTGTCAGGAAGAAGTATTTCAGACATTGTCTGGGAAAACAGAATTTTTCCTGTCGGGTAGACTTCTGCAGCTCCAGAAGACGATTGTGTGCAGAGATTCGGACCTTCCCGATGAGCTGCTCTATGGACGGGCGGGTTACCTGTACGCCTTACTCTACCTGAACACGGAGATCGGCCCGGGCACCGTGTGTGAGTCGGCCATCAAAGAGGTACAGCGGGGTTGCCTCAGCGGTGCAGGTGCGCGCGTGTCTGCCATCCCGGCCCCCCTGCCCGCATGGAGCCGCGTTGGTGGCCAGGCTCCGCTCCTAGGTGGGAGTGATTTCTTCAGGCAGGTCATAAAATCACTCAATAGCTCCTTTTCTTCCTTCCTAGGTATATTTTGTAAAAATCTGTCCTCTTAGGCCTGTGTTAATTCACCTGTTTTTACTAGAACCAGAAAGATAGAATATTTATTTCTCTGCCATGAGGTATCTGAGCCGGTTAGGCAGCCCTGCGAACATGGTTAAGGGTCCATTCCTTCTGGCCTGTGCCACCACGTCCGAGGGGCGTGCCCTTATCTGCACCACCAGAGCTCCTTGAGCACTGAAGTAGGGCATACGCAACTTCGTTTTTAAGGCCCTGACCAAGAAGTTGCGTCCTTCACCCCTGCTCACGCCTCACTGCCAGAACTTAGAGGACGGTGTCTGTCCGTCTGGAGCCCAGAGGCCAGGTGCCCGGAGAAAACGTGGAGCACTGTTTCAAAGGAGGAGGAGAGAAAGGGTGTGAGGAAACCATGGACTAAAACCCTGCATGCTGCAGGCACGTCATTAGCCTCTCATGAGGAAGGCCGCTTTCCCCAGCCTTTCCCGGAAGGTGTCGAGCCAGTCTTTGGGGACACCATGGCAGTTACAAGGTGACTCAGGCGTCTGGGAAAGTTCTTCTGGGAGGTTTTTCTAGGTTCTAGTAAACTGTTCACACAGAGACCTCTTCTGTTTCTTGGTTTGACTTCCTAGTGCCTTTTTCTACTCCGAGATTGTCTTCTGATTTCCCTCTGCCTCTGTTTATTAACTTAGAAAATAAAGATATAAGCAGCGGTGGCTACTCACAGTTTACAGATTCTTAGGTTAAATCATCTCTATGAAGACATGTGGTTAGACAAAAGCAGGCGACTTACGCGATCTTCCAACATCCGTAGGTAGTCGATGCCATTATTGAATCAGGCAAGACTCTGTCACGGGAAGAGAGAAAGGCTGAGCGCTGTCCCCTGTTGTATCAGTGGCACCGGAAGCAGTACGTTGGGGCAGCGCATGGCATGGCCGGAATCTACTACATGTTAATGCAGGTAAGCAAGAGCGCTCTGGAGTATGAATACACTGACTGCAGTCAGGTACTCAGTCAGGTGGGAAATGGGGCCCAAAACGTTAGTGTAAATGCAGCAGACTGAAGTGAATGAGGACCTGCACTGAACCATGGATCCTCATGCTCTGCTTCATGAACCCCACGCAGTGAAGTCCACGAGCGAGTCCTGCACGCACCTCCGTCCTGGGTTAGTTAGGTGTCGGCCGCCCACGTTTCTCTCCTGTCCATGTCCTTCTGCTCGCAGTAGTAGTAACTCTTTGAAGAGACAGAAACCTTCAGGGGACAGAAAGGGCCTCCAGCATCCAGACCCAGGCAGAGACTGATGTTCAGATGCCCCCAACTTGCTGTCGGTCATGTTCTTAATCTTTAACTTGTTACTTGTGATGATGCTCTGCTCTCAGTCAGCCCTGGTGTCTCCTGAATTAAGCATCACTGTTCGTGAGGCAGGCAGAGACCCCACCCCGAATACTGCTTCAGCCGGCTTCTAGCCTTCTGGCCTGGGCTTCCCTTCCCTGCTGCGGACACAGCCAACGTTCTTTTCTTCAGTTAAGCCTTTCTTTATAAGAAACTCACCCGTAAGAGAGTAGTTCATGCGCAAAAATCCCAAAGCAGTAAGTCAGGGAGCATGGATTAGAAGCTAGAGCTTTTTAACTAAAACCCCATGTATTTCTTTTTAAAAATTTTACTTCAAATTCATTTTTAAAAACCTACTCTATCATGAGGCACCTGGGTGACTCAGTCGGTTAAGCGCCTGACTTCGGCTCAGGTCATGATCTTGCGGTTGATAAGTTAGAGCCCCGTGTCGGGCTCTGTGCTGACAGCTCAGAGCCTGGAGCCTGCTTCGGATTCTGCGTCTCCCTCTCTCTCTGACCCTCCTGAGCTCACATTGTGTGTGTCCTTCTCTCTCAAAAATAAATAAACATTTTAAAAAATTTACGTGGTGTTAGAAGGTAGGGGGAGGGACGGTGAGGTATCCCCCCAACTGAGAAGACAGAAAACAAAGCAGGCCACTCCATGCAGTTTCCACAGACTTTTCTTCAGGGGGGTGGGGGGAGTCGGAGAGGATGATCCGTGGCACCTGCTTAATTATTTTCTGCAAGGCCCAGACCTTAGGCCATAGATTTTGTGGAGGGAAGGGACCTGCACAAGAGCATCGTAGTGACGTCGAAGGGTTCGCTCACACCTCGAAGGGCTTGCACACACCGGATGGGCAGCTACCCTTTAGTGAGCTCTCACAGCCCCACCCGTGCAGCAGGAGTGTGTTACGTCTGACAGACTCCCGGGGGGTGGAGGGGGCAGGGCAGGCTTCCCCGTCCCTGGCATGGCAGGTGTTTCTGAGGCGTGTACAGTAATCTCCAAGTGGCCCAGAATACACAGCCACAAGAGAGGCCCCTGAGCGAACGGGACCAAGATGGAGGGCAAGGGTGCGGTCGGTGTTGCCAGCACCCCAGCAAATGCGTGGGCTTCCAGTAAAGCGGCTTGTCCTCTGCGGCGTGGATGGGCCTCGGTCAGTCAGAAGGCTTCCCCGGAGCGAGAGGGAATTCTCCAGCAGATGGCCTTCATGCTGTCTTCAACGTGAAAAAGAATTGAAACAGAAAAAGGTCCCAAGTCTTAAATAACCAGATAATCAAGTTAATTTTCATTTTAGATACTCCTCAGTATTCCAGGTAGTTGATGCTTTAGGATACTGGCTGTGATACAGAGGCTTAAAAAACACATAAGGAAAAATAAATTCAATGTTCTGTTTTTATTTATTTGTTTAAAGCCAGCAGCAAAAGTGGACCAAGAAACCTTGACAGAAATGGTAAAACCCAGTATTGATTACGTACGCCACAAAAGATTCCGATCCGGGAATTACCCGTCATCGTTGAGCAATGAGACCGACCGCTTGGTCCACTGGTGCCATGGTGCCCCGGGCGTCATCCACATGCTCATGCAAGCTTACAAGGTCAGTGCGCCCGTCTGCACCACAGGTGTTTACTGTTTCGAGCTTCGTTTTTTTTCCCACCAGGTTCCCAGTTAGATTTTGGCCAGCACCTCAGATCACAGACTAAACGCTTTTTAGACTTAATGTTTTTACAAAATAAAGTCTCCCTGCTTCCCTTTATCGCCCCTGTCTTTGGAGCTGTGTGTGTGTGTGTGTGTGTGTGTGTGTGTGTGTGTGTGTGTGTGTGCGCGCGCGCGCGCACGTGTGTATGTGTTGACAGGGGTTACATTCATGTGTAAAAGAAAATGTAGGTGATAGCATCGTCATGAGTTTTATTCTGAGTGTGAACGTCCAGGAAGGCAGTAGGCGCTGTTGTGACCAAAGGCTTTTTTGTTTGACTTCCCATCATTTTACTTTCTTGCTTGAATAATAAGCTTTTATTCCTGGATATGATGCTTATTCAGGGGCTTTTAAATTTGAGTTTGAAATTGTTAGAAAATTATTCATCAGGGATGGGTGTGATGTTCCAAGTTTTACACGTACGGAGTATTACCTGAATATAGGCGGTGCCTTTCCTGATGAATTCCGATGCTCTCCATAAATTGGGGCATGATATTGAGTACATTTGATTTCTCTCCTGGACTAAATTGTACGTTGAAAGCAAACAATACTGCTTTTTTTTTTTCTGGTGTTTTTAATGTGTTTTCTTCAGATTTTATTCCCTAGAAGTTGAAATTACAGACCGCTTACTATATTCTGTACCACTTAAGTTTTTTATCCTTTCTTGGAAAAAAATAATGGACATTTTCAGAGAAAAATGTTTTCAAGCACATTTTTTAGAAGACTTAACACTTTTATTTTTTAAATCTGTATTTGAATATAGTTGGCCCGCAGTGTTGTATCGGTCTCTGGTGTGCAGCGTGCAATTCCACAGGTTTACGTGTCACGCTGGGCTTACCGCAGTGCCAGCTGTCGCCAGACGACCCTCTTACAGTGTCACTGCCCGTTCCTTGGGCTGTGCCGTTTATTCCTGTGACTTATTCCCCACCCCCGACCGGAAGCCCGTATCTCCTACTCCCTTTCACCCATTTTGCCCATCACCTCCCCTCCTCCCCCTGGGCAGCCATCAGTTCTCTGTATTTGCGGGTCTGATTCTCCTCTTTATTTTATTCGTTTTTTTTTTTTAGATTCCACATGAGTGAAATCATATGGTATTTGCCTTTCTCAGTCTGAACTATTTCACTCAGCATTATACCTTCTTGGTCCATCCATGTTGTCCCAGATGGCATGATCTCAGCCTTTTTTATGCCTGAGTAATATTCCATTATATATGTTCTCTCTCTGTATATAAACACAAACATGCCACATCTTTTTTATCCATTTGTCTGTCACTGGACACTCAGGTTGCTTCCATATCCTAGCTATTATAAATAATGCTGCAGTAAACGTAGAGTAGATATACCTTTTTAAATTAGTGGGTTTTGTTTTCTTTGGGTAGATACTCAATAGTAGAATTATTAGATCATATGGGATCTGTATTTCAAAATTTTTGAGGAACCGCTATACTGTGTTCTGTACTGGCTGAACCAATTTACATTCCCATCAGTGGTGTATGAGGGTGCTTCTCTCTACCTCCTCTCCAACACCTGTTATTTCTTGTCTTTTTGATTTCAGCCATTCTCACTGGTGTGAGATGATATCCCACTGTGAGTTTGACCTCTGTTTACCTGACGATTTGTGATGTTGAGCATCTTTTCATGGTCTGTTGCCATCTGTACGTCTCCTTTGGAAGAATGTCTATTCAAGTCCTCTGACCATTTTTTTTTTAAGTTTATTAATTTTGAGAGAGGGGGAGAGAGCACAGGCAGGGGAGAGGCAGAGAGAGAGAGAGAGAGAGAGAGAGAGAGAGAGAATCCTAAGCAGGCTCCACGCTGTCAGCGCAGAGCCCAGAGCAGAGTTCAGTCTTAACAACCAGTCTTAACAACCCAGTCATAACTGACTGAGGCACCCGGGAACCCCCTCTGCCTATTTTTTAACTGGATTGTAAACAATGCTTCTTTTGTAACTTTATTTTTTAAATACATCTTTATTTATAATATTTGATGTTGGAGATTGTTGCTCATATATCAAAGTATATGCCAATAATCACAAAGATTGATTCGTGTTTTGGCAAAGTCCCTTAGTTTTGTGGAAGTAGATGGAATTGATGAAGCATAATTCACATGTCTGCCGGAAAATGACAAAAGTTCTGGTCTCTGAATCCATTTTATTTTCTCTTTGTGACTAACCTATAATGAGTTATTTAGAAAAATTGTGGGGAATTATCTCTCATAATTTAGGCACATTTTTTCAGAATTTTTTAGCCTCCCTACAACAGTAACACCTAAAATATTCAAATAATATAAAAGTCAGATATGAGCTTTCAAGAAAATGTCAGAAAGTGATGATACTTGGTCAGAGCAAAGCACAGTGAAATACACTTTGGAAATCAGAAGAACTTAATGATTCATCTTCTTAACTATTAATACCTCAGCCTTTAAATTAAAACAGAATTTTGTTCAAGTCACTGCCTCCCTTTTTTAGAGCTCTGGAGCAATCATTGGACCTTCAGTGACATAGAAGTTTATAATAAATATCCAGCCATAAAATCTAAGTATACTGTTGACAGACAAGGACCCTTTGATGTCCAAAACAGATGCAGGACTTTGTTAAAATGTAAAAAGATTTGTTTGCCCAGCTCCTTGTTCTCTTTCACATTAAAGAGGATGAGCTGTAGGGGGGCGGGCACTCCTGGTGGCCCACAGTCTTGGCTTCTGAGGGTCTCCCCCACCCCCACCACTGAGCCAGTGGAAGCAGGTAATGAGCCAGGGCACCCAGCGGGGCTGTCATCCCGGGGATTACGTCATCCCGTTCACCCTGCTGACCGGCACCGCCAGCGCTGGTCACACGTAGCGGGTCTCTGCTCCTGGTTGTGCCACACACAGCACAGACCCACGGCTGCCCGGCCGCCCCTCACCCAGAATATCCTTTGAATGTCTGTCCCTGCCCTGCATATTCCAAAACAGAAATTTCTGTCTTCTAGAAAGTATGGAACCAAAGACATGAAGATCCCATACTTAGTCACTAAAACTTAATTTTGCCCATTTACACAAGACAGTCAAACATGAGGAGGGCGAGGAATATCAGAATCTTTTGGGGAAGAAGGCATCAGTGGCAATTTGACAAGGCACATAGAACATAGTTTTACCATTAGGGGCAGAAATACATTTTCAGAGCCCGTGAGTGGCGTGTGAGACTTTTGTGTGGCCAAGGCAGAGAGTGCTGTGGCCAGGGATGGGGTGGGAAGTGCAGGGCTAGAGAAACACAGCTCTGGGCTCATTTCCTCTCAGGCTTTTGTTAACTCCAGAGAGGCTGCCTTCACGGAAGGGGTCTCAGAATTAGGAAGTGCTTACATTTTGCATGATAAGTTCTCAGCCATTTCTCAGGCTGGCATGGCAGCTCCTAGGTTCTTCAACATAAGGCTTTCAAGTATTTGAAAATGTATTAATATCCTTTGCTGATAAAACCATTGGAATGCCTGCGTGGCTCAGTTGGTTATGTGTCCAACTCTTGATTTTGGCTCAGGTCCTGATCTCATAGTTTCTGAGCTTGAGCCCGGCATCGGTGTCAGCGCTAACAGTGAGATTCTCTCTCTTTCCCTCTCTCTCCGCCCCTCCCCTGCTCACGTTTTCTCTCTCTCTCTCTCTCTCTCTCTCTCTCTCCCTCTCCCTCCCTCTCCCTCTCCCCCTTCCCCTCCCTCCCTCCCCACCCCTCAAAATAAATAAATAAACTTAAAAAAAACCTATAAATTGAGTGAAGGCTCACTTTGTTAAAAGAGTTACCCCAACCAATGTTGGTTTCTAACTACTATATTATGTTATGCATTCGCCTTTAAGATCTATTATTGTCACTTTGGTTGAATAAAAAAGCTTTAAGGTTTGTAATGATCTGTAATCCTATTTAGGATACGCTTTATAGCTTCCTAAGGTTTTAACAAACTTCCCAGGATTTAAACAGTAAAAAAGGGGGTCTTTTGGCCAATTAGGCCCTTTTATCTAAAATGCTAGGTTACTTGGAAAAACACTATACATAACAGTAAACCTTAGGTTATATTGCATGGGTAAGTACTATTACTGCCCAAATATATATGTAAATCCTAAAGTTTTAATGTTTTGTTATAAGAGTTATTATATGTCACAAAAATAACTAAATTTCTATGGCAATTGCATCATACTGAACTCTTGCCAAATCCTTAACAATATATGTCCATCTGAGATTTAGATTTTGTCATTTAACTAGATTGCTTGCCTTCATGCAAGAATGTCCGGGGACAATACACCCCATAATACTTAGGTTGCAGTATCGCCACCCTAATGATTGGGACCCGACCGAAGACCCATGATTGGGCCTTCAAATACACAAGAGAAGGGGGGAATGTAGAGCCAAAAATTAAGTCCTCCATTAAAAGAAACCTCGGGCTGCACATAGCCCCAGGCCTAAATAAACTTAACCAGCTTTTCCACTTCTGAGCAAATGCCTGCGCTGCGGGAAGCTAACACCTAACCAGCTCTCTCTGCTTCTGTAACAAAGCTTAAGGCTTGCTTCCCCGCCGCTGGATTGCCCAAGGGACTAGCCCCCTGGGGGCAGCCACTCCCAAAAGGCCAGCAGCCACCCCCCACCTTGCTGAGAGAAGGGCCTGGAGAGAAAGATGTTAACCTGTTAGTCACCAAACAAGACTTAAAACTCGCTCTATGATAGACTGAATTCAAAGGTATCCCAAATGTTGTAATTAGATCCAGCCAAACCTGATGGCGGGAACCAATCAGATACGGTATATGTTCACATTTGAATGTTAACCAATGGCAAACTTGTAACCATGGAAATCTGTCCCTCCCCATGACTTGTTTACTTCTGTCTATAAAAAGGCTGGAGAGGCTTTGTTCAGGGCCTCTCAGCGTCACCGGCAACGAGTGACTGCGCGGAGGACCGGGTTCGAACCTGCAAATAAACAACCCTTGCCGCTTGGCTTTGACTCTGGTCTCTGGTGGTCTGTTTTTGGGGTTCTCTCGAATTCTGGGCGTTTCATATGGGGGCTCGCGTGGGATATTTCCCCTCCAGACCCACCAGACCCCAAGTCAACGGGTTGTTCCTAAGACCGATCGGTAAGTGAGCCGGCTCTGTCTGTCTGTTTGTCTCAGCATCAGTTTCTGTCTTATCTGTTTGTTTCGGTTTCTGCCGCGCGGAATCTGCATCGGGGACTGTACTGGCTCTGGCGGACGCGCTATAGAGCAGTCGGTAGGGACCGAGGAGACGTCCTACGGTGCCCATCTGGTGAGCCGGTTCGAGGCCGGCGGGTGAGCCGGTTCGAGGCCGGCGGGCGCACCGGTTCGAGGCCGGCGCCTTCTGGGGGCGCACCGGTTCGAGGCCGGCGCCTTCTTCTGGGGGGGCGAACCGGTTCGAGGCCGGCGCCTTCTTCTGGGGGGCGCACCGGTTCGAGGCCGGCGCCTTCTTCTGTTGGCTAGCCTTCTGTGTTTGTGCGCAGCGAACTCTGTTATCAGTCTCTCTCTGTGTATGTCTATGTCGAATTGTCAATTTTCTCTGCTGGTGTTTATTGTCTCTTGTGACTGAGACTGACGTTATGAGACAGACTTCATCCAAACCCCTAGACTTAATGTTAGCCCATAACCTCTCAGTGACTGTTAGGAAGGGTCCATTTTAAACTTACTGCTGCACAGAATGGCCCACTTTCAATGTGAAATGGCCACCGGACATCATGGTTTGGGCTGATCTGGTTGATAACCCACCCCCTTGGATTAAAAGTTTCTTGCCTCCACAGAAACCTGACACCCTGGCGGTGACTAGAAAGCACCCGCCCTCCCGGGCTTTGGAGCTGCCGAAAAAGAAAACTGAACCCTCTGCGCCGCTCTCCCCTTTCTTACAGGGCGGAACGGAGGAAAAATTAACTTCTCCCCCTCCTTAGGCAACCTCCTCCACAGGACCCAGCAGGAGGAACAAAGGCGCCACCCGAACCACAGGGGCTCCCTGCCCCACCGGACCCAGCGGCCCTGGGGAAATGGGCCCCGCCCAAGGGACCCAAAGATGCCATGGAATGACACCTGAGGGACGGGACTCAACTGTCTTGCCCCTGAGATTCTTTCTGATCACCAGGCAGGCATCTCTGTCCTGTCAGTTTTGATGTCTTTATTTTAAGGTTCAACGATAATATAACATCAGAAGACAGAATTTTTACAAGGGCTAATTATTTATAAAATGTATATTAGGCTTATTCCTAAATTGCTTGAATGAGCCTTTTCCTTGATGCTGAATGTGCAAGCACCGTGGGGGCCATAAATATGTCAGTCTTTGCGCCTGGGTTATGTTTTAGTTACTCTTATCTATCCTCATCCCAGCTGCCAGTATAAGGGAAAAAAATATTCGTGGAATGTGGGCCTTGAGGAAGGGGCTGCTATGCTTCAGCAATTAGCAAAGATAAATGTAGTAACTTATGTTCTGCCCTTATCTGTACCTTAACTTAGGATTAGGTTCTTTGTCTCGGGGCCAGGCTAAATTGTAACTCTTGTGTTCTTAACACCCTTTATTGTCTAAGTCTTGGGTCTGCAAGGCCCATAGGAAGAGCCTTTTGACAATTCCCCACAGAGCTTTCATCTAAAGTCTCTTTTGTAAAGGCAGAAATATACTTTTCCTTATGAGGTATCTATGTTCAGTCTGTGTTCAGAATATGGGTCTAATGTGGAATGTTATGGGGCCTGGTCAATACCAGTAGGCTTGTTTCCAGCACGAGCCAGTAGTACAATAGTAGCAGAAGGAGATACCAGTTTTCATTTCTCATGGCTGAAGCTATGCAAACACTGACATTTCCTTGCTGTGACTGCCGTCCGGGGAGGCCGGTGCGGCTCCCGGCATGTTCAGTACTGAGAAATGGAAAATAATCCAGTCTGAACCCAGAAAATTGGTTCCTGGGCCCACTAGAGTTCCCACTCCTGACCAGGCTCAAAATGACGCTAGGTTTCCCCTGGCATGGCCAGATTGAAACTACAACTTGGCTAAAGGTAAGGAGAGTCTCTTCATCTACCGCCAGACTCTGTTGGGAGGTCTCAAGGCTGCAGCTCGCAAGCCTACATTGTCAGTCAGGGACCAGAGGAAAGCCCCACAGCGTTCCTTAAGAGAGTAATAAAGACATTCCGCCAGTGCACTCCTATAGATCCAGAGGCCCCAGCAAAACTTAGCTGCGGTGGCCATGGCTTTTGTCAGTCTGCTCCCAACAATTGGAGAAAACTTCAGAAACTAGAACGTCTAGGAAAAAGAGCCTCCAAGGTCTAGTGGTCGTGGCAGAGAGGGTACACAGCAGCAGGGACAGTGCAGAGGACAAGCAGATAAGGGCTGAAAAGAGACAAAACCAGGGTCTAGCCAAGATGCTACTCGCGGGAACTGCGGAACCGGAGGACCGGAAAAGACGCCTCAGACAGTTGGCTCCAGGAAAAGAAGGTAAGGAGAACTCCCAGCGGCTCGAGGGGCGCCCCCAATTAAGCAAAAATCAATGCGCCTACGGCAAAGAGAAAGAACATTGGGCCAAAGAATGCCCCAAGAATCAATCTAAAACTCTCATTCTAGTAATGGGAAATAACAGTGACTAGGGGAAACGGGGTTCGGCACCCCTCCCCAAACCCAGGGTAACCCTAAAAGTAAAAGGGCGATCCACTGAGTTCCTAATGGACACTGGGCTCAACATTCTGAGGAGCGCGCGGTAGGGACATCAGGGCATGAGGGCCACGGCACAGGCCCCAAGCCAGCCGCCTGCACCCCCGTGGCTCCCACATCCCCGGAGCCATGCGCCCAGCCCCAGCCCGGGCAAAGTCTCCGGGGGCGTCCCCGCCCAACCCGTGGCCTCCGCAAGGCGCACTCACCCATCGCCGACCACCACGCACTTAAAGGCTTGCCTGAAACGCTGCTGACACCAGATGCGGGATTTGACCTAGACTCTAGCAGCTTGTTAAGCTCCTCGTCATTGCGGATGGCTAGCTCCGGGATCTCCACAGTAAAATAATGGCCCTTGATAAGGAAAAACACCTACCAAGGAGCTGAGGAACCACCGCCCGCCGAGCACTCCCAACCAAACGTGAGAAATTCCTGAAAGACATCTTCATAAAGTATGGCTTTCCTCAGATGATAGGGTCAGACAACGGACCTATATTTATGTCCAAAGTAAGCCAGAATTTAGCCACGGCCCTGGGGATTAATTGGAAATTACACTGTGCATACAAACCCCAGAGTTCAGGACAGATAAAAAATAAATAGAACTCTAAAAGAGACCTTAATTAAATTGACCTTGGAGACTGGCGGAGACTGGATAGCTCTCCTCCCTTTTGCATTCTAACTCCTTTTGAAAACATGTCTGGCCTGAATTGCATGACTTCTATCAAAACAAAATACATAGTTACTAAACATAGGTTTGAGTTTTCAGCTTCCTATTGCAGAAAAAGTAAGACTATTTAGACCTTTTAAAAAGTGATTTAAAAATTCTAATGTAAACACCTCTCAATTGGTTACTAGGTCCTCAATTGGAGACTAAGGTTTCCCAAGTTAAAATTCTGCTAAGTGTACTTAAGACTGATGGAAAGCAACCCTGTATATAGAAAACTGAGAGATCCATAAAAAAAGGATATAAGAAATGGAAATACATTTTTATTGAAGGTAAAAGAAAGTAATTTTGTCCTAAATAAGACTGGTTGCTTAGAGAGAAATGGCTTTGGGACAAAGTTTAAAGGCAAAGGAAAGATGTAGAAGGTCTATGAAGGGAAATCTTTGAAAAGGAATTTTATATGTGCTCAGGATAGACTGGTTGAAATGAATGGAATTTGAAAAGTACACTGGTATAAGGTTAAAACTCTGCTTTTCTCTCCGGTCAAAAGACAAAGTTTTCTTGGATTGTAAATCTGCTCTTGATAAGACAATGTAAACAAAAGTTTTCTCCTTTTTTCTGCCAAGAAAACCCGAAGCTTTAGGTTTCATCTTTATCAGGTCTTTGATTGCATAGTTAAATATTCTCAATGTTAAAAGAGTTACCCCAACCAATGTTGGTTTCTAACTACTATATTATGTTATGCATTCGCCTTTAAGATCTATTATTGTCACTTTGGTTGAATAAAAAAGCTTTAAGGTTTGTAATGATCTGTAATCCTATTTAGGATACGCTTTATAGCTTCCTAAGGTTTTAACAAACTTCCCAGGATTTAAACAGTAAAAAAGGGGGTCTTTTGGCCAATTAGGCCCTTTTATCTAAAATGCTAGGTTACTTGGAAAAACACTATACATAACAGTAAACCTTAGGTTATATTGCATGGGTAAGTACTATTACTGCCCAAATATATATGTAAATCCTAAAGTTTTAATGTTTTGTTATAAGAGTTATTATATGTCACAAAAATAACTAAATTTCTATGGCAATTGCATCATACTGAACTCTTGCCAAATCCTTAACAATATATGTCCATCTGAGATTTAGATTTTGTCATTTAACTAGATTGCTTGCCTTCATGCAAGAATGTCCGGGGACAATACACCCCATAATACTTAGGTTGCAGTATCGCCACCCTAATGATTGGGACCCGACCGAAGACCCATGATTGGGCCTTCAAATACACAAGAGAAGGGGGGAATGTAGAGCCAAAAATTAAGTCCTCCATTAAAAGAAACCTCGGGCTGCACATAGCCCCAGGCCTAAATAAACTTAACCAGCTTTTCCACTTCTGAGCAAATGCCTGCGCTGCGGGAAGCTAACACCTAACCAGCTCTCTCTGCTTCTGTAACAAAGCTTAAGGCTTGCTTCCCCGCCGCTGGATTGCCCAAGGGACTAGCCCCCTGGGGGCAGCCACTCCCAAAAGGCCAGCAGCCACCCCCCACCTTGCTGAGAGAAGGGCCTGGAGAGAAAGATGTTAACCTGTTAGTCACCAAACAAGACTTAAAACTCGCTCTATGATAGACTGAATTCAAAGGTATCCCAAATGTTGTAATTAGATCCAGCCAAACCTGATGGCGGGAACCAATCAGATACGGTATATGTTCACATTTGAATGTTAACCAATGGCAAACTTGTAACCATGGAAATCTGTCCCTCCCCATGACTTGTTTACTTCTGTCTATAAAAAGGCTGCAGAGGCTTTGTTCAGGGCCTCTCAGCGTCACCGGCAACGAGTGACTGCGCGGAGGACCGGGTTCGAACCTGCAAATAAACAACCCTTGCCGCTTGGCTTTGACTCTGGTCTCTGGTGGTCTGTTTTTGGGGTTCTCTCGAATTCTGGGCGTTTCAACTTAATCTGTTTTCCCTTCCTGTAGATGCTATTCATGTTGCAGTGGGTAGCTGAGCGTACTCTACTTTGTATGGATATGTATTATTTTTTAATTTAAAATTCTATAGTATTTTAGATGATCCTTGAGAAAATGTCAGGGTTTTAACGATATGGAATTTTATGAATTGCAAATGATTTTCTGACAAATTACATTTGTGGACCCCATAGCTGGAAGCTATTTTGCTGAGTAGTTCCAACCAGTTCTTGGTTATCTGACAGTAAATTATAGGTAATGGTAATAAATTCTCTTCTTCTGACTACACATATGGACCCTCCTGTATTAGCAGCTTGAAGGGATTCGGCCACTATAAACAAATGCTACCATTGGTCAGATGAAAATTGTATTTGGAAAGGCGTTTACAAATATGGTGCCTAAGAAAGCTGTGTAAGTCATACCCGTGATATCAGTGTCCTGTTTCGATTCTGTGCCGATGTGTGGGACCACCATGGCTTCCCCGCTCCCGCACCTACATGACTGCCCTGACAGCCCCAGAGTGGAAATGCTCCCTGATGGTCACCCGCTGACCGCGCATCAGAGGATGTTTTCACATAAACTCCAGAAGCTCATTCGTAAGTTGATTATTTGAAATACGGAATATCTAGGGGGTGCTTAGCAGACTCACCTGGAGAGATTCTTTCAAACTACACTTTCCTTCCTTCTTCCTCAGGATCGTGATACCTTCCTAAGTTTAAACATCACTTCTGTTAAGACAGTTTATCCACTCGTTTTCCAGTTGTTTCTAGTTCTTTAATGAATCAGATGCTGAGAACACTTCCTGCAGGTCCTAGGGGCCAGCACCTGGGAAGAGAATTACTGATCAGAGACTAGCTGCAGTTTTGTAAGAAGCTGCCAGAGCTTCGTGCTCCTACATTCCGTCAACAGTGGAAGAGAGTTCTCCACATGTTTGGCAACAGTTGGTATTGAAAGTCACTTTAATTTTATTCTGGTGAATATTTCACTGTAGTTTTAATGTGCGTCTTCCTGAAGATTAGTGATGAGCAGTTTTGCCTGTGTTCGTGGGTCATGTGTGTATCTCCCTTGGTGGACCGTCTCTTTGTTTGTTTCCCACCTTGTTTTATTCCTTTTTTTGATCCTTTTATTATTGGGCTGTAAGAATTCTTCATATGCTCTGGTTATAAGTTTTTGTCAGGTATATGTTTTAGAAACAGTTTTGTAGTTGACCTAATCATTACCTTCATGGTATGTGTTGATGAAGAGAGTTTTTAATTCTGATAAAGTGTGTTTTGTCAAGTGTGTTTTTTTTAATGTTTATTTATGTTTGAGAGAGAGAGACAGAGTGTGAGTGGGGGAGGGTCAGAGAGAAAGGGAGACACAGAATCTGAAGGAGCTCCAGGCTCTGAGCTGTCAGCACAGAGCCCGATGCAACTCAACAAACTGAGATTATAACCTGAGCCAAAGTCAGCCCCTTAACCAGCTGAGCCCCCCAGGCGTCCCTGTGAAGTGTTTTTTTTTTTATGGTAATTTCTTTTTGTATCTTGTCCAAGAAATCATTAACCTATAAAAGCCTAAAGCCAGTTGTTTTACCAGCAAAATGGGCTTCCTCACGAAGAGCAGAGAATTACATTTGGGATGTGCAGGCTATGGCAAAACCACAGGAAAATCCAACAAAGGAAAGAAACATGGAGAAGGCAGAAAGGGGGGAGGGCTTGTTTTGAATGTAAGTAAGTCCATTAAGAAAAAGCAAGAGTTCAGGGTGATGACAGTCTCTTGTTGACTGAGTTGCAGGGGTCTTCAATTTCGGTTTTTTCCCCTGTTGGGGCCTATAATTGATGATTCTGTTTCCCCTTTTGTTTGGATGTGGAATTGACAAGCCTTTCTGGAATGGACTAGAGGGTGGGGCTTCCCTTCTAACCTTCCAACTCTATTCTAGTGAGATTTCCCTTCATCAATTGTTACAAAATTTTACTTACCCTCAGATTATAGAGAATATTCTCCTACAAACTGCATGGATTTAGATTTTACGTTTAGAACTGTGAACTATCTCTAACTCTTATATGTTACGTGTATATTTGGTGTATTAGGATTGTGTCTGTGAGATAAGAAGAGAGGTTCTTTGTTTTTTAAGCATCAGGAAATCTGATTGTTCCTACATTGTTTATTGTAAAGACTTTTTTTCTTCATTTGATGGATTTGGTGTCATTCATACTCATAAACAGCCACTGAGATGAGGAAATAGTATCCTTTTATAGTTGAGAAAACTAAGACCTAAGAAGTTGAGTCATTTGTCCAGGGGCCACAGTTGGCCCATTTGTCACAGTTAAAAGGTGACAGAGCTGAGATTCAGACTCAGGCAGTCTGACCCCAGAGGCCACGTCTCAGATCACTTCTAGGAGTTAGAGTCTTGCATCTGACCAACGAAGTTGTGTGACCCAGGCACGCACGCTCCAGGAACGCGTGCAGGCGTCCTTGGGACAGAAAATGACCTTGCCAGCCCCAATAGTGCCAGGCCATCAGGGTCTCACTGATAATGTGGCCGATCCGGGATGTCGCCTGTTCCTCACCGCAGAACATTGTAGAGTCCTTAGCGCTGTAGGCAGTGTTGCTGCTCTGGGCAGCACAGAATGGGTTATTGGGGTCAAAATCTTACCAGAGTTGCAGGTAGCTTTTTTTTTTTTTTTGCTTGGACAGCGACAGAGAGTGGGTGAGGGACAGAGAGAGAAACAGACAGAGTCCTACACAGACACCACACTTTCCGCACAGAGCCCGACATGGGGCTCAAACCCAGAAACAAAGAGATCATGACCTGAGCTGAGATCAAGGGCCGGACCCTTAACTGACTGGCCACCCAGGTGCCCCGTTTTATTTTCCGGCATCTTTCAATTTTTTAAACTACGTCTGAGAATTTCTTTTGCGGAGGCATGAACTCGGAGGACGAGGGGAAGAGATGGGTGGACTGTGAGGCGCTGTTCCTGGTGGCGCGGCTGGTGCCCGCCTCACCCCCGGGGCCGTTCCTCGTGTTGCAATTTACTGACCAGGAAGGGAAACTGGTTTACTAACTTACCATTCAAACCAGTTTTTTTTTTTTTTAATGTTTATTTAAACATTTTGAGAGAGACAGAGACAGAGAGACTGACCGAGTGGGGGAGGGGCAGAGAGAGAGGGAGACACAGAATCCGAAGCAGTATCCAGGCTCTGAGCTGTCAGCACAGAGCCCGATGTGGGGCTCGAACCCATGAACCGTGAGATCATGACCTGAGCCGAAGTCGGATGCTTAACCCACTGCGTTCCCCAAGCGCCCCTCAAAACATCATTTTAACACTGCTCTCTTTTTCATTGCCCAGGTCTTCAAGGAGGAGAAGTACTTGAAAGATGCCATGGAGTGCAGTGATGTGATTTGGCAGCGAGGTTTGCTCCGGAAAGGCTATGGGATCTGCCACGGGACAGCTGGGAACGGCTATTCTTTCCTGTCCCTGTACCATCTGACGCAGGATAAAAAGTATCTCTACCGAGCTTGCAAAGTAAGGAGTCTTTACGTAAACAGCTCCGGAACCCTCGGGAAAGCATGCGCAAAGTCCAGAACCCCAGCTCCTCTCCTTTCCTTAACCTGCTTCTCCTGGCACAGCCATGCGCTGGCCTGTCTCTGCCACGTTGGCGCCTCTCTGTTGCCCGGGAATCTTCTTTCTCGGGTTCCTGGCGAATTCATCGCAATGTCGTATTTGTCGCCTTTTCGCCAACTGAAATCTCCGCTCTTAGTGTGTTTCTTCTTAGTTTGCAGAGTGGTGTCTAGAATACGGAGCACATGGGTGCCGCATTCCTGACAGACCTTATTCTCTCTTTGAAGGTAAGAGTGAGCCTCAAAAGCTAGGTTTACAGACCCGGGCAAGTGAGTCCGGCCCTCCTGTCCCTGTGCGCCGGTTCTGTCACGTGTGTTCTTACTTGCAGAGTATCTCTGCAGCTGTAAACTAAATACCCTGAACAAAGTAGTTTATTGCTGAAAATTAAGTTGAGTCTCTTTGCCTTACCTGTTTTGTGTGCCTGCAAATGTCCTTTGAATATTTCTTAATCTTCTGTGAAGAATATATGCTGACGGAACATGGGATGTTTGCTACTCAGTAAGAAAAAATAGTAAGTTCACTCCTGTGCATTTCACCTGTCATATTGTGTATGTAGTATATCAATCTACTCACAGGAAATGTGTTTAGTTATTTAAATATGTTTAGTTGTTTTAGATCTATAAATAAGTTGGAATAATTGATATGAGTAATTTGAAAGTATTAGCAGTTAGAAATAGTCATAGTTGGAAAAAATAATAGCATACAGAAGAGAGTTCTGAAGAGTGAGCAACGACAGGAAGTCAGCAAGTACAGTAATTATTCTATAAGTACAAGATATAGAATATAGTTCAGAAAAACAAAATGGAAATCCTACGAAGAGGATTCCTACATCTTTTGTATTTGTATTGTGTGTGTGTGTGTATTTATGAAGTGGATAATTTATCATTGAAGCCACAGAAATCAAAGGGCAAAGGATAGATAAAGGATAAATTGATGATAACTTTTGATTATTTGTTGCTCTAAGAGGTACATTTTATACTAATTCCAAAGTAAACTTAATAGAGTATAAATAATTGAATATTTTTTTTTGACCTGCTCCGTTTCCGACCTGGGCCGGTTCACCCCTCCTTAGGCAACCTGGTGGCCCCCTGCTCCCGGGAGGTCACCATATTGATGCCGAACTTAGTGCGGACACCCGATCGGCATAGCGCACGACAGCCCAGAACTCCTGGGCTCAAGCGATCCTCCCGCCTCAGCCTCCCGAGTAGCTGGGACTACAGGCGCGCGCCACCGCGCCCGGCTGAATATTTTTTTTAAAACTCAGATAATAGATTGGTGTTGAATTTTGTCAGGTGCTTTTTCCGTACCAGTTGATATGATCATGTGATTGCCTTTTCTTCTTTGGCTTATTAACGCTGTGGGTTCAAGCTCAACCTCACTTGCTCTTTTTATATATTGCAGAATTGCATTTGCTACTATTTTGTTGAGGATTTTGGCATATGTATTCATGAGAGACATTGGCTTAGAGTTTTCCTTTTCTGCATTGTCTTTGTCTGGTTTTGGTAGCAGCATAATACTGACTTGATAAACTGGTTTGAGAGGTATCCCTTTCTCTTCTGTTTTCTGGAAAAGACAGTGTATTAATTCGTGGAAGAATTGGTGTTGATTCTAACTGAAGTGTTTGGTAGAAATCTCCAGTGGAACCATGGCCTAAAGATTTTTTGTCTGGGGAGTTTTTTAAACTCTCAGTCCAATTTATTCAGTAGTTTATAGGGCGGTTCAAGTTATCAGTTTCCTATTTGGTAAGTTTCAGTAGCTTGTATTTTGGGGACACTGCTCTGTTTTACCTAAGGTGTTAAGTGTGTGTGTGTAAAGCTGTGATAGTACTTCTTTATTTTCCTTTATTTATCCTTCCTATGTCTCAATTGTCTGTGTTGACAGTCAAGGCCCTGTTCTATTTCTGCTATTGGGAGTATTTATTAATCACATGTTAGAAATATGACCAGAAAATAGCATTTGCTGTTATCTTTCACAGAGCAATATCCTTTAAATATTCAAAGAAATCATAATGAAAAAATGAATCTCAGAAAATATTTTAGTATTTTACATCACGAAAAGGCAGCGTATTTGCATCAGATACAGCAGAAGTTAATACTGACTCCAGAGGAGCTCATTCAAGTATATTGATGTCAGCTTCAAAGCCCCAGCAGCTGAAAGTGGTTGGGTAGAAACCGGAAAGGCTGGGAAGTGCTCGGGCTCCTCGTCCTCCTGCGCCTCACAAGAGCCTGGCCGGGGGGTGGGGGGGTGTCTCTGCGGGGACTCTGGCTGGAGGTAGTAATAGCGCGTGCCTGTGTGGAGGCCGAAAGGGTGGGTGACATCCATGACCCCTTCTGGAACTTTCTCCTGCCCGAGTGCTCCATCTTGGTGAATCCGCTGCCCCACCCCACCAAAACAAGAGAACAAAGGTCATTTCACTAGGACCCCTCCTGAGGATTCTAGTAAGTCTGGTTTTCCAGAACCCTTCCTTCAAACAAAAACTTAGAGGGAAGTCTAGGAACAACCGAAATGTAGGCAAATAGCCAGTGACACGCACACAAAGCATGAATGACTTGCAGACTCATTGAGGCGAGAAGCCAGACACGATAGGTTCTGCGCTGTGTGATGCCGTTCACAGGACTCTGAAACAGGCAGACCAGTTTCGTGGAGGGGATGCCGGCAGGGACAGGCTACATAGGGACCCACAGGCACTTCCTAGGGGCGGTGATGGAAATAGTCCACATCTCCTGATAGGAGTTTAGTTTACACAAGTGCGTGGCATTTGTCAAAGCCCAGAGGGGTCCACCAAAGACTTGTGTTTCATTGCGTGTACATTTTACATCAAAAGGAGTTAAGCAAACAACAGTCGGATAGGGGGGATTTTTCTGATTGAAAAGGGGCCTAAGGGGTCTGGAAACGAGCCGGCTAGCAGGCTCTGTCACCCACTCTCTTCTAGGTCAGTTTAAAGCCCAAGGTTTGGTGCAGACACACACACACACACACACACACACACACACACACACACACAGCCATCAAAAAGAAAGAAACCTTGCCATTTGCAGTGATGTGGGTGGGGCTAGAGGGTATTGTGCTAAGCGAAGTAAGTCTGAGAAAGGCAAATGCTATATGGTTTCAAATGTGGAATTTAAGAAACAAAAGGAAGAAGAAAGAAACCAAGAAATGACTCTTTAACTGTAGAGAATAAACAGATGGTTACCAGAGGGGAGGGGTGTGGGGTGGGCATGATGTAGGTGAGGGGGATATGAATACACTTTACTTTGACGAACACAGAAATGTGTAAAGTTGTCGAATCACTATATCGTACACCTGAAACTAATAAGACACCGTACCGTTAACTACACTGGAATTAATGTTAAAAACTTAAGGAAACTGAACATTCTTAAAACCTGAAGATCTGAAATGCAACCTTTTGTTTGGAATAAGAATAAAGCTGTGAGAGAGAAAGTTTTATGGTAAAATAGCACACGAGCAGCCCACATAACCTTTTTTGATTAGTTCTGTGAGATCATTGTAAAGTTTCAAGATACAGGATTAAAAGGCAGGGCCCAGTTTTTAGAAAAAGTAAAACAGGGAAGAAAACTGGCCTCATTCTGGGTGCTGATCTAAGGAGCTTTGGGGGTAAACCGTTTTCTGCTTTTGTATGAAGTCCTCTGTAAAACCCTCAGCACCTTTTCTAATGCCCCTTGCAGCCACTAGTAAAGGAAAGGATTAAGGGCCACCTCGTTTCAGACCCTCCCTCGTACCCTTTCCTAAAAGAATCCATGTTTTACGTTGCAGGCATGGCTGGGGCGATTCACTTTCTCTCCGACATCCTGGTACCAGAGACCTCACGGTTTCCAGCATTTGAACTTGCCCCTTCGCAGAAGGATACAAAGATGTAAAGAGACTAAGACGCCTGTTTGGACCAAAATCCAGATTGCTAGTGCCTGACACAGAGCCAACTGTGGATCCCGAAGAAGGAAAAAAAAAAAAAAAGAAGAAGCCGACACCTTCACCCCCCAGGCCCTCCCTTTGTTGCCGAGACCCTCGAGTTATAGAGCATGAGCGACAGAAACCCTCCCTCCGGCGTTCCATGACAGTGTCCCCTTCCTGGCGTCAAATACGAATTCCTCACGTCGAGCCCTGTGTAGCATTTGCATGTCTCTTGGTGTGTGTCGTCCGCAGACGTAAGTCGTGCTGAACAGAAAGCCCTTCTCTTCCCGCGAACCTGGAGCTGACCGCGCACTCGTGTGTAACATTTAAGGTGAGGGCCTTGTGTCCTGACTGACAGGGAACAGTCAGGTGGTGTGTCTCGCCCACGTCAGAAAGAACGTCTAAGGGGACGTCCTAGTGACACTTTGTCAGCGTTTTCCACGCATAGATGTCAGACAAGCGTGAAGGAAACCCCACTCCAAGAACGGGGGTGCGCCTCTGCACCGCGTCCTCGGCCGCTCCCGCTGGTGTTTTGTGTTCACCCTTCTTGCTTTTAAGAGGCCCGAGGGCACGCGTTGCCCTCCCCCTGGGGCCATGTTCCCAGCAGGGGTCTCCGGCCCCTGTGGGAAGTTCCAGAGGCTCCTTGCAACCCCAAGCAGCGGGGCCCCGGGGAGTGGACTTCACATCAGAGGACATTCAAGGGAAGCCTTTTTGTGACCCGGTTGTAAATCAAGTAGCCGTGACTAAGCATTGGCACTTCTAGGTTTGGTTTATTATAAAAACACACTGCATCTCAGTTTTATCAACATTACAACTTACTAGAAGTTCGGTGGATACAAATTCCAGATGGTGATAAGCAGAAACATACTCAGCCGTTCCCATGTCCCCACAATTAAACTTATTTCAAAATTTGGTAAGTTATCACAGTATAAATTTGGTGAGTGAAATCTCACATTTGATGAAGTATGTTAAGTGTAAAAGGCCAGCCTGCATTTACGCAGATGGGGAACATAGTGTTCTAACCCAGAAAATGACGGTGTTTGTCCAACATGTTTTATCTATAAGAAAAAAAGGGGGGGCATTATTTTGGGCTCCCATACCCTCAATAATTCTAGCACATGGATTTCAGTTTTTAGAAGAGTTTTGTCATCACAGTATGAGTAGCCTAGGGCTTTATACATGCTTCTCACCTTGTGAGCCGAGGCATGGATCATAAAGACAAAGCAGGTTTCTCGGGTCGTCCGGTCCGGGTCTGTAAGGGACCATCCAGTCCTTTATCAGCCCTCGTGTCCTATCCTTTCATAAAGGAGCATGAATACCTGTGGAGCAGACAGACCTCCTTCACGCACATGCGGTTCTCAGGATGTGGCGTCGAGCCTTACCTGTGGGGCCAGCACCTAACGTGACCTTCGGTTTCTAGATGAGGCCCCGTGGGTCCTTCGTGGCACACACTTGTTTCTAACCCAGCGCTGTTTTCTCTCAAACTAGGTTGGTGGCTTCCATGGGTATAAGTTCTTACGGTTCTGTTTTAACCAGCTTCCCAGCCTGCTCGTGAACCTCCCAGGCATGATAGGCTGTCCTCAACCAGTTGAGGGGGGCGGTGTTTGGTAGGAGAGCTCACCGGCTCTCAGAGCCCCGCCGAACAGCCCTGCCCCCCCTTTCCCCTCCCCCCCCAACCACGCACACGGTCGCCTACGAGGTCTGGCCTGCCTCGTCCGTGGCGGCACTCAAGGCTTCGGCTGAAAGCTCTGTCAGGAAGCCAGCGGGACCGCACAGGGGCTGTGCCTGTCTCAGCCAGAGGGAGCACGTGGAAGCCCTGGTTCTGGCCACGTGTCTCCAGACCAGAGACAGCAAGGGTGCCTCAGCTGGGTGTCCCACCAGGTCTGAAAAGTAAGCATGAGGATGAGGCCACTTTCTGATGAACAGACCGAAGGAAAGATAAAATACTTGCGGAATAAACGGGAGATCTCATTTCCGGGCTTCTTTTTCAACCCAGCAGGGTTGACACCGTCTGACTTGCCCACAAGGTGTGCACAGATGTCCGCCCACTTCCCAGTGTCTGACACTCTACCTCTGCGTGAGGACGGTTCCAGCCTTCGGGCCCCGAAGGTGCAGGAGAGATGGCATCTACGCCAGGGAGCAGAGGGGCTTGCAGGAGTCCCCTTACTAGTTCTGCAGTCTGAATTCAGATCTCAAAACATCTCACAGTGATTTCTTGATTTCTTTGTGTCCTCCAAAATGTGTCTGAATTTAAAAAAAAAAAAAAGTGTATGCACAGTACCGTTTTAAAATTTGAAAGAAAAAATAGTTGATGTCAGAAAAAGTGTGTGGGGTTCTTTGATTTTGTCAGTAAAGACAGTTTTGTGAGAATGACTTGTGGGACCCTCGTCTCTTTTCACCTCTCGCCTGCATCTGAGGGTGACGGTGACGAGCATCGGTCCCCATTTTGAAGGTTTCATTCTTAAAACTGCGGCAGGTGCCCCCATCATGATGTGCTGAATGATTCTCCAGGATGATTGCCGCAGGCGTCTACACAAGTGTCCTCTTTGTACCCCAGGCTCCCTGAAGTCGGGCCGAGACGGTAAGGGCAGCATCATGTGGCTGGCGTGGCGTGACTGACGGGCCTTCACGCTCACGTCCTGAATGGCGACAGCACTGCCAGAGGGGCCACTGTTACTGTGACTGTTTCTCAGCGAGAAAGCCGACAGCCTTGCCCAGGTCCGAGCCAGAAAGGAGGTCACGCACACGGTTGTTGCCTGTGTTCACACTATGACTTGCACTCCACGCCCCTTCCCCTGCATGCCCCCAGACAGAAAGGAGGAAGTTGACCCCGAGGGGGGGGCGGGTAGGGGAGGCCTTGGCCAGGAGCGAGTGACTAGGAAACAGAGCAGCAGGGCCACCGCCTCTGTCCTCGTCATCGGCTCCACCCGACCCGCCTCCTGGGCTGCGTGGGGGACGCTCACCCTGCCTTCTCATCGTGTACGGCTTTTAACATCTGTTGCTTCCTTTGCCCAAGTTACAGAAGCAGTGATCCAAGCTTAGAGTCCGGGCTCCCTAAATGTTTTTACAGGCTGTCCTCAGCACCCCCCCCACCCAGGCCCTTTGCTGCAGTGTGGAGGGGCCCTTCCTTCCATGGGCCTCAAGTCGGGCAAGAGGCCAGGTTTGTTGTAGGGATGGGACCCTGGTGGTTTTGAGGTACCTGGGAGCCCGCTAAACTGCGTGCAGAATTTCCTGGGCATACGCGTATGCATAGCCAGAGAGGCAGCTCCTGGTTTTCACCAGACCTTCAAGGTGGTCTTTGATCTCAAAAAGGGAATCGAGTCATGTTCTAGAGTAAAGCACGCATGTTAGCAAGCCGGGCCTCAAGTAGGAAGCAGGCACGCTGTGGAGGATGGGTGTGGGAGGGGCGTCTGGAATCAGGGGGCACCCCATCCAGTTAGGAAGACCCCTGTCGCAGCAGGCGATGCCACAGCCAGGTCTCAACTATTCCGTGTGTTGTAAGCAGAGTCAGATGTCAGTTTTCAAAATGGTTGTCACCTCCTGATGCCTGTCAGCCTGCTAATTGGACCGCACCATGGTCTGCAAGGCTGTGTTGTGTCCATTGCCCTCCTGATCGGAGCGAGGTTGCAGCCTCCTTCAAGGCCCCATTTTGCCAAGACGCCTCCTAGAGTCAGATCACTGGAAGCACCAGTGATCCCAGACGGCTCGGCTGCAACAAGGTCCAGTCTGCTTCACAGATACAACCGCACCATTTCCTCGTCTACTTGGAGATGGGAGGCTTGAGTCCCTCTTTCAGCACAGGTTTATTGTGCCTGTGCCAGGCACTGTGCTCAGTGCTGAGAGTGAGCTGACCCTCATGGGTCCTGTCCTCGTGAGGTCACAGTCCTGCTTGATGAACGCCTGTTGGGAGTGAGTAGCCTTGAGCTTGGACTCGGGGCAGGCACTCCCTTAGCAGATGTCAGACTGCTCCTCCGCGATGGCGGGTGGGGAGCAATAACCTCCCGGGTGAAGAACACAGTGTGCATTTTCCAGGAAATGGCAGCAGGGGGCCACAGGTAGGTGATCAAGCCGGCCTTGCAGTGTGACACCCTCTGGCACGAAGAGGATGCTGATCCCTGCCATCCAGGGGCGTATACAGCAGAGGTTAAGAATCTGAAGGCCTGTGTTTACCTCTGAGGGCAATCACTTGTGTGAACTTGGACGAGACATTTCCTGAACCTCAAGGCTGTTTTATTTTTTCCAGAAAACCAGGACAGCCTCTGTCTGTTGGTGGGAGGATTAAAATGTCTAGCTCACGAAAGTGCTCTGTTGGGAGAAGCGAGGGCGCTGGTGCGGCGCTGTTGTGTGAGGACTCGGGCTCCCCTTCTGAAGTAATGGGATGAAAACCCAGATCTGTCCAGCGCCAACATCCCGTGCCTCACGACAGCGCAATGTCACTGCGGCACCTGGCGATCCGGAGCTTTCCGCCAGCTCTGCACGCGTGTGCCCACGTGGACCGGAGCCACGGTTGCAGGCTTATGAAAACCGTGAACGTTCAGAGAGGTTGGATTCTGCTCTTCTCTGGTCTATTCTACAGTGGCCCCAGAGACTGTCCCGGTTCTGTACCAGGGGGCCCTCCGTGGCCTTCCCAGGACCGCCCACCAGAGGCATGCCAGTCACGTGTCAATGGGGAGCTCACCCTGCTCTTGAAAGTATTGCCCAGGAACACAACCCTCCCGTAACATGTAAATACTCCCAACAGTTCCAAGAACTGGTGAGGCCAGCTTTTCAAACCATTTCTTTACAGAGGCCGTAAGAGAAGCTATCAAATGCCGTATCTATCAGCTGTTGGGACCTAAAAGGGGGGGATAAGGGCCCCAGGGGGCCCTGAGTCTCCCCGGTGAGCCGGATGGAGGGCCGCACCCCCTCTTGGCAGCTGGGCTAAATGTTCTGAGGCCTCGCATGCCTGAAAGATGCCTTGGTTCTGCACTGACACTTAAATGACAGATTCTTCTAGAATTCTGGACCAGAAATCGCTTTCCTGCTTCTGGAAATTCTGGACTAGAAATTGCCTTCCTCACTTCAAGGCATTGCTGAACTGTCTTCTAGCTTCCAGCGTTGTGTCTGAGAATTTTGTAGCCATTTGTTTCTTCATACTTAATTTTGTGATTTGTATGTAATCGTTTTTCAAGTTACAGATTTTTTTTTTCTCTCTCTGGCATGATGATCCAGTCCTGGGTTCTTGATGGGCCCATCCCATCTTTGAGATGACAAACAGGGAGAATTCAGAGAGCAATCGGGGCTGGAATCGTCACTTTGAGACCTATCAACGTTAGAGCCATGGGGTTGGATGAGCTCGCCCAGGAGGTGAGAGTAAAGAGAACAGAGAAGCAGCCAAAGACACAGCCTTGAGCCACACCAGCGCCAAGAAGTTGGGAGAAGAGAAAGAACCAGCCACAGAGGGGGAGCAGAAGCCGTCAGCGCGGTGGGGAGCATGTTTCCCTGGAAGCTGGTGAGGAAAACAGCTGTCTGCACAGAAGGAAGCAAGTAGCTGACCCAGATGCTTCTGATAACTAAGAAAAGACTAAGAAGTGACCATTAGACTCGGTAGCTGAGAGGTCATTGGTGAATATGTCAACAATATAGACAATCCTCTAAAGCAGTTTGGTTGCCAAAGAGAGGAAGGAAATGGGACCATAAGATCAAGAAAAAACCTTATTTTTTGAGAGAGGGCGCACGTGACAGGAGGGGGGCAGAAGGAGAGAGTGAATCTTCAGCAGGCTCCACACTCCGCATGGAACCCGATGCGGGGCTCGGTCGCACCACCCTGAGACCATGACCTGAGCCAAAAATAAGAGTCAGACGCTCAGCCAACTGAGCCACCGAGGCGTCCCGAAAACTTAGTTTTTAAGTTCAAAAAAATGAGAGCATGTGTGTGAATTGATGGGGGTGAGCCTGTGGGCAGGTAAAATAAACAAAAAGCGATGTAGAACAGACGAGAGGTAGCAGAGGTGGGCGTGCGGGTCAGCCGTGGGCAGCAGCTCACGCAGCGCACTGTGGTCAACGGGCTGCACAGACGCCCGTGGGCTAGTGGCAGGTGGCTGCAGCTGTGCAAGTTCTCTTCTGGTTCCTTCAGTTTTCTCAGTGAAGCAGGAAGCCAGGCGGCATCTGCTTAGTGAGGATGGAGGGGGCGGCAGTGGTGGGATTTGAAGAGAGGAAAGACAGGGAAAATCTCCCCGGAAAGGGGCCGAAGGAGCGAATGGCTCCCAGCTGTCACCATGCTCAGAAGACACTTGGAGGGCGGGTTCAACCACAGGCTGCCAGGCTGGTGTCTGACTCACTAGGTGCAGGGTAGGGACCTGAGACTTCGTCTTCTGATGCGTCCCAGGACACCAGTGCTGCTGCCCCGGGGACCCCACGCTCAGGACGCGACCTCTGGCTCCTCCTGCTTGCTCCTCGGCCCGGCTCAGGGTGTGTGCAGACGCACCACGACGGCGTCACCAGTCCGCAGGCTCACCAACGTGGCGAGTCCAAGTCAGGGGGCTGGGAGTTTTCCTCTGGCCGTGTTCAGCTTGCTTTTTAGGTTTGTCCATCTGAATTGCTTTTTCCTCTTTGTTGGCTTTGGTTTTTACCTTTCGTATTTTAGGGCTCCCTGGCGCGTGCTGCCAAAAATTGCCCCCGGGGCTGTCGGGAAATTTTTGATTATTGATTCAACTTCTTTGCTGGTTACCGGTCTGCCCAAATTTTCTATTTCAGTTATGGTCGTTTATATGTTCCTAGGAGTTTATCCATTTCTTCCAGATTGCCCAATTTTTGTCCTAGAATTCTTCCGTAGTATTCTGCTTGTATTTCTGTGGTGGTGGCGGAATGATGGATTCATTCATTCTCATTCATGATTATATTTATTTGGGTCCTTTCCCTTTTCTTTTTGGTAAGTCTGACCAGACTTTTATTGATTTTATTAATAAAATTTATTAATTTTATTAATTCTTTCAAAGAGCCAACTCATAGTTTCATTGGCTTGTTCTACTGGGTTTTTGTTTATTTGTTTCCATATCATTTATTTCTGCCTTAAATTTTATTATTTCCCTTCTTCTGGCTTTAGGCTTCATTTGTTCTTTTCTAGCTCCCTGAGGTGTATGATTAGGTTCCATTTTTGAGATGTTTCTTGCCTGCTGAAGTAGACCTATTTTGCAGTATACTTTCCTCTAATGATTGCATGTGCTGCATCCCAAAGGTTTTCGACTGTCATGGTTCTTTTTTCTTTCTTTCCTTTCATGTATTTCTTTTTTATTTCTTCTTTACTTTCTTGGTCAGCCCATTCATTCTTTAGTAGGATGTTCTTTAACCCCCATGTATTTGTGGTCTTCCAAATTTTTTCTTGTGGTTGACTTCCTGTTTCATAGCGTTGTGGTCTTATAACATGCATAGAATGATCTCAGTCTTTTTGTACTTGTTGAGGCCTGCTTTGTGACCCACTGTGTGATCTATTCTGGAGAATGTCCCATGTGCACTCAAGAAGAATGTGCTTCTGGGGCGCCTGGGTGGCTTAGTCAGTTAAGTGTCCGACTTTCGCTTAGGTCATGATCTCGCGGTTCGTGGGTTCGAGCCCTGCATCGGGCTCTGTGCTGACTGCCAGCTCAGAGCCTGGAGCCTGTTTCAGATTCTGTGTCTCCCTCTCTCTCTGACCCTCCCCTGCTCGTGCTGTCTCTCTCTCTCTCTCTCTTTCCTAGAAATAAATAAAAAACATTATAAAAAAATTAAAAAAAAAAAAAAGAAGAATGTGATTCAGCTGCTTTAGGCTGAAATGTTCCAAATATATCTGTTAAGTCCATTGTAGTCCAGTGTGTCATTCAAAACCATTGTTTCCTTGTTGATTTTCTGCTTAGGTGATCTGCCCATTCATGTATGTGAGGTGTTAAAGTCCCCTATTATTATTGTATTGTGATCAATGAGTTTAAGTTTGTTATTAATTTATATATTTGTCCGTTTCCAAGTGGAGGGCATATATTTATTGAATATATTGTTGAATAGACCCCTTTATTATGACCTAGTGCCCTTCTTCAACTCTTGTTACACCTCTCTTTGAAAGTCTAGTTTGTCTAATACAAGGGTGGCCACTCCAGCTGCCTTCTGACACCCATTAGCACGATAAATGGTTCTCCATCCCCTCACTTTCAATCTGCAGGTGTCTTTAGATCTAAAATGATTCTCTTGTAGGCAGTATATAGATGGGTATTATTTTTTAAAAAAAACATTTAAAAAAATTTTGAGTGTTTATTTTTGAGAAGGGTGGGGAGGGGCAGAGAGAGAGGGAGACACAGAATCTGAACCAGGCTCCAGGCTCCAAGCTGTCAGCACAGAGCCTGCCACGGGGCTCGAACTCATGAACGGTGAGATCAGGACCTGAGCCGAAGTCTGACACTTAACAGACTTTTTTCTATCCATTCTGACACCCTGTGTTTCCTGATTGGAGCATTTAGTCCATTTACATTCGGAATGGTTATTGATAGATATGAATTTAGTGCCATTGTATTGCCTGCAGAGTCATTGTTTCTGGAGATTTTCTCTGTTCCTTTCTAGTCTTTGACACTTTTGGTCTATCTTTCCTACTGAAAGGAATATTTAACATTTTTTGTAGGGTGGGTTTAGTGTTCACAAACTTCTTTAGTTTTTGTTTGTCTGGGGAAACTCTTTGTATCTTCCTTCTGTTGTGAATGACAGCCTTGCTGGATAGAGTATTCTTGGCCGCATATTTTTCCCGTTCAGCATATTGAATATATCATGCCACTCCTTTCTGGCCTGCCAAGTTTTTGTGGAGATGTCTGCTGCTAACCTTAGTTGTCTTTCCTTGTAAATTAGGAATTTTTTCCCCTTGCTGCTTTTAGTATTTTTCCCTTATCTCTATATTTTGCAAATTCTGCATACAATATGTCCTGACCTTGGCCTGTTTTTGTTGATTTTGATGGAAGTTCTCTGTACCTCCTGGATTTGGATGTCTGTTTCCTTCCCCAGATTAGGGAAGATTTCAGCTATAATTTGCTTAGATAAACCTTCTGTCCCTTTTCCCCGCTCTTCTTCTTCTGGCACTCTTATGATACAAATATTATTGCACTTTATGAAGTTACTGAGTTTCCCAAGTCTGCATTTGTGATCTAAGATTTTTCTTTCCCTCTTCAACTTTATTATTTTCCATAATTTTATCTTCTATATAACTTACTCATTCCTCTGCTTCTTCCCTCCTTGTGGTCATCACACCCAGTTGGGTTTGTACCTCAGTTATACCATTTTATTTTGGCCTGACTAGTTTTTAGTCCTTTTATCTCTGTGGTAAGGGGCTCCCTGGTGTCTTCTGTGCTTTTCTCAAGCCCAGATAGAATCCTTATGATTGTTGTTTTAAATTCTGGATCAGGCATATTACTTGCATCTGTTTCAATTCTATCTCTGGCCATGATCTTGTTCTTTCTTTTGGGATGAATTCGTCTATCTTGGCATTTTGTTTAGGTTTCTGTCTTCTTCTCTGTGTTAGAAAAGCCTGTTGTGCTGCTTACTTCTGAGAGGAATGGCTTTAGGAAGAAGAGACCATATATACTGTCCAGGGCCTGTTGCTTCAGAAAGTGTTTCTGGTATATGCTGTGTGCACTCTGCTGTTGCATTTTGGCTGCTCTTTCCCCTGGGTCAGTCTTCTGTTGAATTTCTCCTTGCCTGCATCGGGGAGTGTTTGGGCCTCGTCCGGTGTGTGGTGAGTTTTAGGTAGGTGTGTTTTGGTCTGCTTGTTGAAAGAGGCCAGATCCTATTTCCACTGGAGCGGAACCGTGAGGACATATGAGAACACAGAGCACTCTCTGATCAGCAGACTTGTTGCATGGGGGCGGGGGTCTTCTCGGGGAGGGGCCCACCGCTCTAGCTCCCAGGCACACTTGCCCTCATAAAGAAGCAGCTGCAGAGTGCGGGGGGGAGGGCTTGGTGTAAGAGGCTCAAGCCTCCACTGTGGGTGCTGTGCTCCTCACTGGAGTTGGTCTGAGCCTGATGGGTGGAGGCAAACATGGCATCAGTCAGCTCCCTCATCCCTGGAGAGGGAGTTCACGTCCACCACTCTCCAGGAAGCCCTCACAGAAGAGCAATCTCCCCACACGTGTCCCAGGTACCCCTCAGATCCTCGCCTTCGCCGCCTCTGTGTCCGCCTGCCTGGCAGCGCAGTTCGCCTGTGTTTTATCTCAGGTGTCCCTGCTGACTTCAAAATTCCAAAGGGACGGGACCTGGCACGGCACCGACCCGCGCTGGTCCTCTGGGTAGGGTCTCACCATGCTGGTGCTGGTGCCGGGTTGTGCCGGAAGGGCAGCTGCACAGGTGTGCAGGGGCTTGGAATTTAAAGTGCAGCGAGAAGCCGGGGTCCGGCTGAGCTGCCGTCAGCAGGTGTCTCCGCTCCGACGCTAGTGAACGTGATGGTGGCCGCCTGCTCTTTTGTCCCTGGAGAGGCAGTTTCCTCTCCCAGTGCACTCCAAGGAGAGCCGTCTCTCTCAGGGTGACCCAGGGGGTCTTCAGGCCGCCCTGTCTACCCCCAGGTCTCCGTCCTCCTCCGTAGGGGCACCGCTCCACCCACTGCGCTCCACGCTGGCTCCACTTCTAAAACTTTAGCCTTTGAGCTCCACTGGTTATTGAAAACCCACGATAATCGGCCTCCCTCCTTCCTAGTCAGTGGCTTTGGGGAAATCTCTTTCTTGTACAATTCCCTGCACATGGCTCTCTCTCTCCCCCTGCCTCCGTCTCTCTCTCTCCTCCCTCTGCAATCAGGTCTCCCCCCCTCCACAGCATCCACGATTCTTCTCTCCCCAAATCACATCTCGGCACCTCCTACCTTCCACAATGTGGCCTTCTTCTCCCTCTAGTTGTGCAGTTTGTTCTCAGCATTCAGACTGATTTCTTGGGCGCTCAGAATGATTTGAAATGTATCTCGCTGTGTTCGGGGGGCAGGCAGGCGGGGGCCTCCGGACCACTCAAACACTGCCCCGGGTTGTGACGAGGGACTAAAGCTGATGGAAATTCTGATCCCTGTGGTATGATCTCACTTGATCTCTCAATTGGGGAACTGCTGGAGTCCGTTTCTCGGGCCCCTCGGGCCCTACTAAGCCAACCCCAGCCTCCTGCCTGCAGGAGTGGGGCCAGTGAGCCGGGTGGCACCTCCACCAGATGGCAGCTCAACCTTCAGTTAGATCTAGTGTCTTCTGGGCCAAAGACCAGAACTCTTTTTAGAAAAGAAGCTTTGGGGCGCCTGGGGGGCTCGGTTGGTTGAGTGTCCGACTTCAGCTCAGGTCATGATCTCGCAGTTTGTGGGTTCGAGCCCCATGTCGGGCTCTGTGCTGACAGCTAAGCTCAGAGCCTGGAGCCTGCTTCAGAGTCTGTGTCTCCCTCTCTCTCTGACCCTCCTCTGCTCACGCTGTCTCTCTCTCTCTCTCTCTCAGAAATAAATAAAAAAAGAAGCTTCAATTTGGTGCTTGGGTTGGGAAGAGGGTCATATTGCTATTAGACAGGGGAGGGGCATCTGGAGAGCTGACTGGTATCAAAATCAAATAGACTCAACCTCCTCTCTGCCACCCAGAGGCCCTGGAGCTGTCAGTCCCACGGCTTTGGGTGGGGTCTGAGTGACCAGGTGCCTCTCGTTCTCCTTGCTGGGGACTCTGGGCTCACTTGGCTCTACCTTCCTCCCGCTGGCCACTTTCTGCTCGGTCATTAATCATCCATCCATCTGTGTTTCGGTTTCCCCAAATGTGTGGGTATTTCCTGCCTCTTTGATATCTTGCTCTTTGTGGGAATATCCCTGGGGGGTGGGGGGCGGGGCTGCCCTCCGGCAGGCCTTGGGAGGGAGTCCAAGTGTGCCCCCCAACCCTGCAACTTCACTCCCCTGAGGTTTGCAATATTTTTGAGCCCATGAAGGTTTTTATCTCCCTAATTTTCCTGGGACTCTTCCAAAGCTAGACTCCGCACTGCCCAGCCACCATAATCACCCCAGGCTGCGCAGAGCTAAAACATCCTTTCCCTCAAAACTGTCATCATCACTGTCATGTGTTCCAACAGGGACTAGGGAAGGGTGGGCGCTGCGTGCCACACCCAACACCCCAGGCCACTCTGGTTTTCTGAAGTTTTCTTACATTGACTTGTCTTGCTGACATCTTAATTTTCTGATTCTGTCCCATACGGAAACCCTGCTGTTTTTGTCAAATGGGAAAATTCATAAGTAAGTGTTCTCAAGGGGCGCCTGGGTGGCTTAGTCGGTTAAGCGTCCGACTTTCGCTTAGGTCATGATCTTGCGGTTCGTGGTTCGAGCCCCGCGTCGGGCTCTGTGCTGACTGCCAGCTCGGAGCCTGGAGCCTGTTTCAGTCTGTGGCTCCCTCTCTCTCTGACCCTCCCCTGCTCACGCTGTCTCTCTCTCCTAGAAATAAATAAAACATTAAAAAAAAAAAAAGTGTTCGCAAAACACCATAGTTCCTCTCTTGTTTTGCCTTCACAGATATTAGCCATTTCTGGAAGAATAGACCTTGAAGGTCAAGAAGAGCAGAAGCAAGATGGCCAGGGGGGTGGGAGGGTGGGGAGGGAAAGTTCCATTGTAATAATGGAACTTTACTGCTTCTGAACTGGCCCTGTCTCATAATTAAGCCAGGCAGGGCAGCTATTATCAGGCTTTGCCCATTCCAGCACCTCTTCCCTGCTTCTTCTGGGCCTTCCTTCCTGGCGCTGCTCGCTCCCCCCACCTAGACGCTGCAGCCCCAGCGCACACACCCCACATGCGGAGAGCTCCTCCAGAGAGATGTGGTATTTAATTTAAAACTAGCACATTTGGAGTCATTGGTAATGTTCCCAGTGTCCTCCTCAAGGGATAAAGCAATAGGGATTCTTTATTCTAGGCTCTCCTACATTTAATGGGTTTAATCGCTTGAGTGCATTTCATTTCTAATGTATAGTAATAATATTGATCATTTATTGAACCGGGCACTGTGTGAACCACTTGATAAGCATCATTGCATTCAATTATCCCATTCGGGCCTTACAAAAGTCTGTGCAGCGGCTTTTCAGCCACATTTTACCAGCTCAAGGCAACTCAGGATCAAGAGAGCAGCCCAATATATTACAGCTACTGAGTTGTGGGGCAGAGATTCAACCAGACCCAAATTTATGGGGGGTAGCATCAGACATTTCTAGGTCAAGGATAAAAATGGAACTAATTTCCATTCTTGCTGAAGGGATGAAGGTAGTGAAAGAAGGCTAAGCCATTAGTATGAGCAGTACAGTGGCTGCACAAAATCTAAAGCTTAGTGGACAGAGGCAGCCAAAAACTGCTCATAATAGAGACATTAAAATCAGGCAAGTGACAGGCACGTGGGGGGCTCAGTAGTTTAAGCACCTGACTCCAGCTCAGGTCACGATCTCACAGCTCGTGAGTTCAAGCCCTGCATCGGGCTCTCTGCTGTCAGCACAGAGCCCATGTCAGATCCTCTGCCTTCCTCTCTCACTGCCCCTCCCTCCCTCTCTTTCAAAAATTGACATTAAAAAACATCAGGCACATGAGCTTCATATTCTTGTTTTCTACCCTATTTAACAAGCATGGTTTTCAGTGGTTCACCCTATTATACCTTTGAAGGAACAACAGAATGTGAATGTTACTGCTTTGCTTCTTAATTAAAGTCTAGACAATTATCCTCAGTGGCTATCTGGAGACAAGTTGTGTACCTTCTGCTAGAAATACGCGTCACCACCTCTCAAGTAGATCTTGACAACAAAACAAAACAGAATCTGATCAAGCTTCTCTAACTACCAGTTCATAAGAAATACAAATATCATGGAAATGCAGTTAGCAAATTCTAGACTGCGGATATACCTGCAGGATAAACAACCTGGTTTCTTTTACAAAAAGAAAAAAAAAGATAAAAAAAGAGAAGAGAGGGAAGGGAAACCTATTGATGCAAAAAGATGTAGAAATCAATTTCATGGTATGACTTTATTTGGATCTTGATACAATTACATTATTTTTAAAACCTGCAAGACAGTCAAGAAAAATGTAAGTGTTGATTGGATCTTTAAAGATATTAAGGAATTGGGGGCATCTGGGTGGCTCAGTCGGTTAATTGTCTGACTTCAGCTCAGGTCATGGTCTCACAGTCTGTGGGTTTGAGCCCCGCGTCGGGCTTTGTGCTGACAGCTCAGAGCTTGGAGCCTGCATCGGATCCTGTTCTTCAGATTCTCTCTGCCCCTCCCCTGTTCATGCTCTGTCTCTCTCCTCTTAAAAATGAATAAGCATTAAAAAAAAAAGATGTTAAAGAATTATTTTTTATTTTTAAGTGTGATAATGCTATATGCTTAAATAATTACAGGTGAAATGTCTGGTATTTGCTTCAAAATAATCTAGGGCCACAAGTAATATATGGATGAAACAAGATTGTCCATGGACTTATAGTTGTTTATGCTTAATGATGGGTATCTAAGAGTTCATTATCCTAATCTTTCTTTTGATGTATTTTTTAAAATTTCCTCTAATTGGGATCTAATTGAGATTGGGGCTATGGGGATATAATGATTTCGAAAAGTGGTGGAAAACCAGAACTCTGACACAGAAGACTAGTGGCTGATCAAGAAGGGACAAGATAGGGCAGAGAGGAAGAGCCATGTCTCTTGGAAAGAACTGGAAGAAAAAGTAGTGTTCAGAGGAAAATGAAGAGGTATGAAGTGCTCAAGATTCAGTGCCCTGTGGAATGAAACTATGGTCTTTCAACCACTCTTTTTTTTTTTTTTAATATTTATTTATTTATTTTGCGAGAGAGAGAGCAAGAGAGAGGGAGAGACCGAGACCCAAGCAGGCTCCATGCTGCTGATAGGGCAGGGCAAAGCCTGATGTACGGCTCCATCTCACAAATTGTGAGATCATGACCTGAGCCAAAATCAAGAGTTGGACACTTAACCAACTGAGCCATCCAGGTGCCCTGGTCTTTAAACCACTCTTTTTTTTTTTTTAATGTTTTATTTATTTCTGAGAGAAAGCGTGAGCAGGGGAGGGTCAGAGAGAGAGGGAGACACAGAATCTGAAACAGGCTCAAGGCTCTGAGCTTAGCTGTCAGCACAAAGCCCGATGTGGGGCTCAAACCCAGGAACCATGAGATCATGACCTGAGCAGAAGTCAGATGCTCAACCGACTGAACCACCCAGGAGCCCCTAGACCACTCTAAAGTCTATGTCATTTTCCCAAGCCACTGTTTCAGTCTGATAATATCTAATTTCAGCTGATTATTCGGGACAGGCGTCCAAACCACCACCAAAGCTCTAAAGCAGAGTACGTAATTTATCAAATATACAAGTGAATTTATTCATTTATCCATTCAAAGGTATGGCCTCCCCCAAGATCCTTGCAGTATCACTGATCTATTGCTGTGTAACTAGTTACCCCAAGGTTTATGGGTTAAAATAACAGCAAGCATACCTGTGTCCATGGGACAGAAATTCAAGATCAACTTAGCGGAGCCATCCTGGCACAGGGCCTCTCATGAGGTTGCAGTTAGATGTTGCCTGGAGCTGAAGGGGGACATTTCCAAGATGGCTCACCCACTTGGCTGGCAATATGGTGCTGTTGATGGCAGAAGGCTTCAGTTACTGCCTGTATTCATTTCCTGGATCTGCCACAGTCTAGGTGGCTTGGAATAATGGATTTGTTCTCTGACAGCTCTGAGACTAGAAATCTGAAGTCAGGGTGTCTGCGGGGCCATGTTCCCTCTGAAGGGCCTGGAGGGTCCAGTCCAAGCCTAACTCCTGGCTTCTGCTGTTGCCAGCCATCCTTTGCACTCGTGGCCCTGTAGAGATATCACTCCATTCTCTGCCTCTGGCTTCCACGCGTTCTCCACTGTGTGTGTGTCTGTGGCCCTGTTTTACTCCTATAGGGACACCAGTCATATTGGATCATGGACCTATGCTGCTCCAGTATGGCATTATCTTCAATAATGGCATCTGCAATGACCCTATTTCCAAATAAGGTCACATCTGGGTCTAGAAAGGACATCAGTTGGGGGCGGGGGGACACTATCCAACACAGTGCACTGTCTGTGTCAGCTCTTCAGAGAGCTGCTTGAGACTCCAAATGAATGACAACCAGATCTCTCAGAGCAAGGTTCTAAGTAAGAGAGCCAATGCCACTCATTTATGGCCACGCAGCAGAAGTCACAAGCCGTCACCTCTACTGTGTTGTATTCAGTGTGGAGGGATTAGACTGGGGCACAAATATCAGGAGACTGCGGTCACTGAGGGCCATCTTGGAGGCTGGCTATGTGACACACATTTCCCCACTTGAAAAATGCACTCCTCCCCTCCCCAGGCCTCCTAGATGCTCATCCCATTACAATATAAGCTTCTGTTCCCTTGCTAAGCACAATGACCTTCAGGCTCTTAGGAGCTCTTTTGTTTATCTGAACAATTGTCTGAAGTTTGGCCCTAGAAGCTTCTTTTAACACAACTCTTAACAAAAGAATTTGCAGCTACACTCTTGCCTTCCATTTTTATATCATATATTTTGACAGTATTTGATTTTTTCTTTGCTTGGAAGCCATTTCTTAACATTATTTGCCATCTGAAGATCAGAATTTTCAAAACCAGCAAGTCCTGACTCATGTTTAATAGTTCTGTCTTAAGCTTCTTTCTCATCTCCTACATTTTGCAGGCATACCTTAGAGACAGTGCAGATTCAGCTCCAGACCCCTGTAATGAAGTAGGTATCACAATAAAGTGAGTCAAGTGAATGTTTTGATATCCCCATGCATATAAACATTATAATTACGCTATACTATAAAGTGTGCAATCGCTTTATGCATAAAAAAGATAATGTACATATCTCAATTGAAAATACTTCATCCCACCCCCAAAAGCTCAGATTAACCATTATCTGAGCTTACAGCAAGTCATAATCACTGATCAAGAGTCACTATAACAAATATAATAATAATGAAAAAGTTTGAACCATTCTGAGCTACCAAAACACGACACAAAGATATAAATTGAGCAAATGGTGCTGGAAAAGTGATGCCGATAGATTTGCTGGACGTGAGATTGCCACAGGTCCCCAATTTGTTTCCTTCTATTTTTTAAAAGTTTATTTACTTACGTTGAGAGAGAGCAAGTGTGAGTGGGGGAGGGACAGAGAGAGAGAGAGAATCCCAAGCAGACCCTGTGCCATTAGCACAGAGCCTGATGCAGGACTTGAACCCATGAACCATGAGATCATGACCTGAGCTGAAAACCAAGAATTTGACGCTTAACCAGCTGAGGCACCCAGGCACCCCTCAGCCCTTAATTTTTAAAAAAAAAAAAAGAAGAAGAAGAAGAAGAAAGAAAAGAAAGAAAAAAGGCAGTATCTGCAAAGCACAATAAAGCAAAGTACAATAAAAGGTATGCCTGTATTCTAAAGAGTGAGAAGAAGCCAGACAGCATCCTTAAGATCCTGATTGGAATCTTGTAAGTCACTCAATTCAAGAGTCAGATTCTTAACCAACTGACCCACCCAGATGTCCCTCCATTTGGATTTAACTCCATTCCTTGCATATGTAGTACTGGCTTTTTGATTTGTGTTTACCATAGGTTTGTATGTAACATACTCTGCACATAGAAGTCTATATTAGGTTGATGGCTTAAGTTCGAACCCATTCTTTTCTCCTCCCCATGTTTTAGGTTTATGCTATTACATTTTTTTATGATTAAAAAATTTTTTTTACAATTTTTTAATGTTTATTTTTAAGAGAGAGATAGGGAGATGGAGAATGAGTGGGGAAGGGGCAGAGAGAGAAGGAGAGACAGAATCCCAACCACACTTTGCACTGCTAGCACAGAGCCTGATGCGGGTCTCAAACTTATGAACTGAGAGATCATGACCTGAGCCGAAATCAAGTCAGATGCTTAACCGACTGAGCCACCCAGGCACCCCTATGCTATAACATTTCATATCCTTTTATTTTGTGAGTTCCTTGACTGATTTTTTTATAGAAATATTTATTTTTACTGCTTTTGTGTTTTCTACCTCTATACGTCACTTTTGGTCTTTCTTTCCACTCAGAGTCCCTTTTAATGAATATTTCTTGCAGGGATGGTTTAGTGGTCATGAACCCCTTCAGGTTTTGTTTGTCAGGGAAACTCTTTACCTTTCTTTCCATTCTGGATGATAGCTTGCCAGACAGAGTATACTTGACTGAAGATTTTCCCATTGAGCACGTTATGAATGTAACATGCCAATTCCTTCAAGTTTGCAAAGTTTCTGTTGAAAATTCCCCTAGCCTTTTGGGTTTTCCCTTGTAATTACTGTCTTCTTTTGTTTTGCTGCTTTAATTTTTTATCACTATATTTTGCCAATTTAATTACAGTAAGTCTTGGTGTGGGTCTGCTTTTATTGATCTTGATGGGAGTTTTCTGTGCCTCCTGAATCTGGATGTACGTTTCCTTCCCCGGATTCAAGAAGTTTTCAGCTATTGTTTCTTCATATAAATTTTCTGCTCCCTTTTCATTCTCTTCTTCTTCTGGGACTCCTGAAATACACAAACTACTATATTTGATGAAATCACTGAGTTCTCTAAGTCTATTCTCATTTTGCATAGTTATTTTCTCTTTCTTATTCAGTTCAGTTACTTCCATTACTGTCTTCTAGGTCATTAATTCATTCCTCTGTTTCTTCCAGCTTGCTATTCATTCCATCAAGCATGTTTGTCATTTCATTTATTTTGCTCTTTGTTTCTGCTATGTTATTCCTAGCTCTGTGTAAAGGGTCTCACTCATGTCTTCCCTTCTTTTCTCAAGTCCGGTGAATACCCTTATGATTATTACTTTAAGTTCTTTATCAGGCATGTTACTTTCTTTCACTTAAGATCTCTGGCTGTGGCCTTGTCTTGTTCTTTCATTTTGGATAAATTTCTCTGTCTTCTCATTTTGTCTAAGTCTCTGTGCCTGTTTCTGGGTGTTAGGAAAGTCAACTTCATCTCCTTTTCTTGAGGTTAATATCCTTATGAAGAGGTCCTGTAGGGCCCTGCCATGTAGTGCCCCCAGGGCCTGGCATTTCCAGAAGTGTCTCCAGTGGTGTGCTACATGTGCTCTGCTGTTATGTCCTGGCCACTTTACCCTCAGGCTAGTCATCTGAAGAGGTCATTTTTGCCTGTGGTGGGCAGTGTTTGGCCCCTGGTCTGAATGTGGGATGCTTTAACTAGGTGTGCTCTGGTGTGTGTATGAAATTAGTCTTGTCACCACTGCCACAAGAACTGAGGCTCTTCAAAACTTGTGAGTGGGAAGACACAGTGCAAGCATCGGTTTGGGTGGTGGTCTTCTGGGGGTAGGGGGTCCACTGGGCTGGAACTGAGGCAGGTGTGACTGGGAGGGGTAGTTCCACAGGACTGGGGGCATGGGCTTGGTGTAATAAGTTAGGTAGTGTCTGTGCTGTGCTCGTTCTGGAAGGTGGCTCTGTATTTATGCAGGGGGAGCTGAGGAGGGAAATGGCTCCTGCAAGTTTCTTTGTTCCCAGAGGGATATCTCCATGAATGCTGTCTCTCTCAGACATGCTCTGAGATGAGTGACTAACCACCCCACTGTGTCCCAAGTATCTTCAGATGAGTGTTTTAATGCTGTATGTTCCCAGGCTGTTGGCCTGCCCTCTCAAGAGCAGCCCAATGCCTCTGAGCTCTCCCAGAGCCAAGCATGCTGAGCGTTAAAACTCCAGGTTTCAAACCCTACTGCTGCAAGAACTCATGAAATTCAGCCCCTCTCACTTTCCAAGCTAATTGCTATGGGGGTTCATTTCTCTGTGAGCTTGCTCTTCTGTTTCCTGCTGTGGGAGCCCGACAGTGACCACAAGACAGCGTGGTTAGGGACGCGGGGATGTGCCTGCACACGGGGCTCCCTGCCTGGGCAAAGCATGCCTGCAAACAGGATGCTCTGCCAGGAGGCCTGCACACAATATCCAAGTTTAATGGTCTGCTCGCAAACGAGGGAACATGCCCTCCTTAGAAATAAGGAGAAGGCTGGAATTGTGGGCAGGCCTCTTAGTAAACACGTTGTGGTCGCTTCCTCCCTTTGCTCCCCCGTCCTTGAAATGTGTTTGGCTACTTGCCCTTGTTTTGTAAAAGAAGGTATTTTGTAAATTTCAGATTGCATCCAGCTACCAGGGAATAAAATAAACCGCAAGAGGGGCTTGCGTAGAATTGTTCCTCCGGCTGGAGTTGTGTCTGTGTCTGTCCTTTGTGTGTGTCCTGTCTTTGTGTCATTTCGTCCGCAACACCTGCTCTTCTCCATGAGCACAGCTCCATCCCCACTAAAGTGGCCATGATGTGTTTCTCTCTTTGACTGTGTCTTCTCACTTCCCACCTTCTTCAGTGGGGCCTCCTCTCTACCGTTAGTTGTAGAGTTTGTTCTGCCACACCTTCGGGCCCATTTCTGGGATATTTAGGATGATTTAGTAGTTATGTGGTTATATTCCTGGCATGAGGTGAGCCTAGAGTCCTCCTACTCTGCTGCCATCTTCTTTGACCCCATGATTACTTCTTAGATGGTATTTGGCACTTCATATTGCGTTACATAAGGAGGCTGCCTGGGAACTCCTGGGTGCCCCAAGTGACTTATAAATCGTGTACATACAGCTAGAAATATCACACTCTCCCCCACTCTAGACACCCTTCTCTGGTCCTGTCGGCCTGAATCCCATATACTGTGATGTAAAAGATTTCCAAGGGGGGAAAAATACAATGAAAAACTTTTAGATCTGAAAAGCAATTTTGACTTGGCCAAGGTCACTGATGCCAGTTTGAAGCCCCCAAAAATGACCTTTCAACAAACATCTTCTTACCCCTGACCAGACTCATACATCAGAGTTGAAAAAACGTTGTTGCAACTGTATTTTGTCTTAAAAAATTACTTTCCATAATTCTCCACCCACAAGGCACATTTTTTGGACAGAAAATCCAATTAACGGGATTTTTTTTTTCAGTAGTAAGAAATTGTCCGCTGGTTCAGTAATTCAACAATGGAAGGCAGGTGCCTCTGTGATGATCTTCGTGATGATCTTTCCATCTTGGTCAGAGGCTACCAGCTACAGCCTTCGCTATGACAGCCATTAAGGAGGCAGCACTGGCATGTGGCAGTGCTGGCAACTTCAGTCCCATTCACGAGAAAAGTCCGATCTTTCCCAGAAGCCCCAGAGTAGACTTCTACAGTGTCTTTCATTGGTCCAAAACTGTATCACATGATCACTCATATGACTATGATGGGAAACTGAGTATGATGTAGAGCCTTTCCAGCTTCTGTAGAACAGACAGGCAAGGGAAGGGGGGTTAGATACACCACACAGCAACGGAGGTGTTCTTATCCTCATGGTTCAGAGAAGAAAACTGATGCTCAGAGTGGCTAAGTACCTCATTCAATGTTACCCAGTGACTAAGTGGCAGAAATGTTTTGACTTTATGGGGTGCCTGGGTGGCTTAGTCGGCTAAGCGTCCGACTTTCGCTTAGGTCACGATCTTGCGGTTCGTGGGTTCGAGCCCCGCGTCGGGCTCTGTGCTGACTGCCAGCTCAGAGCCTGGAGCCTGTTTCAGTCTGTGACTCCCTCTCTCTCTGACCCTCCCCTGCTCACGCTGTCTCTCTCTCTCTCTAGAAATAAATAAGAATATTTAAAAAAAAAAAAAAGAAATGTTTTGACTTTAGGCTCATGGTGAGGAAGGCAGGCTCACCAAAGAACGTGATGAAGACTGATGTTGCCAGAGTCTGAGGTGATCTGAACACTTACGAAGAGGTGGGGTCTGTGTATCCTCAAAGAACAGAAGAGACACTGCTCTCAGTGATGCTGCTACTTGGCAAATGAACTGAAAAGGCCATTCAGGAGAAGAGTTGCCTGCTGCTGTTTGGTGGGAGGATGCCTTAAAATTTTTTTTCATGTTTATTTATTTTTGAGAGATAGAGACAGAGCACAGGTGGGGAGAGGCAGAGAGAGAGAGGGAGACACAGAAGCTGAAACAGGCCCCAGAGTCTGAGCTATCAGCACAGAGCCTGATGTTGGGCTCAAACTCAGGAACAGCGAGATCTTGACCTGGTCTGAAGTCGAATACTTAAACAAATGAGCCACCCAGGTGCCCCTTTATTATTATTTTTTTTAATTTTTAATGTTTATTTTTGAGAGATGGAGACAGAGCACAAATGGGGGAGGGCAGAGGGAGAGAGAAGTGGATGCCTTAAAAGACTTCTATTTATTCCACTCTTCATATATATTTAATGCTGTATTTCACGTATCTCTACACTTAATGCTATATACAATCAGTGCTATGTTGCACGTGTGTTTCACACACATATATTTCATGCTATAGTTCATATTCTTCCTAAACTCTTTTCTATAAGAGCTTAATCTTCCCACCTTTGGTCTTGCCAACCACATGCCCTTCAAGAAAGTACTTCCTACAGTTGGTGAGAGCTGCACGTAATAAAATAATCAACCTCGAACAACAAAAAAAAATGGGGCTTCTTGTTCCCTCTTCAAACTGGCAACTGTAGATGAACTAACAATCATATAGAGTGTTGGCAAAGGCTGGTGGAATAAATCAGTATACTCCTTCTAAAGGTAATCTGTATCAAGAGCCCTAAAAAATGTACATGTGCTTTGACCCAGCAGTTTCAAGAAATAAATGTTCACATAAAAATTAGGAACTGAGGCGCCTGGGTGGCTCAGTCAGTTAAGCATTCGACTTCAGCCAAGCCCGACTTCGGCTCAGGTCATGATCACACGGTCTGTGAGATTCAAGCCCGGCATCCGGCTCTATGCTGACAGCTTGGAGCCTGGCACCTGCTTCGGATTCTGTGACTCCGTCTCTGCCCCTCCCTGACTCACACTCTGTCTCTCTCTCAAAAATAAACATTAAAAAAAAAAATTAGTAACAAGCACACTCAGGATAGCATTTTCACAACAGAAAAATTAGCGACAACTTGTGCAGAAAAGCAAGTTAGAGAACTATATTGATATAAAGCTAAAAAGGAAACAAAACACAAGTATGGTAAAATTATAAAGAAAAGTAAGGGGATTTTTAACATTAAATGTAGGATGACGGCGACGGTACGTGGTGCAGCGGGAGAGAGATTCAGAAGGACCTCCGTTTCCTGAAGCGGGACGGCCGGCGTGTGCTCCTGGATCTGCGCGGTCCCGCTATGCTAACAAGCTGCGCGTTATCACAGTGAAGCCTGGTTTTCGCTGGAGCCACCTTCCTGGCAGTTCGGAGGAGATCTCAGCTCCCCCATCTTCCGGGGACTCAGGTTCTTCCATCTTCCAGGGGTGAGACTCTGCAACCAGGCTCCAGAAAGGAAGGGAGCGCCGCCGGCCTGGGTCACCTGTGTCCTCACCCCACCCCTGGCTGCCAGGACCCGGGAGGCCTGGGCGCAGCTGAAGAGGAATGGATTCTTCCAAGCACCTCTCTAGCCAGCATCTTCCACAGCATCCTTTTTTTTTAAATGTTTATTTGTTTTTGAGAGAGAGAGAGCGGGGGAGGGGGAGAGAGAGGGAGACAGAGAATCCGAAACCGGCTCCAGCCTCTGGGCTGTCAGCACAGAGCCCAAGGAAGGGCTCAAACCCACCAACCGTGAGACGGTGGACTGAGCCATCCCCGCGCCCCTTTTCTTTTTTTTGTTTTTTCACTTCTTACGCTAAGTTACAGTCATTCTTTTGAATATGTAGAATATTTTGCTATTTAAAAATGAAAACCATGGGACCACCTGAGAGACCGGAAGACAGAGCTTATGCGCAGGAGCCGGAGGGCAGGCTATGATTTAATCATTAAAGCGAAGAGGTAGGAGAATGTTTAAATGCCTTGAAAAAAAAATGGCGAAAAACAGGCTACAAAAGATCCTTCTGTTGATCGCGGGGTGGAAGCAGGACAGCTAGAAAGCCGCGGGGACACACCGAACTGTCATCTCCGGGCAGTGGCCAGATTGTCCTCCTTGGTGTCTTCCTGTTCCGTCTACATTTTCCGTACTGCGCACGTGTTACTTTCGTACTTGGATTAAAAAATAAAGCCATAGGTTTGGTTTCTTTTGGATGAAAATTACTATCAGGGACCTGTCAACGGGCGCCAAGCAGGGTGGCCGCGGACGCCCCCGGCCCCACCCCCAGGCCCGCCCCCAGGCCCGCCCCCAGGCCCGTGCAGCCTCCTCCGGGAAGCCGGCCCGGAGCTCTGCCGGGTGGGTGCGGCCGGCCTGCCTCCTGGCCCCTCCTGCCAGCCTCCTCCGCGCGGTTCAACCTCACCCCGCCCCTGTGTGCCTACGTAGCTCCACTTCCACCACGGGAAACGGAGACATCCGTAGCTCCCAGGGCCCGAGCCGGGGGCTGATGACGCTGGGTCGCAGCACCCAGGGGCCGGCCCTGCCTCCCGCCCCTCTGCCTCACACTTCGGTCCCGCCTGGGCCCCGGATCTCTCCAGGACTGGGCGCGTGCCAAGAACGTGTGTCCACCCGAGTCCTGTGTGCTAGAGCGCAAAGCCGGTGCCTTCGCCCCTGCCAGAGGGCGGTGAGGCCTGGCTTTCAGGCCTCATGACGGGAATGATGGGGGGGGGGGGATGGGGGGAGCAGAGGGCGGGAAGAGAGAACTGAACTTCAAGGTCAGCGCGCCCAGGGCGTCCTTGCCAGGTCTGGGGCTAGCACAAGGGCAGAGACCTGGACCAGAAGGGGATGAAGGGAGCCAGGGAGCTGTAAGGCGGCCACGGGACGCGCCCTCCCCACGACTTGCCAGAACCGAGACACCCCTTCAGGGCTCTAGCCCAGCAGACCATCCGTGAGGGTTAGGAGCCTCCCGGAAGGGCGGTCCCTGGCTTTGCGGCGCGTCTCCCCAGGGGAGCACAACGACGGCGCGTTACGGAGACCAGAAGGCTCAGGCTAGTGCTCCCACAAAGGGCTTTTCCCCACTGGGTCTGTGCTGGCAGGGGAAGTAACGGACAGCATGGCCTTTGAGGACAGCCGGCCTCCCCCGGGAGAAGGGAGCCCTCTGTTGATCCCAATCCCATCCCCCTCATCTCTACCCACCTCTGTACCTGTATTCTGGGGCTCAGTCACAGAGGTCACGTGGAGGAGATTCTAGACACCTTTAGGACAACCCGGTCACATCTGAGAGGAGAAGCTTGTCCAAGGGCACTCCAGTGGCCCGCAGGGTTTTAGGGACGAATCCTCTGGCTAGAGGGCAGGATCTCTGCAATCTGTATCTTAGAGCTCTTTGTGCATCCACACTGTCAACACTGGAAAGTTCTTCCTGACAAGGACAGGCATGAAGTGGAGGAAAGGTTGCCTTGTCCTCCTTCCGTTGCTGATAACAACCTGCTCCTTCCAGAGAAATCAGAGTGTCCTTGGAGAACTTGGTGAGAACCCACGGAGCGATGGGTTTGTGGCTGGGCACACACCCGGGGCAGGTGGCCTCGGGGCTGGTCTGGCACCACCGATCAGGCCAGGAACACATGATTTGGGAAGCACTTCTGAGGCCCCATGAAACATGCTGTCTCTCGTCTTGGGTATTCCTCAGCAGCTCCTGGATGCTGGCTCAGGGCTGACCAGCCAGCACCTTTGGAGATCGGAATGAAGCAGTGGGCTGCAATAGAGCACGGCAACCCTCACACTCGGCCCAGAGTGCCAAGGAGCAATTCAAGCTTTCAGCTCCCGAGACTGACTTGTAACTGTTTTGTAACTGGGATCTGCAATGTCGGAGGTCTAGAGAATTGTGTTGGTTCACCAGAAGTTACAAACTCTGCCACAGGAGCTTGCCTTTTACCTTCAACTTTTTTTAATAATTAAAAATAACCAGCAAGACCGTAAGAGCTGAGCATTTTTTTAAATGTTTATTTTTGAGAAAGAGAGAGAAACAGAAAATCCCAGGCAGGCTCCGCGCCATCACCACAGAGCCAGGCGCAGGGCTTGAACCCTTGAACCATGGGATCATGACGTGAAATCAGTAATCTGAAGCCCAACCAACCGAGCCACCCAGGAGCCCCAGGGCTGAGCATTTTCTTATTCACTCTTGCCCCACACTTCATTAATAGCATAGTCATGAGCATTGTGGAGTTATCGCACACTTGAGATGTGGCTGCTCCACATACATGGACTGTGGGGGAAGTATAACATTCACACCGGATTTGGATGATGGGGGGAAAAGAACGTCAGCATTTCTTTTTATAAACTTTCTGTTGTTACATGTTGGAATGATTAGTAGTTTGATTTGTTGGGTTAAATATGAAAATACATTCCACTTTTTGTTCTTTCTTAGCGGAGCTACTCACATTTTAATGTAACATATCTGGCTCCCGGTATGTTTTGTTGGATGATGCGGGACTAGAATATTTAAAGGCGTCTAAAAGTACCAGGTCTGCAGCGGCCTCGGGGTGGACTGTGATCTCTGGAGTCCAGAGACAGAGAGACGGAAGCAACTCTGCAGCTTTCCTGCTACTGATGAAAAAGGATGGAGTGACATTCCTCCTTCCTCATTACACTCTTGGGACCCGCGCTCTTGGGACTCCCTCCCTTCACCCTTCTTCAGGGGTGGTGGTAGGGAGGGAGGTGTGTTGATAATCATCCCTGCACCCACCACACCATTTTTAGGGGGGACTGTGTGCCCAGAAATGGAGCAGGATCTCTCCTGGCCAGCGCAAGAAAGCCAATCTCAACCAGGAACCTTACAGTAAGAAGTTGTGGGGGTTCAGGGGAGAGCAAAAGTGGCACCCAAAGTAATAGGATTGCTTATAATCGATTGCTTATCATTCACAGCTTATTCTGGGGTGCTCACCAATCTCTTAAACTCGATGGTGAGGAAAAAAGAAGGTTGCCCAACGTTTCTCCTTCTTAGCTCTGACTGGCTCAACATCCGTTACTGAGCAACACACACCATTTTAAGAGGAGAGCAGGAAGGTGACGTGGGGTGGTGGTGTATGGGACATCTTTTGTCTTCTTCATGTAATCAAGGTCTGTCTGAAAGGTGGAAAATACATGGAGAATGTATTCAAAGACCTTCACCCCTACACCCTGGGTCTCACCTGCTGACAGGTGGACAAAAGACGAAGTGGGCATTCATTTTCTCTCCCACTGTGCTTCAATTTCTCTTGCTCAAGGAAATGTAGCATGAGGGAGAAGAAGGGATTTTAAACATTTGGTGAACATCCACAGTGTGCCTGGGATGAGCCTGGTGTAAGCAACAGGTAGTATATTTCTTGTTTTATACTTGAGCAAACAGACTTGAGATCACTTGAGCAACTGAAACTGAAGGCATTTGTCTGAAGACACACAGCTCACAAATAGCAGGCTCAGGACTTGAAGCAAGGCTGTGTATACATATTCAGAGCCCACAGTCTGGCCGTGATCCCGCGACGCATAGTCACACCTGCGTGGGCTGCCGTCACGTCTACTCTGTGCTCTCCTCTTTGGCATTCAAAGACTATTCGAAGTTGAGAACACAGACTATTAAGGAGCGACATTTCCCAATTGGGTGGAAAGGCTGGTGTAGGGCAAGTCAGGAGAGAGCTTGGTTGAACTCCTTTCCTCTGGTGCCAGAGAAAACTTCCAGATCTGTGGTGCCAGTGGCTGGGTCGTGATTTCTCCCACGTCCCTGGATCTCTACTTTGCAAGGGATCTCCCTGGGGCCTTGGATCAAGGTCCAGGGACTGGGGGAAAGGGATGGTAGCCCAGACTAAGAATGTTGTAATTGACTGATACATTAGGAAACACCTAATTCACTTGTGAAAGTGAAATGATGATACCACTAGCCTACCTCCCAACACCTTACGACGCAGAGCGCCCCCTATGTGTGAACTCAAGGCCATCACTTCCTGCGGCTAGCTGCTCCCCTGAGCGGGGAGCCAGGGGCGGAGGGTCACAGCTCCCCAGCAGAGCTGCTCTCCAGAACACTGTCAGGCCCACACCTGGGCCTGGGCCCCTGGCTGTGTTTGGCCTCTGCACCTGCTGGCCTTCCTGCGGAGTCTCTGTAAGGATATCTCCTGCCCAGCCACCTTCTCTTAACATTCCCAGCTTCACGTCTTCTCAGACTTGTTTTCTCCACCAATCAACCCTACCCACCGTCTTCTACTTCAGAAGTCGCTCGGGATTTCTGTTCTTGCACTTTTTCGCTGTGAGAGCCGTTATAGATTTTTTTGAGGTTTGGTGAAATCTGGGAGGAACAGATCAAAGTGAGCACTCAGTCACTCAGTTTGCCATCTTGAGTCATGACCTTGGACTTGTACATAAGGCTGCTTCCAGTTTACTGGGGGAAGTCTGGCGACCTGGTGAGGTGTCCAGGTAAGGTGTGTAAATTCGCCCAGACGTCACCGGGAGCAAGCTGCTTGACCTCCTCTGGCTTATTTCTTGTCCCGCTTTCAGACAAAATGCTTCTTTATAAACATTATCTCAATTAAGGATTCATCTAAAATGCAGACTGCCTGAAGCAACTATTTCCTTCGATAGATCTGTGACAGAAATACAGAATTGGCCCCGCGGAGCAGCACTTTTAAAGTCAAGGCTCAGCTACCTATGGGAAGCAGACCCAGCCCCTCGGATAACTCATGTTGGTATTTCCTGTGAGTTTAGCTAATTGATGCTTCTGTCTTCGGATCATTTTTTCCTTAGCTAGACTTTTCAAATGTGTTGGTGCACCAACCGTTCCTTATGTTCTTTGACAGCATCTAACTTCTGGGGCTCCTGAGGTTGAGTGTGTCACCCGCCCCACCCCACCCCCACTGAAGCAGGACCCTCTGTATGCCTTTCCTCATGAGAAACATCATCTCCACCCGCTTTCCCACGTCCCAGCCAAACAATCAAAGCACGTGCCCAAATTTACTTTTTATTTTGCAGACATAGGAAACGGGACCCTATCAAAAGAGAACAAAAAAGAGAAAGGAGCCAAATGTTGCAGAGAGAACACGCACAGATCGGCTCCCAGTTACTCCTAACCACGGACTCTCTAAGACATCAACACGCCAGGAGCTGGACTAGTCCGGGAGGGGGACACGGTCCACTGACAGCACAGGGGAAATGAGAACGGCCAGGAAAACATCCCCACGAGTGGAATGTCTATGCACAGTACTGGGGTTCAGTGTAGCAGGGTTCTCGTCCAGGTTCAAGGGGAAAACAGAATTTAACCTCACGCACGCAGAATACAAAGCGAATGCGCACTACCTAAGTCATCCAGTCTCTGAGATCATTTGCTATCAAAAAAGATAAAATTAAGTCATGGATATCTGGGTCCCCATCAGCTGTACCCGGATCCAATTCCAGGGGCATCTCTTCCTGTGCTGCCTGATTTAAAAAAAAAAAAAAGTGAAGGGAAACATTCAAATTAAAAATGCAAAACACAAGACCTGGAGGAAGGGGAACCTTCTGGACCCCTGTGGTTGTCCTTGGTTGCAAAGGGCAACGTTGTGCTTTCCTGTCTCCCGGGACTCCAGGACTCGAGTGTGCGAGGAGCCGGAGTCCAGGAGTTCGGAGGTCACGGAGGGTGGCTGAGAGACCCCAGCAGCAGCATCTGGGTTTATAAACTGTGTTTCCAAGGGTGTTCGTGTGGCTCTAAGCGCTTCCTGTGGAACCCCCTGGGAGGTGGGCAGATTCTCCATCTTCAGAGGAAGGTATAGCAGAGCGTTGCTGTGGCCCCCCGCCCTCCCCATACAGAGATCCCAGTAGGAAAGGGACCTCTGATCTGGGGGAATGAAAACACTCAGCATCCACTCCAGCGAGATGTCCTGACGCTCAAGTTCAATGAGTAACAATTTCTCAAGAGGCTCCAATCAGCTCGTACAAAAATAAGAGTCCCCCGCCCCGCCCCCCCAAAACCCACTACTACAGCACAGGGACCTACCCACCTTTGCCTTCCTATATACATAACAAGCTGTCAGATCTCAGTCTGGGTTTCAATGCATGGTCAGCTTCACCGCTTGCGGGATCCCAGGGGTAGATCGTTTCTCAGGCAGGGTTTGTATTTCCCACCATACCTTCTATTCTAATGTTGGTTGAGTTGTCAGTGAAATCTATGAGGCGCTGTTTGCGGAGATCAGCCTGCAGTCCTGGGATTTCGCGTTCCTGGTCTTTTTCTTTTTTTTTCCCCCCCAGCAAGCTTTCCTCGTCAGAGTCAGACACGCACTCCTGCTGAGGTCAAACAAACCAGGGCCCCGGCCTGCTGGGACAGCTCTGTCCCAGGGGTTGATGTGACTTCCCAGCCGGCGGTTTCTCTCTGCTTTGCAAGCTATCCGTCACAGCCCACCTCTAGGGCTGCCTCTGGGAAGGCCATGGAGACCTGTGGTCGGAACACAGCCAGAGGGCGGCTAACGGTCAGAGAAGACACTCTCAATCTGACCTCAAAGGACAGGACTCTACAGGAGCTTCCACAAACTCACTAAAAAACAGGGAAACATTTTACTGTTGCCACATCAGACCAAGAGCTCATGAAGTGCAATGTCCCAGTTTGAGGCAGAGAGCAATTCGAGCAATTCCTCATAAATATAAAGCACTTTCCTTAGCGATTTTCAGGGGAAGTGCAGACATCCAACTTGGCCTGATTCCGGATCCTCGTCTCCTTGAGGAGGAGTGCTCTCCCAGCCGTGGCTGTGCAGGAGGGCGGCCTCTCTCATCTTTAGGAAGTGAGCGGAGACAGAAAGGGCTAAAAGGCTTCTTCTACACCACAAGTCTAACCGCTTCTTGAAGAGGAAGACCCACAGGACGAGGGGCTCAAAGGGTGGGCCCCGTGGGGCCTCACTTCCGCAAGCTGCCTGGGAGGAGGCTGTTGGGGCCAGCAGCGCCCCTCCGTGTGCTCACCTGTGCTCACCGGCACGTACCAGCCCTGCCTCCTCCGCCTCCTTAGTCTCTCCCCCAAGGATCTAAGGTGTCAGCCCTCAGGGACTGTCCACACTCTGCCAGAGCTCAGATTACACCAGAAACAGAAGTAACAGAGACACGGGGTGAATTCAAATATTGGTCTTCCACGAACAAGTGAAAGGGGGCTGTGCTTGATTTGAAGGAATCAAAGAGGAACTTGCCCTTAGTGGCTCAGGAGACAATTCCCAGAAGTGAACATTGATGCGGACAGAGAGGTGGAATGAACGCACCTCTCTCTGTTCCCCTGTGCGGTCGCACAGGCAGGTGCCCCTGCTACTTGGCCTTCACCACCTGTTCATACGGGGGCGGGGGCGTATTGCAGTAAGAAGGGGGCGGCGGGTAGGCCGTGCTTCCCTGGGGTGAGTTGGGTTGGACCTGGAAAGCCATCGCCATGGGGTTCCCGGCGGGATTCAGCCCTGGTCCTCCGGGGTCCGTGTAATATGGCAGCCCTGGCTGCTGGGCTCCTGAAAAGACAGATGAGCAGATGTGAGACAGCAGAAAAATGCCAGTGCCCTGCACCCAGGGCACGGCCAGGCTGAAGGGACTGTGGAGAACCACCCCCGCCATCGGACACCGGGCTGCCACGTGCTGAAGGCCAGCATGCCCAGACACGGGGACAAGGTGACAAGCAGGGACCCCACGCGAGTCCCTGGCCGCATGGAGGAGCTCCTGCTGTCCTGGGATGCAGTCGGCTGAAAGGGCACATGCAGACGCAGACTCACGACGGGACTGGATGGAAGGGAACAGGAGGCGGCACAGTTGGGGGGGGGGGCCTCCGACGATGTCGCTAACCCAGAGCCTGGGTGAGAAACCAAGGAAGCCCTGCACAGAGCTGGGTGGGCACGTGCAGAAGACTTACCCGCCGGGAGGCCCGTGCACACTGTAGCGTCAAGAAAGCCGGGCCAAGTAAGCGAAGCCGACACGCAGCCGCCGACTGCAGGATGACCCTGGTCTCCTGCCTCCCGGCCAGCAGTCTCACCAGAGCCCCACAAGCCCCTTGAGAACACAGTCTGCTGAAGCATGGCCCCCACTCCCTTCTGCTGGGCTAACATTTTATCGGGTGGCAGCTGCCTGTCATCCAGGTGAACCCAAGTTCACGGACAGGGAGACAACCTATGGGAGCAATCGCCAGAAGTGGGGTTGATGCATCTACGGAATCTCTATTTGTCTTAGGCACCTGCTGGAAGAGACGATTCTCTCGAAGGGCAAGGCTGTGAGATGCAGGCCTGGGTGGAGGCCACGTGGGGAGGAGGGGTGCAGAGGGCAAAGAAGGGGACAAGAGGGAACAAGCTGGCCACCCTGTCCCAGGTCTAGCAGTAACTCTCGTTTGAATGGGTAGAAATATTTGAGCTGCTGTTTTAGAGTCTATTTTTTAGATCTGCTTACTCCGATCATGTTGATAATGTTACAGAATACTGAATCTGTAATTAGAGAATCAAGATATGTGAGCTTTGGGTGGGGACTAATTTTGTGGGTAGGCTCAGGTCTATTTGAGTTAGGCCTTGTTTAACCCATAAAGATACTAGGACTGTCAGAGAAATCAACCCTGTATGCATATTGGGTAGGGCTTCGCCCTCCCGCCCGCCCCCCGCAAAATCTCTCTGCCACAGTTTAATTGAATAAAGGTCAGGTTACTGGAAGATCCCCAGGCTGTCAGTAGGAGAGCAGTGAGCCACACATGCCACCTTTATCAACAGCCACCTTATCTCACACCTGGATGGCCCAACAGACGGCACCTGCTTCCATTGGTACATCTGCCCACAGGCTTGGGATGCATTTGTTTACAAGCCCATGACCAAGAGTTTCCCAAGGACAGAGATTATGATGTATTTATCTCTGGATCCCTGTATATTTTATGCAAATAAAAAGTTAAAGATTTTTAAAAGCCAAGCAACTGTTACAGTTTGGAAAAGCCAAGATGAAAGTCTTTGACTATGAGAGCAGGAGAGGGGGAGAGGCTATAGGAGGAAGAGAGGGTGCAGGATAATGAAGAGGGTGCAGGGGAGAGGTGCAGCAGAAGGAGAGGGTGCAGGGAAAGGGCAGGGCCAATGAAAGCTCCACGCCGGGCCTGCTGGGGCGGAGGCAGCTTCCAGACACCTGAGTAAAAGTGGGAATAAACACATGGACCTGCTTACCATCACCCAGGAACCGTGCAGGGAGAGAGAAAAGATGGCTGAGCAGAGAGCCATAGGAAAGAGCAACACTCCAGACAGAAGCAGACAGAGGAGAAGGACTTGAAGGAGACTGGGGAGAAAGTGTCACCCAGTGAAGCAGGGGGTGGGTCATGGCAGCAAAGGGAAAGGAGAATCTTTAAGGAAGAAGTGTTGGTATTTTCCAGTAATGCCGCACGGAGGTCAAAATTAGAACTGCAAATTTTCAGTGGCTGGGATATTTGGGATTTCTCACCAATGAATAGTTTTCGCACAGTGACAGGCACAAACTGCAGTGGGAAAAAGGCTCTTCAGGGGAAGGAAGGAGCGACAGCTAGGGGAGGGGGTGGGTGGTGGCTGACAGGGATGCAGGGAGGAGAAAGCCGTATTTTTAAGGATGGGAAATGCTTGCGATTGTTTAAAGGGTGTAGGGACACATTTACAGGAAAGAGAAAGGATTTCTAGGAAGAACTGAAGCTCAGTGAGGGCAAGGACCTTCTCAATCCCTACTGCCTAGCAAAGAGCCGGGGGCACAAGAGAGCATGGATTTGTTCTGCTCAATGTGTGGAGAGACCTGTACAGGCAGCAGCTATGAAAAGGGGCACAGGGGGAACCCACAGTTACATAGGAAGGAGAAGGGGGGTGCTCAGAGCAGCCAAACTCTACATGCAGTGAACCAGGGTGCTAGGTTATTTGAATGGGTAGATTCCAAAATCCTGAGGAAAGAGATGGCCACAGATGGTAGCCAAACAGTGACAAGGCGTGACAGAGCTCACTGGCATGGGGTTCAATGCAAAAGGGACTTTACAAACAAGGGTGGAAGCCAGGTACCATCTCCTTACCCTACGGGGGGTACGACGGGAGAAGAGAAACAGCCTTCGGGACTGAAGGCTCACAGCAGATTGATAGTCAGAGAAAGAAAACATATAGAGAATTCTGTAAAGAAGCTGGAGTTACAGGAAGGCTGTTTCTACGCTAGTCAGAGAGGAAAGGATCCAGAGAAGTGAGTTAAAAGACATCCTCACAGCTGCCCCTTCTATTTCCCCAAGCACTGTCTACCATGCCAACGTCTATTACATCTTTATTACATGTATGTACACATGGGTATACATACATGTTATATGGGTATGGGAGGGGGAAAGGAGGCGACAGGAACAGGATCAGGTAGAATTTTGTACATGTTCTGGAGGACACGGAGGCTCAGAAAGGTGACGTAACTTGCCAAAGCCCCACAGCTGGTATCTGGAAGCTCCAGATTTAACACAAGAGTGCACTGGAAAGCCCAGGCTCTTTCCACTGGGACAAGTGTCTCTTACAACAGGGTGATGAACGGGGGGAGGAGGTTCAGGCGAGACGGATGACAGGTGACCAAATCAAGGCTTGCCTGAGAACTGTCACGGTGCAGGTGCCCCACCTGGGCTGCCCTCTTATCCTGGGCGCATCGTGTTGGCGCCAGAGAACTGAAGTCCCTGCATTCTTTAATGCCATCATCTCTCCCCGCATTGAGAGTCTCAGCACGATTCGAGAAGGGACTGTAGATTTGACATAGGTGAATAAGAATATCTTAAAGACATCGGCGGACAGCAGGTCGTCCTTAGAACCAACCCCACCTCTGCTGAAGGACGGTCTGGCGGCCGAGCCTTCTTAACAGCGATCACCACTGAACTACGCAAACTGCCCAGGAACCTGTGAGTGGATGGGCTGGGCCAGTCTTCACCTGAGGTGCAGAAGGATCTTGCGCACACTGGAGAATAATGAGAATCATTGGTAAGTGTGTCCAATTTATTTATTTATTTATTACAAATAATTTTTTAGGGGCACCTGGGTGGCTCAGTCGGTTAAACATCTGACTTTGGCTCAGGTCATGATCTCACAGTTTGTGGGTTCAACCCCCACACTGGGCTCTGTGCTGACCGTGAGCTCAGAGCCTGGAGCCTGTTTCAGGTTCTGTGTCTCCCTCTCTCTCTGACCCTCCCCAGCTTACACTGTCTCTCTCTCTCTCAGAAATAAAAAAAAATTTTTTTTTAGTAATTTTTTAGCATTTATTCACTTTTGAGAGACAGAGACAAAGCATGAGTGGGAGAGGGGCAGAGGGAGGAAGAATCTAAAGCAGGCTCCAGGCTCTGAGCTGTCAGCCCAGAGCCTGACGGGGGGCTCGAACCCATGAACTGGAAGATCCTGACCTGAGCTGAAGTCAGAAGCTTAACTGACTGAGCCACCCAGGTGCCCCAGGCGTGTCCAATTTAATTGGCATTATGTTAACAGTAACAACTCGTGGATATTGCTAGGAATCAGGATAGCACTGAAATACTGGAGATGGAGAGGCACTTGGGATATTAAAGAAACAGAACAGACAGGAGGTGGATAACTTGTGTATTTGTCAGGAACATGAACTCTTAGGTGAAAACACGTGGCAAACACATGGATGGAACATGCTGGAAAGAGTGTGGTGGAGGTGGAAGGGCACAGGAACGGAGGATGGACCCTCACTGAGCCACTGAAGGCTCCCTGGCTAGACGGGGGCGCCAGCAGACATTAGTTAGATCCCTGCTCATTTGGCTGAAAAAGTCCTGACAAAATACTGACTTGATTGACCATTCAGGCTCCCACTGAGAAGAGAAACTGAGGACTCCGTTCTGACTCATTTGGGGAAGGGGCAGAAGGAACACTTCACTCCATGTGTGAAAACCACAGAGAGAAGGCCAGCCAAAAACAGGTATGTGTCCACAGACTTGAGAGAGATGATTTCAAAAACATTCCCCAAAATGATTCTATGGCATTTAACTCTGGAATTCAAAGCATCTTAAAATCGTAATTTCAATTCCTTCATCACAAAGAAGCATGATGTTAATTTCAAGGTTCTGAGCCAACTTGGTGCAAGTGATCCTGAAGAATGAAACTGAGAAGTGGGGGGATCACCAGAAACGAATAGAGAACAGAACCAGGAAAAATACAGCCTAATGGACCTGAGGCTCAGCACAAAACTCTGAATAAAAAAGAATCTTTTAAAAATGTAGGCATGGGGGCACCTGGGGGGCTCAATCAGTATAGCATCTGACTTTGGCTCAGGTTATGATCTCACAGTTCATGAGTTCGAGCCCTAAGTCGGGCTCTGCTGACAGCTTGGAGCCTGGAGCCTGTTTTGGATTCTGTGTCTTCCTATCTCTCTGCTCCTCCCTCCCCTGCTCACACTCTGTCTCTCTCTCAACAATAAATAAAGATTAAAAAAAAACCTTAATGTATGCATGGAGGATAAAGAAGATTCAGAAAGAAAACAAATGGCTAAGAGACAAACATCAAATTTTATTCTCCTGTCAAAGAGGATGGTTTAAAAATGGAAATGGAGATTTAAAAATGGGTGAGGGAAAATGAAACTCTAAGATAAGGAAGAACAGGCTGGGTTTTGGGGAGAATATTCAGGTGGCCCAAAACACCAGAACTCATTGTTGCAGGGAACCTTTTCATGACCGACAAGTCTCTCCCAGTTCATTACCCTTTCTTCCCTCTTATCTTGTATCTTTATTCATTTTACTAAACTGTCTCATCTACTAAAAATATTTTTTAGTTCATTCTCCAGGACTTTTTAGACATATAATTATATATGGCTTACAAATAGAAATATTTTTCTCCTTCCTAATGGTTAAATATTATTTTTATGTGAATGCTTTAACCAGAAGTTCCAGAATAATGTTAAATATTGACCGATGATATGAAATATCCTCATTTCTTAATGGGGATACTTCACTGCTGCACTGAAGGCTGATGTTGGCAGCACCTATGGCGTACAAATTTAGCTCATCCTTACTGAACATTTCCATTCAAAAGGCACAGCTGATAACACTGGGGGTATATCATCAAGGACTTGATCCTTGCCCTCCAGGACCCTCAAGGAACATGCACTCTAAGTCTTTTATTATATTAAGAAAAAGCCTTAACGTTACTAGTTACATTATTAGTTTACAGGACGTTATTGGTTTTGAAAGTTCTGATAAGGCATGTATGCTGAATTTTATCAACAGCTTTTTCAGCATCTAATGAGAGGTTCATTTTTTGTTTTGTTTTGCATTTTTTTACATTGTGGTAAAATACACACAACCTAAAACTCACCAACTTGACCATTTTTAAGTTTACAATTCAGTGGTATTAAACACACTCACACTGTTGTGCAATTATCACCATCGCACGTCTCCATGAGTCTTTATCTTGTAAGACAAAAACTCCCTCTTAAAAACTTCTCATTATCGTCTTTCCCCATCCCTGGCCAACTAGCAGTATACTGTCTTTATAATCCTGACTACTCTAAGTGCCTCATGTAAGTGGAATCATATAATATTTGTCTTTCTGAGGGGCAGCTGGGTGGCTCAGTCAGGTAAGCGTCCGACTTCAGCTCAGACTGTGACTCTGCAGTTTGTGGGCTCGAGACCCACATTGGGCTCTGTGCTGACAGCTCAGAGCCTGAAGCTGCTTCAGATTCTGTGTCTCCTTCTCCCTCTCTGCCCCTCCCCTGCTCACACCCTGTCTCTCTCTAAAAAATAAAGATTTAAAAAAAAAAATGTATCTTGTGACTGACTCCTTTCACTTAGAACAATGTCTTCAAAGTTCATCCACGTCATAGCACATCAGAATTCCTTCCTTCTTAAATTAGGATCTCATTGTTAGTATGTCTACATGCTACACTTTGCTTATCCATTCATCTTTCCATTAATAGACACTTGTGTTACTTCTATGTTTTGGTAATTGTGACTAAACTGTTACAAACTTGGGTGTCCAAGTATACCTTTGAAACTCTGCTTTTAATTCTTCTGGGTATATACCCAGAGGTGAACTTGTGGATCATATGTGGTAATTATGTTTTTAATGTTTTCAGGAATTGCCATACTGTCCATAGTGACTGTCCTATTTCACATTCCCACTAACAGTGCAAGAGGGTTCCCCTTTCTCCACATCCTCGCCAACATTAGTTTTCTGCTTTTTGACAGTACCTGTCTTAATGGGTATGAGGTGGTATCCCATAGTCTTGATTTGCATTTCGCTAATGATTAGTGGATGTTGAGCATGCATTCATGTCCTTGTTGGCCACTCACGTCTTCTTTGGACAAATGTCTATTCAAGTTCATTGTCTATTTTTGGATAGAGTTGTTGGTTTGGGGTTTTTTGTTTTGTTTTGTTTTGTTTTTTTGGGTTGAGGTTTAGAAGCTCTCTATATATTCTAGACATTAATTGCTTATGAAATATATGATTCGGAAATATTTTCTCCTATTGTGGGTATAGCTTCTTTACTGATAGTGTCTTTTGATACACAAACTGTATGAATTTTCGTGAACCCAATTTGCCTTTTTTTCCCCTTTTGTTACCCAGACATTTGATGTCTTATCTGAGAAATCATATCCAAGAAATCAAATCCAATGTTGTGATACTTTTGTCTTTGTCTTAAGAACTTTATTGTTGGGGTGCCTGGGTGGCTCAGTCAGTTGGGCGTCTGACTACGGCTCAAGTCACGATCTCACGGTTCGTGGGTTCGAGCCCCATGTGGGGCTCTGTGCTGACAGCTAGCTCAGAGCCTGGAGCCTGTCTTCGGATTCTGTGTCTCCCTCTCTCTCTGACCTTCCCCTGCTCACACTGTCTCTCTCTCTCTCTCTCTCAGAAATAAATTTAAAAAATAGTAAAAAAAACAAAAGGATTTTATTGTTTTAGGTCTTAGATTTAAGCTCCTGATCCCTTTTAAGTTAGTTTTTGTATCCAGTGTTAGGTAAGGGTCCAACTTCATTCTTTTGCATTGGGATTTCCAGTTTCCCCAGCACAGTTTGCTGAAAAGACTGTCCTTTCCCCCACTGAAGGGCCTTGGCACTGTTGTTAAGTTACTTGACCAAATATGCGTGGATTTATTAAAGGGTTCTCTATTCTATTGACTTGCATATCTATCTTTACGCCAATACCACACTGTTTTGATTAATACAGCTATATAGTTAAGTTTTCAAATCAGGAAGTGTGAAAATCCAATTTTTGTCCACTTTTTCAAGACTGTTTTGGTTAATCAGTGTACTTTGAGGTTGATGGATTTTTCTATTTCTGTAAAGAACATTGTTGGGATTTTGAAGCGGTTTGCACAGAAAATGCTTTGGGCAGTACTGGCATTTTAACAATATGAAGTCTTCCAATCCTTGCACATGAGATCAATTTCCATTTTGTATGTCTCTTAAAATCTCTCATAGTAGTATTTGTAGTTTCCACTGTACAAGTCTTTCACCTTCTTGGTTAAAATTTCAATTATTTTATGTTTTACTGCTACTGTCAATGGAATTGTTTTTGTAATTTTCCTGTCAGACTGTTTATTGCTTATGTATAGAAATTTAACTGATTTTTGTCTTGACTTGTTTCCTGATACTTTGACAAATTCATTTATTATACCTAAAAGGTTTTTTTTTGGGGGGGGGTCAAATCTTTAGAATTTTCTTTTCTTTCCCTTTCTTTTAGAGAGAAAGAAAGACTGTGCACGAGCAGGGGACGGGGCAGAAGAGACTGAGAATCCCATGCAGGCTCCACACTCAGCATGGAGCCCAACACAGGGCTCGATCTCACGATTCTGGGATCATGACCTGAGTAGCAATCAAGAATCAGATGCTCAACCAACTAAGTCACCCATGCCCAAATCTTTAGAATTTTCTGCATAATGACATCATATTATCTGCAGTTTTCTTTTCATTATTATTATTATTTCTTTTCTGTGTGTGGTGTCTTTGTCTTTGTCTGGTTTTGGTATCGGGGTAATGCTGGCCCTGTAGAATGTATTTGGAAGTTCTCCTTCCTCTTCTGTTTTTTGGAATAGTTTGAGGATAGGTATTAAATCTTCTTTAAATGTTTGGTAGAATTCACCTGTGAATCCATCTAGTCCTAAACTTTTATTTGTTGGGTTTTTTTTTTTACTGACAATTCAAATTCATTACCAGTAATTGGTCTGTGCAGATTTTCTATTTCTTTGTGATTTGGTTTTGGAAGATTATATGTTTCCAGGAATTTATTCATTTCTTCCAGGTTATCCAACTTGTTGGCATATAATTTTTTTGTAGTATCCTCTTCTAATCGTTTGTATTTCTGTAATGTCAGTTTGTTACTTCTCTTTTGTTTCTGATTTTACTTATTTGGGTTCTTTTTTTTTCTTGATAAATCTGGCTAAGGGCTTATTAATTTTATCTTTTCAAAAAACTGGCTCTTGGTTTCCTGGATTTTTTTTCCTACTGTTTTGATGAGGTAATTTCTTTCTTTTTTTAAAAAATATTTTTAATATTTATTTGTTTTTGAAAGGCAGGGAGGGGCAGAGAGATAGGAACACACAATCTGAGCTGTCAGCACAGAGCCTGACATAGGGCTAAAGCTCACAAACCGTGAGATCATGACCTGAGCCAAAGTCAGATGCTTAACTGACTAAGCCACCCAGGTGCCCCGTGGTCATTTCCTTCTATTCCTAGTTTGTTGAGTGTATTTTATCATAAAAAGGTGAATTTCATCCAACGGTTTTTCTGCATCAGTTGAGACAGTAAGGGATTTCCCCCCTCATTCTGTTGATGTGGTGTATTACCCTGACTGATTTTTTATTTGTTGAACAATCTTTGCAATCCAGGAAAAGTTCCATTTGGTCATTTAAAAATACTGCTGAATTCTGTTTGCTCATGTTTCGTTGTGGGTTTTGTCATCAATGTTTACTGTGGACAATGATCACCTATCATTTTCTTTTCCTGTAGTGTCTTTGTCTGGATTTGGTGTCAGGGTGATTAATGCTGACCTCACAGAATGAGTTAGGAAGAGCAGCTTCCTCTCCAATTTGGGGGAAACTTTAAGACTATTACTGGTTTTTCCTTAAATTTTTGGTAAAATTCACAAGTGAAATCACCAGGTTCAGAGCTTTACTTTGTTGGGAATTTTCTGATTAGTGACTCAATTTCCTTAATAATTATAGGCGTATTCAGATTTTCTGTTTCTTTGTGATTGAGTCTTGGTAGGTTGTGTGTTTCTGGAAATTTGTTCATTTTACCAAGCTAATCCAATTGTGTGTGTGTGTGTGTGTGTGTGTGTGTGTGTGTGTGTGTACATGTACTACTGTTCATGGGACTCTCTTATAATCCTTTAATGTCTGTAGAAGGTAGAAATGTCCCTACTTTCATTTCTTTCCTCCCTCCCTTCCTTTCAAGTAGTCTTCATGCTCAGCACGGAGCCCAATGAGGGGCTTGAACTCACAACTCTCAGATTAAGACCTGAGCTGAGATCAAGAGTTGCACACTTATCGGTCAAGACACACAGGCACTCCCGCACTTGCATTTCTGATTTTAGTAATTTATGCCTTCTCCTTTTTCTCAGTCCATCTAGCTAAAGGTTTGTCAATTCTATTGATCTTTTTGAAGAACCAATTTTTTATTGATTTGTCCTATCATTTTTCTTCTTTATTTCATTTATCTATCATTTCCTTCTTTCTGCTAGTTTTGTGTTTAGCCTGTTCTTTGTCTAGTTCTGTAATTTATAAATTTAGGCTGCTGATCTGAAGTCTCTCTTGTTTTTTAATCTGCTTATAGATATAAATTTTTTTTAGCATCACTTTTGCTGACTCTCGGATGTTTTGATGTTGTTTTGTTTTTGTTTCCATTTGTCTCTAAGTATTTTCTAACCTCCCTTGTGATTTCTTCTTTGATCCACTGGTTGTTTAAAAGTGTGCTATTTAATTTCACAATTTTGTGAATATTCCAGTTTTCCTTTGGTTAGCAATTTCTAACTGCATCATGTTGTGGTCAGAAAAAAGTACTTCGTATGATACATATTTTGTTAATCTACTGAGACTTCATCTGTGGCCTAACATGCAGTCCACCCTGGAGCATGCTCCACGTGCAGAAGACGACTGCGTACCCTGTGGCTGGGCAGAGTACTGTGTGTGTGCATGATCTAGTTTGGTTTATTCTGTTTAAGTCTTCTAGTTCTTTATCTTCTGTCTGATTTTTCTATACATTATTCTCCAACTATTATAGTACAACTGGCTATTTCTCCCTTCAATTCTGTCAGTTTTTGCTATACTGAACTTTTTCTTAATATATAAAAGTCTCATGACTTTTTAAAATTTATTTTGTCTGATATTAATATAGCCACCCCTGCTCTCTTTTGGTTACTGTTTGCATAGAGTACATTTTCTTCCTTTCATTTTCAACCTGTTTGTGTCACTGGATCTGAAAAAGTCTCTTGTAGACAGCATACAATTGGATCATGTGTTTTTATCCATTCTTCCAGTCTCTTTGGATTGAAGGGTTTTTGGGTTTAATTCATTTATACTTAAAGTATTTACTGATAGGGAAAGAGTTACTTCTGTCATTCTGCTATTTATTTTCTATATGCCTTATAATTTTTCTGTCTCTCATTTCTTGCATTACTATCTTTTTTTGTTTTTAATTGATTTTTTTGTAGTGAAATGCTTAATTCCTTTCTCATTTCCTTTTGTGTATATTCTATAGCTATTTCTTTGTGGTTACTATGGAGATTATATGAAACATTCTAATCTTAAAACACTGTATCTTGGGAGTACCTGGGTGGCTCTGTCAGTTGAGCCTCTGACTTGGGCTTAGGTCACAATCTCACGGTTTGTGAATTTGAGCCCCGCGTCGGGCTCTATGCTGACAGCTCAGAGCCTGGAGCCTGCTTCGGATTCTGTGTCTCCCTCCCTCTCTACCTCTCCCCAGCTCACACTCTGTCCCTCTCTCAAAAATTAAACATTTAAAAAACTTAAACACTGTCATTTGAATTTATACCAGCTTAACTTCAGTAACAAACACAAATTGTGTTGTTTTACAGTTCTGTCCCTCCCCTTTCAGTGGCTGGTGTCACAAAAGTACATCTTCACATGTGATGTGTCCTAAAACAGAAATCATTATTTAAGTGCATTAATCTCTTAAATTATGGAGAAAACAAGATTTTTGTTTTGTAACAAGAAGTTACAAACCAATGTCACATTAATAGTAGCTCTTACACTAATAATTTTTTTCTTTAAATGTATTAGTCTCTTAAATAGTGTAGAAAACAAAAAGTGCATTACAAACAATAGTTACAATAATACCTTTTATAATTGCCAAGGCATTTAGCTTTTATATGATGTTTATTTCTTCATGTGGCTTTTAGTTACTCTCTAGTGTGCTTTCATTTCGCCTCGCAGGACTCCCTTGAGCACTTCTGGCCGGGCAAGCCTGCTGGCTGCAAACGCCTTCATCTTTTGTTTATCTGTGAATGTCTCTTCCTCACTTTTTTTTTTAATTTTAATTTTTGTAATGTTTATTTATATTTGAAGGATAGGGAGACAGAGTGTGAGGGGGGAAGGGGCACAGAGAGAGGGAGACACAGAACCTGAAGCAGGCTCCAGGCTCTGAGCTGTCAGCACAGAGCCCAATGTGGGGCTTGAACTCACAAGCTGTGAGATCACAACCAGGGCCCAAGCCAGACTCTTAACCGACTGAGCCACCCAAGCACCCCAGTTTCTTCCTCACTTCTGAAGGAAAGATTTGCACAGATATAGGATTCTGGGTTAATAGATTTTTTTTTTCTTTTGGCACTTTAAATATATTACTCCACTGCCTACTGGCCTCCATAGTTTCTGATGAGAAATCTGCTTATGTTCTTATTGAGGATCCCCTGTATGTGATGATTCACTTCTCTCTTGTTGCTTTTAATATTCTTTTTTGGTCTCTGGCTTTTGAAACGTTTAGCATAATGTGCCTTGGTGTGGCTCTCTTAAGTTCCTGTTACTTAGAGCTTATTCAGCTTCTTGGATTCAGGTCTTTCATCAATTTTTGGAAGTTTTCAAGCATTATATCTTCCAATATTCTCTGTGCCCCTCCCTTTCCCTCTATTTCTGACACTTCTACAATGCATCTGTTGGTCTGCATGATGGTGTCCTACAATCCTCTTAGGCTCTGCTCACGCTTCTTTAATCTTGTCTTTCTGTTCCTCAGACTTGATCAATTCCATTGTCCTGTCTTCAGTTCACTAATTGTTTCTTCTGCTTATTCAGATCTGCCTTTGAATCCATGTGGTAAATTTCTCATTTCACTTATTGTATTTTTTAGCTCCAGAACTTCTTGTTGTTATTTTTTTAGGTTATTGCTTTAATGATATTACCATTTGCTCATACACTGTTTTCTTGACCTTCTCCATATACCCCTGTACTTCTCTGAGGTGTTTGTTTGTTTGGAGCATCTTTAAGACATGTGTTTTAAAGACTTGTCTAGCAGATGTACCATTAGATCTTTTTTAGGAACAGTCTATTGATTTAATTTTTGCTTTGAATGGGCCAGACTTTCTTGTTTCTTTGTATGAGTTGTGATTTATTGTTGTTGAACATCAGACCTTTGAATCGAATAACATGGTAACTATGTAAGTAACATCCCCCTTTCCTTCCCCACAGTTTGCTGGGTTTTTTGCTACTGTTTTTATTTTTATTTTATAAAATTAATTGTCTGTCTCCGTGCTGAGAATAAGCCTGAAGTATAAAGTTATGGTCTTCTCAGATCATCTCTGAGCTTTTCGCTGGGATGCACACTCTCTAACTTCTCTGGTATATGCAGATCCTAGTCTTTACTGTCTAGGTCTAAAAGGGGAGAATGTGAAAAACGAAGGGATGGAGAGTAGGGCACTGGTCATTTAAATCTCTTGGATGTCACTTCAGCCAGAGGGGGAGACACTTGCCACAGCGTGGGGAGGTGCAACAGGGGCAAACACCCATCAGAGTGCAGGGTACCTATATGTTGGGGACAGGGTCCCTTGCCCACCCTGCTCCGGCCTGCTATGTGCAAGCTCCCCAAGGAATATGTGCACAGCTGCCTATCAAGGGACCTGAGTTGGGGATGGGTAGCTGCTCCTGAGCTAAGAGCTGAAACTGACCAAGTGAACTGTAAGTTACCCTCCAACTCTTCCCTGTAAGTGACAGGCCTTTAACACACTTACAAATTCCAAAATATAGTTGACCCTTGAACACCACCCAGGTGACAAGCACCGACTGCCGGGGTGTAGTTAAAATCCATGTATAACTTTTGGCTGCCTCAAAACTTAACTAGTAACATAGACAGTCAATTAATACATATTTTGTATATGCACTGTATATTGCATTCTTACAGTAAAGCTGGAGAAAAGATTAAGAATATCGTAAGGAAGAGAAAATGTATTTATAGTACTGTAGTTATTGAAAAAAATCTGTACATAAGTGGACCCTTAAGGGTGCACTGGCACCCGGGGTGAGGGTGATGGAGATGTACGTGGGGGAATATGCAATGTGTAAGCGGGGGGGGCGGGGGGCAGAGTGTGCGGCTGGGGGCGGTAGGTGATGGGGGCACACCACGTACACACGGTGGGGAGGGCTGCGATGGACAGAGTCTTTTAGGCAGAAGAAATCCCAGTGCGAAAGGCACCAACATGGCAGCCTGGAAGGTTTGAGGAAAAGCAAAGGCCGGTGTGCAGGGGGCTGGAATGAGCCGGAGGGCAGGAGCAGGAGAGGTAGGTGGGAACGCAAGAGTGGCGGGGGGGAGGTGTCAGAGACGGAGGGGAGCCATGCTGGCCACTGTAGAGACCCCTGGCTGCGAGCAGGGCAGGTGGCCTTCGGAGAGCTGTGAGTGGCAGCCCGGACCTCTCTTTGACCGTCTGCTTCGCTGGAAACAGACCAAAGCTGGGGCAGGGGGAGCGGGAAGACTAGTGAGGAGGCTCCTGTGGTCACCTGGATAAAAGGTGGCAGCGGGAGGGGGCAGATGGGAGAAAATGTCAGGATGGCTTTTAGCCTGAGCAACTGGAAGAACAGATGTGTCCTTTGCGAGTTGGGAAGGTTGGGAGGGGAGACTCGGGGTGAGGCGGGGTGAAGACCAGGTGCTTGGGGTCCTCCTTCACTTCTATCCTTCATTTGCTCAACTAATGACAGAGGGGGTATTCTTTAATTTCCAAGTGGGGGCAGATGATTTATTTGCTCATTCATACATTTCTGAAACCTACAAGCTTGAGAAACAGTAGTAGAAGCAATTTGTGCCACTCAGGGAGCGTTGCCTCAGGCCCACAGCTGAGCACGGTCTACGGATCAATTCATATGCAATCACCCCAAGAAAGTCTCTTATGGTCTCAGCCTCATAGTTAGGAGCTTGAAGCTTAGGGAAACTGAGTCACATTCCCAAGATCTGCCGAGAGGCATGAAGATAGAAATGAACCCGAGAGCGTCCTAGCCCCGACCCTGAGGTATGTGATTTCTGCCTTGGTAAACTTACTCAGATTTTCTTCGTGGTGTACAGTTCGATACATTCTTTTGTGTCCATTAATTTTTATACTTTGATCAGGTTAATGGTAATGCACAGGGATTCCTATGGTTTCCGCATTCTTTCCTCTCATTTCTAAGTGTTCGTTTCACACACCTGAAGTTTTTCCATACATAACTCAAGTTATATCTTCATGATATAAAATTAGTTTTATCGGTGTGAAAAAGACTTCCGTTATAGACGTGTGTATATTCAGAAAATCGTGGATTATTTCTTCAAAGATAAACAAATATCTGGTAAAATATATATATAGGTAAGCTGAAAGAAGAGAGCCGGGAGAAGAATGGACTTGCACGTAGTACCCATTACAAACAAAGCGGGGGTTTTACTCTACTGCTTGCTTGGGAGGAGGGGGAAGGAATTAAAAGGAGTATCTGTATTAGGTACCTAATACTTTCATGCTGTCCTGTCAGGGTTTTATACAGATCATGCAGGTGAAATGCAGCTTCCACCGAAAGTCTTGACTTTTTCTTGCCTGGTTGTATACATCAGGAGGTGAGTGAAGAAAAGTTTTGCTCACTTCCGACAATGTTTTAAAACAGAAGCCAAAATAACTGCTAAGAACGCAGTGGTCTTCGGCAGAGCGTCTCCCTGAACACAAGGCAGAAAAGGAACAACGGCCATCACATCACCCCAGCAGATACAACATGACATTCTAGTCCGGGCCTGTGGCTCTCGGAGGCCGGTCCGCAGGTTTTCATGCTTAGCTTCTGTGCGATTACTCACTGCCGCCACAGGCCCCCACCTTTGGTTCCTTATCCAACATCTGGCACCCCCTGGGCGGCACTCTTCTACGGCACCGGCACCAAGGATCTTGTTAAAAGGCAGTCGTCTGGGGGCTGCGAGCAAGTCGCACTCCTGACAAGCTCTGGGGGAGACACTTGGGCCTCCAGCCCCAACTCTGTTAACAGGAACTAGACATTTTAGAAGTGTCTGCTGACCTTTGTAACCTATTATTATTCTCCCTCTCAGAAGAGGGATGTGAGTCATAAAGAGATTAGGTCCCTCCCTGCACCTGAACTCTTCCTAGGTCCTGTGAGCTCTAAGCCGGGTGGACCCCACAGCCTGGCCCAGGCCACCACCGCTTCCTACGGAGGCAGTGGCAGCCGGCTCTGGGGCCGCCTCTTCCACCCGTGATTCTCACTGAAAGTTCTCGCACGTGGCTATCAAACCACCTTTGATCATTCCACTTCTCTGCAAAACAGCCGCTCATGCATTCCTATTCCTTTTCGGTTATGTTCTTCGCCTCTCTTTAACACAGTAAAAAATTGGGTTTTTAACGCAACCTGATGATATTTTAACGCATTTAGGGTCACCGCACTATATGCTGTAGGCCGTTCTCCACTGTCATATTTTGCTTTTATAACTCTCCATGCTTCTCTAGTTTGCTTTCTTGTCTTTAAAAAAAAAACCCAAAAAACAAAACAAAAACCGTTGAGGACTATCTCTGAGGCTGATTTAGAATGCAGACGTGTTACTCTTAATCCCAAGAGTAAATACTACAAAGATGTATCCTCAACTGTCCAACTCAATAGTGGAGACTTTCGCTCCTCCCCTCCTCCGGCCACCCCTCGGCCAGTCTGTAGGAGCTGATCCTGGGGACGAGCACGCTCTTTCCTCTTCCTGCCTCGTCATATGCTCCCCCAATTTGCAGAAGCCTCACAAACAAAAGTGCCGGGCAGAGTCGCCCAGACTTTTTCCAGGCAAAAGTAACACCGGAGCTGACTTCCACGGCAGCTTCTAAGGACAAATGGGAGGCCAATTTGGGACCCAGAGTACTGGGTCATCAGCTGGAAGGGGAGCTCGAACCCGATGACCGGCAGGATCCTGTGACTTTTTATGATTTTCTCGCCTCCTTTTAGGAACTAACAAAACATTCCTGTCAGCCACATGCCCGGTGCTAAGCTCGGTTTGCTCTCGGTAATAATTTGCTTTCGGTAATAATAATTACCCTCACGGACCTCAGATGAGTGGCTATTAGAGAGGTAAGGGTTAAAATATCAATACACACCAGACAGCAGATGGAAAAGCAATGTCCACATCACTTGAAAGCACCTCCCTAAGACATTAAGGGTCTAAAAAAATAGAAAATGTAATAGAGGACATTAAAAGTTTATCAAAGACCAACTGAAAAGGTAAAAGGCAGTCAAATGGAAAATGCATGCTGTGCTTTTGCTGAAGTTCCACAGACAAACCCAGGTGTGTAAGCTCGGAGACAAAGGACTTCAAGCTTCATAACTTTTAACTGCGGATCTACAGCTTCCACATTTTTCTGTTAGAGCAGAAGTTAGGAGTCACGGCTGCCATCAACTCCGTCTCACTGTCCTTCTTCAGGAGCCTGGGGGGTGGGGGGGGCAGGGGCCATCTGTTTGATCACTGTATGCACCGAGGCCAAGCACAACACGTAACACACGGGACATGCACTGACAGCACGTGTGGCGAGTGACAGAAGGAAGCTGTGTGTGTACACGCAGTCATCTGGGGACCTCTCTGCCCTCTGTCTAGTTTGACTCAAGTCTGGGTCTAATAACAGTCATTTCAAATAATTTAGGGAGAAAAGTTTGCGACGACAGACCCGGGAGGCAGCCTGAACAAAGAAAGGTAGACTTGAAAGGTAACCTAAGGACCCTAAACGCAAACGAAGGGGGTGGGGACAGTCTGACCAGCTCTGCCTTTAGGAACCATGTAAGGAACACACTTCAGACTTGTGTCTCACCCTCCCTGAGACATGAGTCGTTTTTAGGAACTTGGACTGGGCAGGGAAGGGACTCAGACTCGGTCTTCACTCTGTCACTGGCAGAGCACAGAATAAGACGCAGGAGACTTAAATGTGCTAGAAGCTTCTGTCCCCAGTGATCAAAGATCATAGGTGGGAATGCTGTTGTTATTAAAGTAACAATAGGAGCCGCCTACCAACAGGGCAGGCTATAAAAAAATGCCCCTGCTTTGTGAATCGCACTGGGTGTGAAGTGTGTTACCTATCCGTGGTAGCGACGGATACGCTTTTATGGAGCGAAAAAAACCTGACATTTTCAAACAGCAGGAAAAAAATTCAACTCCCATTTTTATGAGAGAACACTCCAGATGTGCCTACTTTATGTTAATGCAAATCATAAGAAATAGCAATTGAGTTGTCACAGGAAAAAAAGGGGAGCATCAAAATTAGAAAGAATTATCAGAGTAACAATGGCAGAAAGAGTGAGACATGCGAGCAGAGAATCAGACAGACACACAGAACTTTCTGGGAAAAAAAAGTCAAGGAGCTCCATGCTGTGAGGCAGTAATTCTTGGGCTTCACTAGATGAAACGGATCTCAAAACACATCCCCCCCACCAACCCTAATTATCTGGTCACCTAGTCACCTTCTGTCACTGGGATGAACTGGCACGAGCACCGCAGTACCTGTGAAAAGTCTATCAGTACACTGGCATGTGTGATTTTTAAACAAATAAATATTTCCAGTTTCTTTCACCAAAACCATAAATTCTAAAATAATTTCATCCTGAAGGGGGTGCCCAAGAGCAACACAGTAGAGGGGAATGGCTGAGAGTCCCGGGGAAGCACAGGGTCCCTCCCCTCCAAACCATGGCAGCCACACACCTGGGTCTCTTCACCCTCAGTTTCTTCAGAAAAAAAACAATAGAGACCTCAGAGCTGCAGAGATCAGATACGGTGACAGGTGACTGCAGGGCGCCCCGATCAGCGTCTCCACACACCTGAAGCACTGGCACACTGAAGAACTGGGCTTATTCCCTCGGCTCCAAAAACAGGCTGCCCCAGAACCGAAGCAGCTCTGTTTGTGTTTCAGCTCTGGTCTGGAGGCTTATTCATCTACCAAACACGCTCCCTACGATTTCCATTTTCCTGCCATTGGTGTCGTTCAGCCAGACCATGAGAGTCACTCACTGCAGGCTGACCAATCTGGTACAAGACTGGGACATCAGCACAGTCAGAAAGCCACCCACAAACGCACCATAAATGCACTGCTGAAAAGGAATAAAAACGTGTCTCCCAGTGGAATCCTGGATGGGATGCTGCATCTTCTAGTTTGTTTTATTTAATCAGTATTAGTCACATTAATCAGTATTAATGGAGACCATTTTTAAAGAAGACTTAACGTTTACACCCCAGATGTCCTTATTCACTGTTCTCTTTCATCTCTGTCTATGCGTTTGTGTGATCGCACAGTCAGAATCGCGTACTCAAAACAACACATCACCCACTGCCCTCTTTCCTGAACACAGCTTGACAGGTGTCTTCCTCGTCACGTGGTCCCGACTTTGACCATTAACTCTGGTGACCACATAATATCCCATAAAGAAGAGAGGCCATAATTGAATCATCCTTTTCTCGGCTGCCCCTTTCACCCCCCCTTCCCCACATTCACCTCGCGGTGGACCACAGTGAGCCCGCCACTGGGATCCTCCTGAAATCTAGAACCTGCCCCCACCCCTCCAGGCCCACAGCTCTGCTTTACCAAGGTTTTTACGTCTTTTTTCTGATTGTTCTCAAAGTTCCTTCCAGTGTTACTGAGGTATCATGGACACAGAACACTGCATAAGTTTAAGATATAAACACCATGATTTGATACGTGTGGATGCCTTGTAAAATGATGACCACCATGTTATTTAACATCCATCACTTCACCCGGTTACATTTGTTTTCCCCTTTGTGAGGGGAACTTTTAAGATCTGCCCCCCTAGCGGCTCCCAAACACGCAGTAAAGTGTTGGTGACTATCGCCATGAACTTAGCCACCTCATTACTGGCATCTGTACCTCTGCCTCTTCTCCACCCCACCCCTCATTCCAGACGCTGTGAAAGGGCAGCAGCGCGGCTATCTTGGTCCCACCCTGCTCCTGAGCGAACACGGTGGCTGCTGCCACGCTGGCTGATGTCTGTCTGTCCTCTCTACCCAGGAGGGCAGGTCCAATGGGCCCTGTCAGCAGCACGATGAGGAAAGATGGGGGCGGGGGGGACACCACTCTGGGGGCTCTGGTTTTCTTCAGTGACGTTTCGGCCACCTCTATAGAGAGAGAAAGACTAACTAAAATGAGGAGTGCTTTTCTTTATATGATTCCATTTTGCAGATAAAGGGATGAGGGTCAGAAGAGAAAGGGGCCCGCTCTGCTCTCACAGACCTTAGGCCTCCTAAGCCCCCGTCCAGGTCCCTCTTTTTGTTCCCCAGAGCACAGCTTCTCTGCACACCCTCCCCTAGCTCACGGCCCACATGAGCCACGGGCAGGCCCTGAGCTTCAGCCTTTTTAAAAACTGTTTGGCTCCCGGGCGGCCTCGGACCCGACTCCTGAATCTCAGTCACACGCCCCGTTTGTGAGCATCCCCCCGGGTCTTGCTCCAAGCCGCACACAGCCCTCCGCAGCCCTCCCCTGGTCCCAGCCGCAGCACAGCCGGGTGCCCCTCCGCGTACCAGGACGACGTGACCTGCCACCCTCCCCCGTCCCCCAGGGCGCCACTAGGCTCTCTAAAACCTTCTGCCTTTTCTTCTTTGTGAGTAAGCAAAACTCCTCAAATCCACTCCCCACACCTCGGATCAACAGAGGAGAAAGGGAGCCGCTGCAGCAAGTCCCCAAGTACTGTATTGTGTTTCACGAAGATACCATATCCTTAAATGTACTAATTACCCCATGACCGTACCGTATAATGTTAGCACACAGAGTTTCTCTTCCTGGACTGCCAGGCTCTGCATGGCCCTTCTTACCCTGCTCATCTCCTAGGGGCACTGTACCCTGAGCATTATGGGATCTCAACAGAGGGCATGAAACCCACCAACTGGATGAGGTGGATAGCTACACTGGAATCATTGAAAAGCCAACAGTCCCTATTTTTCTATGACTAATTCTAAACAATCCCATTAAAGCGCTCAAACTGCTTCTGAGCTTAGTGCTGCGACAAAGGACACAGACCCCAATTTTGTAGTGAAATTATGGAAACTGCACACTCCTACGGCCCAAAGCAAGTCTTATTTTCTTAAGATGCTCTGGTGTATCTGGGGACTGACTACTTCACACTGCTATGGGTCTGCATGAAGTGTACCAATGGAAGAAGAGGGTGACGACCCACTGCAGAGGGGTGGGGGCACCCAAATCAGTGTCTCTCAGCAGGTGGAGAATGGGCTCTTTGACCAGCTCCAATGGTAGCTGCATCATGACAGGTGTAGGAAGAAGAGGAATGGCCCCCATTTCTCTGAATGCCTCCAGCAGCGCGGTAGAATGGGGTCAAACCACAGTGCCCGAGATGTTTGAGAGGCTGGGCTTCACCCTGAACAGTTGCTCACTGGCAATTCTGGGCTTTCTCCACTGTCTACAAAGGGACTCATGATTTTTATCTGGGACGCTCCTGCCCTACATTTATGCCATCTTCTAGTGTCCTGCAGCTGGTGCTGTGGCCACACAATGGACAACAGCTGTTTGGAGCTCTGCAGCTCCAGAGACTTGGTGGGCATAGGAAAGGCTGGCAGGAAAGGAAGATCACAGGGGCCTCTCTTCCCGGTCCCTCACTTCTTCCCCACTCACACCCAGACCAAGTCCCTCACATGCATGGCTTCCCTGCATCCTGAAGGTGTCCTCCGTAGCTCTCACCATGGTCGGGGACCATCTGGGCAACTGTGCAGGCTTTTGCACGCAGTTGCGCAAACCATGCTACATGCAAGTGGGTGAGGGCCAGAGCCCAGGCTGCACTGCGGCTGTCCAGCTGTGCAGCATACATGAGCTGAGCAGGCAGTTCAGGGAGGCCTGGGCCCCTGGCTCCGAGCGTGACCGCTGGAAACGCTGAACCCAGGCTGGCCAGCTGGCAGACATGAGACTGCCTGGTGCCGGAGATGGGAATCCTGCAGAAGCATGGGCTCAGTGGGGGGCCCAAAGTATACCGAAGGGATTAAAATTCACCATAATAAATGCTGTTAATGCACTTGGCAAAACACCCGGGAGAGAAAATCAAGGAAGGGAAATGGCCAGGGACAATTTCACTAAGGGGACATTTTCCCGGCAGACAGAGGGGGCACACACAGGGGCCCAGAGAGACGGCTGGGCTTGACAGAGCATGCAGCTCACACCCGGTGCTGAGTAGAAGCAAGGTCACGGGCAGCGGGATGACACTGTATAGGGCTCCCAGTCTTCGGCTAAGGAAAGTGGACTTGCTGGGAGCAAAATGAGCTGGCAGAGACCCTTAAAGCAGGAGACTAACAAGACCTATGTGTTTTGTTTTGTTTTTTAAGAACTTTCTGGGGTGCCTGGGTGGCTCAGTTGGTTAAGGGTCCAACATCAGCTCAGGTCATGATCTCACGTTCGTGAGTTCAAGCCCCACATCAAGCTCTGTGCTGACAGCTCAGAGCCTGGAGCCTGCTTCGGACTCTGTGTCTCCCTCTCTCTCTGCCCCTCCTCTGCTCATGCTGTCTCTCTCTCTCTCTCTCTCTCTCTCCCTCTCTCTCCCTCCCTCACACCTCACACACACACAAAAATAAACATACATTAAAAAAAATGTTAAAGAACCTCCTGGACTTTCTGGTGGCAATGTGGTAGATAGACAAAGAGCTGGAAGGTTATCAGTGACTGGGAAACTTCAGCAGCCACTGATTGCTCCGGGGTGAGGTAAGAGTGAGGTGAGACCTGGTACAATCTGATGCCTAGTGATGGGGTGTGGGCGGTAAGAGGACTGAGGACCCCAGTCAGGGTTCACCGAGATGCAGAAAAGAGACAGGATGAGGAAGGCCGGCACGCAGGGGACGCAGAGCATTCTCACTTGGAAATACTCAGATGCCGCAGACATTCAAGGGGTGTAATGCCAGATGGCTGGGAGCTCCACCTGATCACCGCAGTCACCCTGACAGCAAGGGGACGACAGACCTGGCCAGCACCACGGACCAAAGACACGTGGCACCTTGTACCCGTGGCCACGCGGGACACGTACTGCTTTTCCCTGCACTGAAAATCTACACAGTGCTGACAGGAAAAGGGAGGAAATTCAGAAGTCTCTGACCCAATTTCTCTGGTCTGTTTCTTTCTTGGGGGTGGAGGGGAAGGCTGACTCTGACGAACCCAGATGAGATCTAATTTTGCGCCCCAGACCCCAACTGTAACTGAAAATTTGTGCTTCACCCGATGCTGGACCAGGAAAGAATAAAAATCCACTTACACATGAAAAGTGGTACTAACCCTGGTTGAAAGCTTTTAATGTACAGCAACCTCTGGACTGTTATGGAAAATATATATGCAGATCTTTTAGTAACATTAAAAAAATTAAGAAGCTGATTCTTTAAGAAAGAAAACTGGGGAGTATGTGGTAGAAGAAAACTGTAAAGGATGTAAACAACAAACATCCATCTCCACACCCTTTGCATCTTGAGATCTGCACTTCCGCATGAGGACAGGAGACAGAACACTTACACTCAATCCTCCCAATGTTTTTTGGTTTGAAAAAAACTTATGATTGATGTACAAAAAGCCAGGCCTATCGAATGTATACAATGTGATGCGTTTGGAGATAAATACGTACTGGGAAGTCAGCACCACTATGTGTGCCATAAAGCTATTCGTCACCTCCAAATTCATTCCGAGGATTCTGGTGATGAGAACACTCAACGCAAGATCTACCGTCTTCACAAAGTGTGAAGTGGATGATACAGTGCTGTTAACCGTAAGCCCTATACCGTAGAGCACATCTCGAGGACACACTCAATCTGCAGGACTGAAACTTCATAAAAACCAAGGCAGGAGCTGCTCCTAGAATCCCGTCTCCCGGGGGTGTGCAAGGGGGAGAGAGGCCCCGCCCTCCACTGCCCGGCGGGAGGCCGTGAGCAGCAGAGCAGCGAGCGCAAGAGGGAAGCGGCCACCTCCCCCTGGCACACAGTGGCCGAAAGAGGAGCTCTCCTGAGCTGTGCCCACCCACCCCGCCCCGCCCTCTCCTCAGCAGGTGCCCTCACAGGGAAGGGCACGGACAACGCCACAAAGAGGGAAGCAGCCCGCGTCCCAAGGGAGGCTTGCCTTCACCCCCCGCAGAGCCTGGGGCTCTCAGACAGTGAAAGCAGTTTTGTAAGCTTTTAGAAACCACTCATTTCTTTTGAGTCTGTGACATCACTTCGGGTAATGTGGCCTAATCAGGCCACCGTTAACTTGTGCAGAAACGTGCTCTATTTATAAGTACTCAGAATACTAGTAAACGCATAGTCAATACTTATTGAATGAATGAATAAAAAGCAAAACAAGAGAAAACAGAGGATCGGCAATGACAGACTATCTAAGCAAATCACCATTTAGCAACATAATTAATATTTAGCCCCGAGGCATTATGAATGGCAGGGACACTACTGCTCGTACACAGAAATGTATACGTGAAGGAATTTTTAAGGGCAAAGACAGAGAGCAAACGATATGGTTACAGAAACTGCAAAGACATGCATAAAATGTGCACCTCTAATTGAGTAAGAATACGAGGTAACAGACATGCAGCCCAATAGACGCTGCACTTTTTCTCAACACAAATGCACAGTGAGGTTGACCATAAGAACTAACTGGATAAACACAGCCTGACTGGATTCTAGCATGTTCCATAGCAGTGAGCTTTTCAAATGCTTGCGGAGGAGACATAAGGCACACAGAGCAGAGACCAGGATGGAGGGTGGGCTGACCTGGGGTGGCGTTGGGGGGCTGCCTGGTGTAGGACACGTTGAACGCGGGCTCCTCGATCAGCGGTGGGGGGTACATGCGCCTCCGGATGAAGAAGCCGGCTCCACAGCAGAAGAGCACACCCATCATCAAGAGGAACCTGAGCAAGAGCACAGGGGTGAGGGGGGTCTCAGGGTATGGGGTGAGGAGGGGCTCAGGGCACAGGGGTGAGGAGCGGCTCAGGACACAGGAGAGAGGAGAGGCTCAGGGCACAGGGGTGAGAGGGGGCTCAGGGCACAGGGGTGAGGCAGGGCTCAGGGCACAGGGTGAGGCGGGGTTCGTGGCACACAGTGGCTGCCCAGGGATGGCCTAGGCTCAAAGGCCCACAGACTCCGAGATCCATGAGCAGCGGCTCCCACGTGCTGGGGTCAGAGGGTGGGGCTCACACCCGGCCCCTCAGGCTGGCCTGCCGCTGACTTTTCCCCCAGGACATTCTTGGGTGGGTGACACCAGGGCGACCGCTGGCCTGCAGACTTTGGGACAGCCCTGAATGCAGCCCTCTCACACTGAGAAACCCTCTAAGTGAGTTTTCTGTCTCAAATAGCTCCATTAAGATAGGGCTTAGCTGCCTTCAAAGGGTTGGTGCAGTCTCTTTCTTGTCTTTGGCTCTGACCTCAACTCAATTAATTCTAGTCAAAACAGGACCTTCTCGATCTTGCTTGAACACCATGGCCAATCCAGCTTTTGCCCCGCTGTCCACGTCCCGCATTTTCTGTTCTTCACAGGGAAAGCAACACGGATAAGCACATTTGTCCTTTATAGCCATTCTCTCTCCATTATTACATGAATATTCAGAAAGAAATTTTACACGGTGACCTTCCTAGGGCACACCTTAATTATAGAAAAACTAAAGGAGAAAGTACTCATACCCGATAAGAGAGCCACAGATATAAAATCTCTACGTGCTAAGTATGGCCGACCTCCTATCGTGACCTTCAAGTCTAACAAACAGTAGAGCTGACTGCTTAAGGACAGAACCTTTGTCTAACTTGTCTGAAAATTCTCTGAGATTCTCACATCACTGGCATTCAATAAATGACTAAAAAATGGATAAATGGCTTCTTCCAGCTCACACTTGCACCCTACCCTTTATTTCTAGAAATGGGGGAAGTCATTCTGAGAAGGGCCAAGTTATCTGTCCTGCACAGACATGGCTGAGAAACTCTTGACTATCTCTGAACCGACAGTATGATGGGACTTGTGGAACCTTCTGGAACCTCACCTAATTTACCCAAACTGTGTGGGCAGCCTACTGCCTTGTGAAGGATGAAGGAGCAGCAGAGCCAGCTGCATCACAGTCAAAGGCATCTGACCACATACATAAATGAAATTTAAGAAAAAAGTAGGTGATAAAGTCTACCATAAAGAAGACTAATAGGATGTTAAGTGTAAGTCCATCGGTCGGTCAGGAAATGATTCGAGATAGGGCTGAAATTGTGGTTTTGGACCTGTCTTCTAATTCATCATTCATTCAACGATGTTTAAGCGCCTGCTCTGGCCCCAGCACCGTGTTGTGCATTATGGAGAGTAAGGTAAAGTCCCTCCCCACCCACTAAACCTGAGTTCTGATAGAGGAGGGACAGCAAACAACAGATTTACAAAATCCCTGATTTACAACTGTGGTAAGTGGGAAGAAAGAAAATCGAAGGTGCTGTCGTAAGTGTGTGTGTGTGCGCGCACACGCGCGCACGCCTATGTGCATACATATATAAGAAAACATACATAATGTAAAAGTGACCATTTTCACCATTTTTACGTGTACAACTCAGTGCAACATGAGGTTTTAAACAAGGGTACGTGTTCTAGCGAGGCGATCCAAAAAACTTCCTTCAAAGCAGTATCTGAGCTTAGTTCTGGAAAGGGATGGAAAGAAAGAGGCCAGGTGAAGGGGAGGGAAGGCACGTGCTGGGTGGAAAGAACAGTGCAGGTGCGCCAGCGGGGAGCCGGGTCACGGGAGGCCCCGGAGGATGGCTGCGGGCCACAGACGGGGGAGAGGCCGAGGACGCTGCTGTCTCGGCAAACTAAAGACTCCAGGCTGTGAGGGGTCTGGCATCTCAGCACTGAGATGCTGGAGCCTCGAGGGAACTGTTCTGGCTCTTAAAGCGAATTTCCCCGGGGTGGACCCAAAGGTAATCTTACATTCAACAGTGGGTCCAACTGTAAGTATCTGAGCACAGAGGGGCTGACTGTGCGCAAGGGTTTACACACAGCGCTACCACTGGCTCCCAGGAGCCCAGGCTCCCTGTTTCTGGAAAAGGCGCAGGACATCTGAGACGGGGGTCTCTTCCACGCGGTAGGCTAAGGCATCCGTTCCACTATCGAAAGGATTCTTTCTTCTCCCAGCCAAATGTGAATGACACTGCACCTGACGGAGACCTAGTAAGTACCAGGCGGGGACAGAACAAGTCACAAGGTAGGAGACCGACGGCCAGCTTAGGTATCGATCCTCACCAGGTTCATTCCTCATGGAAATACTAGTCTGAGAGGCCTTCAGGGAGAAGCTGACAAGGGAGGCAGGAAAATGAGCCGTAGAACAAGGGGGGGCGGGGGAGAGAAGCACTAAAGGTCACTGTGCTCTAGACGCGGCTCCCTTCCGTTGCCGAGCAGGTCTTAGGAGCTTCCCGGGGATTAAGAGAGGAAGTTCGTGCCTTCTCTACGATCCGAAGTAACCTGGTTTCTTCAGTTCAATGTGTGTTGTTTCGATCCCTTCCTGCCCTCCCCCAGTACTGGGTGCAGCAACTCCCTCCCTGAACACACGTCCTGGGCAGCAGGGGAGGCACGATGCGGACCCAGGTGCACCCAGACCTCCGGGGGAGCCACGATGCGGACCCAGTGCACCCAGACCTCCGGGGGAGCCACGATGCGGACCCAGTGCACCCAGACCTCCGGGGGAGCCACGATGGACCCAGGTGCACCCAGACCTCCGGGGGAGCCACGATGCGGACTCCAGGTGCACCCAGACCTCCGGGGGAGCCACGATGCGGACCCAGGTGCACCCAGACCTCAGGGAGTGCATTTTTAGACCTCGGGGAGCCACGATCCTGCACCCAGACCTCGGGGAGCCACGATGCGGACCCAGGTGCACCCAGACTCCGGGGAGCCACGATGTGACCCAGTGCACCCAGACCTCCGGGGAGCCACGATGCGGACTCCAGGGAGCCAGCTACGATATGACCCAGGTGCACTCCGAGATTCCGGGAGCCACGATGTGACCCAGGTGCACCCAGACTCCGGGGATGGACCCCACCCAGACCTCCGTGTGGTCACGACGGGCACCCAGTGCACCCAGACTCCGGGGAGCCACGACAGTGGTACACTCCAGATCTCCGGGAGCTACATGTGATCCAGCACCAGACCTCCTGGGAGCCCATGTAATCCGCAAAACCTATAACTCGGGTGAGCCACACATGTAATCTCAGTGCACCCAGACTGGGGAGGATGCGGACCAGTGCACCCAGACTCCGGGGAGCCACGATGTGGACCCAGTGCACCCAGACCTCCTGGGAGCAACATGCGGACCCAGTGCACCCAGACTCCGGGGAGCCACGATGTGGACCCAGTGCACCCAGACCTCGGGGGAGCCACGATGCGGACCCAGGTGCACCCAGACTCCGGGGAGCCACGATGCGGAGGATGGCGCACCCAGCACCCAGACCCCGGGGAAGCCACGATGCGGACCCAGTGCACCCAGACCTCCGGGGAGCCACGATGCGGACCCAGGTGCACCCAGACCGGGGGAGCCACGATGCGGACCCAGGTGCACCCAGACCTCCGGGGAGCCACGAGTGCGGACCCAGGTGCACCCAGACCTCCGGGGAGCCACGATGGAGCACGTGCGGACCCAGGTGCACCCAGACCTCCGGGGACCCAGCACCCAGACCTCCGGGGAGCCCGATGCGGACCCGTGGACCCAGCGTGACCACCCAGACTCCGGGGAGCCACGATGCGGACCCAGGTGCACCCAGACCTCCGGGAGCCAATGGCACAGTGACCCAGGTGCACCCAGACCTCCGGGGAGCCACGATGGACCCAGCGACCTCCGGGGGACCCAGGTGCACCCAGACTCCGGGGAGCCACGATAGCGGACCCAGTGCACCCAGACCTCCGGGAGGAGGATGTGGACCCAGGTGCACCCAGACCGGGGAGCCACGATGACCCAGGTGCACCCAGACCTCTGGGGAGCCACGATGTGGACCCAGTGCACCCAGACCTCCGGGGAGCCACACGTATGGACCCAGGTGCACCCAGACCTCCGGGGAGCCACGATGCGGACCCAGGTGCACCCAGACCTCCGGGAGCCACGACGGACCCAGTGCACCCAGACCCCGGGGAGCCACGATGACCCAGGTGCACCCAGACCTCCGGGGGAGCCACGATGCGGCACCCAGGTGCACCCAGACCTCCGGGAGCCACTGATGCGACCCAGGTGCACCCAGACTCCGGGGAGCCACGATGCGGACCCAGGTGCATCCAGACCTCTGGGGGAGCCACGATGCGGACCCAGTGCACCCAGACCTCCGGGGGAGCCACGATGTGGACCCAGGTGCACCCAGACCTCCAGGGGAGCCACGATGTGGACCCAGTGCACCCATACCTCTGGGACGGGACCCCCGCAGCAGGGCTCACGCACACGCTAACCCTGCCGGTTTTAACTCCTTCGCGGTGTGCTTTCCAGCTCTACACAAGGGTGCTACCGGTCTAGTTTTTCTAACCCGAAGGATTTCATTCAGACTGTGTTGGTTAAAGATCACTCAAGATCTTAGAACTGAGGGGACTTTTGAAAGCATCTCCTCCAAAACCTTTGTTCTTATGGTAAGGAGACAGAGGTTCTTAAAAATGAGCTGGGACCAAGAGAGGGAAGGAGGGCAGCCCTTCCTTCCCTCCACGCCCAGCTCCATATCCACAGTCCCGACGGCCCCCCCAACACCGCCCCCCCCCATGACTTTCCTGTCCCTCTCTCATCACGCTGGTCCCTCTCACCTCCCTGTCCCATCAACATGCTGGTGCCTTTGAACGGCGCACCCTCTCTGAGACCCAGCCAGAAGCTTCGCTGCTTTTCCCAACTTTTCTGGCATCAGAGGCTCTATCCTGTGTTTCCAGAACACGGGTTTAAAACTCCACGTATAATTACTATGCAGGCACCTGTCTCTGTTAGGGGCCTAGTGACCCTAAGAGCCTCTCCATGGGGCCCGGTGTGAGGAGACACTTGGTGTTTCCCGAGAGCCGGACCCAAGCATCCTCTGACTTCAGCTGGGGCGCCTTGGACTCACACCTCCATCTGTCCTCCGGCTATACCCCCACTTTGGAACGTGCTGTCAGGATCTCCCCCTCTGGCATCTGGCACCCGGTCTGACGGCACCCACGCGATGTCTCTGTGCAGGGATCCCGCTAACTCACTGCGTGCTGACTTATCGATGCATCCCAACTCTGACAAGTGGCCCTGGCCGGTCGCTCAAAGGCACCTGGCTGCCGGCTCAGGTGAAATTTCCTGGGAAAGCCAACAGAAGATGCTGTAGCTCCTAGGCCCTTGCGTTTCTCCTACATGCTGAATTGGTTTAAGAATCTCCTAATACCTAAACCTTGACAAGATCTTCCTCATTTTTAGGAACATTTCATTTTTAGGAACGTCTGGTGCTTCAGGCTAACCTGGCATAACTTCCTAACCATGTCAGGACTCTTGCCCCAGCCAGTCCTGTCTCCTTCTCCCACAAGGCCCCATGGAGGAAAGTTCTGAGGGAAAGCATGCATGAAGCTGGGCTCTGAAATACCGCCCATCCTGGTCTTCCTGGCCCTGCTTTGGCTGGCCCGCCCCACTTCGAGTGGACCCAGTGATATTTACATTTAGAAAAATCTTAGACTGAAAAAAAAAATTCACCTTCTATTATAGGGTTTTAGGCACCAACATGGCGCTTGGCTCAGGAGGGCTCTTCCTAGAAGTGGTGACATCAAGACAGGGAATCCAAGCCAGCCCTAAGGGGGGGCCAGGCCAGGGCCCGATAGGACAGGTGAGTCCCCAGATAGCCAATGCCCCATCTAGGGGGTGGTGATGGGGGTATGGAGGCAGGCTTTCCTATGAAAGACAACGGGACAAGTGGAATCTCACCTACTGGTGCTTCCCCTAATCAAACACCGGGAACAGTCGTCGGAAGGGAAAGACAAAACCCCATAAAAAAGTTTCAAGTGGCTGCTGTAACATGCTTGGTAAAAGTCAGAAAGTCTTCGGAAGTCAGGAATGTCAGAATCTAAAAGTCACAGAGAAGCCTAAGTCTTAACCCTCTGTGGAGTTTGCCTGGATGACCTACCACTGCAGTGGAGCAGACGAGAGGGCGTGTGGGTGCAGGAAGTGCTCTTTTGGTTTTAGGCACATCTTCTCCCACTCACGCCCTGCCGTCCCTGAGATTGGAAGCAGCGTCTCTCAACTATAGACTCACACACACTGTCAGACACACCCCTAGCAGTCATCCTCTGAGGAAGGCGATCCACTGGGCCATCCTATTGTTAATGGAAACCGCACCTTTCTCCTTCTAGGATGTTCTGTCAACACCACTCCCTCATCCCCTTTCAAGGTAGAATTTTACAGCCTTCCCTCAGGAGAGCTGGAAGATGGACAAGGCTGTCTGTCCTGAAAGTGACTATTCAGCGGACATAACGAATGGAGATGACTTCCAGGCAGCACAGACTTGATCCCAAGATCTGCTAACTCTCTTTCTGAAGATCACCCTCAGCTCCATCTCAGAAAGTGGAGCAGCAGCCGCCGGAGATCAACGGCCTTCCAGCCCACCTTCCCAGACTCAGTCCTCTCTCCCAGGCACAGCCTGTGGAAACGGGAGCGAGCTTCCCACAAACGCGGTGAGCCAACCCGAACATACCTGTTTCCTTGACCGAGGCTGTGTCCGAGACCAAGACCTCAGGTGACGGTGATTGACAACACTGAGGGTGGCAGAGCCCTGGCGGGGTGGGGGGGAGCAAGGAAGGCATTTGAGACCAGGAAGAGTTGCGACCTACCAGAAGTACCACAGCCTCTGGATGGAGAGGGCCCGCACGCAGCACCTGGAGCCACAGCAGTCCTCGTAAGGGCGGCATCTGTAGCAGAGAAGCGCAGAGGCTGGTCAGTGTCCCGGGTCGGAAGGAAGGCCGAACAGCTCACAAGGTCCAGACCGATTCTGGTGCGAAGGACAGAAATGCCACCGCTGCATTTCACAAACCAGAGCTGAGCGCTGTCTGGTGGCCCAAACAGACAGGGCCGAGATGGCTCCGGCCAGAGGGCGGTGCGGCTCAGAGCACCGTGTTCCAGACGCTGAATCCCAACGGTCCCCTGCTGGCGGGGCCGGTGAATCCAGGCCAGTGTGAGCCCCGTCAGCACTGCAATGGGCAGGAGGCTCAACAACAGACCCGTGTCCACGTGTAGTAGACCCTGGCCCACGCTCCATCCCTGATGATGGTCCAAAGCTGGGCGCACGGCACTGGCAAGTCCCCTGGGGCTCAGAGCAGAGGTTATGAAGTCAGACACATGAGCTGGTTCTGTTCTGGTCCTGCCGCTTAATGGCTGTGGGACTCAGGCAAGCTCCTCGACCTCTGCGAGCCTCGATTTCCCCATAACTGAGCTTCTGCAGTTTCCCAGTGAAAGGGGCAGAAGGGCAGGACCCTGGAGTGCTGCAACCTACATGCCCCGCAGACAGGACCGTCCTTGTCTCATTCCCCCTTCCCCCATGGGGCCTGAGGCTTGGGGCCCTGCGTGGGTGGTTAGGGCTCAGGGGCCATTCCTCCCCTAGGAGAGCTGCCCAGTCAAGGCCCTTCGGACTCAGTGCAGGCTCCAAGGAGTCACCTTAGCTGTCTTTAAGATTCCTGCCCCCCTCCCTTTTTTTGGAAAAGAGAGACTACTATGAACGCTGAAACCCCTTGGCTCTGCACCTTGGTATTACAGACACACTTTCACCGGAGTGACTTGAGTCCATGCAGTGGGCAGTGGGGAAAAGGGAGAAGGTGGACTGTTCCTCAGTATTGTTAAATGGTAATATAGCTGTGATCTAGGTCCCTGCCAGCTTTCTTTTTTTAAAAAAGAACTAAGAGAAATACACACTTTGATCTAGGATCTTAGACACTGAATCTGTAGATAATTTCAGTAAAATTGGCTTGCTTTATGAATAAATGTGTAGAAAATAGCTCCCTGGGAAATATCAGTGAAGATGCATTAAGATGGCAAGTCGGGAGTTATAGTAAAACTCAGCAGACTCGAGTTCCTCTGCTGTTTCTCCTTGGTTGGCTCCCAGGGCTTGCGTATTTTTATTTTATTATTAATATTTTTTAAATATTTATTTATTTTTGAGAGAGAGAGAGACACTGCGAGCAGGGAAGGGGAAGAGAGAGAAGGAGACAGAGAATTCCAAGCAGGCTCCATGCCATCAGCCCAGAGCCTGATGCAGGGTTCAAACTCATGAACAGAGAGATCATGACCTGAGCCCAACCCAAGAGTCGGACACTTACCCGAGTGAGCCCCCCAGGAGCCCCATCGCATCTATCTTTTTAAATACCCAGCACCCAACTGCTGCTAAATCTATCACTTCAAGGACATACTTATCTGAGAGACTCCTGCCCAGTCTCCACCACCACCAAGACCACATACACCATATGATACAGATGTTTCCACATCCAGTCCTCCCACAATCCACAAACGCGGACTTCCACATACTAGGTAGAACTTGTTACGATTTCCATAAGATACTTCTGTCAATCGGTGACATAAGGTGATCTGTTTCACTTGCCTTAATCAATCAACTCGCAGCAGAAGACTAAAGTGTGCCTCAAAATGCCGCTGGTCAAACAAAGGGAAGAAAAGAGGCAAACAAAACAAAAGACTCTGAAATACAAACGATAAACTGGTGGCTGCCAGAGGGGAGGTAGATGAGGCAGGGTGAAACAGGCGAAGGAGATTAAGAGTGCATCTACTCTGATGGGCACGGGGTAATGGACAGGATTGCTGAGTCATTCGACTGTACACCTGAAGCTAATGAAACACTGTATATTACACTTAGATTAGAAAATAAATTTAAAAAAATCTGCTGGTTCTTGTAATCTAAGCATCCATTAAAAAGCCACCAAGGTGCTACTAAGGAGCTTGGCTCCTCACTGGACCCTGGGAGGGGTAGGGGTGGGGCAGCAGAAAGCCAGGCAGAAGTCCCTGCCAAGGAGGAGCTTTCTTTCCACAAAAGGGAGGCAAGCAATAAATCTTTTAAAAATGAGCCATGTGATGACAGTAAGTCCTACTATGGTGAAAAATAAAGAGCTGACAGGCCGAGAGCAGAGAGGGGGAATAGATGACACAAGCTTCAACAGGGAATTCGGGGATGACTCACTGAGGTGACATCTGAGCAGAGGCCACGCAGAAGTGCAGCCTGACAGTGACCTGGGCCAGCACAAGGGCCTGGGCGGTGGGCGAGCGTGGCTCCAGAGCGGCTGGACCAGCTGCCCCGCCAGTCGCAGCTACACCGCACTGTGGCCGCGTTGTGGAGAAGAGTGGTGAAGCGCAGAGCGTGAGAGGAGATGCAATGCCCGGTCCAGGGGGCTGGGGAGGGGGGCGGGCAGGGAATCGGGGCCAGGGCTGTACCCGCAAGGACCCAGCACGGCCCAAACAGCACCCTCCGCTAAGGTGATGCACTGCAGTGTCCACAACGATGCCCTGGTGCCCTCCTCCCCGAGAATCTCCGTGGTCCTCGGTAACCAGTATGTGTGTGCTTGGGGGGGGAGGGGGGTGCATACATTTGTATGGAGGAAAGGGGGGGTATTCAAGGGAGAAAAAGGAATTCTTGCCTTTAGGGTAGGTGCAGTTTAAACACTTAATTATAAATGAAAAGAGATGAAACTCTTTTCTATCATGAATCTGTAAAGAGAATCCTCAGCAGTTAGGTCAGATTCATGATAAATGTGATCATGTGATGGGCAGGTTTCAAAGATGGCCCCAAGATTCCCACCCCTTAGTGTATGTGGTCTGCAAGACCCCCTGCCCTGGAGTGTAGAAGGTCCTAGGAATATGATGAGATGGCCATGCCCATGATTACAGAATATCATATAAGGTCATATATTATATAAGACTCTCCCGCTAGCTTTAAGTAGCTGCAGTGCTGTCAGAGGGCCACGTGGCTCGGACTGAGGCTGGTCTCCAGGGGCTAACTGCCACCACCAACCAGCCGACGAGGAAACTGGGATCTCAGTCCGACAACCGCAGGGGACTGAACTCTGCCAACAACCTGCATGAACTTGCAGGAGAACCCCAAGCTACAGATGAGGACACAACCCAGCCAACTTCCTGATTTCAGCTTTGTGAGACCCAGAGCAAAGGACTCATCGAGGCTGTGCCCAGACTTGTGATCTCTAAGAATTATGAGATGATAAATATACAGTAAAACCTTGGTTTGTGAACATAATTCATTCCGGAAACATGCCTGTAATCCAAAGCGAATTTCAAGAACCATTGGCTCAGTTGTGATCATGTGATTTTTGGACTTGGGTACAGCTCGTATTGCAAGACATCACTCGTTATCAAGTTAAAATTTGTTAGGAATGTTTGCTCCTCTTGCAGAACAGCCACAGGATGAGTTACTCACAATCCAGGGTTTTACTGAACATACTTTCAATCTGCTAAGTCTGTAGTAATTTATTACGTAGCAACAGAATATGAAGACAAGTAAGAACAAAGATCACAGGTTATGAAATGTCTTACATTCTAGATACGAGGTGAGGTGCTTTACCACTGTCATAACACCCAAAGCATCTATATACACGGTTAAGTATTATTAGCCTCATGTCTGAAATAAGTTCAGAAAACAAGGCATTAGGGATATCCTCTTCTAAGTCCCAGCACTATTGCTAAAGCCAGGAATGGACTTGGCCGGCATTCCGAGAAACTGCCTGGCCCAGACGCTGCCTCTTGGGTCGTACGGAGTCTTCCATTACCGAAGGGTAACTAACTTCTTTGTCCCTACTTGGTTTGCCTGTTCTTCCTGGGCCCTGCTTTTACAAGCTGCCATTGGGCCGAGCATCCCAGTGATGGTGTGTGGTGAGTCCACAACCATTTAGCTCATGTTAAGGAACCAACTGGAAGGGACAGAGAGAAGCAGGGCGGTGAAGGGATGCCTAAGAAAGCAAAAGAGGTGGAGAAAATGTAGGAGGTGGAGGTGGAGTTTAATGTGGCAGGAGCCATTCCCAAGGGCAAGTCAAGCCCCAAGGAGTGACAGGGAAGAGAGGGAAATTCAGACCACAGTAACAGGGACAAGCACAGAGTCCCCGGGTAACTGGCAGGAAGTCCCTGGGGCAGCGCCTACAGACACACTTCAGCAACCACTCTTAGTGATGCTTTAACCTGGAACAGCATACTGGCCATTAAGATTCCCCCAAATGTCTACACCACTCCACATCAATAACTCTCCACAATCAGCAGATGATTTATCATTAAAGATAGAAATAATACCGTAAGATGTGATATTATGTTCATTTGGAAAGAACCCCCAATGATACCGTAATAAATTATACATCAGAACAGTGTTTTTCAGCTACTGTGACCCACTACTGGGTTGTGAAGTCAACTTATTAGGTTCTGATATCCACTTTTTGGAGGCAAAGATCGATTTAAAAAAAATCATAAGACACCACATGTAGGAAGTGTTTTGCGCAATTTCTCTTTTGGCCACATATACACCCATACGGACGTGTGTGCAGGTAACAAAAGGCCACAACAGAAAGGCTGTTCCTTCAAGGCTTTGTTGTGTAAGCCCCAAAAGTAGACACGGTCAAGTTCTGTTGTGTCTAGATCAGCTTCTTTCACCCTCCTGGTAGGCTCTGGGCAGCTGCAGGTCACTTCCTGCTGGCAATGGTGCCGGGCTGAGCTCTCTTTCAGGTGCCCCATGACTTCTGCCTGGGTGATACTGGTCAAATGGCTATTGCATTTTTGTTCCTAACTCTACTAAAAGTTTCCCTGCGATGATCAAATTCTGGAAGATGCAACTCTCAGGAAGACCCCCTCAAGGGGGAATGCCCCCGCTCACCTGCCCGCTTATGAGCACCCCCTGAAGGGAGGAGGTGGCTGAGGAGCAGTGGAGAAGAGATGGCAGATGTTTCTGGATTGGGGGAAGTGAAACTCTTCTCTTCCCAGCTCAGAACACTTTCTCTCCATTGCTCTACCACCTCTGCCGCCATGATGTTTCCTGTGTATCTCCCTCTGTTTTACTCGTAACTATAAGCAGAGCTGCCTCAGGTGCAGTCAGAGCTGAAGGCAGAGTCAGGGAGTCCGCTCCATTGCGGTAAACATAGACTTGGTATAAAGCAGGCATAGGGATAAACATGTGGTAAGTGGATTATCTTTCAAGAGCTGACTGATAAAATGCTTGCCCTTCAGAGCTATGCTTATGAGCAAGCATTTGCTACTTTGAAACCTAAGCTCCTGCAGTGTCCTATTTCCCAGGATAGAGAAAACACATAAGACAACAACCTCTACAAGCTTCTTGTATCAAATTCTACACACACACACACACACACACACACACACACACTCCCCTCAGCCCAAGAATAAAGACAGAAGTATAATGATTTTGAGTTCCCAATTCAAATGACTCTCTGTTAGCAAGATTTAACATCTAAGTGCTCTTACTTTTCAGGATCCAAATTTGGAACACTAGCAGCAAATATGTGCAGTCAACTAACTCTCTGCTTTCTCTGCTCAAAACAGAGTGCCCTTTCTGCTCCCTTGTTTAGCTGAAGACCCATTCACTCCAAGCACACTTCTGATCCTCTGCAGTCCTGGACTGGCTCCCAGAGTGGATGCTGGTGAGTGCCAACCTCTCGAAGGAGCACGTAATGACCCAGGGGTGACACTCTTACCCTCTTTCTCTCCGCTACTTCTTTTTCAGTGAACCTGCTGGTAAACTGGGGCCCCAAGAACACATCTATTGGCATTCCAGACGATTACAAAAAGAATGTTACGTGTAACACTCAGCTGAATTAAAAAGTAGGAAACACTAGCAGGCACCCAGCGTACTAAATAAGCCATCGTCTGACACATCAGGTCTGGCGCCTAAGTCTCAAACGGCACCGGTGTTCCAACAGCCGGCTCAAGACTAACTATGCTCATTACCTTCACTGTGCTGGACACAGAGTAAGTCAGGACGGAGACAAGAGAATGGAGTTTTCCTTCTCATTCTACTCTGTGTGTCACTGCTCAGACTTGCAGCAGAAAAGAACAATAGGATGTTTAACTAACTCCACTCCTCAACATACCTAATTTTCAATCTAGGACTCTGAAACACACACAGCTGCTACAGAGGTGTGGAAACCGCATGCACATCAACTGCAGTGGGTCCCTGGAAGGGATCCCTCTTAGCCAAGTATTCCTCAGCGCATCCCATGATCCAAACATCAATTTCTGATGAGATCAGAGATGAGATGTTAACTTGTAATTAAGTACATTACAGGGATAAATTGAGACTATCTAGCCTCTGTCCTGCAGTGAAGGATCGGTGGTGAGGTCCTGAGGACACATAATGTAAGAGGAAGCATATGTCTGGAAGCGTATCTGCCACAAGCTGGAAATGTGTCAGAGCCGCGATTAAATGCAAATAGAACAAGATGGCTCTTCTGCAAATCTCAGGTGTCCAACAAGTAAGTACGTGTCATGCCTGGCACTGCCCAGGAGGGAAGGGGTCTGGCCACTGGACACATTTTTTTCTTTGTCGTTGAGTCACATAAATCCAAAGGGCAGAAAAGGATAACACAGCAGGGCAGGGAATGTTCAACATTAATCAAGTCACAGAATTTTTGTAGTATAGAAAAATGGCCAGATGTTGATATGTTAACTCTTTCATGTAGTGTAAAATGGTAATTTATATTGAAAATGATTCATGGTGGGGCACGTGGGTGGTTCATTCGGTTACATGTCCAACTTCAGCTCAGGTCATGATCTCGAGGTTCATGGTTCAAGCCCCGTGTCGGGCTCTGTGCTGATGGCTCAGAGCCTGGAGGCTGCTTCAGATGTTGTGTGTGTCTCTCTCTGCCCCTCTCCTGCTTCCCCCCTCTGTCTCTCTCTCTCTCAAAACTAAATAAACATTAAAAAATAATTTTAAACTGATTCATGGAAAATCATCTCAGTATCTGGAGGAGCAACAAAAATGAGTTATGCATTCAGAGTGGAGGTCAAGAAATGCAGTTTGTAGGGTTTGCTAATTTTTTTGGTTTTAAATAAAGAATAGGGCATAGCTAACAAGTGAAAACTGTGTGGAGCTTTAGGTGATTTCCTGTCAACACTGTTTCATTTAAATTCCAAGCTATTCCATGACCTGCTGGATTAAGTCTCAGCACACCATTCTCTTCCTTCTAAGATTCTGCCAGTGCAGTGTATTTCTCCTGTCCAACCCGATGTCCTTGTTTGACAGGGGACTGGTCTCCTCAGTCATATGCCATATGTATCCTGATACCTGGACTTCCTCTTGCACTACTTTTGTTATCCTCTGTTTGTTCCCACAGAGCAAAGCACGAGGCAGCTGCGTGAAGGCTCACAGACTTCAAATCAGGAAGGACATTCAGTGTTATTGAAGACTCTCAAGGAACCCGTGAGAAACGGGACTCCTTAGAAAAACTAAAACTAAAAAACTAAAAAAACTAAAACTAAAACTAAAACGGGACTCCTTAGAAAAACACATGCTCACAAGGTTTGGAGAAAATTCCAAAAGGTAAGTGAAACTCGGGTAGGGACAGAACAGAGGTCAGCTTAGTCCTCAGCCTACCCAGGGCCCTTGGGAAGTCTCCTTGACACATGTCCTTGCAAGAGCTTGAGCACTCTTGCAAGGGCCTTCCTTGTATGGAGGACTTCCCCCTGTGACCCCAGCCAGCATGGGACGGACTTTCCCTTTCCACCCCCTCCCACAGAGGCTTCCCATCCTGTACAGTAGGGGCCACAGGACCTAAATATAGGATCTAATAGTTAACTATAATTAAATTTCATGTTTGAAATCTGGTCTATTATTCAGTCGGTCAGGAGCTTCTGGAATCTCATTCTGTCACTCTAAGCATTCACTGTTCCTTCGAGTCTTCTGTCATTTAAACGAAGAATGGGAGTCAGGTTTTCTTGGGATCCAGGAATGTGCCACCCGGCCACCCCATTCTGCTCCTCCTGTCTGCAATGATCGCACAGCACATGGGCACAGCAGTGTCCAACAGCGCCCCAGTAAGGTCAGGTGGAGAGTGAGGGAGGCCTGGGCCTGAACATCAGGTGGACTCTCGCCACACCGTAACGCTGAAATCTAGAACCAGAGATCTTCCCACAGGCTGCCTGGAATAAGAAAATCAAAGAAAGAGAAAGAAAGAAAGAAACCCACTCCGCTAAGTGAGTCCTGGCCTCGCTGTGTGGGGGCAAGAGTGTGGACTGAAATTGTGCACCTTGCGGGAGGAGTGGCTGCATGAGCACCCAGACCCACCACTAAGTGGGTTCTAGGACACTAATCGGCTGTCCTAAATGCTGACCAATCACAGCTGTTCACTGCCTGGATGAAAAGAAAGCGGTATTTGAATGAGATATTCACATATAAGGAGGGAGGGAGGGAGGGAGGGAGGGAAGGAAGAAGAAAGGAAGGAAGGAAGGAAGGAAGGAAGGAAGGAAGGAAGGAAGGAAGGAAGGAAGGATCCATGACCTCCTCTCCCTACAGATTGTGAGTGTGACTGCTACAGCATGCCTTCCACATTGTCACTCAAATCAGCGACCAAGCATGGAGGATGGTGCCAATGGGGAGCTCCATTAGAGAACTTCCTTCCATGCTGGGATTTTATTAATCCTGATATATAGGGACAGCTCTTATACCAGTTACAAATCCACCCAACTGGCCTATTTATTTAGACCAGAATGCCCTGTCTCATCGCTGAGCTATTGTGTGAGAGGCTATTAACTGTCCCCATGAAACTCAGGCACCCCGTCAAGTCACAGATCTCCCAGTCTTATGGTCCCTTTGAAAAAACTGAGCCCAGCCTCACAGGACATTAGAGGGACAAACCCAAATTAGTTCCAGATGATCGCAAAGTATCCAGTTAATACTCTCCTCTAGATCATTCTCCTGAAGCCCCCACCTAGGAGCCCACTGCTTTAGCAAGTGCCCTGGTTGGTGAACCCACTTTTCATCTTTTGCTTATGCCTTTTAAACTCTCAGCCTGGTGGGCTAAAAGCATAGCAACATCCTGAGTATTCTCGCCTCTTCCCTCAACAACAAGGTCATATGTGATCTTCCTGACATTTCAGGTTTCCCACCAACTCCCTGAAGCATCACTTCCAGATGTGTATCAATGAGTCACAGCCATCTCTTGCCAAAATTGAGTCTGCCATCCTAAAGTCTATTATTCGCCACCAATTCTACCTTCCTATAACAAGCTTTTTTATTATACTATATATTGAATATCATTTTTCATTTCAGCCTTATGATGGCACAACATGGCAGATCACAGCTCAGGCTGGCCTTTCAGACCCCAACCTACTAGGGGAAAGTTCCCCACTTGAATGAAACAATAAGAAGTCTCCCTTGAACATAGGGAAGGACGAGGTCGAGGAGGAGCCCCCACGCTCCACATGCTCACACTGGGTGTTGAGCACTCAGGAAAATGCTTCTCCAGTTTGGCTCACGTTAGAGTTATCAGGCAGTTTTAAAAAATACCCATGCCTTTTGGTCGGGAATCATTCCTTGAGTGAGTCTGGTCCACAGCCAGGACTGAGAACCAAATGACCTAAATTTTGAGCTCTCGTACCTCTTATTCCTTTCTTGGCACCCAGCCAAGAGAGGAGGGGTAAGGTGCAAGCTTGTGTTTGTGCATGTGGTGCGATTTATTGATTTTTCCAATCAAGGAAAAAAGCAGTTTTACTGAGGTACAACTGTTATATAAAAGACTTCACATATTTAATACATGCAGGTTGATATTTGCTCATATGCAAACACCTGTGACAGGATCATCACAATCAAGGTAATAGTCATATTCTGATCAGTTTCAATAGTGAAAACTGAAAAAAATACTTTTTTTTTTTTTTTAAGAAATTTCATCTCTCTAATCACAGGTTTTAAGCCTTTCATCTGTCTGGCTGTCAAGACAAAAACTTCACAGACTTGAGGATGGACTGATGGCTCATTCTTTCTGTCAGCATCAGCTAACTATTGATATGCCAGCATCTTTTCCTTCCTGGTGTGACCTGGTGTCCCTGACAGGCAGGGCTGTGCCTATCTGTTGAGACAAGGTCCTACTTCGATGATCTTTTAACTCCAATCTGGTTGTCATAACACATGGCAAAGTCAACCATCTCTGGGCTCTGAAGAGGGGGCCACAGTGGCTCTGATGAAACCCAGCTTTGAGGGTGGGAAAGACAGCTGCCCCGTGAGTTGTTTTCTCCAGAGGCACATCTTTTACTAGAAAACATCTCAAATAAACCAGAACTGGTTGTACTTAGGTTGGCATATGGGAATTACCTAGGGAAGTTTTACTTTTGTCATGAAAGAAAACACTTTGAGTGCTTATGATAAGTCCTCAAAGTAACAGACCAAATGGGTTACAAAAGGCTCATTCCCTTGGCATTTAGCCTTGAATCGCTGCTGCCTGAGAGCAGCTGTACTTGCCGCTGAGGTGAGGAGATGAAGTAAAATGGACCAGGAGGCTTTAAACCACCACTGACTTTTGCTAACTTTCAAGTTCAGAGACTCTAACCTTGTGTTTCTGGGAGAAGTTTCTCCTCTTTTCTCCTTTCAGAAAGAAAGGATATGGTCACTTAAAATCAGTTCCATTCAACACAATCCTGAAAAACAAAGAACCTAGCCCTCTAGCTCTGGGTAAACCCTCAGACTGAAAAACTAAATTCTTGCCAGAAGAGTGAGTTAATATGGAAAATGAAAAACAGAAACGAAGCCCTAGGATCTTACAGCATCTAAATCGGTTAATAAATGTCATGTTATCTAAACAGAACTAGCATGACAAATACAAATGGAACGATACGGATTTGCCATTACAACCCTTAAAGCAGACAGACTCGAGTGCCCATGTGCTCAAAAATCATAAAAAGTAGAGTCAGGCTGACACCTGGCTTGCTTTCTCAGCTTTCCTTTTACTTGGGTGGTGAACTACTATTTACATGCTCAGAACTCTTGAATCTACAGTCTATCCCTGGACTCCCTCCTGAGCTGCAAAAACAAAGCCCCCACTGTGCATGCTTCTGGGAAGTCCTGAAAGAACTTCAAGCTCTTCATGCACATAGCTGACATCCTCCACTCTCTCTTCTGCTAAATCCCTCCCTAAACCTGTCCTTTTCATGATCTCTCTCACTGTCTGCCCAAGTGGAAACCTCCAAGTAACTGACTCCCTTTATTCCTATACTGATTCTTCTGTGAAATACTATTTAAGCCCACCGCCGTGTTCTTTAGCTCTGTCTCCATTGAGTCAGGCCTTCCATATTCTGCCCTAACTACAGCAATGACCTCCTCACTCCAGTCTCTACCTCGCAGCCATGCACTGCCCTGACAGCTTCCTGAAAGACCAAGCTGACGCACTGTGTGGAAGGAAGTCTCTCAACGAGCCTCACGCTCCTTTTTCCACCTCATCGCCTGCCACCTGCCAGGCACCCTGAACTCTGGCCTTGTGGCCAAACAGACGATGCATCTTCATACTTCCATGCCTTACATTTCACTAAAGCCTCTGAAACTGCCACTCACCCTTCAAAGGTCAGCTTTGTGAAGTCTTCCCTACCACCACCCCTTATCTCCCCCATACACCATGATCCTCCCTTTGCTAGATCTCCATTTACACAGTTCTCATTAGGTACTATATTATTGCTCATTGTTAACAGCATCTGTCCTCCACACTGGACCCCGAGCTTAAGAGCAGTCCTATCTCATTCCCTAGGTCCTGCCCAGGTGCCTAACACAGCTCCTGGCACATCTTAAGTGCCTGACCTTAAGCAGAAGTGACAATGCCCTAGAAAGGAGATTCCCTGAGATGAAATTAACACATCAACTAACATGAGCTCAGAGTACAAAGGGTACTTTGATTACAGTATTACACCCAGTGCTGGTGAGGATGGCTGGAAACAGGCACTGTCATACGCTCTTGGCTGATTGTATCAGGACACCTTTGGGGAGGCTAGTCTGGCAGTATTTACTAAAATGTAACGTAAGCATAACCTTTGCTAACATAATTACATTTCTGTAAAATTATCCCATGACAAAAATAAGTTCTAGCATGTACAGATATAGTATGTACAAAGATGTTTATTAAGTAGTGGGGCATACTGAAATCCTTTCTCCAAACTCCTGGGACCAGATATGTGGAGAACTCAGACCCCTTTGGACTCATGGATGATAAGACTGCATAATACTACTGAGCAGAATCTGCACTGAAATATACAAAACATCTGTTAAGATAAGCAAAGAAGAGGCTATCAACTGAGGTGGCATTAGAGCCTATTTCAGCAAACCAAAACCTAGGCTAGAGTCAATTCCTGTAAATGCCTCAAGGTTAAGAACCACTCACAAACAGACAGCTAGGGTTTCCCAAATAATGCAACCATTTAAACGACAGCCCATTAAATAATTGCCTTGCTTTTCTCCCTTATAAAATCCTTGCCCCAAGCTCCTGTTGTAGAGTGCTCCTAATGATTTCCATTATGGGATTGTCCAAGTGAATTGATGTTTACTCAATAAACTCTAAAAAGAATTCTAGTATGCCTCAGTTTATCTTTTAACACATCATACTCGGTGGAATTTTAAAAAGAATAACCCTGTCTGTTCAAATCCATTTCTGCTACCAAATGAATTACTTAAAAATTTGTTTACATGGAACATTCTCTAGGATACCTCACATGTTAGACAACAAAACAAATCTCCATAAATTGAAGAATACTCAAATCATATAGTGTATTTCCTCTGACAACAATGATAAGAATTAGAAATCTATTATTTAAAAAAGTAATGGAAAAAACACAAACACGTGGAGAATAAACAACATGCTATTAAACAACCAACGGGTCACTGAGGAAATAAAAAAGGAAATGAAAAATACATGGAAACAGATAAAAATGAAAACACAATGATCCAAAATGTTTGAGATGTGGTGAAAGCCTTTCTAAGACAGAAATTTACAGTGATACAGGACTCCCTTTAAGAAACAAGGAAAATCTCAAATAAATAATTCTCAAATAATCTAACCTTACATCCAAAAATGCTAGAAAAAGAAGAACAAAACCCAAAGTCAGTAGTTGGAAAGAAATAATAAAGACCAGAGCAAATAAAAGAAGTAGGAGAACAGAAAAGATCAACGAAACCAAAAACTGGTTCTTTGAAAATATAAAACTGATAAAGCCTTAGCAAGATTCATCAAGAAAAACAAAAGAAAAGAGGACCCAAATAAATAAAATCAGAAATGAAGAGAAGTAACAACTGACACCACAGAAATGCACCGGTTTGTAAAAGACTACTATGAAAAATGCCATGCCAACATACTGGACAACCTAGCAGAAATAGATAAATTCCTAGAAACATACAATCTTCCAAAACCAAAATCACTAAGAAACAGAAACTCTGAATAGACCAATACTGGGAATGAAATTGAGTCGGTAATAAAAAAAACTCCCAACAAACAAAAGTCCAGGGCCAGATACATTCACAGGTAAATTTTATGAAACATTTAAAGGAAAGTTAATAATTTTTCTCATCAAGCCGAGGAAGGAAAGCTTCCAAATATATTCTATGAGACCAGCATTATCCTGACACCAAAACCAGACAAGGGCACTACAAAATAAGAAAACTATAGGCCAATATTCCTAATGAACATAGATGTAAAAATTCTCAACAGGAGCAAACCACACTCAACAATACATTAAAAGGATTATTCACCACGATCAAGTGGGATTTATTCCAGGGATGCAAGGATGACTCAACATTCACAAGTGAATCTATGTGATCTGCCGCATTAACAAAATGAAGGATAAAAATCATACAATCATCTCAATACATGTAGAAAAAGCATTTGACAAAATTCAAAATCTGTGAAGGATTAAAAACTCTCAACGAAGCATATATAATCTCAACATAATAAAGGCCATATATGAAAAACTCACTGCTAACTTCATACTCCATAGTGAAAAACTAAGCTTTTCGTTGAAGATAAGGAAGAAAACAAAGATGTCCACTCCCACCACTTTTATTCACCATAGTACTAAAGGTCCTAGCCACAGCAATCAGATAGGAAAAAGAAATAAAAGGCATCCAAATTGGTAAGGAAGAAGTAAAACTCACTATTCAGCAAACAGCGATAGTTATATGTACATACATAGAAAACTTTAATGAGTCCACCAAAAAAAAAACCTATTAGAATAAATAAATTCAGTAAGGTTGAAAGATACAAAATTAATACACAGATATGTTGTATTTCTCTATGTTAATAATGAAGTAGCAGAAAGAGAAATTAAGAAAAATATTCCATTTACAATTGTGCCAAAAAGAATAAAATATCTAGGAATAAACTTAATCAAGAAAAAGTGAAAGATCTATGCTCTGAAAACTATAAAGCACTGATGAAAGAAATTAAGGATGACACAAAAGAATGGAAAGACAGAATATTCATGGATTGGAAGAATAGTGTTAAAATATCCATACTACACAAAGCAATCTATATATTCAACACAACTCCTACCAAAATACCAATATTTTTCTTATAGAACTCGAATAAATAATCTTAAAATTTGTATCGAACTACAAAAGACACAATACAACTCAAAAACAGTCAGAAGAGGAGCACATGGGTGGTTCAGTCAGTTAAGTGTCTGACATTGACTCAGGTCATGATCTCACAGTTCATGAGTTCAAGCCCCGCATGGGGTTCTGTGCTCCCAGGTTCAGAGCTGGGAGCCTGCTTCAGATTCTGTGTCTCCCTCCCTCTTTGCCCCACCCCTGCCCATGCTCTATCTCTCTCTGTCTCTCAAAAATGAATAGGCATTACAAAAACTTTTTTTCTTAAAAAGCCAGAATAATCTTAAGGGGGGAAAAAGCTGGGATATCACAATTCCAGAATTCCAGGTACACTACAAACCTTTAATAATCAAAATAATACAGCACTGGCACAAAAATAGATACAGAGATCAATGGAACAGAAAATTAGAATGCAGAAATAAAATCATGCTTACATGGTCAATTAATCTGCAAGCAGGGAGGCAAGAATATTCACGGGGAAATGACAGTGTCTTCAACTAATGGTGCTGGAAAATTGGACAGCTACATTGCAAAATAATGAAACTGCAACATTTTCTTACACCATATGGATAAATAAACTCGAAATGAATTAAAGATCTAAATGTGAGATCTGAAACCATAAAACTCCTATAAGAAAAAAGGGCAATAATGTCTTTGATGCTGGTCTTGGCAGCATTTTTCCAGGTAGGTCTTTCCAGTCAAGGGAAAGACAAGCAAAAGTAAACTATTGAGGGGTGCCTGGGGGACTCAGTCATTTGAATGTCCAACTCTTGATTTCAGCTCAGGTCATGACCACAGGGTCATGAGATATATATGATCACAGGGTCGTTTGTATATATACAAAACATATAAAGAACTTAGACAACATACAAAAACCAAATAATCCAACTATAAAATGGGCAGAGGAAATGAACAGACATTTTTCCACAGAAGACTTACAAATGGCCAGCAGACACATAAAAAGATGCTCAACATCACTCATCATCCGGGAAATACAAATCAAAACCACAATGAGGGATCACCTGACACAACTGGTGCAGAGCCCAGGAGCGCTCAAACTCCTGAACTAGGAGATCATGACCTGAGCCAAAATCAAGAGCTGGAAGCTTCATGACTGAGCCACCCAGGTTCCCCTATATGATGGAATATTACTGAGACGTAAGAATAAAGGATGAGATCTTACTGACAATTGGGAAGGACCTAGAGGATATTATGCCAAGTGAAATAAGTCAGAGGAAGACAAACGCCATGTGATTTCACTCATAGGTGGAATCTAAAAAACAAAACAAATAAATAAACAAAAAACCAAACAGCAGAATCAGACTCATAAAGCCAGAGAACTGATGGTTGCCAGAGGGGAGAGGGATATGGGATGGGAGAAATGGGTGAAGGGGAGTAGGAGAGACAGGTTTCCAGTTATACAATGAATACGTCACAGAGATGAGAGGCACAGTCCAGGAACTCTAGTCAATGGTACTATAATAGTATTATATGATGACAGATGGTAGCTACATTTGGGGTGAGCAAAGCATAATATCTAGAGTCGTCACATCACTATTTTGTATACCTACAACTAATGTAACATTGCATGTCAAGTATACCTCAATAAAAAATTTATTTATGAGGGGCTCCTCAGTGGCTCAGGTGGTTGAGCGACTACTGTGTTATATTTTAGAAAATTAAAGATGGGTTTTGCACCTTGAGTAGTAAAAACAAAACAGAATGGATGCTATCTGAATGTACAATGGTTAAAGGGAAATGTGTGGGTTATGGTACCTCCCCAAGGAATACTTTTACTTATAAAAAAAAATAATGAGGTTGTTTTGTACACTGACTGAGAGGACTGTATACAATATGTAAACTCAAGAATCAAGTTACCCAATACATACAGACACATGACATTTTAGGGTTGTCTTAGTTCATTTGGGCTGCTATAACAACGTACCACTAATTAGGAGGCTAATAAACAACATAAATTTAATTCTCACAGTTCTGGAGACTGGGAAGTTCCAGATCAATAATCACGATCATGTTCTCGTGAGGGCCCTCATTCTGGTTCATAGCTGGTGCCTCCTTGCTGTGTCTTCCCTCACACGGTGGAAAGAACAAGGGATCTCTTCAGAGCCTCTTTCCTAAAAGCATTCATGAGGGCTCCACCTCCCAAAAGCCTTACTTCCTAATACCATCACCTTGGGGGGTTAGAATTCAACATATGCATTTGGGGGGACACAAGCATTTAGACCACAGCAAGTCTAGAGATCAGAAGGGTGAATAATCAGGGAAATCTTTCTCCCTGTTCTGAGGACAAGAAAATGCCAACTTCCACCAAGAATCTTCCTTGCGGAGCCCAAAAATAAGAACTGAGGATGAAGGAAAACTCTTCTCTAGAGTATCTGTCCCCAGGCTAGACCGGACACCTCCGCCTCCCACGGCTGCTCAGCAGAGGCTGTGCACAGCTGCCTCGCCGTGGCAGAACAGCAAGGGGCAGGGAGAGGGCTGCACGGGGCGCCCTGCCCCTCCCCCCACACTTCTTTCCACTCTGCACACCCCTCACGTTCCCGGCGCTGCGGGGAGGCAACCGGGGCACAGGGAGTCCAGCCGACCTCACAGAGAGGAAAGTCTCCCTCAGGCTCAGGGTGTGACAACATGATCAGGTGGGTGGTGCGCACTCGCCTGATAGTGATCTGATAGTGATCACAGGTGGCCTTGTGTCTCAGTGCCCCTGGGACTGATCTTGGCACCGCCACGTCCAGCAGGCAGGTAAGGTGGCCCCGCCTGGTCTGGTTTTGGCCCCTCCACATCATGTTTCTAGGATACTGACCTGACATCTGCACCTAACATTTCATCCACTCACACCGTCAATTACTGACAGCAGAGCAGTGAACCTAGAGACACAAGAAATCAGGGTAATGTGAGAACTTTAAAAGAAGTTTCAACACTCCAGTGGGACACTTGGGAACAGGGCCTGAAAATGGCCTGGGCACAAGGGAAGAGCAGTACTGGAAGGCATGGCCTCTACCCAGGGCTGCCCAGGGCTGGGCACATGCTGAGCTGGACAAGCCATGGGCCGTGAATTCCGGGACAGCAGGCCCTGGCCCCCTCCTCTTTACGTCCCATGCCCCTCCCACTGGCCCCCCACCCCCTCAGTCATGGTCTGGAAATAGGAGGTACTCAATACATGTTAGAGGAACTCATGCACGACCCTGATGATGTACTCATTAATTCTCTTTCATGTGTCCTGTTTTTTTATTTGACCAAAACACTTAACATCCCTTTCATTCTCTCCTCTGAGTCAGGTGTGGTGTGGACTGCCTTGAGTGCCAGTGGAACTGACTTCCGAGAAATTTCCCCACATTCTCTCCTTCAGTGGTACTTGGATCTGAACCCAAAACTGAAATAAGTGAGTAAGGGGCACCTGGATGGCTCAGCCAGTTAAGCATCTGGCTCTTGGTTTCGGCTCAGGCCATCATCTTGAAGCTCCTGAGCCCAACTGGTGTGGAGCCTGCTTAGGATTCTCTCTCCCTCTGTCTCTCTGCTCCTCCCCCACTCACTCTCTCTCAGAATAAATAAATAAATTTAATTTAAAAAGAATAAGTGAGTAAAAGGAATGTGGCGGCCACAGATGTGACCAGAATGCAAACGCCCCCTGAAGCAGCTACAAGCCCAGGTGAATGGCTTAACCTCTCCTGTTGCTAGTTATTTTGTTTGTAAAACTGGGGAGGTGTGGTCTTAAGGTTTTCTCAGTATTCTAAGAAAATACATATAAATCAAGGACCATCTTTGGGTCAAACCTTTCCCACCTGCCAGCTCTCCAGGGCATCCCTAGGTGATCTTGCCTCAAAATCATTGTTGTCTAGTAAGAAGACCCAACTCACTTCCAACCTACTACCCTCAGTGTTCTGGAAGGAATTACTAGATTCATTTCCATTCACAAAGAACAGGAAATATGCACCAGCTTCCTCTGGCCTGTTTAAAATCACATGAAAACATTCTCGCACATCACTGTCGCAAAGCTCCAGCTCAGCACCTCCTAGGAAGAGGTCTTAGGAACCTCAGAATCTCAAACAGTGAGTGGTCACAGATGCCTAGATCCAGCCCACAGGCTGGCTGCGTGATTCACCTCCTTTTCCTACTGTTGTGTCAACACTAAGACCTGCAGAAGAAAGATGACTCATTGCTTTGAAAGAAAATATTAGGTGATTGTTTCGTATTTGGCAGGAAGGGTGGACCCTTATTGAGCTGACATCCATCCCACATTGGTATGCTGTTTCTGCTACAGTACATAAGCCTGCTCGGTCATTCATCTTTTATTCTCTGTGCTGTCAACTGTTTTGCACAGACAGTCACAGGGTGTCACAGAATAAGCAGGATGAGACCTTGGAGATTACCGAGCATAGGAAACTGGGGCCCAGAAAGGTCAGATTTGCCCACGATCACACTGCAACCTAAAGGGCAGAGTAGGACTACAGAAGGTCCTGACTTCCAGTCCCTAAAGCATTTTCCATCACCCAAGATTGACAGTGACTCCCCCTTGCCTTCTCCGACCCCCTGCAGGCCACCATTTGTTTCAGTTACTAAAGGTGTCCCGAACACCTTCTGTGCCAGCCCTGCGTTAGCACAGAGATATGCAAATCAGCAAGACTCCCAGTCTAGGGAGGAAGGAGATGATGAATGTTTGACTTTGGCAACAGTTAAGTCTGATGATGGAACATGGCACCAAAGGACCAGAGAAGGATATGCAGTCCTCAGCTGAAACAGAGAGTAAAGGAAGAGAGGTCACCACCGAAAGCTGTCTGGAGGCGAGCACACATATAACAGGCTCCGAAAGGGCACTGCACGTAGGAAGTGCTCAGTACATGTCAGTATTGTTGTTTTTAGTGTTTGTATTGTAATCTGACATTGTGGAGGGCCCTGTGTCAACTGCACATACTCTCCTCTGTCCTGGTCTGAAGGAGACATGGAAACCTGGGTGGATCATGGTGACCATGGTACGGTGACTGTACCATGGGGCTGTGAGGTCCTGCCGGCCTTCCAGGCGAGCCTCATCCACCACCGTCAACTCTGGAGAAGGCCCGGATGTCCCCGGCCCCACCCTTGGAAATCTGCCCATCTACGTGCCCACAGAACATGTTGCACTTATTTCCGCCTCCCAAGCCATCTCCCACCTCCGCTCTTGAAGATGCACGTCCGTCCATGGGTGGTGGCTGTGGACAAGTAAGCCTCGGGGACAAGCCTCAGGCTGCAGATCTCAGCAGAAAGAGCTCGTACACATGAGAGACACTGCTCCTGATCTGTGAGCTCCTCCCCTCCCCAACTGTCCAGGAAGGGGTTGGTTATGGCCATGGTGCTACCCAGTCCAGCACCAAGGGCACACTGTGCCAGCCTCTGGATATGGGAGCCAGGCTGGGAAGGGTCCTTCCAAGAGTCACCAAGAGCATGCCCCACAGTGGGACTGGCTCATCCAGTCCTCCAGTCTCTCGGGGCAGCAGTCCTTGCATATGAAGTCAGGGGTCCCATCTGGTCATCTATGGACACAGATCCCTGATGCTCCCTAAGCCATAATGCAACTGGACATATCAGTGATGACACACACATCGTGAACATGCACAGCAGTATCAAGCCTCGCTGCAACCAAATGTGGCAGTCACCATTACTACATCTACGTTCTAACAGGAGAAAGACGGCCCAGGGCCAAGCGATCGGCCGGGTTGCTCACCCGGAGAGAACAGGCGGGCGCAGAACTAGCTCTCGTGGGTTGCATCCCTGTCCTTCTGCACACTCAGAGGTACGGGGCGCACTACCTGAGACAGGACAGTGGCTCTGAGGCACCTGACAAGGAACTCAGTGCTTCCTGCCGCTCCCTGGGCATCAAAGTGAGCCAGGATGTGACACTGCATTTACACCCCTCAGGGACAAATGCCACCTCTGACTGCAGTACTTTCTGGAGTCTAAACAAACAGGGGAGAAGGGAGTGCTCCTTTGGATGTGTGCGCCCCGCACCTGCCTCTGCCCCAGGACGTGCTCCATCACAAGGTCCTTCCTTTTATCTTCCCGTCTTGTGTCTCCTGCAGCTGATGTGGTGTTCTACGCTGTGTAGACAAAGGGGGTTGACTGAGCAAGCCCCTGACAGAAGAACAATTGAAGTGGAGACTGAAAGCAAAGGAAGTAGATTTGGTGAGGCCACGTGACCACCTGACTACTTTTAAATCATACTGTTGCTAGGAGGGGCTACAAGGAAGGCCTCAACCAAAGTAGGAAAAAAAGGGAAATTTTAATGGAAGGCTTTGGAAAGGGCAGCCTGTAGACAAGAAAGAAAGGTGGCAGAGTGGAGGGCAGGGGGAAAGAAAAAAACCATAGGAAGCTTGAAATGTGTGGCTTTCTGTTTGGATTTCAAAGGGACTTTTTCTTCAAAAACAAGGAGAATGTTTTGTTTGTACATATATGTACGCAGACTTCCAGCTCAACGGGGGTTAAGAAAAACACAAGTGAAAAAAATTAAGAAACTGACTGACAGGAGAGGTAGAAAGAGAAAGATGTGAGTCTAGGTAGCTACAGTGGACACTTAATTATCTTAAAAAATCAGCGGTAATGCTGGAATACAATTCAGGAACACGCACGGAGGCAGGGAACGTAGGGATGCCATATAGGATTTCCGGTGAGACAAACGAAATCAGATTTCCAATACAAGAGTGACAGGTCTAAAACAAGTTCACAAACTAGATGTCCCCTCCCTCATGCAGTCCGTGACAAATTATAAGCACAAAATAGAGGTGTTATTTGGAATGTATTTTCTGCAGGGGGAAGAATCCAGTCACAGAATAAGAGGATGCCATCTTGAGTGTTCATATCTACAAGGAATTGTGTACTCGGAAGAATTTCATATAAAGCACTTTACCCAGAAGAAATGAAAGGTAGGCGATACCAGGAATGTATTTTTTAAATGAGATCTGTTACAACTTACGGGTTGTAGACTTAATGTTAAAGGTGCTTCAAGAAGAACCGCTCAGTCACAAGCGATTACGCTGCGGCTCCCTGGGCCCCAGCTCCTTCCTGGCCCGCCACCACCGTATCCCAGCTGCAGACAGGCCAGCAGACGCTCCACAAGTGCCTGTGGACTGAAAGAATGAGGCGCAGCCATCCCAGCCCCTCGAGCCACGTGTACCTCGCACACTAAACGAGGCAGGGCTGGGTATCCAGAGGAGAGACCACGCAGCACAGCCTAGATGTTAGATCTTGACATGCAGGCTCCCTGTGAAGGCGAGCTCAAGCTGGACATAAGTCACCTTGACCTGCACCACCGTCTGTGCCAACACCATGGACAGCTCGATGGAGTTGGCTTTGGGGAACACTGTGCTCCCCAGGTCTTAAACAGGCCCGAGTGCTTCTAGTTGGCGTTGTGATCTTTCTGTGGGTAGCATCTGGCCGGTAGCAAATCCATCCTTAAGCAGCATAAGATTGGATGGAGTAGAATACATCCAAGCCACTTCTCCTCATTCCTCTTGGATAAAAATGCGTCCTTACCCCAACTTGACAGAAAGTAGGGAGAAGATCTCACACGTGTTAAATACCTTGCTGGTGCAGTAAAGTGGCAAGCTCAGTTTGTAGAAGAACCAACCCTGTGTACATACACAGAAGGGATGCGAGCTGGCCCTGGGCGTGTATATATTTGTATATGATTTCAGTGCTGACCATACACAGGCCCCAAGCTTTACAGCCAGGGCAACACTCATGTCCACATGTCAAGAAGAAGCTAACTGGGAAGGTCAAAGGGCTAGCAAATAATAGTGCAGTGACTGTAATGTGTGGATCCGGATAAAGGCAGCAACTTCACAATGCTGCAAATGTACTATACACTGCTTAAGTGTTCACTTCAAAATGGTTAATTTTGTTATGTGAATTTCACCTCAGTTTAAAAGAGGGTTATAGAGCAAATATTTGCACTCTGATCTTCTGGACCCTGGAGCACTTAAAGTCTCTGATTAAGGACAAGGTGCCAGAACATGGGAAATAAAAACAGGAAGGATCAACCGGGAGGAAATGAACTGTGCAAAGACGAACGCTAACATCCAGTGCCACGCACCGTGGCAAGCGGTGGCGTTAAATAAATGTACGCATTATGGCCCGTCCTGGGAGCACTCACAAGGCACACAAGACTGTGTGAAGACTATCAAAGATTTTATATAAGGACCAAAATGGGGAAGAAGGACGGAATTCTGAAGGAAGGCTTTCCAGCCAGTGAAGAGCCTGCCAGTGTAGGTCCTCCAGTGAGGAATGGAAGGAAACGCACCCACTCAACATTTGGGGGTGTCCGCTGTGGGCCAGCCACTATCGTGGGCACGGCAGTTCAAATATTCAAAAGTTCTGGTGCTTGCCCTTATGGGACCCTTAATAAAGAAGATAAAACCAGGTAAGTACCTTGGGAAGCAACTGTTTAAAGGTGGCTAAGAATCTGGACTTTGTTCCTGATGTTTTTAAGCACGGAAGTGACAAGACAATCTCAGTAATTCAGAAAGAAGTAAGAACTTGAGGAGAGAAGAGAATGAAAGAAGATTCATTAGAAATCTATCTACGTATTCAGTCCAATCCCTATCAAATTTCCAGGGGCATTTTCCCCAGAAATAGAAAAAAACAATCCTAAAATTTGCATGGAACAAGAGACTGGGAATAGCCAAAGCTGTCCTGAGAAAGAACATAGCTAGATGTATCACACTTCTGGATTTCAAACTATACCATAGATTACTGAAAACAGTATGGTATGAGCATGAAAGTACACACATTGGCCAGCAGAACAGAACAGAGATCCCAGACGTAAGCCCTCCCATATAGCGTCACTGAATAGTTGACCAGGAAACCAACACTGAATGGGGAAAGAACGGTCTCTTCAACAACTGGTGCTGGGAAAACTGGAAAAATGCACACAAGACAATATAACTGGAGCTCTGTCTCACACCACCTACAAAAATTAACTTGGAATGGGTCAAACGCTTATAACACCTGATATGCTAAAAACTGTAGAGGAAAATATAGGGAAGAATCTCCTTGACATTGGTCTTGACGATAATTTTCTGGATGTGGCACCAGAAGCACAAACAACCAAAGCAAACAGCAGTAAAAGGGCTCTATATTGCATGAAACTAAAAAGCTACTACACAGAAAAAGAAGCAATCAACAAAATAAAATCATCCTATGGGATGGGAGAAAATATGTGTAAATGTCAGATGAGGGATTAATATCCACAATATACAAGGAATGTGTACAACTCAATAAGGGAAAACAACAACAATAATAATAACAATCCAATTAAAAATGGGTAGGAGCGCCTGGCTGGCTCAGTTGGTTAAGCGTCCTACTTCCACTCAGGTCATGACCTCGTGGTTCCTGTCATGAGCCCCGTATCGGGCTCTGTGCAGACAGCTTGGAGCCTAGAGCCTGCTTTGGATTCTGTGTCCTCCTCTCTCTCTCTGCCCCTCCCCTGTTCACGCTGTGTCTGTCTCGCTCTCAAAAATAAACATTAAAAATGTTTTAAATAAGGGCGCCTGGGTGGCTTAGTCGGTTAAGCGTCCGACTTTTCGCTTAGGTCATGATCTCGCGGTTCGTGGGTTCGGGCCCCGCGTCGGGCTCTCTGCTGACTGCCGGCTCAGAGCCTGGAGCCTGTTTCAGTCTGTGACTCCCTCTCTCTCTGACCCTCCCCTGCTCACGCTGTCTCTCTCTCTCTCCTAGAAATAAATAAAAAAAACATTTAAAAAAAATGTTTTAAATAAATAAAATAAATGAAAATGGGCAGAAGAAGTGAATAGATTTCCCAAAGAAGCCAACAAGTACATGAAAAGGTGCTCAACATTACTCATCATCAAGGAAATGCAAATCAAATCCACACACAGGTATCCCCTCACACCTGTTAAAATGGCTATCATCAAGATAAGAGATAACCAGTATCAGTGAGGATATAGAACCCTGTGCATTGCTGGGATTGGAAATCGGGACGGTCATTATGGGAAACAGTATGGAGAATCCTCAGAAAATTAAAAATAAAATCACAACATATGATCCAGTAATCCCACTTCTGGTTAAATATGCTAAGGAAATGAAAAGAGGATCTCGAAGAGATATCTGCACTCCCATGTTCACTGCAGCAAAATTCATAACAGCTAAGATATGGAAGCAACCTAAATGTCCATCAACAGATGAATACATAAAGATGCAGTATAGACATAAAATGAAACACTTCTCAACCCCAAGAAAGAGAGAAATTCTGCCATTTGCAACAGCATGGATGTACCTTGAGGGCACTATGGGAAGTGAAATAAGTCAGAGAAAGACAAACAGTATATGATCTCACTTACTTGTGGAATCAAAAAAAGGCACATTCATAGAAAGAGAGTAGAATGGTGGTTGCCAGAGTCTGGGGGTTGGGGAAATGAGGAGATATGGGTCAAAGAGTAAAAATTTCTAGTTATAACATGAATAAATTCTGGGGATGTCATGTACAGCACGGTGACTACAGTTAACAATACTCTATTATAAACTTGCAAGTTGCTAAGAGAGTCAATTTAAGTGTTCCCACCACAAAAAAGAAATAGCAATTGTGGGATATAATGGAGGTGTTACTAAAGCTACGGTGGGAATCATTTATAATACGTAAGTATATCAAATCACAACGTTGTATGCCTTAAGTTTATACACTGTTATATGTCAATTTCATCTCAATGATGCTGGATAGAAGAGAAAGCATATGCAATGGTTCAGAAGACCATTAATGCAGGTATGGATTCACACGAAGGCAGTGGCAACAGAGAGCTCAGAGGCAAGACTAGTGTGTATGGCCGGAATTTTCAAGTAGCTGTGGGATAAAATGACATTAATTTATGTAAAGGGCAGAGGACAATGTCTAGGCTATAGTAAATTCTCAATGTTACTATTACTATTTTTTTATATTGGGCTTCAGTACTCTAATAATTGAGTGGCTTTACTTTCTAATTTTAGAACCTTCCCCTTCACTATGGGTAAAGACAGGTGAGAGGAATCCAAACCAGCAGACCAACCATACTAAAGGCAAGAACAAGGCTTGTCTCTGTCTTCTCTGTCAATACAAAAACACTTTCCAAATACGGAGTGAATAAGGAAATGAATAAAGGAACAGACAAACAAGTAAAGGCAAGAACAGCAATGACCTCCAACTCCCAACCTCTAAAAAACCAAGAAATGGTTCATCAGCTGATCCACAGAATGACGTGAAAAAGATTTGTTTTCAGGGAAGAACGCACAGGAAGACACGCCCCATTTCTTGCATCAAGGAACTAGGCTTCCCAAGGAATATCCACTGTTCTAAGAACCTAAATATTTTACCTCCATGCTCTCTCATAACCATTTTCCTTCAAGCTGACAGCTCTGTAATTAAAGCCCTTATGCTGCTGCTTTATTTTTCCAAGAGGCCTTTGACATTTTCGCCACTGCAGAGGCACTCTGCCAGGGTCCCTGCAGGGCACTGAGGGCTCCTGCTTGTCCACGTGTCTCCAGTCACAGGTAGGCAACCTGCCTCCTCCTGTATTTGTCTCTTTAAGATCAGAAACTCCCCCAAGAATGGCAGGTAATAAACATGTACATATTGGCCAATTAAGAAGTAACACTCTTGGTTAGTATTATTATTTCCTCTCCAATCTCCCTATACGCTAAAATATCTAGGGTTTCTGCTATAACATGATTATATATGTTACTGAAAATTTTCTTGTTTTACAAAATTCAATACCAAAAATAACAGAGTTTGGGGAAAAGACTGCTTTGGAGGGCATTCCTCTCAAAACCTATGGAACTGCAAAATACAATAAAAATAATAACTGATAACCTCCAGAGTTAATCTGACCACGTAGGCAGGTAGTTCAGCATAGTCCGAGGCTAACTCAGCAGATATTTAAAAAACCCATAAAACAAGGGTGCGATGCAACACTGCTGTAATTAGAGTAACACCGGCCGGTGCCCAGGGCCCACGTAGAAGCATATTGTGCTCGGAGCCAAGAGCCATGAAAGCTGACTGTACCCATGGGGGGGCGGGCCAGGTGATCTTTGTAATCACTGTCAACAAAGGCAGGCACGCACGCACACACACACGCACACACGCACACAGTCCCAGCCGCTGAGCTGAGGGCTTTTTCCTATCCGGCTCAAGTTCAAAATTCTACTGCCACTGCTCCCTTTATCTCGGAAAGTTTGTCTAAGGCAGCACGACTCTGGCCCTGCTCAGACACCTTGCCCCTCCTGTCCAACCGTGTGTGAGCCCACGTGCATCACAGAGCAAAGCACCTGGTATTTCCCGCTGCCTTCAAGGTAAGTGGTCAGAGCAGGCCAAGTGAAATTTGGGAAGTCACCTGCACCATCGTGAGCAGAGGCAGGTGAAACCAGGGGTGAAGGCCTCCCCGGACTGAGCGTCCTCCATCCTATAGCCAGTCCTGTTACCCATTAAAGAAATAACTGCCAGAGAAAGAGGAGCCACAAGATCAAACCAACAGAAAAAAATGCAAATACTTACATATAATATGTTGGATAGAGCCCTTCAAAATACCAGCAATGTTTTTTGGCCTCTGTGCACTGAAAATAGAAGGAAGAAAATCTTTGTCAGTGGAAAGCCATCTGCATAGTGTGAAGCAGATCTGACAGAAGACACCAGGGAAGATGAGGTGACACGCCTTGAAGTGTGGAAAGCAGAGGGCTGGGGGAGGCAATGGGCCAGAGGGAGACCCACCCTCCACGATGACTTTTTATTTCTGTAAATTTTTTAAAAGGGAAGAAAACATAGGAAAACATCTATTTGCCTGTAATTTTTCTAGCTTTTTATTTCCCTACATACATGGGCATGACCAATTCATTAAAAAGGTAAAGACCATCCATTTTTAAAAGTTCACATAGTACGGGGGCACCTGGGTGGCTCAGTCAGTTAAATGCCTGATTCTTGGTTTTGGTTCAGGTCATGATCTTGCGGCTTTGTGTTTTCAAGCCCCACATCAGGCTCTGTGCTGCTTGGGATTCTCTCCCTCTCTCTCTGCCCCTCCCCTACTTCCATGGTCTGTCTCTCTCAAAACCAATAAATAAACTTAATAAAACTTAAAAATTCACATAGTGCAATACTCCAAATATCTAAAATGTGCTAAAAATAAAATATCACAATTATTGCCATTTCCCCCCAACTTTCATTTTAGAAAGGTCGTTTCCACAGTTTTGACATTTCTAGGTCTTTATACTTCAGAATATTCCAAAAGCCATATTCAAATCATTGATCCTCCCGTGGGGAGCCACATCTGCCAGACTTGGTAAATCAGGATTCACTTGCGAGCACCGGTCCTGGCCCCTGCCCTCACTCCCAGGGATGAGAAACAGGGAGGAGGTGAGGAAAGGCACTAAGAGCCTCCCCAGTGCTTTCCAAGGAAGCGTGACGCTTGACCCTATGGGGGCAGAGCAGGTGCAAGGCTGTCCTGCTGGATAGGCCGTCTCACTCTCCTAACAAGTGAGAGCGAGCCGACGGCGCCACGTGCTGAGCGAGAGCTCCAAGCAGAAACACTCGCACGTACCTAAACAAGATTTTCTAAAATTCCTCGGCTTGTGATAACATTTTCTTTTCATTCACAACTTCCTACATTCATGATCCAGTTCATTGGACCCTGTGTACCATCCAAATATATCTTCCAAATATTACAGTGTGAAAACCTACCAGCAGGAAAACAGGGAAAGGCACCGTGAAAAAAAAAGCTTTCTTTGGGCAAGGCAGGGGCTGTCTCACCCAACCCCCGCTCCGCCCCCCACCCCCGCTGCCATCCACCCTCTCTGCCTTTCCTGGCACTTTCCCAGCAGGTGTGTGGCGATGCCTTCCTGACACCTATCAGAGAGTTTCAGAAACAGACCCCGACTCTAGAGTGAGGTGAGAGCAAATATTACGTGTTACACGGGCTAAGTCAGATGGGTCATGAAAGGAGCATGAGACACCGGGGGAGTTTAAATGTGCCTTAGGACACTCAGGCACACTCAGGCAGCCCAAAATGACCCAGTTTTAGTAATGGAAAATGAGTTTAATTTAGACACCGTTAGTTCCTGTCCAGTTTAAGAAATGAAAGTCAGCTGAAGGCTGGCAAGGAAGGCAATTTCAGGTCTCCGCCCTAAATCACAATTTATCTCATGAGAGGCCCAGGTCATTCTTCCCGGTGGCATGTTAACCATTCCTTCTTTAGTCTCCATCGCTACTGAAGACGCACACTTGCTTAGAACTGGACACTCGCCTCTCCCCTGCTGTCCTAGGGCTACAGGGTGGCAGAGAGAGATGTGGCCCAAGACTTCGGGATCCCGCGCCCAGCTCTGCCACTTACAGGCTGACAGACTCCGGGAAAGGGAGCTCTCTCTGCCCGTGTGGTGGGGGTGCGACACGCACAGATATGTGTATGCCATCTATGAGGGTATGTGTGAACCCCAGCACAACAACAGGGTATAGGAAAGCACCAAACTGCTACATAGAGCCCAAGCGCCAGGCGCTATTGGACATGACGACTGGGAAGGACAGTTAGCAGCATCTGAGGAACCACGAATATATTTTCCTTTAACCACCGCCAGTCTCTCCACAAACATGGAACACACTATGCACAAGGTTATTTCTCAAGGCATTATTTCTACCAGCAAAATCCGGGAAATGACACAGATACTCACAGCAGGCTGGTTAAATAAACGATGATAAATCCACACAACGTGGCCAACACCAATGAGGTCTCTCGGAAACACTATGAAATGATTTCTAAGACATGGGGTTACTGAAAGACAATATGCAAAAGCGTGTTTCCAGTATGCTCCTTTTTATGGAAAAGGAGAACTGTACCTTTGGTCAATTTCTTACTAAAAGAATTACAGGAAAGGTCTAGTAAAAATAAATGGGAACGCTTACCCTATGGGGGCTGGGTGAGGAGTTGGGAAAGAGAATGACGACACATTTCTCTGTGCGTACTTTTTAATCTACAGTTTGACTTTTGAATCCTGTGACAATTTTTCATGTTGAAAAAATAAAGTTACAATAAAAAGGATTTTTTAAAAATCTACTCTTCTCAGACCACAAAGATTTACTAAGAACTATCACGGCAGTGCAGTCACACATCACTTCTCTGCCGGAAGCAAAGAGACACAGCAGACAGCTGGGAAGTCAGAAGAGTTTCACAAGAAATGTGTGAGGAAAACACACCCCTCTTCACAGCCCTCCCACTGCCCTCAGATGTCAGGACACTACTTCCACCCCATTCTCCCTCTGACCTCAAAACTTTATTTCTGGCGTTTTTGCTGAAACATTCCATAACCTCCCTGGTGCTTCCTTGTTCGTTACTTTTGTTCACAGTTATTTCCTGATCGCCTTTACCATTTTTCATCAAGCTACTCAAATAAAACCTATTTGGAAAATGACCAACCTCCATTTATTCCTTTGTAAAATATTCTCTTAAGAAAATTTTATTGCTGGGGCCCCTGGGAGGCTCAGTCAGTTAAGCAACTCCCTCTTGATTTCAGCTCAGGCCATGATCTCATGGTTTCTGAAACTGAGCCCCATGTTGGGCTCCATGCTGACAGCATTGGGGCTGCTTGGGATTCTCTCTCTCTCTCTCTCTCTCTCTCTTTCTCTCTCTCTCTCTCTCTCTTTCTGCCCCTCCCTTGCTTGTACATATTCTCTCTCTCTCTCTCTCTCTCTCTCTCAAAATAAATAAAAATAAACTTTCCAAAAAAGAAAATTTTATGGCCACATTTCCTGAAGCAGAAGAGGAAAACACTTTTAAAACTAAGCTACCTACCACTAAAATATATAGCTTCATTTATTGCTACTTGAAATTAGTTTAAGCTTTTGAAATCTGCAAATACCCAGGTAACTTATTCATTTTTGCTAGCTGGACTTTTACAACAGCTTTCTTGGGTGAAAAATGTAATCTAATAATACACACAGATAACACTTCACTAAAGTTAGAATGGGGTATTATTCCATTTTACAGCTGGATAATTGGAAGAACACAGAATTACATGTTTCTTTAGTCATCTGAAAACACTGAATGAGGACTAAGAAGTCCTGGGAATTTTCTCTGTCGAGTCTTTCCTTCACTAAATGCCTGCTAACTGAATCCCGGATGTCAAAGTCCGCTTGCACACCAACCCAAGAGCTCCATGGCAGGACTGAGGATTAGGTTCCGCAGGGCAGGAGGCAGGAAGGAAAACCCCTCCTAGAAACCACCCAGGGTTGAGAGCCAGCTTCTGCCAAGTGAAAGTCTACCAACAGAGCCATAATTCGCCTATCCATTCCAATCCCCAAATCTAGCACAATCACCAGGACTCAGGGCAGACCCAGACGGCTGTAGCTCTGGACATGTGGCCAAAATGGGAGTTTGTGAGGGATGACTAAGGGAGGGTTCTAGAGCATTCCCCAACAGTGGTGGGCACTCTGAAGTAACCTTGTGAGCAAATAGCTGGGTGGTATGGGGGGAGGCAGGAGGAAGGCACTGTGCTAGGGTCCACTGGAAAACACGCCCAAATCAAGGGGTAAGCACGGATTCATCCCACTGAAGAAAGATGAATCAGAACACAGCTGGGTTCTCAAGCTCACTGCCATTACCAGACGTGGTGCCAGTCCGTCTGGACCTTAGCCGTCGTATTTCTAACACAGGACAGACTCTCCTTATTTATGAAGATGGCTGCAATTATAAGATGGCTTTGTGAAGTAACTGAGATTGAATGCATCAAAATGCCTGGCCAGATCAGCATACAGTTCACTGAATCTCACACCCAGCCTGCAATTCTATCTCTAAATGTGTGCCCTGAAGCAAGCTTTCCAACTTCTCTGCAACAAATGCCTCACTTTACTATGATCAGTTATCATCTAAGTAGAAGCAATGCTTTCAAACCCCTTGAGAACAAAAATTCTAAGTATGTAATATCTTACATTTGCACAGCATTTAGTTTTCCAAAATCTCTCTAAAATCAACAAGGCTCTCTCTAAAAAAATTTAAGTGTATAAACTAGAAAAAAAAAAAAAAACCCACTGTCCACCCAGAAAGTAGGCCTACTCACTCTACAAAGATACTATCATGGTTTCTCAGGGATTGACCATCTACTGACACAGAAAAATATATTTGTTAAGAGAGGTCAGGTCAGCTGCTCTCTGTTACCGACTGGGCATCAACAGCCAGAGTGTTCTACCAGCTTCTGGGCAAACAGTAGGCCCTCAAAACACTCCTAATGTAATACTCTTTCCATGTGTACAATGAAAGTAATAATAAGCATAGCCATCTACTTCTCAAAGAGATCATAAAGAACAGCAACATACAACAGACAGACTATTCACAAAGCAGAATACGCAGGACTGTGAGAAAACATCTACCCTAAGGAGCAAGTGGTGGGTAATCTAAGATTTACACTGGAAAGGCTTGTAAGGCATCTATGGTCAGGGAAGAACCCCGGTGCTCTATTATTCAAGGACTAGGATGTCTATAAATGTAGTTGAGCCCTCCTAAATAGAGTCATCCATATTTAGCCAGGATCTAAATAAGCCCAAAGGACAAATCCTTTGCTAATCCCCAACAATAATCCTCGCGCTGACATAAATGATTCTGAATCTATCTGTGCAGAAAGTAGGAGGTCCCACATGCTACCGTTTAATAAAATGGTACAACCTTTTCCTACTCCAAGTTCAAAGAAGAGCATACGGTCACTTCTGAGAGCCCACCACTGTTTGGGAATGCTCTGGAAACACCCCTTACTCATCCCTCACAACAGCACATGGTCGACTCTGACAGACTGAAGCCACCTGGGAATTTGGGACACACAGGGGTAAGGACTCGAGTGCCGACTGAGATTTTACTTAAATTCCACCCTTTCACCTTTTGTTCTAAGGGGAATGGAGTAAGATCTTTACACGAATAGCAAACCGGCAAAGTAGTGCTTCACTAACAGAACCGATCCCATTGACATCTGGAAAGCATTTTGCCAGTCTGTCCTGGACCAGGAAGTCCACAACTGGCTTCAATGTGGTGAGAAGGCCCTGGGAAGATCTGTTCGAGGATCCTGTCAAAGGGGAAAGATGTCCTGCTGCACCTCGGTGCTGCTTTCACATTCGTCAAAAGGTGAACTTGACACGTGCCACAGGATCTCGGCTGCATTCCGTTCCAGCCCAATTAGAGTGGGCATTTACGCTCAGCACAGACTCTGAACAAAGGAAGCCTCTTGGATGCAGGCAGAGCTGATGCTCAGGACCAGGGACAGAGGCAGAGGCAGCAAGAGGCCTGGCGGGAGTCAGAGCAAGAATTTATGGAGGGGGTAACAGGTAATTATATCAAGGTCTCTGGATTTCAAACAATAAATAGGAGTAAACATGGCTCAGATTCTTATAGTGGGGTTTTAATCAACTTCCTAAGTGCTAATTACTTCATCCTTGGACTTAAGGATATTCTCTTTTTCAGGAACATATTATCTCCAAGGAACCTTGATTTTTTTTAGAAATAAGAGTATGAGGCTTCTCACAAGTATCATTTATTACAGAAAAGAAAACAAGGAAACTCTTTAAATAACAGAAATAAAAGATCCTCTGGTGTCTTACAGAAGAAACCAATCAGCCAGCAAATAACCGTTAGAGATGTAACCCTGCCTATTAATATCTTGAAGATTCCGGGACATGAAGATGACGAGACACAAATTAGGCCTGGCTGCATGTCCCTGGGAAAATTCTGTGGACTCTCGTAACTTATTCTGAAGAAAGTTTCCTTGTTAGCTTTATGCGCCTTAGTTTTTACCACAAGAATGGTCAGGAACTCATATGCCAAAATAATAACAATAAATTACCTTTCTGGTGGCATTAGAGAGGACTTTATTTTCCATTGTTCATCTTGGTAATCAAGTTTCCAAGCTTTCTGTATGGAACATTTTGTTTTTTAAATTTCTGTTAAATTTTACTTGAAAAAGCAGTTCCCTTATAGTCCAATAAAGAAGTGGAGAGTGGACATAGAGATATTTAAAATGAGGAAATTCAAAGGTGGGATCCATTGAAAGACTCACAACACTTGGGCACACAGGCATTCCTACTCATGTCATTTGAACACAAGAGTTCTGAAAAACATGCTAATTTTTTTTTAGTTTATATATTTATTTTGAGAGAGAGAGAGAGAGGGTGCAGGGGAGGAGAAGAGAGAGAGAATCCCAAGCAGACTCCACACTGTCAGCACAGAGCCTAATGTAGGGCTTGAACGCATGAACTGTGACTTCATAACCTGAGCTGAAACCAAGAGTAAGACACTTAACTGACTGAGCCACCCAGGCTCCCTGACCATGCTGTTTTTTTAAAACAAATATCAGCATAAAGTATAATTCATGAGACAATCATGTGATCCAAGTTCTAGCTCAATATGAGGTTTAATGTATACACCATTTGGAAAACTCGTGTTTTTCCAACTACTCTCACATGACTACCATATTCACATCACTGCTGACACCAGATGTGTGGGGCTCTCCCTGACACCACCAAGGAATTCTGTGACACCTGCTGGGTGTCCCACAATATAACTCAGCTCTGGCACGATGTACCAGGAGATAGCACTGGACCCCACAGGTTAAGGGCTCAGTCCTGTAAGAGTACCCTGACCCCCTTCAAGCACCAGTTGCCCCTTGGGCTTCTGATCTACCAGCTCTGGATCAGAGGTTCCCACAACTCCCTCCTTCGGTTCCATTAATCTGCTATAATGGCTCACAGAACTCTGAGAGACATTACACTTACCAGATCATTGATTTATTACAAAAAGATAGAACTGAGGAACAGACAGACAGACAAGATGCATAGGGCAAGATAAAAGGAAGGGGCATGAAGCTTCTACGCCCTCTCTGAACACATCACTCCCCCTCAAATCTCTGTGTTCACCCACCTGAAGTTCTCTGAACCCAGTCCTTTTAGGGTTTTATGGAGTCTTCATCACTTAGGCATTGTTGATTAAGTCACGGGCCATAAGCCTCCAGCCTCTCTCTAACCTCTCTCCCCTCCCTGAGGATCAGAGGAGAAACTGAAAATTCCAACCTTTTAATCGCATGGTTGTGGCATGCGGCCCCCCATGTTTAGATGCTTCCCAGAGGTTAAGTATTAATAGAACAACAGATACCTTTACTGGGATGAAAATCAAGTATGTATTTCTTGGGGCGCCTGGGTGGCTCCATCCCTTAAGCGTTCAGCTTCAGCTCAGGTCAGGATCACCCAGTTTGTGAGTTCGAGCCCCAGGTGGGGCTGTGCTGACATCTCAGAGCCGGGAACCTGCTTTGGATTCTGTATCTCCCTCTCTCTCTGACCCTCCCCCGCTTATGCTCTATCTGTTTCGGTCTCTCAGTAATAAATAAATGTTAAAAAAAACTATGTATTTCTTAATATAAATTATAGCATTGCAAACATAAAAGTCACCCATTTTCAATGCGCAGTGTGAGGAGTTTTTAGAAATTCATACACTTTGTGCATTCCATACAACAACCCAGTTTTAGAACATTTCCATCACCCCAGAATGTTCTCTCTCAACCTTCTGCAGTCAGTTCTAGCGCCCACCCCAGCCCCAGGCCACACTGATCAGCCTTTTAGGTTCGTCTGGCCTTTAATACAAGGTTCAGTTAGTTACATAAATGATAAAACTATTTATAGTCTTTTATGCCTGGATTCTGTTCATCTGTGTTGTTGAAATCAGCAGTTCACTCATTTTTAGTGCTGAATACTATTCCACTGAGTAGACATACCATACTCTGTTTATCTATTTATCTGGGTTGTTTCCTTATTCAGGCTATTATGAACAAGGCTGCTATGAATGTCTGCAAGGCTGCATGCAGAACTTCATGTGGACATAGGTCTTCACTTCTTGGGTAGATACATAGGAGTGGAATTGCTGGGCCATACGGTGACTCAATGCTTAACTTCTCAAGGAATCTCCAACCTGTCTTCCAAAGGAGCTGCATGATCTTACATTCCCACCTACAGTGTGAGGGCTCCAGTTTCTCCACATCCTCACCAACAGTGACTATTTTCTTTCTGATCTCAGCCCTCTGACCCTGTACTGGTATCTCACTGTGGTCTTAACTGGAATTTGTCTAATGATTAATGAAGCAGAGCATCTTTTCACGCCAGCTCAATTCTAAGGTGAAAGGAGTAACTGCCATTTATGCAATGGCTATTATCCTCCATGTGCTCTTCATGTAAAATCTTACCTACAGCCTAACAACCCTGAGAGTCAGCCAGGACAGGTACTCAGAAGCAAGTAAATGAAGGTCTCAGAGAGGTGAATTAACCTGGCCAAAGTAACACAGGAAACAGGCAGAAAGCTGCAGTCTGAGGGTTTCTAAAATCTGTGCTTTTTCTCTGACAGTGGACAGATGTCGCACTTTCCTGTGTGACAGTAATTCATAACCCCATTCTTCGCTATGTCTGTCACATCTCTCACAGGGAGCCAGAATGAGATTTATTTTAGGCATCATTTCAGTCCCTGGAAGAAACTAAAATGATGACTGCAGCCACATGAAAGACCTCACTTCCATCCTCCCAAAATCAACCTGATCAGAAATTAGACCTTAGGGCACCCTTCAACTCTCAGCACTATCATCTCCTGCATCTCCAAGAGCAGCAAAGACCAGGGCACTTAGCAGCTTTGCCAAGACTTGGCCAACCTGCCACTGACAATCCCAAACCAAAGGAACCCAAAGCCTACCCGCGGGCAAACCAACCTCTCTCACACTCAGAAAGTGTCCTTAGCTGCAGAAAACACTCAGAGGTGCAACTTTACAGCACAGAAGAGCACGAAGTGAATGCACAGGTGCCAGCCAAAAAAAGTTTACGTGACAAATTTTCCAAACGGCACCAAAGACCATTCATTCAAAAACTGATGCTGGAGATGTCATTAGAATGCTCTGAAAGCAGCGGTAACAGAGGGAAATAGTAGAGTGACTGTTACTTGCTGGCAAGGCAACAAACGAACAATCAATCTTAGTTATGGGCCAAATGCAAGGGGGGAAAAAGCGTTGAAGAGAGATGAAACCTTCAGATACTCTTCCCAAGGGCCTAATCCAGGGAAGTCACCCCTCTGAATGTGACTGCCAAGGACAAGAATGACATTATGAAAAAGTCAACAGTTCAACTCAGCAACCACCTGACCTATCACGGGTGCACCTGCTTGTATGATACCTATCACAGGAAGTGACTATATCACACTGTGCCGCCCACATGCACAGCACACACACACTGGTATTTTATGTTGGGACTAAACCTTTGCCAACAGATCCAAAACCCAACCACCAAACTGATGAGAAAACCCCAACTTCTTACCTGTTGGTGACAGAAGTGCCTGCAAAGACTCATAAGCACAGCAGCTTCGGGAGCAAAATGGCAAAAAGGAAGTAGGGACTCCTAACTTGGACTGTGTTCTAGCTTCCCTATTTCACTTACATTTGAGAAGGAGAGTGTGTTGGATTCTCCGATGACATATAAATTGCTGTAAGTCTGGATTCTGACTGTAAGGAGCAAGCTCTTAAAAAGAACTGAGATTTGCCTAAACCCAACGAGAGGCTGAACAATGTTGGGATCACCCACATTCGAAAGGCGGTACGATATATGCCTCCTCTCATGCCAAGCACCTCCAGCCCGCCCTTTGTCCCGAGAATCCCATACTGTCGCTCCCTGGGTCTTCACAATTTACCAGGACAGGCCCACAACAACCCCCCAGCACCCACCCCAACTTCACCTAACCACTACTCATCTGTCAAGTCTCTACTTAAAAATGAATTTCTTCCTAGGTCTGAATGCAGGAGGAGTACTCTGCAGGACACCCCTGGAACAGCCTGCCCCTACCATTCCTGTGTCCTGGGCTTCTCCTTTGTGATTACAGTGAGTTCAGCCTTACCTGGGCTCACTGCCTCTTATTCTCCAAAACACAAAGGCAGGCACATACCAGTGTAACTCGGGCTGGGCTCCCTAATGCTACCACACTGCTTTGCACATGCAGGGTGCTTAAATGAAAATCCAGTTCTCAAACCACCCACAAAAGCGCACTCTCCCCAAATCCACTCACCAACAGCGAGTGCGGAAAACCTACGACAGGTGCTACAACACTTGCAGCTACAAGGCTGCAGGATCCACTGGATGGAGGCAAAATTTCAGCGAAGAGATGGCCTTTCTCAGGACAAGAACCGTCCTTCTGATATCAGAATGCGATGAGAACTTTCCATTGGGCTTCCCAAGGAGAACAGTAGTGACTGGCATGGAAGAATAGAGGCTTCCAGGAGAATCTCCCCAGAGGGTACCTGGACTGACAGCTACAATCTGATATCTAACTGTGGAAATGTTTATTGAGGAGTTCTGTAGAGCTGCTGGATACCTCGGGAACTCAGCCAAACATCTGAAATGAACTAAGCTAATGAAAATCAGAGGCCAGTTTGAACTCAAGGAAAAACAAAAAGGTTGTGCAATAAAACAAATGAAGTATTAATATTCTACATGGCAAGAGTCAGCCAAATTTAAATAGTCATAATAATGAGGCTATTGAGTATGGATTTAATCAAATACCACATATGTGTGCATACATACACACATACACACACATAATACATATAATACAGTAGTATATGTATATTGATATAACTAAACATTCTTAGGGAAGAGGAAGAGAGAATAAACAGATAATGTTTGACACCATGAATCAAGAGCTAGAAGTATATATGTATCTTTTAAACTTTAAAGGCAACTATTTGGCTCTATCAATCTTCCCAATTTATATTATTACTTTCTTACAAAAATAATTAGAAAAGTAGAATCAACTTGGTGCTTACAGCAAAAGCCACTGAGAGTCAATATTACCAATGATCACCACTCATGTCAAAGAAGAAGGTACCAGGCGAGACCCAGTTAGGAGAGAAATACTCTCATCAGGAAGGGCCTCCTTCTGGACCATTCTGGCCCCTGCTGCTGCGATGTGGAAGACGTCATGGTTCCTGGCCAGCACTTGTCCCTGGATGCCCTCCTGGTGTCCCACCGCCCCCAACACAAAGCAGCACACAAGCAACACACGTCCCACCTGGGTGCAAAGGTGGACCAGCTGGGGAGGAAGACGTGGACTCTTTCCTGCCCCACCCCCACCGCCTTCCAGCCAGCGTGCATGGCTGAGTTCACCCGGAGATAAACACGGGTATGATTACACTCTGGGGTGACTGAACAAAGAAGGCAGACGTGACTGCAGCTGGACGCCCAGCCTGTGACACACACTGGTTACGCGTCCCACAAAGCGCAGGGATGGATGGACAAATGGTGCTTGGGCCCTGCCGGCTCCTATTCTGATCCCAAAGGCTCCTGAGAAGCCACCAGTCACATCTGTTTTAGGCAAAATGTCTTCTAAGCCAATCAATCTACCATTTGGCGGGGGGTGGTGGGGGGTGGGGGTGGGGGGGGCTTGAGGCTCTTGTGTTTAAAAATTAACCCACACAAACGAACATGTGATTCTCCCCAGGGTGTTCACCAAGGCAAGAATGGTTGTGCAAAGCACACACCCAATGACAAGGGAAAGGTGAGGACAGGAAGCAGCAAGTTTTGGCAAAACTGAATTCTGCCTAAATTCAGTATGGGGTCCTGGATTGAATCCTGGAGTAGAAAAAAGGTCACAAGTGGGGAAAATGGGGAAAATCAAATAAAGCCTGAGGATCAATTAACAGCAATTAGTGTAGGTGTCTTATTTTAGCAAATGCGGCAGGGCATGGTAAGACATTAATTAGTGGAAGCTGGGTAGCAGAGCACCCAGGAGCTCTGTGTTAGCTTTGCCACTTTACTATGAATCCAAATTATTCCAAAATTAAAAGCTGATTTAAAAATATGCAAACATATTGTACCCAAAACAGATATACAACAACAAAAACCTGAAATTAGGGCCCCTGACTTGAAATACAGAGAGCCAATAAATACCAATAAATCTTGGCAGCTTCCTGGGAGTTAGGGAATCATGGAAATTCAAGTAACGGCAAGAAAACTCCTTTACACAGACCTCTGTACACACAGGACTAACTATGCCAATCATTCCAGCCCTTACTAGAAACTGAACTGAGAATGGTCATCTCTGCTAGCCACGCAAGGATATGTTTTGTTTGGCTCACAACAGTTTTAACATAAAGAAACTTTACAGAAAAATCTAGACTTCCAACTCGGAAAAAATCCAAAACCCTGTCAGCTGGGCCTGAGCGGTGCCTACCTCCCCCGCACACCTTTTACATGATGAGGCCTCTGTTCGCGGTCTACACTTCTAGCACTCCTAGGAGATGGGGCGAGTCGGCCACACGTGGCCATTTACCTCCTGGGCCCTGCAGGCATTTGCAATCGCGGTTTTCTAGGTGCAGAATCCCTGCCTTGCAACTTCCCATAAAAGCCCCCAGCAGTTTCACATCACTGCTTCATTCCCTTGTCAATAGTTCTCCAACCTTCTTACCAAAGTAGGAAGGGCCTGACAGTGCCCCAGAGCACGGATCCAAGACTCTGGGAATGCAAGCAGGGGAATTCAAATTCTTCTGACATCTCCAGCTTTATTTTCAATACTCACACCTACTGCGTTCAACCTCACATTATTGCATTCTGGTCCATGATACAGCAGCATTACATTTCATGCATGCTTTTCAGTTATTTGTAAAGGACAACCTTTCTTCCTCCCTAAAAACTCGAAGTTAAATGGGAGCTCCAGCAGATATGCGAGGTAGGTGCTGTGTCTTCCTTTTCTCCTAGCATATCACAGGGTCCTCAGTTTGAGAAGATCAGCTGCCAACTGACTTGTCCTCAAAGGCTCAGTCTGTCCCTCAGGACTTTGGGATCTCTCGGAGGGTGTCTGGCAAGCTTCCCTGCTCATTTTCTCACATTACAGGCGAAAATGCATATTTGCCATCCCTCACGGTGACCTACATTAGTTCCCTTAGCAGCAAGCCTAATATTCAACATTCAGATGACACATACTCTCCCAAACAGGCTGACTTCTCTGTGCGGACCAGCTAATAATACACAGTGTGTGGGTGACCACATTTGCTGTTGGTAATTATAAAGCTCTCTTTTAGGTGTACTCTCTCTAATGGACTTCAATCATCTTTGCTTTTATCAGCCTTTTGCTCAAATTTACTGAACTCTTCCTGGCCCAAGCCTGCATATAGGAATCTGGGAAATAGTCCATAGTTACCAGCACCCTTACGAGGATAGAGGAGATAGATGATATGAAAGATGGGGGAACGTTATGGGTTCTGCACGATAATGAAATCCTAGCATCTCCTAATACCTAACAAAATCCACAGTTTTAGCGGGAGGAGGGATCTTGTTTTATCACCATTTTGGTCTATGAATGGCCTGGGGTGATCACCTGGAGACACAGGGCCTGGCGGGCAGGTGCACGTGTGAGGCGTGAGACATGGGAGGTGCAGGGACTGGGGGAAGGTCACATGAGGTCCTGCCTGGCAGGGAGAATGCCACATCCAAGAGACATTCCAGTGGATAATGGACAGTCTAGGCAGTTGGAGGCCAGGTGTTCCAAATAAGCCTTCAAGGTCTGATGAGGAAGATGGGATTAGTTTATCATAACAATCCCCAAGCACTAGGAACACCCAGGCTGCTCAGCAGAGGCCCACTGATATAGTCATGAGACAAGAAGCCTAGCAAGTGGCCCAAGTCCCCTGATCATTTGTCCTTCACTCAGGACAGGGACCCCTAAGGTCAGGCACACATACTTCCTTGGAACAGTAGACAGATGCAGATGGCTTAATTTCTACAAAAATGCCCATATCTGTGGCTCCTCTGGACAAAAGCTAAGGAAGGAAATGATCCTTGAACATTACTTTTGCCACTGGGACTGGAGCGGGGCGCCATGTTCTTACAGACCTTTTCCCTTTTTTCTACCCTTGGGGAAACAGGGTCTGCTCTATGTTCTCTGTCTTCCCCAGGGGGACTGTTTGGTGAGGTCCACACAGGCTGACACTTTGTGCACAGAGTGAACTTATCTGGGAGCAAAAGCAAAAGAAGAAAGTGTCTGCTGATGACATTGTTTTACCCACTTCCTTTACTCCAAATACTACATTCTAAAGAGACCTAGATCCAACTATATTAAGAACATTTTACCTTCACCTTCTTTCCAGACAAAAGATTGTGGAAGTTTCCTATACAAAATCCCTCTTTTAAAAAAAAATCTTAGGGGCTCCTGAGTGGCAGAGTTAAGCACCCAACTCTTGATCACGGCTCAGGTCATGATTTCACAGTTTGTGATGCATCAGGCTCTGCGCTGATGGTGCAGAGTCTGCTCGGGATTCTCTCTCTCCTTCTCTCCACCCCTCCCCCACTTGTTCTCTGTCAAAACAAATCAATAAACTTTTTTAAAAAACCCTATATGTTAAAAAGCCCACATGCCCTTCCTCTCTGGAAAAAAAATGCTGCTCTCAAATGAGAAAAAGGCTCATTCCTAGCCCGTTCCCATCATGGTCAGTACAGGGACTGTCTGCCCTGACCAGGAATATCGTCCCTGGACCAACTCCCAAGAGCACCGGGGCCTGACAGCTGCATGGCCAGGGTCAAGGGGCCCGGACAGCTGAGTAGCAGGTATTACTCCCCAGAAAGTTCCCACATGGGGAGGGGGCACAGCATTTCATTTGCTACGGCAACCCAATAACTCCTTAAAGAACTTCATTGCCTAGCATTGCAGAAGTCAGTCACCAGACCTGAAGGTCCAACATCAGTCAAGACAGCCAACCTGCCAGGCACGGGCAAGGGGGCAGACCTGCCAGCCTCCTTCTGAGAGAGAAAATCTGCCAATACCCAATGAACACAAGGAAGGGCTAACATTCTAAAACTCTATTATCTCATAACATGAGGAAAACGTATTTTTTGTCCAATTAAGCAATGATACATTTGACCCTGTGGTCACATACTCTGCTATAAGAAGTAGCAAACTAGTTAAAAAAAAAAAAAAACTTTCCAAATGTCAGTCTAGGAAGACAAATCAGATGTCTTTAAATCTGTCAATAAACTCTGGCCTGGTTATTCCATTTGTAGAAATCTATCCATTCACAAAATCCCAAATTGACAAAGAAGCTTATCTTAGGATTCTTAAAAAATAGGAAAACAGGCGTGCCTGGGTGGCTCAGTTGGTTGAGCATCTGACTCTGGCTCAGGTCATGATCTCCCAATCCATGAGTTCAAGCCCCGCATCAGGCTCTGTGTTGACAGCTCAGATTCTCTGTCTCCCTTGCTCTCTGCCCCTCACGCACTAGCTTGCTTTCTCTCTCTCAAAAATAAATAAACATTAACAAAGTCTTTTTAAAAAGGAAAACAGGCAACAAGCTAAATATTCAACATCAGAACTGATGAGTCAGTCAGTAGCCATAGCATAAAAAAGACAGTATGGCCACTAAAACGTGTGTATTTGTTAATGGAAGGGCTGTGCTCAGGAGACAATGCACAACGGAGTACGTGTTGTAACTACCGTGTAAAGACTGCTGGCAGAACACATTATGTGATGCTAAGAGCTGCTCTCTAAAAATGGTGAACTAGGAGAACCTTGTTCCTGTTTCTTTGCGTATTTTTCTATTTTCCAATTATTTCACAACTAGAATGCACGGTTTTAACTTCATCATGAATAAAGCAATGTTTCAACCATGAATGTGGAAAACCGGAGACTGCTCTGGCTCGAGAATCAGGACAAGCTTCCTAGAGAAGGTTGTATTTGGAACGTGAACGGAAAGACAGAGAGGGAGAGGGCATTCCCAGGGGAGCGAAGAGCGGAAGCAGAAGTCGGCAGGTTCTAGTAGGAAAACACTGCGCTCCGGCCTGACTGGCAAATTACCAACAGAGAGCACAAGGCCTTGCTCGATCAGAGCATTCTTTCCGATGTCTCTTCAGCAAGGCCCTCCAGGCTGTGGCTACCCAGACGATTAGGAGGAGCCAAGAGGAGCCTGAGCAATAATCTGCCATGCTTCCTGCAGTGGGACCACTTCTCAAGTCTATGCTAGTGTTCACTGAATCAAAATAATACCCTGGAATATTAGGATACGAAACACCAGAAACCGATGTTTACAGAAAGCACATCCTTCTGAACACCTGCGCTGGTGAAAATTGCCTCCGATTTAGTGTCCAGCTCGGACTGACTCTGAACACTCCTCAAAGCATATCCCTAAGGTGAATTTCCCCATCCACGCGAACGGCTAAAAGCATAAAAATGGAGGGAGAAAGGAGGCCTTATTCCTTTCTCCTAAGGGAAACACTGAGCGGTGAGGGAGTCGGTTAGGCAGAGGAAGGTCTGTCTTTCTCTTTGTAGAACGGAAAGGAGGGCAAACAGACAGAAAGGAGTATGAGGGCAAACAGAAACACACTGAAGGAAAACCAGAAAAGTTCAAGCAGAATAATAATAATAATAAATGGGTGCTGAGGGGGCGCCTGGGTGTCTCAGATAGACTGATACAAGCACCTTTTGGATTTACAAACAGCAATGAGAGAAGGAATACAAGTTAGCTGACGCCTTCTCCCACGCAGCTTAAGTTGCCTTCAGAGCTGTCCCCTTCACACCGTCTCTGGGAATGGAGCAGCAAAGATTTTTTCATTCCCATCTGAAATCCAGCGCTGTCTCTATCAGAAAGCAAATGACAGATGTTAAGGAGGAGCAGCCACCATTTATTGGATATCTATTATTTGGCTGCACTTACAGGGGGTCTCAAAGCTTGTCTATACCCTGCAATACAAGGATGAGTTCCCTCCCCGGTACTACAAAGGAAGTCCAGGAAAGCTAGGGCAGGCTCAAAAAGAAAAGGCTGGGATCAGTTTAAACAGACACGCCTGGCTCCAAAGTTCCCCTTTTCCTACCACATTATACACAAAAGCGGAAGATCTCAGCTCATGTAGACCAATGTCCCTCCTAAAGCAGGAATCTGGTCTCCCGGATCTATGATACACGACATTCACTCAATGTCGAGTAAGTGAGAATGTGGCCAAGAAAGCCCATTTTTCCCAAGAGACCTCCCAGTTCCTGGCTCGTTCAACTGCACCAACTCCAGAAAGCTGAAAGGCCAACTATGGAGCCCAGGCACGGGATTTCCTAGACTGTGCCCTTGAGCCCAAAGGAAAGAGCATTCACACTGCTGGCTGCACACGTCAACAACTGCTCACACGCTGTAGGGAAGACACGCGGCCAAGATCTGTGCCTTGCACTATTCTAATCAAAGTCAGGGTGCGGCATTCTGCCCGGCCTTCAGTGTCGTAGCCACAGCAAAACAACAAATGCTCGACAACATCACTACCACTGCCAATCTTCCCCAAATAAAGTCAACGTGGAAGCATTCGGGGAGTCACAGCGCAGGCACAGAAGTGAATTACGTCTCATAAACCCTTTCCTAATATTTGCGTTGCCTGCACGGGAAGCACTGTTAGAAAGGACCTGCAGTCCATCAGTTAACCTGCCTAGTTTTTACATTTTGGATTCAAGAATTTTTTTTCCAAGAAGGAGCAGTTTGGAGGACAGTTTCAAATGTAACTGCTAACAATTAGTTCCACCATGTTGCAGAATTTAATGCGGAGGTGTGTTCATTTCCACTCTGCACCACCTGGGAGGAGGAGTCAGGGTGTGCTAACGCAACACGCACAAACACACATCTCCGTAAGGGAACTCCTTCCAAAGCAAGGACAGCAGAAGATGAGCAAGGGACACAGAGGATGTGTACCCATGATACAGACCCTAAGCCAGGGTTACACCTAGAGATCATAAGTTCCCATTCACATACTACAAATCACATTTTCTCCAAATTTTCTTTAAATTCTAGTTAGTTAACATCAAGTGTGACATTGGTTCAGAAGTAGATTTAAGAATTCATCGCCTCCATATAAAACCTAGGGCTCATCATAACAAGTGCCCTCCCTCAATGCCTACCCCCCACCTAGCCCACCCCCCACCCAACACCCTCCCATCTCAATCTTTTTGTACTTGTTGAAGGCTGTAACATTTAGATTATAAGTCCAGGCCTAACAATTTTGGTTTTGGTTTAAATATTTCCCTTAAAGAAACGAAGGCAACCAACTAGGGGTCAGAAGTAGATTACTTCTGGGGCGCCTGGGTGGCTTAGTCGGTTAAGCGTCCGACTTTCGCTTAGGTCATGTACTCGTGGTTCGTGGGTTCGAGCCCCGCGTCGGGCTCTGTGCTGACTGCCAGCTCAGAGCCTGGAGCCTGTTTCAGTCTGTGACTCCCTCTCTCTCTGACCCTCCCCTGCTCACGCTCTCTCTCCTAGAAATAAATAAAACATAAAAAAAAAAAAAAAAAGAAGTAGATTACTTCTCCTACTTGTACACAAGTCTCCATACCACTGTTCTCAACCCACGAACCCCAGCCTCCAGCAACACACACACCATGTTAAGTCATATATGGTCATATATGACCACATAAGGAGCTCCCATCCTCAGTCTTTGACTTCACTGGTAACACTGTGCTTCCTTTTCTACCCTCAACACACACACACACACACACACACACACACACACACATACACACACACTGCTGTGTGCAGATGTTCCTATGCACCCATACCTTCATTCACGTTCTTCCTGGGCCTTGAAGCCAGGCGTCATTTCCTTCCAGGCCCTGGAGCTTCACAGAAGGGCTGTTCCCAGGTCTGTCCTATTCAGCATCACAGGCTGTACACTGTGCAGCTCAGGGAATGCCACTCAGAAAGACTGTGCTGTGACAGGCACATCCCGGAGGGCTGCATCTTGACAACTCTGGGCTACTCACCCTGTTCAAAATGTATCATCTTGGGACTCTTTCCCTTCTATCTTCTGCCACCTCCAAAATGCAAAAGCTTATCCAAAAACTGTGATCACTGTAAAAAGGAGAGGCAAAGAGAACTACCCACACAAAGGCATTTCTCCTCACGCATTTACTGCCAAAGAGACAGCTCCGCAACCTGCACAGTGATCAGCTGATTCTCAAAAGATGAAACATATAAAAATGTGCAATGCCTGCGATCTCACTACTGGACACAGCACCTGGCTAGGGCACGAGCATGGAGCCAAAAAGGCTTGGAACGGGACAACTCAACCACATGCCATCTAGAGAACTGACGGGGCCCTGAAGGGCACAGTGAATCAGATCCGTTGGAATTTTAGTTCCATTCATGGATTTCAAGTAGGGAAGTGACAGGTTGGATTACAGTTTCAAGAGATCACACTTGAAGGAGGCGGGTAGCACACAGACTGAAGAGCCTAGACTGAGGTGTAGACAAAATACAGGCCTGGGGGACGAGCATTCTAGGAATTGAAAGGAGGAAGAATCAACAGGACTTGCAGACAGTACAGGATGCAGACAGGGTGCGGCTGGAAGGCCCCAGGGTTCTGGAGTAGTGTCTTCGCTGAACGGTACGGCCACCAAGATGGAGACAACAGAGGACCTCTGGAGAAAGAGTGAGCTCAGGGTCTGGGAGACCTCTCAGCTACCATGGCTGAGATTTCAATTAGACAACTGGATCAATAGAAGCTGGAGCTCAGCAGGGAATTCTTGGCTTAGAGACAGAGATTTTGGAGACATTAGCATTTACACGATTACTGAAAATGTAGCTGTGGACGAAAGTCCCTAGGACCTCTCAGAGAGTCTTCAACCAAACCTAGGGGACGTCCACATTGAAGGTACCAATGAGTGGTCTGGGAAAGTGAGCTTAACCTCTTGTGCTTCATCTGGCTCATTTGAAAAACGGGACATAATGCACTGATTTTTTTTTTTAACATGACACCGAGAGCACAGGCGACAAAAGCAAAAATAAACAAGTGGAACCACATCGAACTAAAAAGAAACTTCTGCACAGCAAAGGAAACAATCAACAAAATGGAAAGCCAACCTATGGCCTGGCAGAAAATATCTGCAAGGACCTCCTATAATTCAATAGCAAAGAAACAAATAACCCAATTGAAAACTAGGCAAAGTGCCGGAAGAGATATTTTTCCAAAGAAGACATACTAATGGTCAACAGGTCGACGAAAAAAGGCTCAACATCATTAATCTTCAGGGAAAGGCAAATCAAAACCACACCGAGATGTCACCTTACACCTGTTAGGATGGCTATTAGCAAAAACACAAGCAATAACAACTGCTGGCAAGGATGTGAAGAAAAGAGAGCTGTTGTAGGCTGTTGGTGGGAATATAAATTGGTGCGCCCACTATGGAAAATTCTATGGAGTTTCCTCAAAAATTTAAAAAGAGAACTACTATATAATTCAGCAATCTCGCTTCCTGGTGCATATTCAGAAGAAATGAAATCACTCTCTTGAAGAGATATCTGAACCCTCATGTTCATTGCACCACTACACACGATAGCTATGGGAACAATCTAAGCGTCAATGGATGAATGTATATTTAAAAAGAGATATATAAATAACAAAACATTATTCTTCCTAGGGGCGCCTGGATGGCTTAGTCGGTTAAGCGTCCGACTTTCGCTTGGGTCATGATCTCGCGTTTCGTGGGTTTGAGCCCCGCGTCAGGCTCTGTGCTGACTGCCAGCTCAGAGCCTGGAGCCTGTTTCAGTCTGTGACTCTCTCTCTCTCTGACCCTCCCCTGCTCACGCTGTCTCTCTCTCTGTCTCCTAGAAATAAATAAACATTAAAAAAAAAAAAACATTATTCTTCCTTAAAAAAGAAAGGAACTCAGCCATTTTCGCAACATGAATGAACCTGGAGCACATTATACTAATTGAAATAAGCCAGACACATTAAAAAAAACTACATCATTTCATTTCTATATATGGAATCTAAAGAAGCCAAACTCATAAAAGCAGAGAATGGAACAGTTGTCACCAAAATTGGGAGAAGAGGAAAATGGGGAAATGTTATTCGAAGGGTACGAAAATTCAGTGCAGGAAGAAGTCTGGACAGCTACTGTACCGTGTGGGGACTACAGTCAATAAAACTGTATTGTAGATGTGAAATTTGTGGAGAGAGTTGATCTTAAGTGTCCTCACCACACATATACAAAAGATAGTTACGTGAGGTGATGGGTGTATTAATGAGCTTGACGGTGGATCTTTTCACAATGTGTACCTATGTCAAAACAACACACTGTGTACCTAAAATACATAAACTTATTTGGCAAGTGGTCCTCAGTAAAGCTGGAAAGAAAAGAGAATAAAGGAAAATTTAAAAGTATCAAAATTTAAAACCAATTTTTGACACATAATAAGCAAACCAGTAACTGACAGTTACCACATCATCACCATCACCTTATCAATTTGTTTATTTTTTAGTTTCAAGTTTTATTTAAATTCTAGTTAGTTAACATAAAGTGTAACATTAGTTTCAAGAGTAGAATTCAGTGACTCATCACCAACCTGAGATCAAGAGCGGAGCTGAGATCAAGAGTCATATATTTTCTCTGTGCTGTCAGTACAGAGCCCGCTTTGGATCCTTTGCCCCCCTCTCTGCCCCTCCCCTGCTCATTCTCTCTTTCTCTCTCTCTCTCAAAATAAACAAATAAACTTTTAAAAAGTTAAGAAAAAGAAATGTTCCTTCTGAATCCCAACAACAGATGCTCTGCGATGCACAGGTACAGCTTCCAAGGGGTCCTTCCCCCAACAGCTCCCTTAGACCTTTGCCATTACTTGAAGTTCAGACCTTTTCCAACTCACCTCCATGGCTCACTTTAATAAAAACAACAACAACAAAGACATCTCACCACAGCTGCCCCAACCTCTTTCCACCAAACCTAAAAGCTATCTGCCCCTTCCCTCCTGCTCAGCTCCTCATTTCCCGACTCCAACCACATTCTCTACCCTGACGCCAACCTCTGTATCCAGCTCCTGACCCCATCCCCCCCTTCATCTGCTACACGTGTCTGCACCAAGGTCCTCTAGGTTAAGGTTGAAAGGGTTCACAGACCACAAACAGGCAATTAAAATGCCTGAGCTAGGAGGTCCTCAAAGTGGCTTGCCCAGGTCTGGCACTTAACCCACAGCTGAGGAAACAATCAGCACAGCCTTCCGAGGCGTCACCTGAGTGTCTTCGACTATGGTGGGAGTTTGGATGGCAAAGTCAGAGAGGCGGGAAAGGAGCAGAGGTCACACAGTCCCTCCAGGGCCCTGCAGCAGCCAGGCTGGGCACTGACTAAAGCCTGCGTGTCATCATCCACTCAGAAGCACCATGAACCAGTTTAAAAACAAAGATGCCTGGGCCTGCCAAGAGATAGTACTCACAGTCTGTGGCTCCAACCCACACACAGAGTTAAGTGGGGGGGTTTCCCATGGCCTCCCTCAACACTAAGCCATTTCTCCTTTTACAAGTAATCAACTGAGTCTATGAGGAATTGACTCCAAGACTCCCAGCCAATGCACAGCAAGTTGAGATTCTCCAACACGTGGTCATGTCATCATCTGCTAACATCCATGTGTTCCTTTCCCCTCAAAACCCGTATGTTGAAATCCTAATGCCTGATGCGATGGTATTAGGAGGTGGGTCCTCAGGGAGGTGATCAGATCACAAAGCTCTCAAAATGAGATTAGTGCTCTTGCAAGAGATGCCGCCCAGACCCCTTGCTCCTTCTACCAAGGAAGAACACAGGCAAGAAGGCGTTTGGCTATGAATCAGGAAGACGGCCCTCACAGGGCTCAACCACGCTGGGGCCTTGATCTGAGACTTACCAATCTCCAGAGCTGTAAGAAGTACATTTCGGTGGTCTATTTTGTTAGAGCAGCCCAAGTGGACTGAGACATTATCCAGACACATGTTGACAAGTTTAACAGGAGGAGATAAAGAACGTTAATGTAGAAGATAATTAGAAGAAATATAGAGCCCTCAATTTCAGTTTTAAAAACTATACCTTACAGTATACATCTCCACAAGTGTTGTGAGGATTTGTGGGTTACCAGGAGCCCTTGTCAAAGAGATTTAAACTCGGTGTGAATCTCCTGGCTTGTCTTACCTGTCTATGACAAGGCAGGAGAGCTGTGATGGAGCCAGTCAGATCAGACTTATAGGACAGAGCACCGTTCATGTTCAAATAAGACACCGTGAGGAAGAGACGGGAAGCCAGCCAAAGGCTTCGTGACAAAATATACTTAGCGCTGAACTCACTCTTAGTAGTGCACTAAGGACCCAACCCACTTAACTGAGCAGCTCCAGAATCAATCTTTGACGACAGGATCATAGGAAAGCACAACACAAATACGACACAAATGGACGACAACAAAATGACCTTGTGGACCTCAAAGACGCGGTACCTCATGAAGCCTATGAAAGGGACACAGAATCAGGCAGTTAAGCCATAATAACGACTCAACAGATGCTCAAAGGAAAATGGTAGGAATAAAAAAGACCAAGAGAATCTAGAAGTGGGCGATCAGGGTGGAGGGTTGCTTACTAGAGCAAATAATTCTGGGGGAAAAAAAATAAGAAAAAAAATGGTACTATGATTAGTCCTCTGACTTTCGATGCCAAGTAAAGACTATCCTATTATTCATCATGTATTTTTGTCAGAAAAATTAATCTGTCGCCCCACCCCTAAAATTGTCTCATAATTCTAAAAATGAATAGCTAGATAAAATTAATGTTTTTTTTTTATTTTAGAGAGAGACAGAGAGAGAGACTGCACAAGCAGGGGAGAGGGGCAAAGGGAAACAGAGAGGGAATCTTAAGCAGGCTCCCTGTGGAGCCTGAGGCGGGGCTCAGGACCCTGGGATCTCAGGACCCCTGGGACGCTAAGGGCTGTGTCCCATGCTGAGGGGCTGACACTGTGATTCTACATCTTCTGAAGAGCCCAAGAATGCAGAACCAGAACCAGGGTAAATATAATGCAGACATTTCTGCTCAATATAACAGAAAACGTTAACAATTAAGTCGTCCAAAAAGCTGATGCGTTGTTTCCACCACTGCAGGGGTCCAAACAGATAGAGCTAACTAAGTTCAGGCAAGTACAGGTGAGTACGGCACTCCACTCTTCAGAGTCCACAGCTAATCAATGACCTTCGCCTTTCCTCCTATAGCTCCTTCACCCAAGGTCATTACTCAGGGACCTATTTACTCATACAAATATTGACTGAGTCCTACTCTGTGGCAGGTACTGTTCTAAGAGCTAGAGATTTTTCAGTCAACACAACGGAGAACACCTGTGCCCCTATGTTAATTGCATCAGGTTTTGAAAGTAACAAACACAAAGCCAGGAACTGGTCTGAGCAAGGGTCTGGGAGGAGAATTGGGTTGGAATTTTACAGAGCGTGATGAAGACAGGCCTCCTGAAGGGTGGCATTTGAGAGGCCCCATCAACAGGAAATGATCCACGTGAGTGCTAGGAAAATTACGTGTCATCCCAAGGCTGGATAATCAAGTGACCACTAGCCTAATCCATACTCTTCTAGAGTCACTTCCTCCCAGTTGGCCTTAAGAGCTGTGCACAAGCCGAAAGAAAGCAAGAGCCAGTGAGAGGCCCAAGTCTGGCCGTAGGGCCCCTGGCCCTCCTCGCATACCAGGAGCCAGGCTTTTCCTTCAAGGCCTCACCACAGGATTCAACTCTCCTCCATCAGCACCCAGCCAGCCATGGAGCTTCCAGAGATAACCAAGTCCCCACAGTCTTCTCTTTCATGCAAATCGCATGTTGCCCTGATTCTTAAAATCTCTACAGAGTGGGAGGGTTGAAAAGGTTTATTTCAGAGAACTGGCACCCAAAAGCTGCCACAATCGTTGGCACTCCAGGCTACAGGAAACATTTGGCAAGAAATATACTACTAAGGATACGGTGTAAATGTCAACAACCTGACCTCCAGAAAGAGCTGGCCCTGACAACACCTAGAAACTAAGGCACTCTCATAAAAAGCCCCTGGGAGGCATACATACTCTTACAACTTAATGACTCCCCAGGTTCAACTAAAGCACAATCCAACGTGAAACTCACTGCCTTTTGGTTGGGAAGGTGCCCTGCAGCTGAGTGAAGGCCACCGGGAGACAGCCTAGCACTCGTCACCCTTCCTGGGGGCACTCGGACAGCCCAGTGCACAGAAAACCAGCAGAGAACGTTAGCATCTGATGGCCCACAAAAGGCTGTGGGTTTCCCCTACTCTGGGACCACGTTCTCGACCTCAGCGCCTGGGCGGCTGGCACACACGACAGGGAAATGGAGGACATGAAAGTAGGGTCCTCATCCCCTTCTCATGCCATTCCCAGGAAGCTCTGAGTTCATCCAAAGGAAAGGTCACTTGCGGAATGAGCTCCCCAGAAGCCTCCCTGCAGAAGGGATAGGGCCAGCCACAGCCTGCTCCTCCTTCATCGCTGCCTAGGTGGCGGGGGGAGGGGGGACACCCCACCAGGGTTTCCTAGAAGGTCCTGCTGACCCATGCCTGCAGGGCAGCCACAGCCCTTAAGGGCCCCCCACCTTTCGCTCTCCACGTGTCCAGGTTGGAGGCCAAAGCATATGGTTCCCCTGAGAGAGTGTGACTCCGCTCCTAAGGCAGAGTTTGCTGGGCTCCGGGTCTCATGGGACACGTACCTCTCCAAGTCCACCCGGCCTCAGGCCACACTAGGTGCACGTCCTTCCCCGTCTCTGCATGTGCAGCCGTGGCAAGGCCAGCAGCGCAGGCCGGGGAAGCGGAGCCCCACTGCCCGCGTGTCTGTCTCAGAGCATGTTTCACAGCAGTGAGACTGAGCGCAAGTGCTTTCCCATCGTCCACGGGAACGAAAATGCGGGTAAGAGGAATTGCTGAGTTACTATGTGTCATCAGTGAGTACCTGTCATGCTCAGAGCAGTGCCTGAAACCCGGCCAGCGCTCTACAAAGGCTGGCCAAGTAAGAAAACAAACACTTCCCGTCGAACAGGGAAGTGAACTGCTGGGGATGGGAAGGCACGGGAGTAGAGTCCTCCTCAACACAGGGTCAGGTCCCCTGCCGACCCCAGCACTGCCTGCCTGCCCAAGGACAAAGTCCCTGCCTGCTTCCAGTGGGTGCCGGCGAGGGAGAGAGTGTGCAGGGCCACGAGTGAAGAACCCCCTTATCCAGGGGGCTGCAGGATCCACTGTGCCACAAGTGCAACGAAGCCGGTTCAGGCAGAAAGAACAAAGGAACAAAGGCAACTGGCTATGCCAGCTTGCAGCAGACTGTGACAGGCCAGCGAACGGTCCTCGCGATGGTCTGAGGTCTTACGGTGAAGAGACTCGGCCTCTCACCTATTTGGCAAGTGATGGATGAGGCCGGGGACCTCTAAAGCGTCACAAGGTGCCCTGACAACAACCAAGTGGAGACAAAATCCAGGGCAGCCAACTGAAGATGAAAACATCCCGGGTATCTAGCTCATGTACCGAATTCCACGTGACGGGTTATACAACAACAACCACAACCTCTGCTGAATTCCTGAGAGAGACCACTCTCCCCCAGAGACAAAGCAGATGCTCAGGAGAGCCATCTGGTAAAAGTGGGCTGCACCACACCATCCTATTGCATACAAAAATTACCAATCTTCTCGATAGTTGAGTCTGTGAAAGCCTCAGCTTGGAGTCTGCTGCTTTCACTGCGGTCACAGCGCTGCCTTCAAGAGGTTTTCAACCTGTCAGACAGGAGTTGAACACTCTCTCGAGAGGAGACATTCCTAGGCAACCAAGCAGCCTGTTTGGAAAGCACCGGGTCCCTGAGGCGGCCCCGACTCCGTCCAGGGCACAGCACCTCACACACTAACCACCTGGGGCACAGCACCTCACACACTAACCACCTGGGAGGTAGAACCCATGCCACAAGAGATCATTTCCTCAAGGGCTGATCTGAAAAGGAGGTTAGGAGGCCAGCCCTGCAGGCTCAAGTACAGATGCTCTGGTTTTGAGGGACAGCCTGGTCTCAGAGTCACGTCTCCGTCGTTCCATCACGGAGGAGATGGGATTTCTAAGGCCTCCAAATCCTGAACAAACAGAAAGAATGCAAGCGCCAAGGCACTCACAGAAGTAGGAGATACCAAGCCAGAGGGCTATGAGGTACAAAAACAAGAAGTCCGCCTGGGACAAGCAGCTTTTCCATCAACCTTCTTGGGAGAGTTCCCACCCAACTAAGGAGACGTTCCCACCCCACGTTGCCTAAGAGTTATTTTATAATCAATTCAGAAAATGAAGTCTTTTCCAGCACAGATCTCCAACTAGGACAGAGTTTTGACAACCCTCTAAAATGGAAAAGACAGAAAGAAGCCTAAGTTATTCATCGCCCATTTCCTTTGATGTCATTGACTGAATGCAAATTGCCTTCCGTAATCAGGCCGAATAGGGAGTCGGACAAACCCTAATTCAGACTCCTTACCCCAAAGTCCCATTAGATCCCAATTTAAAGAACCCGCTTTAGCAAAAGGGGGAGGTCCCGGCCCCCATCAGAGGGTGCAACTTTCTAAGCAGGGTGGGGGGGTGGGGGGGAGGCAAGGGGGCTTGAGTCCCCCTGGCGCTTCCACTCCAAGTCGCTTCCACAAGTTCCCGGGCCGGGCTCCAGCAAATCACGCCCACCACCCAAACTCTCCTTGGAATGCTTGTCTGGAATCTGAAGACCCTGCGATTCATTTTCACAGGCAGGGATGTTTCCCGCCGCTACTTCCCTGGCACTGCCCTGACCTCCTCCCACAACAAGTCCGCGGGTTCGCACCTCCAGCCGCCAGCCCACTCCCACCTCCAAGGGCAAGCCGGCAGCCGCGACTCTGCGCCTGCGCCGCTCCCAGACCACCGCCCCTCCCCCCCCAACCGAAAGCCCCACTCGATCTCGGGGCCTCCTCCTCTAGGGAGGGGGAAGTACAATGTATAAAGGTCACTCCTGAGTCCTGCAGATCCCCTGGAGAAACTAGAGGAAGAACCCTGGAGCATGAGGCAGTGGGGGTGGGGAGGGGCAGGCGGGGTCGGGTGGGGATGGAAGGGGAAGGCAGAGAGAAGCAGAGCAGGGGGGAGGCCGGACGGGACCCTGTCACCAGGATCCCTACTTATTCGGCACCGGGGCTGACACGGGTCCTCTAGAAAGGCTGTGGTTCTCAGCCGCTGGCCCTTTCGTGTTCTCCCAGACGGTCTTCCAGGGGGCGTCGAGGCGGCGCCCCGCGCCGGGCCGCAGGCATTGTCCGGGTTCCGCGAGCGCATCTGGGAGGCGCCCCGGCGGCGCGGCCCGCGCCTCGGCTCCTACCTCCACGAGCAGCCCGAGCAGCAGCGCCGCCGCCCTCCGGGGCTGGCGGCCCATGGCTCCGGGTCCTCTCCGGGTGTGCGCCGCTGTCGGGTCGGCAACGCGTCCTCCGTGGGGCGTGCGCCAGGACAGAGGGGGCGGCAGCCCCTGGCCGGCCCGCGGGACCTGGGGGCTCTGGGCGGCCGGAGGTCGCGCAGCCACAGCGCCGAGCGCAGCGCAGCTTCCTCCGCGCTCCGCCCCCTCCCCCCGGCTGGCGAGGGCGCGCACTGCCGCGCACGCGCACACTCCCCGCGCGCCCGCTGGGGCAGGGCCCGCGGGCACTGGGAGCCGAGCCCGGCAGGGAGCTCAGCTGAAAACGTGGAGCCTGCTTTGCCTTCTGTGTCTCCCTCCTTCTCTGCCCCTCCCGCACTAGGGCTCTGTCTCTGTCTCTCTCTCTCTATAAAATAAGTAAACATCAGGAAATCTTTTTTAAATAAATAAAAATCGAAGTCAAAACGTTGTGATGCTTTCTTCCCAGTCTCCTATCTCTCCTGGGTGCCCTCTGCCTGGTTCTAGATGACCGGTGTATGCTTGGCAGGAACTGGTAATAGGGGAGGGCTGGCCGGCCAGGAGTGCTGAAGAGGAGGGCACACGAATCTCTGAACAAGTCACAAGAGGAAGACAAGTCTAAGACAACCATTCTTAAAGAGGACAGGACTTGCTCTCATCTGTTGTTTGGGACAGGCCTACTCCCCTGCCCCTGCTGAAGGAAGACCCCAGAACCTGGGCTTTTGTGTCCTCAAAGGAAGCAAATACATGAGTGACTGGGCTTGGCCGGGAGTCCAATGGCAGAGCTCAGCTTTCCTCCCAGGGAGATGACATGAATGATAGGCATGTAGTTCATGGATTCCACCCGTAGGTGTCTACACCACCTTTCGGCTGAGCACTCTCCTGGGCATTGGGGATAGTAGCGGTGAACGACATAGATACAGTAGCTACCCTCTAGGTTGAAGTGTGGACTTCAGTCCACTGAGGGGCAATGGATAATTAGAAGGAAGACATTAAGGTGTGCATGTTAAATTACAAGTTGCCAGGAAGAAAAATAAATGATGTGCACTACTTAGGAGGTATGGCAGGTGCCACCGGAAATAAGAGAGGCAGGCCAGGCCTCTCTGGTAAACTGTCAGGAGCAGAGACCTAAAGGGAGGGAGAAGAACCGAAAAAGCCCTAAAATAGGAGCAGCCAGGGCCCAGGGAACTTTCAACTAGGATCAGTGCCATGAGGCCATGTGCGCTTCTCGAGATGTGGTAGAACTTGAATTCAAAGACAAAATAGGACCCACAATCTAGGGCAGTTATTAGTTCAGGAAAACAACCCATTATCCACAATTGCCAACCTACTATCTCTAAGTCAGACTTGCAGAAAATCAAACCACTATCTCTTACAGTCTAGAAAGCCAAACAATAATCCCTGTCACGTTGGCCCCAAATGTCTAGGACTTGATTAGTAATTGACAGCTTTCATACATTTTGTCCCCACTTTCAATTTAGAATTAATCAGAGAAAAAGCCACATCTACTCCCCTAACCAACCCCACAGCATGGCCCACTTCTAGTTTCCTCACCTACACTTTCTCCACAACAACAGCCTCCAGTCAGGGCATCCTGGAAGCCTTCCCTTTAGTTCTACCTTCATGCTTTCCTATTCCGCTGCCTGCCTTTGAGTCTCTGTCCAATACGAGAGAGAGCGGCACACTCCCTTGATATACCAAGCTCTGAGTAAATAGCCTTTGCCTATTCTCATTTGCTTAGTCGTCGTTTATTTCCCTTGTACACTGGAGGAGTCGTTCCTTATAGAAGTAAGAGCAGTGAGGCGCCTGGGTGGCTCAGTCGGTTAAGCCTCCTACTTCAGCTCAGGTCATGATCTCACGATCCCTGGGTTCGAGCCCCGGGTCGGGCTCTGTACTGACAGCCAGCTCAGAGCCTGGAGCCTGTTTCAGATTCTGTATCTCCCTCTCTCTCTGACCCTCTCTTGCTCACATTGTCTCTCTCTCTTTGTCTCTCTGTCTCTCTCTCTCTCTCTAAGAAATAAATAAAACATAAAAAAAAAAGAGTGGAATTACTCATGTCTTTCCCACAACTTCGATTACCTCCGTTTTCTAATTTCCACTTTGAAACAAATAGACAGCAACTTGAGAATCTAAGCTCTAGGCTGGGGTGACCACCAGCATAAGTAATGGTCCTTACTTTCAACTTCGTAAGGAGACTAGTTGTTACTGAGGTGAGGATACTGGACTAAACGAAAGGGGAGAGGTTGACTCAGAAAAACCGCTCAATACCCCAGAGTTGGTGTAAAGATGATTTTCATCTGAAGACATAGGAGATTCAACAGATGCCAAAAGAAGTCTTCTAGGAGCTTCTCTGATGTGACTGAAACCAGCGACTGCTGGGAAATGAGATAAATTCTCTCTTTTGATTGGGTCTACTCATAGGAAGAAGATGGAGAATACATCCATCATAAATCCCCTAAGGCTCATGGCCACGAAAAGATAGGAAAAGACCATTCACACCCACAGAAACAAATCTTTCTTATCTCAATCCAAAACACCAGAAACAACAAGCGTTGGCAAGGATATAGAGAAAAAGGAACCCTTGCGCACTGGGGATGAAAATGCTAATTGGTCTAGCCACTGTGGAAAACAGGATGGAGGTTCCTCAAGAAATACAATCAAACTACCATACAATCCAGAATCACACCTCTGGATACTTAATCTAAAAATGCAAAAGCACTAATTCAAAGAGATACATGCACCCCTATGTTTATTGTAGCATTATTCGGAATAGCTAAGCTATGGAGGCAGTCCAAGAATCCGTAGATAGAGGAATGGATACAGAAGAAGTGGTAGATATGAAATGGAATGCTATTTAGCTATAAAAAGAATGAAATACTGCCGTGTGCAACAACATGGACAGAGAAGAGAGTATAATGCAAAAGAAGTCAGGCAGAAAAAGACAAATACCCTATGATCTCACTCCCATGGAACTTCAGGAGAAAACAAATAAGCAAAAGAAAACAAGAGAAAGAAACAAACCAAGAACAGACTTTTCACGGTAGACAACGAACGAACTGAGGGTTAGCAGAGAGGAAGTTTGCGTGGGAAGGTGGGGAGGGGAATGGATGAAATAGGCGATGGAGAGTACGGAACACACTTACCAGGATGAAAAACTAAAACAGCTTTCTTTTTTTATTTTTTTTTACAAATAGTTTATTGTCAAATTAGTTTCCACATAACACCCAGTACAGATCCCCACAAGTGCCCTCCTCCATACCCATCCCCCCTTCCCCCCACATCCATCAGTCCTCAGTTTTTGTCAGCATTCAAGAGTCTCTCATGGTTTGCCTCTCTCCCTTTCCCCCACCATTTCCGCCCTTCTTCTCCCCCTTGTTCCTCCGTCAGGTTCCTCCTAATCCTCCTATACGTGCAAACATATGATATTTGTCCTTCTCTGCCTGACTTATTTCGCTCAGCATAACACCCTCAAGGTCCATCCATGTTGCTACACATGGCCAGATTTCATTGTTTCTCATTGCCATGTAGTATTCCATGGTATAGATAAACCACATCTTCTTGATCCATTCGTCCGTTGATGGACACTTAGGCTCTTGTTGAGAGAGCTGCTATGAACATTGGGGTACATGTGCTCCTATGCATCAGCATTTCTGTATCCCTTGGGTAAATTCCTAGCAGTGCTATTGCTGGGTCATAGGGGAGTTCTATTGTTAGTTTCCTGAGGAAACTCCACACCGTAAAACAGCTTTCTTATCTCCCATGTGTCCTCCTAAACTTCTATTGTCCTTTTATCTTTTTAACGTTTATTTAGTTTTGAGGGAGAGAGAGACAGAGACAGAGAGAGAAAGAGAGAGAGCGCGCCTAACAGAGGGAAGACAGAGAGAGACAGAGACCCAGAAACCAAAGCAGGCTCCAGGCTCTGAGCTGTCAGCACAGAGTCTGACACGGGGCTCAAACTCACAAGGCATGAGATCACGACCTGAGCTGAAGTCAGACACTTAACACACTGAGCCACCCGGGCGCCCCAACCCTACTAGATGTGAACAGGTTAAAATTCCACATAGTATGACTTTTTTCCTTATTTTTATAGTTAAGTTTTTTTATTTTAATTCCAGTAGAGTTGACACACAGCACTATACCAGTTTCAGGTGCACAATAGAGTGATTTAACAATATGGCAATTTAACAATTGTATACATTACTCAGTGTCACCATGATAGGTGACCTCATTATTTCCCATTTCATCCTTGCCCCACCCGCCTGCCCTCTGGTAACCATTACTCTATTCTTTATAGTTAAGAGTCTGTTCCTTGGTTTCTCTCTCTCTCTCTCTCTCTCTCTCTGCTCTCTTCTTTTGTTTTGTTTCTTAAATTGCCCATATGAGTGAGATCATATGGTATTTGGTCTTTTTCCTGAGTGACTTGTTGCACTCAGCACTATACTCTCTAGCTCAAACCATGTCATTGCAAACGGCAATATTTCATTTTCTCTATGACTGAATAATAAAAGTTCCATTGTATATATGTATATACATCTTCTTTATCCATTCATCTATCAGTGGACACTTGGGCTGCTTCTCTGTCTTGTTCATTGTAAATAAAGCTGCAAGAAATATAAGGGTGCATGTATCCCATTGAATCAGTGCTTTTGTATTTTGGAAGTGGGTATCAGTGGGACAGTTCCTGGATTATAGGCTACTTCTGTGTTTAATTTTTTGAGAAACCTCTGAAACAGGGTGATTGTTGAAGAGACCACCGAACGATGAATAGAAGCGAGGCAAGATTTTATTTACGGCCGGGCCAAACCTGATCTCCTGATCTCATGGAGAAATGCAGAGAATGGCCCCGAACAAAGGTGGTGGTGAGCTTATATGGATCTCAGTAAAGTAGAACATGTCATTATTTAGTTAGCCAATTATATTCTACAGCATACTTGGTAGCCAACTGCATTGTGACACTCAGGTGTTAGTTTTGGCAGAGGCCTATTGATTTTAAGTTCTTTGTCTTCAAATGACCAACCGTAATTAGACATTTGAGAAGCCGTGGGGTAGTGACTACGTGACAGACCACCGGGGTAGAATGGTGATGTGGTGTTCTGTAACCTTACGTACAGGGTGTGGGTGTGGCCAGCCAGGACAGGGAAGTACAAGCTTGCCAAGCAGATTTACAAAAGCAGGAATAGCGTGTTAGTATTTAACCGTGCTTGAGGTTCACCTACAAGACCTCCAAAGCATTTTTTACAGTGACTGCACCAATTCACATTCCCGCCCATTTGTTTACATCCTCGCCAACTCCTGTTGTTTGTTGTGTCTTTTATTTTAGCCATTCTGACAATGTGGGCTGATATCCCATTGTATTTTTGATTTGCATTTTTTTCTTTTAATTTTTTTTAATGTTTTATTTATTTCTGAGAGAGAGACAGAGTGAGCAGGACAGGGGCAAAGAGAGAAAGAGACACAGAATCTGAAACAGGCTCCAGGCACTGAGCTAACTGTCAGCACAGAGCCCAACGCAGGGCTCGAACCCACGAACTGTGAGATCATGACTTGAGCTGAAGTCAGACACTTAACCAACTGAGCCACCCAGGTGCCCCTGATTTGCATTTTCTGTGAATTAAAACAACATCATTGTTAAACACTAAGGAAAAGGGAGGAAATTTGCAGTAATTGGACATAGATTGTGCTAGATTTACTCTCTGAATACAATAGAGAATTTAATCTTTCAACAAATGCTGAAGGCGGATAGCATTATGCCTTTTTCACACATTAGGTATAAAGACCAAAAGTAACTTTCCCAAACTTGTCAACGAGTAGCAGGTGATACTAGACCTGAACTTTACCGGGCTCCAAAGTCATATATTCTTTTTACACCAAAGGGAGAGTTCCTTGAAGAGCTGTGTTCTGCACTCATGAAGTCCTCAGGAGCTTCACTGTAGTAGTGCAGAGAAGCACTCTGAGTAAGAAAAAGCAAGTATCTTAGATCTGTTAATGCCTTGCATGGTTGCATTGCTTGGGGATGGAATTAACCCTCTTGATCTAACTAACCAAAGAGGAGAATGAAAGCCGTACTTTTCACTAGTTTTGTTTGCTACCAACAGCTTTTCTTAAAAGCTACTCTTGAGTAATAATAAGTAGAAGTAAGAGACTTTAGGTTTTGCTCCATGAGTGAAGGTCCTTGGAGTCTTGCCAACTCTCCTGATTAAGGTCCTACGCTTTCAGGACTGTGCCTGCCTCTCAAGGGCATAGAGAAGAGACACATGGTAGAGAATAACTCTGAAATGATCTAGACAGCCCTTAGCCCCGCACACTTGTTCAGATGTTAGATTGTACATGTTAGGAAGAGCCAATGCAATGGGTCAGGCATGAGTCAATGTCGGAGCAGAAAGCAGCTCAGTACGAAGCAATAGGGAGAGTTAGGGACTATGGCCAAATTCAAAAGTAAGCATCATTCAGTCAATGATGTTTAGAACATTGAACTGGCTATATAAGACATATTGACCATCGCTGTGGGCCAAGTTCAGTTTGTGACCCTTACTCTGTAACAGGAAGCTTGGCCTAAATAAACCCTAACTGCAAAGGGATATTTGGAACATCTCCCCACCAAATTCCTATGATACATCCCAGTCCTTGACTCTCCTAAGGTACAGGGCAAGTCTCTTTTATACAGGCTATATCTATCTGCACACTCATAGCAGAGTCATTCCCATTCGGAAAGGGAGAAACAGGAGAAATGGGTGGCAGGTTGTAGGCAAGTTCAAATCCTAGCTTGTCCTCCAAATTCTCCAGCTATCCACTCAGTCTCTGGGATCCCTTCTTTCCCAAATAAGGCCCCAACTTTACAAAGAGATGGTAGATATTAGAAACTGTAGACAACACCCCCAAAAGGTATATAAATAATGTTCCAAAAATTGTGCCAGATGTACAGTCCTAAAGAAATAGAGATTTATGGTACAGCTGTCCCCTTTAGTGCAATAATGGGTCTCAAAATATTGGAACTGGCCCAATTAGTCAACTTTGGGGACGCACAGTAAATGATGATGTGTGGCCACTAGAAAATAGAAGGGAACAGGACTGTGTCTGTCCGCCGTGGGGACATCAGGTACCACAAGAACAGGGTCCTGGATCCCTCACCTCCCAACCTGTCACACAACTCATAGACTCACACAAACACACCTATGACACTCAGAGCAAAAGGACTGGACACATGGATACCATGTCTTATGGGCAGTAATTTCTTGGTAGAAGTACATCTTTTCTCTTCACATTTATTCGTATTTATTATTTTTAACCTTTATTTGTTTTGAGAGAGAAGGAGTATCCTGAGTGGGGCTTAGTGCTATCACTGAGGAGGCTGACCTGGGGCTCGATCCCATGAACCATGAGATCGTGACCTGAGCCAAAATTGAGTCGGACGCTCAACTGATTGAGGCAACTTGGTGCCTGTCCTCATTATTTAAATTTATATTTTACTAAATACGTGTCATCTGTCTAAAACTTCCAATAACTATATACTTTATAACATTATATATTGGTGGTAAATAGGAAGATTTAATATTTGATTTTGGCATTTGTATAATATGCACAGTAGACTAATTTATACATTGTCAGGGAAAATGAAAGATTTTAAAGTATTTCTTTGATATGATTTTAGTGACTGGGAACATCCTAAGTCTTTTTTATATTAAACATAAATATATGGCAAATATGACTTCTAAAGTGTTCTTATTTTAAGTTTATTTTGAGAAAAAGAGAGTGTGCATTTGTGCATATGAGTCAGGGAGGAGCAGAGACAGAGAATCCCAGTCAGGCTCCCAGCTCCGCACAGAGCCTGTCAAGTGGGACTTGATCTCAGGAACTGAGAGATCATGACCTGAGACCTGATCAAGAGTCAGAGGCTCAACTGACTGAGCCCCCAGGTGCCTCAACAGCTAATCTTTTTTTTTTTCCCCTAGGAGAGAGAGAGAGAGAGACAGCGCGAGCAGGGGAGGGTCAGAGAGAGAGAGAGGGAGACACAGAATCTGAAACAGGCTCCAGGCTCTGAGCTGGCAGTCAGCACAGAGCCCGACACGGGGCTCGAACCCACGAACCGTGAGATCATGACCTATGCGAAAGTCGGATGTTTAACCGACTAAGCCACCCAGGCGCCCCTCAACTGCTAATCTTTTGAAGTGTGTCAGAGGTAACAGGAAACCGGGTCACTGGTGTCAAGGGGTTTGAAAATGGAGCCAGGAGGCCATTAAGGAGGTAGCCCTTACACATGTCCTCACTGGCTGGGACCTGAACTTCGGAGCAGGACCACATATGGTGGGGGCTCTGCAGGGACACTCACAACTTGCAACAGTATCAAACTTGTGCTCAATGCAGGCCTCGGCAACCAGGTGTTTAGCTGAGATTAGTTTCCTGCCACCCACACCGATTCCAGTTCCTTGTAAACAATGTGCACAGTCATTCCTTTTTGTCTTTAATCACTGCTAACTGCTGGTCCCTAGGGGACCACAATCTGGGTTTCTACCTATATTTGTGCCCCCAAAGGCAATGCTAACACCCCAAATAAATGCCTTTGTTTTAGTTCAATTCTGTCTCTTTTCTCAGATGTCAAAATGGTAGTTAGTAAAGCAAGGTTTTATTGCATCCCAGTTATAAGAACAAACAATGAGCTACTGGATGCTGGGAGGGGACACTGACCATGGTGGGGAATCGTTATCCTTGACAGCTGCTCCACTACGGAAGAGACAGAAGAAAAATGTACTTGGAGGTGGTGACTGGGCAAGAAATAGCTGCCACTCTTCTGGGATCCATCAGTGTCCACATATGCTGGGCCTACTGGAAGCTTTATTATCTGGTCTGCCAGAGCTGTGACAGGCTGACAAGAATCACTGTATTTTTCAGGGGAATGGAAAACTCACATGCTTAAGAAAAGGAAGCCCCGATGGTGTTTTTAAATTATGCTTTAAAATGCTTAAAAATGACTCGGGTGGGTGTCCTTTTATAGCTTAAGCAGAAGGGTCCTTTGTTGTGTCTGCAGTGAGATAGTGGGCGTGGATGGAAAGTAACAGTGAGGCTTTACCCAGCATTCCCTACGAGAGGGGAAAGAATGATACTTGTCAGGAAATCTGCAGCAGCACAATGGCAATGCTGCAGGCTGACAGTCCTTCTACCTGCCTTCCTTTTAAATTTCCCTGCAGATGTCCTGTCAGCCCCGATTCTTACCTCTTCTCCATACCCTGGCTTCCCAGGGTCAAAAGTGAACGCAGTCATGCTAGGAAGCTGCTGCCTCCAGTGCTCATCCAGCTACCTGCACAGTCTGTGCAAGTGTCAGTTCCGGCAACTCCCTTTTCTCCTAAGAGTAATACTCTGTATATACAGTTTAGAGCTTTTCTCTACGGAGAGAGCTGAAGAAACTCCCTGTGCTGGAGAATCCGTTCCTACGGTGGTTAAAGATGCTTTGGGCGCCTGCACCAGTTGCAGCTGAAAACACTGACGTTTGGATGTTGATAGTTCTGATCAATGGTGGATTGATGCTAAACAAGCTTTAGGACTGCCAGTCCCTCATGTGAAGTCGGGAAACTGTGTTTCTGAACACTAAGCTGGTGATTGTGTGTGGTGGGTAGTAACCTGGTGTGTGGACACACAGGGGAGGGAAAGCTGTGTTGTTCAACGTGAGTCCCAAGGATTTAGAGCGTATGAAGTCTTTCTGTGGTTGGCACCAAATATATTGAGCAAGTTCTGTTAGATTCTTATGCATCAGTCACCTCCGTGTCTTGCATGGATTCGAAAACTTGCATTTTCCCGGGCACCTGGGTGGTGAAGTGAGTTAAGCGTCCAACTCTTGATTTTGTTTCAGGTACTGACCTCACGGGCCTGTGATCAAACCCCACATCAAGTTCTGCACTAAGCATGGAGCAGCCCGCAGATATACTCTCTGTCTCTCGCTCTGGCCCTTCAATTATCTCGCTCTCTCTCTCTTTTTTTTTTTTTGAAAACAAAAAAATTTTAAAAAAACAAAAATTTAAATACAAAAGTTTTCAAAAATAATTTGCATATTTCCTATTAGTTTAAGTGACTCCATAAAAGGAATACTAGTCGGGGCCACCATGCGGCTCAGTCCAGCATATGACTCGTGATCTTGGGAGGCTGAGTTCCCACTCCTCATTGGGTTGGGGGTTCCTCAAAATAGCTGTCTATTAACTCTCATGTTTCATTACACGATTACATGTTTTATTACAATACAGCATTGCTTATATTGGTTTTTATTATGTTTTCAGTTTTCCCTAATGTTATATATGCTTACTGACAGAATGTTTATGAGTCTATGGCATTCCCTGCAGAGGTTTGCATTGATGGTAAACAGTTCGTAGGGAGTAGAAGTCTAAAAGATTTGGCAAAATCCTGGTTTTTACTTTTTTTGGGTTGTTTACATTTTATTGGCCTTAAAGAAGGGCAGCTTTTAAATATCCGTTAAGAAACCAAAGGATGATGGGTGCCTGGGTGGCTCAGTCGGTTAAGTGTTTGACTTCGGCTCAGGTCATGATCTCATGGTTTGTGGGTTCGGGCTCTGTGCTGACAGCCAGCTCAGAGCCTGGAGCCTGTTTCAGATTCTGTATCTCCCTCTCTCTCTGACCCTCCCCTGGTCACACTCACTCTCTCTCTCAGAGATGAATAAAACATTAAAAATTAAAAAAAAAAGAAAATAGCATTAAAAAAATTTTTTAAAGCCAATGGACTAGGACACAACTATTTTAGAATCTCCAATAAATGTATTTGAATACTTTCGGGAAAGCTTTGTAAACAGAGTGTCTTTCTTGTTAACAAGGAACCTTATCTTCTAAAAGACTGGTTAAAATAGTGGGGTAACAAAGAGGCAATCTTGTATAAGTCCCATCTAACCTACATCCTTGTAGATCATAGGCCCCCCTCCCCACTTCCAGTGCTGCCCCTTTAAAGCTGCAGACCACTACCTGTCTGTGTGGACACATAACACATGCCATCTTCTCTGCGGGAGGTGTTGCATTTGGCCGCTGCCCCAGACATTCTGCCAGCCGATTCTACCTTATGAACTTGCAGTGCTATTTTGGTGAAACGGCTTTAGGGGTGTGAAATGTTCGGACAGTACCCTGGCTGTTTATTGCAGGAAATGGGGTTCGATTTGTTTCCACTGCTCAGGCTTTAGAAAACTCCAGGTGTGTTGACCCTGCAGGATCCAGTATTTGGGGAGTGGGCATAGAAGGTTGAACGAGAGCTGCAGTGATGGCAGCGCCGAGACATTTGTCTGGGCTGGAAACGGGATACAAGTGCAGACGTTATCCTGAAAGCCTTTCCTCTCTGGCCTGAGTTGTTCCTCTGTGGAACCTCATTTGGCGCTAAACGCCCAGATCGTTTTCTCTACCATCTGCTGATGGGAAAATGAAAGCTGATTGTGTAGTCTTGGGTTTTGCCTTAGGCCAGATCCCTAAGACTGAGCCACCAGTTCCTTCTGCACGTACCCTCTTATCTTCATCCCCAAGTCAAGTCACTGAGAGCCTGCTAGCTCTGCTACTCTAGCTGCTGTCGCTCTCTGGGCATCAGGGACCTACCACGTAGATGTCACACGTCTAGGAGAGTCCCTGTGTCTGGTTTACACTTCGTATTTTTCCCACTCTCTAAACATGCTCCCCCTGGGATTCTCCTCAAGGCACCACTGTCTGGCCCTGCCATTTCCTCGATTCTTCCATCTTTCTTATACCAGAGCGTGACATCCATTAGCATGGCATTTTCTCCCTCCTTCAGTATTTCTTTACTAAGCCTTCCTATCTCTGCTCCCAGTGGCTCTACACTTTCTAGACTATAGTGCCTATCCTTAGGACCCCAAACCCTCTCCCAACATTTGCTCGGGGACTTCTCCAATAATTCTTAATAAACCAAAAGATTAAACTACTAAATACAAGTATGAAGCGGCCAGTCCAGTTTAGGAACATTTCAATGATTCCCACGACCCTGAGGCTTAAGAATAAATTCTTCTATTAAAAATTTTTAAAAAATAATTATTCATTTTTGAGCGAGAGAGAGGAGAGAGAGAGAGAGAGAACACTAGTGGGGGTGGGGCAGAAAGAGAGGGAGACAAAATCCAAAGCAGGCTACAGGCCCTGAGCTGTCAACACAGAGCCCGACATGGAGCTCGAACTTGTGAAACGCAATATCATGACCTGAGCTTAACTGACTAAGCCACCCAGGCCCCCCTAGAGTTCGAAGTCTTTAATGTACATATATTTAACCGAATATAACATATCATGTATACGTAATTGCATATAGTATCTGGGGGTGACTGAGTGGCTCAGCAAGTTAAGCGTCAGACTTTGGCTCAGGTCATGATCTCCGGATTCGTGAGTTCAAGCCTTGCATTCGGCTCTCTACTGTCAGCACAGGCCCCACTTTGAATCCTCTGTCTCCCTCTCTCCCTGCCCCTCCCTGTCCTCTCAATGAAAAGTAAAGAAACATTTAAAAACATCATATCTACACAGGTGTAATATGCATAACGTATCTGATCTGTATTTACTGACGGTGAGTGTTCTGCAATGTTCCCCTCCTTGCTGGTCTCTCTTCTCTGCCCTGTCCCACTCATCAGTCCTTCTGCATATACCTCACGTTCGCCTAGTCGCTGCGGGTATTGTGGGCCTCTGTGTCTGCTTGTCAGGAAAAGCACTGTGCATTTCCTCACTTCCCTCAGTGCATGACACACCCCATCTTTAGTCCACGTGGAATATTTGACAGCGTCCTGGTATTTCTTCTCTCTATTTCTTTCCTATTCTGATCGCCTCCTGAACACAGGGCCCAGGATTTAATGTTTGGCTGATACCCTGGTACCTGTATGTGTTTTTGCAGTTTCTTAGTATTTGTGTGTATGTTTAATTTCCATTTATACAAACACTCTGAGTTGTAGACTTCATTCTCTTACCTTTTTAAAAACGTAGAGGCTTTTGAGAGGCAACCGACAAAATAGGAGACGATGTTGGCAAAAGGTGTATCTGCTAAGCAGCTAATATCTCACATACGGAAGGAACTTATACACCCAACGCCAGGAAACAAATAATCCAGTTTACAAATGGGAAGAGGACAGAGACATTTTCCCAAAGAACACATACTGCTGGCCAAAACACACAGGAAAAGGTGCTCAAAATCAGAGAAATGCAAATCAAAACCCCGGTAAGATACCGTCTTACACTGTCAGAATGGCTTCAAAAAAGACAAGAAATAACAAGAGTTGGCGAAATGTAGAGAAAAAGACACACTTGTACACTGTAGGAGAGAATGTAAATTGGTGCAGCACTGTGGAAAGCAGTATGAAGGCTTCTCAAAAACTGGTAACTAAAACTCCCCTCTAATCCAATAGTGGCAGTAGTGAGCATTGACTCAAGGAAAATGGAAACACTGATTTAAAAAGATGTGTGCACTGCTGTGTTATTGACAGTCGCCCGATAGGGAAGCACCCCAAGTTTCCATTGATAGATGAATAGAGACAGAAGGCACGGTATATGTACAGTTTTACCTACACCGTGGGTTATTACTCAGCCAGTAAAAGGGATGAGATCTTGCCGTTGCTGAGAACGTGGGTAGATCTAGAGGGTATTATGCAGAAAGAAATAAGTCAGACTGAGAAAGACAAATGCTGAATGATTTCACTTGCAGGTGGAATCTACAAAGAAAAAGCATTATAAACAAAGAAAAAGCAGAACTGGACTTCTAAATACAGAGACCAAACAGACCGTTGCCAGAGGGGAGAGGCATGGGTGTTACGGGCAAAATGGATAATGAGTAGGGGGTAGGAAATATGGCTCCCAATAATGCAATGACCAGAACACAAAGACGAAAGGAACACGATATTATCCATGGAATTGTGATTTCTTTGTATGGTGACACACGGTGGCTACGCCTGTGTGATGATTTAGAGCAAACTGTTGAATCACTATGGTACATGCCTGAAATTGGTGTAACACTGCGTGTAAAGTGTACTTGACAGTTTAAAATAAACAAAATAGTATACAGTAGATATGGGGAAAAGATCTACAAAGTTTTCTGGGCGAATATCGAGGCCGTAGCTCCTTACAGCTCTAGAATATTCCAAAGAGTGAGTTCTGGAGGTTGTACACAGCAGCAGCCCACTCGTCTTCTACCGGGTGTGACTTGCATCCCCTACAGTTGTGCAGGGTGATCTCTGTGGACATTCCTCACGTTCTATTTGAGACCCGGTTGGACCTGGGCTCTCGGGGGTTTGGGGCCACGTCCTCTTCTCCTTGTGCCTCTCTCCTCTTGTCTCTCTCAGGAAATCATAAAAACCTAGTCTGAACCTACCCTAGTGTTGTGGTGCTGAGGCGCACGTGGGAAAATGGTGACTTTCTCCCTCTCCCATGTTCGTCTCCAGGCTGACTCATTTGCCGGCCAACACTCTTGTCTTCCCAAGGGTTGGGGCCTTTGCCTGCCTCCCTGTCTCTCCTTCCCGGCTCTCCTCAGCACAGTGGCAGAGCCTGGGAATGCCCGCCACTGGCATTTCTTTGCCAGAATGCCAGTTGCTAGCTGTTCCCTCAGAGAGCTGTCAGCAGGAGAATCCAGGAGAGGAAGGAGGTGACCAACGAAATCCAAAAGGCTGGGTGCTCCGTCAGATGCAAGATGGAGAGCCAATGACCTGGCGCATCGTCTGTGCAGGAAGGACGCATCTGGGGGGGTGGGAGGGCACCCCAAATCTGCCTTTTCCCGCAGGGCACCCCGCGCCTTGGGCTGCAGAGGTTCCCTGTGTGGGAGAGGCTGCCTTGTGCGTGCTTCAGTAGCCTGGGCAGAGGCGAGGCCCGCTGGCTGTGCTCACCAGACCTCACTCCTCTGGGAGAGTTCATAGCCAGGTACCCAGCCAACGCTCCCTCCTGGTGACTGTGTTCATGTGCAGAGTGACCTCTGCTGGGAACGCTGTGCAGCCAACAGGAGCCTGGGTCCCAAGGGAAGCAGAGGAGTTCGGCTCTTGGAACATGACTTAGTGTCTCCGGCTTCCTTTCCCTGACTGCTCAAGAAGCCATGTGATCAGAATGCCAAACAAGGGCAACTCTGTTGAGGCAAGAAGTCACTTCTGTCAACAAGGCAGGTCAGTGTGGAAATAGCAACTGCAGAGTGTGTCTGCCCAGGTGCCCTATGATTTAAAACCACCAGGCGGGGCGCCTGGGTGGCTTAGTCGGTTGGGCGTCCGACTTTCACTTAGGTCATGATCTCGTGGTTCATGGGTTCGAGCCCCGTGTCCGGCTCTGTGCTGACTGCCAGCTCAGAGCCTGGAGCCTGTTTCGGTCAGTGACTCCCTCTCTCTCTGACCCTCCCCTGCTCACACTGTCTCTCTCTCTCTCCTAGAAATAAATAAAACATAAAAAAATTTTAAAAAAATAAATAAAATAAAATAAAACCAGCAGGTGATGCAAGCACATCTCCCCTAAGCCACTCGTGAGCTCGTCATGTCTGTGTCTCTGCTTTCCTTTATCACTTAGGTGTTTTCTTTCTAGTTTTTAAGTGTATTTATTTATTTTGAGAAAGAGAGAGAGAGAGAAGGCTCAAAGGAAAGAAGGAGAGAGAATGCAAGCAGACTTCCTCCTGACAGCACACTGCCTGACCTAAGGCTTGATCTCAAGAACCCTGAGATCATGACAGGAGCTGACATCAAGAGTCCAACATGTGACTGACTGACACGCTGAGGCACCTCCTGATGCAAATCTCCATTTCTTAATAGATGTCCTCTCTCCATAGTTGTCTGGCCTGCTCTCATCAAGGATTTTTTTTTTTAAGGAGCTAAAGAAAACACAAGCGCAGGAAGCAGGCAGAGGGAGAGAAAGCATCTTAAGCACTTTCCATGCCCAGCGTGGCCCGATGCACGGGGCTCACTCACAAACACCGAGGTCATGGCCGAGGCCAACCTCAAGAGCAGGAGGCAGAACCGACAGAGCCACCCAGGCACACCTCCTGAATGGTGATTGTCAAGCAGCTCTGAGCTAGTGTTGCTGCCTGAGCTGCTCATAGACATTCCTTCAGAAACAGGACTGTGGAGCAAGCGGTATGTTCACGGTGGGCTGCAGGGCTCCAAACAGAAGTTTCTTCCACCGTGCAATCCAGACACAGAATCACAGAATCACAAGTGCAGTTGCATCTAATGTGATGAAGTTGGTGAACGTCACTCTCTGTCTCCATGACCCACGTGATGTTCACGGTGGAGAAAGTGCGGTAAAATGAGCAGAGGCAGGAATTACCGAAACTATCTCTATCCAGGGCTTCCTAAACTTCTTAATCTCTCCCATCCCCTCCTGTGGTTTCTCTTTTGTCGTCCATCCCTAATAACCACCTCTGTGGGGTTGAGAAACTAGAGTGGGAATTCCCCCAGGGGCATATATATATATGTGCATTGCACATTCTGGAACTGGGGAAATAAGCACCGGATGAATCTGTGGAATCAGGGAACACTGGGGAATGTGGGCCAAGGGTCCTTCCAGCTCCAGACCTGCCATCTTTGGGCATCAGCCTGTGATCAGAACCGTCCCTCAGAAAATGCAGTGTTTCCCTTTCTCCAGAGCAGGGTCCCCTGAGAAATGTCTGTGCCTTTGGAGACACTGGGGAAACCCAGGGGGGCAGAGGCATGGCACACATCTAGAAGACCGCAGGGTCATTTCGCCAAGGGCTCCAGTCCCTCCCTAAGTCCCGGGGCTCGGAGGCCCCACCTAGCGTAGGGCTGATAGCTAGGATAGAGATCGTGACTCCTCACTGTAGCAGCTACTGCATTTAGCTACTTATTTTTCCAAGTGCACTGCATTTAGCTACTTATTTTTCCAAGTGCACTGCCCAAAAGTTTCCTTTCTGGACAGACGTGATCAATGACGCATCACCGTACAGCCCCCGGGTCACCTTCTCTGGCTCCCGTTCTGTCCCTATGACTCACTGCATGATTGCGTGTACCTTGTCTCTGCTGCTTGAGCCACTGCCCCTGCCATTCTTCACCCTTTCCGCCATCGTCTCCGGCAGCGTAGGACAGCCCACCCAGGGCCGGGCAAGGACGCTGGTGCCCCCAGCACCAATGCAGTTGTAATGCCTTGAGGGAAGGAGGGACCTCTGGGTCTCTGAGCAGCATGCTTAGGGCTGGCTGCGCAGGTGGCACACCCCACATGCATTCCTACGTTCCTGACGCCTCCGGCCCTCCTCCTGCCCTCCTCAACAGGGTACCAAGGAACTCCCAGTAGTTTGACCTCACTGGCCCAGTATACTGTCCAGAACGTCAACACCGTTTGCAGGTGTGCAGGGGAGTCCGTTAAATCCCAAATCTATACTGAGTACATATATGTCAGTGAATTCCGTCTCCTCAGGACCTTTAATTTTATTTTTTTTTAATTTTTTTATGTTTTATTTATTTCTAGGAGAGAGAGAGAGAGAGAGAGAGAGAGAGACAGCGTGAGCAGGGAGGGTCAGAGAGGGAGTCACAGACCGAAACAGGCTCCAGGCTCCGAGCTGGCAGTCAGCACAGAGCCCGACACGGGGCTCGAACCCACGAACCGCAAGATCATGACCTAAGCGAAAGTCGGACGCTTAACCAACTAAGCCACCCAGGCGCCCCAGGACCTTTTATTGATCATTCTGGGCTTCCACATTCGCGGCTTATTCCCACTCATGCTGCTCAGGCTTTTGCCAACACAGACAGGCGAGGTCTGGTGACCGTCAGCGTGTGGCCTCCCCTCCGGCGCAGGCCTTCAAACTTTCTGATCTGGCTATTTTTACGTCTGTCTTTCCGTGGGCCTCTAATATGAGCTCCTATCAACACAGAACAACAAAGTCTACACTTCTCTTATATATAGAAAAACCTTCTTCCTGAGCAGTCACTCCGTAGGGACCAATAGAAGTTCCACATCAAGCTGACACTGAGAGAGTCAAAACAAGCAAAGAGAGTCCCTTCGGGGTGATGGATGCGTGTACACTACCTCAGTTACAGTGAGTGTGTCAGCGGTACGCACCGATGTCAACAGTCACGGATGTAAGCAATGAACCACGGGAATCCACCCCAAAAACAAGATCACCCTTGACACACAGTGCGTTAGCCATTTGATAAGAAACCATACTTAACAAAAACAAAGAATGAGCGTGAAGGTGGGCGTCGTAGACAAGGGAGACCCAGCTGCTAACATCCTTCCTCGTGCATCTGTCTGTTCTCCTTCTACATGGGTTCGTGTTTGCAGAAGGATATGATGGCCTCATGAGGGGGACAGGACAAAATGGAGGAACTCTGGACTCCAGGATGGCCACATGAAGGAATTTAGTCTCCAAACAAAACACCCGCCCGGTGCTGTCATGTGGGGAAATCTATGGGAACCTACTACTGAAATTTGGGAGGTCTCAGGTAATTCAGCATAACTTCATAGACCCACAAAAAGATAACATCCAAGGTAACCGAGATACCAGTCTAGACCCTTAAAAAAGGCTGTTTCAGTCAGTAGGGCAGGAGGCTCTAGGTCTTGGAGCCATGATTTCATGCCCCATGTTAGGAGCACAGTTGACTTAAAACTATACATTAAAATAAGTATTGAAAAATGACCAAGGTCAACTGGGCTCAAATGATTGATCCAGTAAGTGGTGGGATGGATCCTCTTGCTGATCCCTGCAGCCACTGGGAATGAAGAGGTGCGTGCTCAGGTAGGGCCAGTGCTGCTAAGCCCATCAGGTCTTCCCTCTGGGAGCTCAAGGTCTAGAGGGAAAGGCGGAAAAACCATGAAGAAAAATGTGAGTGACACGCGCCACAACTCCACAGAAAAAAAAGCACCGGTCTATAACAGGGTGCTAAGATCCACTAGGGGAGGCTGTGAGAAGGGCATCCGAGGAAGCATTAATATTTCCTGCAACAGGACAAGAGTGCGTCAGCCCTTCGCAAATCCCAGTACGTGGCTGGGCAAGGGCAGAGGGGTGTGGACGCTTGATCAGCCTGCGATCAGAACCGTCCCTCAAAGTGCCTCAGAAAATGTAGTGTTTCCCTTTCTCCTGCAGTGCTGGCTCAAGGTGACTGCAGGGACCAGGGAGACCCAACTCCCAGGGCCCAGAGGCAGCGACCAGATCCCAGGGCACAGCGGCCACACTGCCATTCCCCTGGGCTCCCTTGTATACTCCTGCTCCAAGGTGAGCCCGACACCCCATCTCCTCCCCATACACACCCTCGTGGCCCGGCCCGTGCAGTGGCCACATGCAAAGTCCCTCTCCACTGATTTGGAGGTAGATCAGAAACGAGGCCTGAAGCCATCTCGCATCCCATTCTGTCTAGAAGGGATTTGCACTGTTGCACAGATTTCCCGACCTCTATTCCCAGGTGTCACCATTGGCCTGCCCATCCTTCCCCACCTTCTCCAAGTCTGGCACATGATCATGAGGGGTGGGGAGAGATTTTTACCCAGAGGGACGTGGGGCTCCTGGGATGATGTCTGCTGCTCTCTCCTTCGGTTGCCAAGGAACGGGTCCCTGGGGCCCCTCCAGATCAGGAGCAGAGGCCTTACTGCCTAACGAGCATTCCAGAAGGGAGACCGCTTACTGCCCCACCTGGCCCTTCACAGACGTGAGGCTCTCACAGGACTGCCTTCTGGCGCCATGTCGCAGTGCTGCACTGGACGTCCTACGTGTCCCCTTATCCTGATCCCTCGCACCTCACAGAATGCCTCTGTCTTCTGATCTCTAGAATGGGCTGTGTTGTTCAAAATCACAGGGTCGACGTTGTGAAGGCAGGGAGGTGCTGTCCATACTCCTCTCACGATCTGACCTGAGAGCCTCTCGTGTTTCAGTCATTCCCCACCTCCAACTCTTGCATGAAACTAAGATCATTGTTCCGACTGCGGGCACCTCCGTCTCACTCTTGCCACAGGTCACCACGGGCTTGGGGGTTTGGTGTGCATTCTGGCCCCCGGCCCTCCTGGTGGCCACGGTGCTGCGTCTGATGGTGACCCTCCTCTGTTCTACCTCAGCAAACCTATGCCGAACCCAGGAACAAAGTTAACATCAGTGTCGCGTCAACCGCCGAGGCAGACCAGCTGCAGCAGAGAGTGGGGTACCTGGTGCCCACTGTCCCCGCAGAGACCCCACCTACCTCTCCACATTCTTGGCCACATGCACACTTCATGCTTCCAGGCTCCAGGCCCTGTGCATGCTGTTTAGGAGGTGGGCACCCCGCCCCTCCGCAGCCCAAAGGGCTTCAGCCGCTTAAGGCTTCAAGTCCTGGGAATGTCACCACACCTCCCTGAGTCTCAGACTGTACAGCTCAGCGGGGTGACACACTCCAGGGACTCAGTGGGGCCCTACGGGGTCTGCTGGCAGGGCTGTGGCGGGGCTGGGTTACCTTTGTCCCCGTCCCCAGGACGGAGTCCTTGCCTCATCCTTCACTGCCACCAGGCCTTGAGTCAGGCTGTTTTCCTGTTTGAAAAGGAGCTTTGAGGCTCCATCTGGGGCTCTGAGTCCTAGGGCAGAGCAGGGCCAGGATACGCGGGGCTGAGCAGGAGGCCCAGACCCACACAAATACCTGTGATGGGGCTGCTGGGGGCCCCACCATTCATCAGAGATACAGGAAGCCCTACTAGGTGCCGGCACTTGTGTAGGAGCTGACTGGGATCCGATGCACAGAGCAGACAGCACCCTGCGCTCCAGAGCCCCATTCTAGTGGGGCTCAGCAGTCAGTGACGCTGGCTGTGACGAGAGGTGGAATCCAAGCACAGCTGATATGATGCCTGCTGGCCTCCTTTAGATACAGCAGCTTCTTTGGTGAGAAATAGGAGGACCGTGGACCCCTGGAGCGGCAGGAAAAGTGAGTAGGTTGGAGCCTACACAGGTGGGCCTTCCCTCTCCAGGAGGGCAGTGAGGGGACACCGAGTGGGAGGGGCTGCGGGACCCAGCATCCCACGCATCCCAGATCCTGGGGGAGGGCAAACGTCTGAGGGCTTCTCCTTCGAAGCAAGGAAAGGGGTCCCGCCCTGTGGAGTAGCGCCTGGGCTGTGGGCGCGGTGGGACAGCACAGGACACCAGAAGACACCGCCGGCCCCGTCCAAAGTCCGACCCCATCCCTTCGCACACCCAGTGCTGCCTCCACCCCCAGCAGGGGACTCAGAACAAAGGGTGTGGGAAAATCACGCTCACCAATGTGTGCAACGTCCACAGTGGGTGCTTAGCAAGGGTTCAGGACACCCAGTGAGGGGTCAAGGAGCAGACATCTCCAGCCTGTGGGAGGTCAGTGTCAGGGGGAGGACACCCCATGGGCACTGACGGAATGAGGCAGCACAGGCCCGGGAGGTCAGGTTTGAGATATTAGGACGGCCCTGCGAAGCCGCGGAAAGAGACAGGGTCCCTCTCTGTGGATTTGGTCCACTGTGCCTGGGGCCCTTGTGTATGCAGTGAAGGGCTGACTCACCGGACACCACCGTCCCTGTTCGAGCAGCGGAGAAATTGAGTGGGGGGTGGGCAGGGACACAGACCACGGAGCGTGTCTGGCTGCCCCAAGAAGGACAGAGACGACCACACCATAGGTTCAGGGGCCCCCTTCGGGAGACTTGTGCCAGTCGCCAGACGAGGTGTCTGCACCTTTGGGGGCCCCCGAGCATGAGCAGCCTCAGCCCCAGCTGGCGGGGTCCCAGACGGGCTCGAGCGACCACCTGCTGCAGCTCAGCGACCAGCCTCAGCTCTGGGGCCTCGGCTCATGGTGGCTGCAGCCCCACAGGTCACTCCCTGCTCCCCTGAGTGCGGGTTGAGTGTTACAGAGATATTTAATTGATCTAGTGTGTTGCTTTATCAAATATAAAATAACTTAAATTATAAGTTATAATTAAATATAATTTATATAATTAATTTATAATTTAATATAATATAATTTATAAATAATTTATATTTATAAATAATATAATTTATAATTTAATATAAATTAATTTATATAATTTAATATAAATTAACTTCAAGTCAATTGTACTCGGATCCTTTGACATTGTCCATGGAAGTGTCCTCAGGGACATTCACCATATGGTACCCCATGACACTATGCTCTCCTAGAACATTTCCATCACAGGGACACGTGTTCTCCTCATCGGCCACCGCTCTTTCCCTCAGCCAGTCCCTCAACCACGATCTCGGCTTCTGCTGCGTTCCCTCCTCTGGGACGTGTGTGTGTGTGTGGAATCACGACGCACGGCCTCTTCCGTCTGCCTGCATACGCGAGCGTGATTCGTACTTTTAGAAATAGTGAAGAAAAGGAACATTCTGATAACAAAGAACAAAGATAATCCTAAGCCCCAGTGGGAAATATCTTCATTCTCTGGGGTAGGGATCCGTTTGATACGTTTCACTCGAGAGCCAGAAGCCGCAAGAGCACTGTCTGGACCAGAGGGATACCTTGAAACTCTTTTCCTTTTCCGGGACAGACCGTGTTTAAGTGAGTCTAATTTGCATATTTTAAAACTCAGTCGGGGCGCCTGGGTGGCTTAGTCGGTTAAGCGTCCGACTTTCGCTCAGGTCATGATCTCGCGGTTTGTGGGTTCGAGCCCCGCGTCGGGCTCTGTGCTGACTGCCGACTCAGAGCCTGGAGCCTATTTCAGAGTCTGTATCTCCCTCTTCTCTCTGACCCTCCCCTGCTCACGCTGTCTCTCTCTCTCTCCTAGAAATAAATAAAACATTAAAGAAAAAAAAAACTCAGTCAAATCTTCAATCTTCCCATTCATTGCTCATCTATGAGGCAATAAAGTATATAGTAATTAGGGGTTTTATACAGATGATGTTTATTTCATAAAGTAAAATGTAAAGAATGAAGTGGGGAACCCTGTGGCTCAGTCATTTGAGTGTCCGATTTTTCATTGTGGCTCAGGTCATGATCCCACGCTTTGTGGGTTCGAGCCCTAAGCCAGGGTCCGCCCAGACAGCACACAGCCCTGCTCACGATTCTCTTTCTCTCTTTCCTTCCTGCACTAGCACTCCCTGAGTCTCTCTCTCAAAATCAACAAATATTAAAACATGATAAATGCGCATGAAGAAAAAAGATCCACCCCTTCTCCAAAGAAAGAATTGTCCATCCCGCCTGGTGTCCCTCTTTCCAGTCCTTTCCGTTTGAGGACAGCGGGTGTGCGTCTGTGTGTCTGTGACGGGCTGGGGTGGGCAGGTTTCGGGACTGTGCCTTTGTGCTCCACAACGTCTCCCCAGGGACCCGCACAACACGGTCCCCTTGCGCATTCTCGGCGGCCTCACATCATCACGTACTCTGCTTCTCCGGAAGCTGAGTTATTGGGCCAATTCCAATAGTTTGACTCTTACCGCTGTCCCAAAGGGGACATCTTTACCAGAAATCTCTATTTTTGTAGGACTCCTACCCCAGCACGGTTTTTGGAACACAATTGATCTACATTTTTCAGGTTTTGCCCACTGTTTCCAATATGTGCAGACTATGAGGTTGGGGCCAGATGGGAAAGAGCAGGGGCCCTGGGACTGAGTGGGAGCCTGAAGAGCTAGGAGGCCAAGCCAGCCCTGAGGCCATCTGGGTTCCTGGGCGGGAGCCACGGGGCGGGGACAAACCCACACCCCCTCATCCGGACTTCCCCACCACATCCGGGCCCCGGGCCCTGGAACATCCTCGTCGAGGCTGGGATCCATGACACGGCCTGGCCACTCGAGCCCCTCCTGTCCCCCAACTCAGCTTCTACGTAGAGCAGCCAGTCCCTGCTTTCAGGCCAGTGGAAGACGCAGGCTGGGCCCCTGCCGTCTGCTAGCTGGCCCTCCACCCAGCCTGGGCCCCTGACTCTCGGGAAAGGACCTGTAAGTGCAGGTCAAGTCACTGAGCTACAGACCATGACCTGAGTGTGTTCTCCTCGTGACTGGGTGGCAACAGCAAGAACCATTTGAACTTGGGCAAGCGAGAGGGACCTTTACGAAGCACATCAGGAACTCACGGAAGCTGCAGGGCAGACGGAGCCTCAGTCAGGTGTTTGGCACTGAGGAGAGCTCTTCCATGCCCTTCAGGGCCCTCCAGCAGCCAGCCCCTGCCACTGCCTGCCCCATCTTTGGTATCCCTCAGTTCCCTGTTTGTGAGAGACGACTATGCTTCCGACTCAAGATACCACGTGAGGAGAAGGGGGAGGTTCCTCTCCTCCCAAAAAGTCAGGTCAGGGAAAGTCCACTTGATTAGGAGCCGTAGGAGAGGCCGTGGTCGGCAACCTATGTCTTCTATGGCATGACACGGGACTCCCCGGGTCGGAAGGAAGACGGAACCTCAGAGCTCCCCCTGCGGGAAGTCAGAGAAAACCACTGAAGGGGAAGCAGGTGAGAGAGGAGAGTAAGCAGGACTCAGGGGAAGGGCTGCCATGGGTGGGGTCCTGCCATATTGGTCAGGGCCGCAGGCGCCATGTTGGTTTGCAGGAAGTGGCCAGGCTTCCTCCTACTCGTGTTGCCATCAAACACCAAAGTCATCCCTAGAAAAGACTTTCCATCCCACGCTCCAAAAGGCACTGGGATCCTGGCAGCCAAGGGGGCCCTAGATGCACTGCACTGAGGGGAGGGGAGGGCAGGGGCCACGGCGCTGAGGGTAGCTCGCTTGGGCTGCTTGGGGGAAAAAGATCTCCTTTACGGGGAGCCACAACATTTGCCCCAAGGAGCTGCTGACCATTCAGGGAGCACCAGAGTGGTGGTTTCAAAACCTATGGATGGCCCCTGTCTACAGACACAAGCTGTGGGTGATGGCCATTCCTGGGGCTGTCCCGGGGCTGGCCTGATTCTGCAGGGTGGGCACCGGTGGGGTGGGCCCCCAAAGGAGAGACACCACACCCACACCGGAGGTGATCAAAGGCTTTCTGGAGGCACGAAGGAGTCGGGTGGGGGTGGGTTTCCAGGCAGAGGAACAGAGTACGCAGAGGCCCACAGACCTAGGCAGCAGTGGGCTCTCAGTGGAGTCACATGAACAGGGACGGCTAAGGATGGCTGGGGATCTTTTTGAAACACGGATCGTGCCACTGAATCCCCATGACGGTTCCACTAGGAAGGTAGAAATGCTGTCCCCGGTTTGCTAATGAAAACAATGAGGCTTTAAGGAACTGCCCTCTTCCGTGCCCCGCAGAGAGGCAGAGGCAGGGTTCAAATCCAGCGCTTGTCAGCCACGTGAGGCCACCCGACAAGAAGGCAGCATCCAGGTGCTATACAGGGAAGCTCTCAGCCCTGAAGTCCCAGACCTTTTGATCCAGGGCCCAAGGAGAAATCTCCTCCTGCTCAGATAGAGGCTGGTTCCCATTCCTGGCCAGCAAGCCAACCTCTAGTGGAAGGGATGACACTGCCCCTTGGGTTCAGTGAGGTCTCCAGGCCTGGGGGATGGAAGAGGAGGATGTGCAGCCCTCTGGGTTCCTGAGGTGAGCCATGTGGATGGGGCGCAGAGTCCAAAGGTGGCCTCTCTTCCCTTGTTCAGTGTCTTTGCAGATGGGGGACCCAGGAAGGAGATGAGCCTCAGCGACCTTGTCTCAGAAATGGAGAAAGAACCGGTGATACTCAGGGAGTGGTGGGAAGAGTCACTCAGGAAACGACTTGTAGGCTTCTGCCTGGTGCCTGGAGCACGTGAGGGGCCACGGGCCAAGGCCTTCATGTGGTAACGATTAATCCACGGGTCTGCTCCACCTCGTGGTGTTCGGTATCATCCTTAAGAAACAAATGCCACAAGTCAAGTCAGGAAGATTTGTTCGGAGGCTCTCTTCTGCGGCTTTTAGAGTTTTAGTTTTTCAATTTGGGTCTCTGATCCTCCAGGGGTTCACTTTCTATGTTATGTTAGCTGAGTGTCCACCTTCATTCAGTTATTCATCAATTTATGTATCTGCGTCTGTAAGAAGGGACAGCTTTTAGTCAGAGTATGAACAGTAAGCAGGACCCGCGGGGAATTTTCAATAGATCGCAAAGAAGCTGAAGCACAAAAGTGAATAAATAATGCTTAGAGCAGTTGGCTAAGATTACAAACCAAATCCTGAAGATGATCTTGGATCCGCTGTTGAAGGGGCTCAGTGTCCTTGTCACACACCACCCCCTGGTGGCCACAGGACACCCAGGACCACTGCAGGGCTCCCTGGTCTGTCAGCCCCATGTGGAAGGAAGCCACATTCCAACTTAGACACCCTCACAGGATTCCAGGCAGATCAGACACCGCTGTGTAAAATACAGGGCTCCGGAGGTGCCTTTCCGGGAATGTATGAAAAATATAGGCCTCTTCTCAAGTGCATTGTTGTGAGAAGAATTCATTGAGCAGTTGACTCAGGCACCGGGTTCAGGGCAGAACAGGGTGTGGGGTGGGAGAGGGTTGGGAAGGACGCTTCTATGTCACACCTCAATGTGTCTGGTTTAAAGAGAGCAGTAACCCAAACAAACGATATTTGTAGACTTATTTGATGATGTGACCCACAAAACTTTAGGAAGTTTGAAAATGGTCACTTCATATGTCTATCTGCAGACACGCATCGAAATTAGACCACATCATCCTATATTTTCAGCTACCTTTTCACTTCTTAGGACTGCATAATATGCTATATAGAAAGCTCTGGACTCTATAACATTAATGTTAGGTGTAATAAATGAATTAAGTGAAGCTAAGCAATATATATCAATCCATTAAATATGTTTCATTTCTATCCATGAATAACAAACTATCGCAGAGAGAACTTAAGAAAATAATTGACAATCACTCCAAAAGAATCAATTACTTAAGAATCAGTGTAACCAAGGGACGTCTGGTGGCTTAGTCAGTTAAGCATCTGATTCGGCTCAGGTTGTGATCTCATAATTCATGAGGTCAAGTCCTGTGTCGGGCTCTGTGCTGACAGCTCAGATTCTGTGTGTCCTGCTCTCTCGGCCCCTGCCCCCGACTCACGGTCTCTCTTTCTCTCAAAAAGAAATAAACATAGAAAAAATTTTTTAAAAAGGATAAGTTGAAAGAAGGTGAAAGACCTGTGTACGGAAAACCATAAATCACTGGAGAAAGAATTTGAAGAACAGAAAATAGCAGAAAGACATTCCATGCTAGTGGATCCCAAGAGTTAAGATGGTCAAAATGTCCACACTACTTAAGGCAATCTACACCTTCCCTCTGGGCAATCCTTAGCCCAGATTCAGCACATATGCAAAAAGAGCATAGTCTTTCAATGTGGATAGAACCACAGAAGACCCTAAGTCGTCAAAGCCATCTTGAGAAGGAAGAACACAGCCAAAGCTGGAGGCATCATGCTTTCTGGTTTGAAACTATCGCACAAAGCTACAGGGATCCAAGCAGTACAGTACTGGTGGCAAAACAGACACACAGATGTTTGGAACAGAGGAGAAGGCCCAGAACGAGACCCACCGGTATGTGACCAATTAATTAAAAACAAAACAATGTAACATGAGGAAAAGGCCATCTCCTCAATAGGTGGTGTCAGAAACAGGGCAGCCACACGCCGAGGAAAGCAACTGGGCACCTAGGTGACACCACACACAGATACAGAGTCAAACGTATTTATTAGAGACTTAAACGTAAGACCTAAAGCCAGAAACATCGTGCATAAAAACTTGGGCACAAGGTGCGGGAAATCACACAAGTATGGCCCCGAGTTAGGAGACTAGAGGGAACGCTTTGCAAGGCAGATCACTGCTTTCTGGCCTTGCCACGGGTCTAGTTCACGAGTATCTGAGGGGCAGGCCACACTTCGCTTGTCTAGCTGATGCCTATCTAGGGGTTAGGTCCCACCTGTGCTCATGAATTCCTCAGACCAGGCTTCACATCTCATAGTGTATCCTCAGATTGTTTTCTCCACGGCTTCCAGATGTTCTTTCTGGCAAGCAGCCCACGGACATTTTGCACACTGTTTCCCTGAATATATGCTCAATAAATAGGGGAGCTGGAGAACAGCTTGGGAAGATGGCCCCTAGCCTCCTTCTCCTGACTTGCACGGAATCTTGAATAAGCCCTTCTGCCTTCCTGGGCTTTGCTGGACAAAGCGAAAGGCCCAACTCCCAGGAATGTTTTTCAACTCAGTCTTGACACCGATTTTTTGGATTTGACCCAATTTACAGAGAGAGAGAGAGAGAATGAGCAGGGGAGGGGCAGATAGAGGGACAGAGAGAATCCCAAGCAGGCTGCACACTGTCAGCACAGAGCCTGACATCAGGCTCGAGCCCAGGAACCGTGAGATATGCCCTGTGCCAAAACCAAGAGTCAGGCACTCTGTCTCCTGAGGCTGCCCGGGCACCCCTTTCGGTGTTGATTTTAAAACAAATTCATGGAGCACACCCGTGGCCCGGTCCAGCCGGGGGAGAATTGGCAGTCGCGCCGGATGGGAGGGGGGAGGTCTGTTAACACATGTGTATCTTCCCTCCCCCCCTTAGTCCCCGCCAGCGGGCCTGGACGACCGCGGCGCTCCGGCGGCCGAGGGCACCGCCGCCTTGGTCCGGCTCCGCAGTGTGGGCCGTTTGCTGGCTGGTGTCCGTGGCCTGTGGCTTCGGCACGGCGTTTCTGGGCTACAGGTGAGCAGTCACGGTTTTCACAGACCCTTGGGTCCTAGGCTGGGAGAGTCTCTCGCTGATAATGAGATTCCTTGTGTCTCTGGGAACACAGAGCACAAGCCCAGATGTGGCTGCTGCTATTTTTGTCCTCACATCTCTCTCCCGCGGCCCTGGGGGTGAAGAATCCGCACACAACTCCCAAGGGGCGCCAGGGCCTGGCCGGCTGGCACTGGACAGCAGCCCAGCCCCAACGGAGCCCCTGGCCACCACGACAGGCCGCGGGAAGGGGTCCGGCTGCCAAGCTCCTGAGAAACTGGGCTCTGAGTCAGGGGTGCTGGCTCAGCAAGGGAGCCTCGTCCCAGGTTGGTGAGGACGCACACATCTCAGGGACTCTGACTCTGCCTGCACAGTGGCCTCTCCATCTGGTTCCCAGGCTCCTCAGCCTCCAGTCTGGCATGGCTCCTGTGGCCCAGGAAGAGCGGCTGTAACACCAAGATGCTTTCCCCTCCCCCTTGATGCTTCTCTTTCTTCAAATGCATGTGTGGACTCACATGGTGATGATGGGCAAGTTACTTTAAAAAACAACAACTCTCTGTGCCTCAGTTTGCCCATCTGTGAAATGGGAACATTCCCAATACCTAGTTCATAGCGTTTTGGGAGGAGCAAGTGAAGTCCTCCAGGCTCAGTGCTTTGCAGATGTGAAATTTTTGTCATTATGTGTGCTATTCCTTTTTTTTTTTTTTTTGAAAGTTGTTATTAAGCAACTTTATTTTCTCTTGCCAAAATATATTCAGTCTGATAGTTCTTTTCAAGGGAGTTTGGCTTTGATTTCTTAAATTTTTTTTTAATGTTGGGGCGCCTGGGTGGCTTAGTCGGTTGAGCGTCCGACTTTCGCTTAGGTCATGATCTCGCGGTTCGTGGGTTCGAGCCCCGCGTCGGGCTCTGTGCTGACTGCCAGCTCGGAGCCTGGAGCCTGTTTCAGTCTGTGACTCCCTCTCTCTCTGACCCTCCCCTGCTCACGCTGTCTCTCTCTCCTAGAAATAAATAAAAAATATTTAAAAAAAAAAATTTTTTTTTAATGTTTTATTTATTTTTGAGAGAGAGAGACAGCATGAGCAGGGGAGAGTCAGAGAGAGAGGGAAACACAGAATCTGAAACAGGCTCCAGGCTCTGAGCTGTCAGCACAGAGTCCCAAGCGGGGCTCGAAGCCACAAATCATGAGATCGTGACCTGAACCAAAGTCAGATGCTTAACCGACTGACCCACCCAGGTGCCCCATGGCTTTGATTTCTGAAGTGCATGACACGAACTCATATTAACATTTTACTATGGTCTAGGAGGCAGAAAGAAAACACTGCGTTCCAAGATCTACTTTCTGTTCCTCTGCAGAATATTTTAATTTTTTTTTAATGTTTTATTTATTTCTAGGAGAGAGAGAGAGAGAGACAGCGTGAGCAGGGGAGGGTCAGAGAGAGAGGGAGTCACAGACTGAAACAGGCTCCAGGCTCTGAGCTGGCAGTCAGCACAGAGCCCGACGCGGGGCTCAAACCCACGAACCACGAGATCATGACCTAAGCGAAAGTCGGATGCTTAACCGACTAAGCCACCCAGGCACCCCCTCTGCAGAATATTTTAAAACACCTTCTTGGATTTTTTTTTTCTATGGATTTTCTATGGATTTGCCTTTGACTAATTCAACTCGATGGACTTTATTTTTTTGGTGTCGGGAAGCAGAGGTGGGTGGCTGGCAAATCCATTTAATTTATCTATTACTTAAGGATGTGTTTTCTTTTATCTCCTGTGAGAGAGGTGGTGATTGATTCCCACCCAGATGATGGCTAACAAACGCACGGTTAGGGCCCGCTCATATTGGGAGCAGGACATCCAAGTTCATGTGTCTGGACTCTGTACTGAACACAGGAGCGCAGCTGATCACCGGCAATCGTTCTAACAGTGCAACCGCCCTCTTGCAGCTACCGCTGTTTTTTCCATTAATGACCAGCTTTTCAGCTTTCTGCCCACTTGCACACATGCACATCTTGTGCCAGCAGGAGGCGCTGTGTGCAAAGCAAAGTGACCGTTCGGTGGTTCTTTCTGGAAAAGATGAAAACCTGAGATATTTCTGGCTTAGACCATTTAGTTTTGATCTCCTATTTTTTTTTTAAATATATATATTTTTTAATTTCTAGGAGAGAGAGAGAGACAGCGTGAGCAGGGGAGGGTCAGAGAGAGAGGGAGTCACAGACGGAAACAGGCTCCAGGCTCCGAGCTGGCAGTCAGCACAGAGCCCGACGCGGGGCTCGAACCCACGAACCGCGAGATCATGACCCAAGCGAAAGTCGGACGCTTAACCGACTAGGCCACCCAGGCGCCCCTTTGATCTCCTATTTTGTAAGTTAGCATTACTTCGCATACTGCTCATTAAAGAATTACCTCTTGGTCCCCAAATTAGAAATATCGCAGCTGAGATAATATTTGTATGATGTCTCACACGTAGAACAAGGATATGCTTGGATTCATGCCTCAGATGCTGGCCCCGTGGGTCTGTGTAGACCTGTGTGTCCCACTGTGATGTCAAACCTCAGTACCGATGGACATGTGGGCCACCAGGCAGGGGAGGGGTGTTGCTGTGTCCTGGCTCGCACTGGGATGCTCAAGGGGGACCTTACCACCCCTACCCCCCGCCGGTACCTAATCCTGAAACCTCAACAGCTCCTTAGGGCTCAGCGTTTGCCAGCATCCAGGAAGAACCGACTAAGTCTAATTCAGGGGTCCGGCTTTGTTTGCTTAGCACGTGACTCGGGCAAGTCCTTTGACCCTGAGCCCGCATGTCCCATCTGCACGGCAAGGAAGCTGGGAGACCTGATTTCTTCTGCTGTAGCAAAACCAGGATCATGAGATTGGATTCCTCCATATTTAGGTTGTATGTGAAGTCTTTCTGGACTCCATCAAGTCTCCGTGAAAGTCCCAAGCTAGATAGAGGCAAACCACCCAATAAAGCACCAGGACGTGAACCAGTCACGCCCCCCAAGAGCCATCAGGGGGATGTAGCTGCTGACTTTATCTTGGCCACGTTTAGCCCGCTCTGTGGGCCTGTTTGCTTCAGCGGCTCTGCCTGATACAGAGCGAGAACATCCTCAGACTGTTTGGCTCACGCCCTGCTCTCCGCACTGTGTCCCTGCATGACTGGAGTTTCTGTGGCTTCCTAACTTCTCATGGCTTTCCCACGCAAGACCTCCCCCGAGAAGTGGCCCCCCTTCTCGTGGAGGGGGACCCGGACATGCTGAGACGTGAGTCCGTTGCCGTTGCCCTGGGTGTTAGATGTAGGGGTGCTACCCGCCCACCATCCCTGCCTTGGCTCCGGGTCCTTCCTGTGAAGCCACACGTAAGGACGTGTTTAGAGGCAGGGAGAAGTATCTCGTCCTCCTCTAGAGAAATGTAACGTTTCCTTCTCCCTGCGGCCATAGCTCACAGCCACGTCTGCTCCTCGTGGGGCCGCGTACAGCTCGGGCAAGCGCGTGGCCTCACTGCTTTGTCTGAGCGAGCAGAAATAATCCGCGTCTTCAGCTCAAATCCCGCTGTGCCTCACGTCGGTTCCTTGCTGGAAAAGTGGAACAGAAATCTGACAAGAGTCATAAAAAGCAATGGGAAAGAAACGAGACCCACATTCGGTGAGGCCCTACTGTGTGTCGTCCTGCCCCCATCTGTGTCTGCGTCCTGACCGCTCAGGCCGTCGGGGCAGGCTCCACGGCCGATCTGGGGCTTTGTCGGGGAAGAAGGGGTGAGGCCGTCCAGCAGGCAGAGGTGTGGAGGGAGGGAGGGCTGTGTCTCTAGCTGGGGTCCCGGCTCCCCGCTCGTCTGCCCCTCCCGGGGCTCGCTCGGCACGGGCCACACCACCCCCCACGCCCTTCCTCGACCTCGCAGGCCCGTCCCCGTGCAGGCCTGCTGTCCCTGCCTGGATGGCCCTCCCTCCCGCATCCCTGCAGCTCACTCCTCCCGTTGCCTTGGGTCTGCTCCTTAGCTTTCTCTCCTGAGTGTGGACCCCCAGACACAGCCTCCGTTTCGCCTATTTATCTGATTTGTTGTTTGCTTCCCCACAAGAGGGCCGGGGTGCCCTCTCTCCCCCTGTGCCCGGGAGAGCGCCCGGCACGCGGTGGTGTCCGTGGCGTGAGCAGGTGAGCGGAGGGGCGGGCGGGAGGCCGGGCACCGTCCAGAGCCACCCTGCACCCCGTGCTGCGGGCGGCTTCGCTTTCACTCCTGCGGGCGCTGAGAACACACATGACAGAAAAGCCGCTTTTCTCTTCTGCCCTCGTGCGCAGGAATGCCAGGAGCTCCCCCGGCGGCCTGACGGGCGTGGGGGCCTGGTGGGGCTGGGGCCTGACCACACTGCTGGACAGCCTGCACGGTCAAGGCGGCCCTACAGCCGGCCTGCCGGGCGCTCAGGTGGGCTTCCGTCCATCCGCCCTTCACGCGAGGTCGTTGAGGGAACGTGTGTCCCATGCCTGGCCTGCAGCCCTGCACGCTCACGAGTGGCCGCTAGCTTGCGGGTCAGCGGCTCCTGGATTGGACAGGGGATGCATCTCCTTGTTTCCCGGTCCCCCACAACTTGCTCCATCCCAGCGCACAGCCTGGGCTGCACCCAACATAGGGCATGGTGGCCTCACAGGAGCTCGCGGCTGGTGGGTCAGAAGGCTAGGCTGGTGACGTGGGACACAGGGCACCGCAGGATGTGGGGGGCATCCTGGAAGCTTCAGAGAGAGGAAGGACTTTCCCCAAATTCTGAAGGAACAATTACCAGTGAATATGCATTTCATACAGTAACCCTGTTCCTTGTTTACCTTTTATGTTCTAGCTTTCTTCTTTTTTAATTTTTTTTAATGTTTATTTTTGAGAGAGACAGAGCATGAGTGGGGGAGGGGCAGAGAGAGACACAGAATCCAAAGCAGGCTCCAGGCTCTGAGCTGTCAGCACAGAGCCCAATGTGGATCTCGAACTCATGAACCTCGAGGTCATGAACTGAGGTGAACTCAGATGCTTAGCCAACTGAGCCACCCAGATGCCCCTAAAAAAAAGCATTTAAATGTGCATGCCTGTAGAAAATTGGGCAAATGGTAGGAAAAGCATTATTTTTATAGAATAGGGAATAAGTTGTGTGGGAAACTTAGAAGAAAAATAACCTATTAAAAAAAAATGGACAGATGCCACTTACTGTGTTTGTCACATTAAATAATGGAAAGGTCAATACAAAGTTTCAGAAGAAAGATGGTTTTATGCATTTGTATTCATTCATACCATAAAGTTGATATTATTTCTAGATTTTAGGGTAAAAACAAAGGATAATGGATTCTGCTAAATCAGCACTCAGGGGGAAATAGGGCCGATGGCACAGAGAGGCAGCAGATGAAAGTATGTCTTCACGTGAAATCATCAGGAAAATGTGCACAGGCCATGCACGCACATGTATACGCACACACATACACACATGCTGCACAAACTGAACGAGGCAGGAGGAAGGAATTTGTAAAGACGAAAATGCAATTTAATTCAATCAGCAGCAAAAAACACCCCGAGATGAATCTTTTAACAACAATTGAGTAGATACCTTCTCAGCTAACATATAGCTAAACAGAATGGAAGAAAGTGCAATAAATGTACAAAGTAAAACTGTGAAAGTGAAAATTACTTTACGGGAATTAAATGAGTTATAAACCATCTGGAGCCCTAGAATGGCCCTTGATACTCCTTCTGCATGAAACTAACTCAACTCAGATGGGTAACGCAGCAAGGGGGACTTCCAAAGACACCCTGGCTCAGACGGTACAAGTCTCACCAAACTGTTGAAAGACACTAAAGGTCAGGATGTACCTTGAATGGTTCGCGATCGCAGAGACAGAGAACGCTTACGTATTGGTATCAAAACTGGGCACAAGTATCTCTAATTTAAAAAGACAAAACAACCACATACCACTCTTACTGGTGTTGATTCCCAAAAGTCTAAATCAATAAAACCCTGTAGCACTGAACCCTATTGATGGAGCCGAGCCTTCCTGGGGGCCATATGTTTATTACCCCAAATGCGGAGTGACTGTCACCTACAGAAGGGGGGCGGGAAGTTTGCAGCAGTGGTTGTGGGCCCTGTGTGCTGCTGTGTGTGGGGGGGGCCTCCAAAGGACGGGCTCTCCTTTGACTCCCTTGAGGACATGTGGCTGTCTGAGTAGGTGGGATGAAGCCGAGTCCCCCGAGCACACACCCCTCAGTTTGTCACAGGGGAGAAAAAGGCCAAGAGATGGAGGTGCAGGTGTGCGACCGCTGCTGGGTCCAACCAGGACAGCCCTTTGCACGTCACATCCTGGATTGCCGGGGATTGGATAGAACAATTCTATTCAAAAGTTCTTTTGAGTCACATCTAACTTCTTTATCATATAGGACATCAAAAAGCAGATAAATCAAGTTTAGTTCCGAAATACATGAAACCCGCTCAAGTTTGACTTGAGATCAGTTTCGTAAGATGAATAAGTAAGTGTTCAACTAACCTCTGTATTCTGTGGGCTGAATATCCTGTGCGGCGTGAAAAGACGGCGGAGAGAGCACGTCCCTGCCCCTCCGTCCTGAGCTGCTGGTGTCCCAGTGAACAGGGCAGTGAGGCTGCATTCCGCATGCTGCCCAGTGCATGCTGATCCTGATTCCCTAGCAGCAGGTATCCTGAAATCATAGAACAGGGCTTTAGGAAGTAGCATTCTCTCGGCAGAAGATCATTGAGATTGGAGGTCATGATCTTCGTTAAGAATGCAATCTTGTCAGGACAGGGCTGGCTCAGTTGGTCGAGCACGTGACTCTTCATCTTGGGGTGTGAGTTCGAGTCCTCTGGTGGGCATAGAGATTACTTAAAGAAAACTGGAGGGGCGCCTGGGTGGCTCAGTCAGTTAAGCATCTGACTTCGGCTCAGGTCATGATCTCACGGTTCGTGGGTTCGAGCCCCGCGTCGGGCTCTGTGCTGACAGCTTAGACCCTGGAGCCTGCTTTGGATTCTGTGTCCCCCTCTCTCTCTGACCCTCCTCTGCTCCCGCTCTCTCTCTCTCTCTCTCTCTCTCTCTCAGAAATAAAACATTAAAAACTTTTAAAAAAAGAAAAAGAAAACTGGATTGCAGTCTTGCCCTTTGCCACAACACGGATCTGCCGTGGGGCAAGATGCTGAGTGAACCGAGTCAGATGGAGAAGGACCAATACTGTATGATCTCGCATGTGGAATCTGAAAACAAAACAAAACCCAACCTCATGGGCACAGAGAACAGATTGGTGGTCGCCAGAGGGAGGGGCATGGGGGTGGGAGAAAATGGGTGCAGGGGTCAAAAGGTACAAGCTTCCATATTAAGGGAAAGAAGTCCTGAGGATGGTAAGTGCAGGGTGGCGACTCTGGTTGTAGCAACACTGTGTTTATATCGGAAAGTTGCTACGAGAGTAAACCTTAAGACTTTTCTCTGCAAGGAAGACAGTTTGAATAATGTGTGGTGACAGACATTAACTAGAATTTGTGGTGACCACCTTGCAATACACCCAAATCTCGGATCAGTGTGCCACTCCCCTGAAACTGACACAATGCCATGTGCCAGTTAGAGCGACATAAAAGAGGTTTACAAAGAACGTGGCACAAAAACCAACCCAAACAGAAAACACTGGAATAGAATCCACCATCAGATGAAAAGAATATGCCGAGATCATACAGGGGTTTTATACCAGAAGAAACGGCTTAATATTAAAAAAATAGATTAGTGACCTTCACCAGGAAATGGCAGAAACCACAATGTGATTTTCTCCAACACTGCACTGAATGAAATTTAACATCCATTCCTAAATTTTTATTTTTTTAGGTTAATTTATTTTTGAGTGAGAGAGCACAAAAGCAGGCAGAGGAGGGGCAGAGAGAGGGAAGGGAGAGAGAATCCCAAGCAGGCTCCATGCTGTCAGAGCAGAGCCCAACATGGGGCTCGATCTCACATACCATGAGATCATGACCTGAGCTGAAATCAAGAGTTGGACTCTTAACCGACTAAGCCATCCAGATGCCCCCATTCCTAATTTTTAAAACACACTCCTGATTGATATAATTAAAGAAGTAAGACTGTATGTTGAGTCGAGTGCCAGTACTTTGTAGAATGGTACAACATCCAAAAACATCCCCACTGAGTCAAGGACGAGGGGAGGCTGTCAGTTCCCAAGACTCACAGGATCACTTTTAAGGGACTTATCTCCTCCCGTCCCTGGAGGCGCTTACCTCGTGTATATATTTAATATAATATATATAATGTAATCCACTTACAACACGGTCACTAGTCTTCTATGCACATGGCACAGCCTGTCGTGGGTCCTCATATGGGCATGGCCCGTGGTCACTCACACCGATGGCCTGAGGTCCAAGAACAATCACACTCCATTGCCGACAGAGGCACAGGAAGCCTGTGGGTCTTCCGTTTCTGCACCGTGACCAGCTGGCCTGGAGCGGGACAGAACCGGAATGTGCTTGGTGCTGGAACCAGTCAAGCAGGCTGGACGGCACGGGACAGATCCTATTGTCTGACGTGATCCAAGGAAACAACCCACTTGAATTTCCTAACTTCGGGCCAGATGGTTTTCATCTCAGTCACTGATAATGACGATGTGTGTCTTTATAGACTGGAGGAACTGGGTGCCTGGAGCTCCCCAAACCACCTGCAAGTCACGCAGTGCTTTGTCTTCTCAGAGTCACTGAGTGCCGTGAGATGCCATGTGGCCGCCCGCCCCTGCCACCCTCCTCCTCCTCGCCCGCCAGGTGACCATACAGCGCCGTGGGGCTCCATCTCACCAGCCGTGTCCCTTGCACCAGGGGACAGCTGCACACCAGTGGGTGCTTCTTATGGGGCAGGACAACTCTGCCCCAAATCCTTCCTGATGCCCGGGCCTCGTCACCACCCCTGGGACACACTTTGCAGGGGCGGCCGGGTCACCGAGACTTCGATACAGTTTAGAGATGCCCGAAGGGTTTTTTGTGCGTAGCTTCCCCTTGATTCGCTCTTATGAATGTGGCTGAGCAAGGCAAGGAGCATCTGGCAGTTCAGGAGCATCCTGACCACAGGTTATAGTCTGCCTGGGCGGTTTTGGGCAGACCAAAACCGCCCAGGCAGACTTTAAAAAAAAAAAGAAGTATAATCCATTGGCACCCACCTGCCAGGAGGGGAGTTGGGCAGTTGGAAGCTGTGTAAAGTCTGAGCTGTTCTGGGAACCGTGGATGTGGGTGTGCAGAGGGGCTAGGGCCCCGTCACCCATGGCCTCTGCTTTCAGAGAAGTCTGCGTGCGCCGTGTGAGTCAGGGATGGTCACGACACAGGGACGCATGAAAAGGGTAGACTTCTTTCCACGTCTTCTCCTAACTTTGGATTCTGTAAACGCCGCTCTCCTGACTCATATTCCCAGATATCTGAACACACGACACTTGAATCCTTGAGAAGAAAACACATGATGAAAAGTTTAAGGAAATATCCACTCGGCCTGAATGCACAGGACATATAGGCAGTCGTGCACCTGCTGAGTGAGATTGGGTTTTAACTGTGGGCTGGGTCGGCATTGGGTGGTGACGTGACCTCCTGACACCTGGGGGTCGTCCCCCGTGAAGAAGGCTCCCCCAGGGTCCCCGAGAGAAGCACCTGCCGCGCCCACATGCACAGTGCTATGCACATGCTGGCTACACAGTCATCCAGCCAGGTTTTCCGTCACCTGGCAGCAGTGCTGTGCGGGGCACAGTCCCAGGGCCTGGGGCGGGGTCCCCCGAGACGGCACAATCTTCCTAGAACTTGGAAAATACAAATCTCAGAATTTGCAGCAAAGTCTTGAGCAATTTTCGTCCTCCCTGAATCTGGCACATGATGTGTCTGTTCACCAGAAGCCGCAAGCAACCATCGGTGATGCAGGTACTGAATCACAGGGAGGCGCTGGGTGCCCGGCTGGTTCGCACGGTGGGGCCTATCGATGTCGGGGTCGTGAGTTCAAGCCCCACGCTTGTCGTAGAGATGACTTTTAAAAATGATAAAATCTTTAAAATAAAACAATAAAATGAGGTTTCCTAGGAAGAGTGCACTCCCTTGTAATTCCCAAGATTCACTCGATACGTGAGGATGAGATTGCTCCTGGGTTTGGCTGAAGTGATCCAATGTCCCTTCTGGTCTGCCCACGAACTGTGTCTCACCTCTGTGCTTCCTACAGAGCCCGGTGCTGAGCAAATACGGAGTAATCGTTTATTGGCCAAAGGAAGCTACTAGAATATGTGTATGGATAGAGGGAAAATAAACAGGGCAGGGTGTGAATGTGTGATTCTGAGTAAAGGTATAGGTGTGCTCAGTGAACTATTCTTGTGTCTTTTTGTGTATGTTCGAGATGACTCCCAAATGAACAGCTTTGGGGCACCCAGCCGGCTGGTCAATGGAGCATGGGACTTTGGATCTTGGGGTCCTGGGTTCGAGCCCCACACTGGGCATAGAGAGTACTCACAAAAAATGAAAAATAAACAAAAGGCTCTGTTGAATCATTCAACAGCCAGATGACCAAACGCTGGATCCTTAGTTTTTTCTAAACTGTTCTCCACGCCTGTCTTTTCCCTTCCATGGGCATCACAAGAAAAGCTAATTAAATTTAAGAGAACTATTCAGCAGTGATTTACAAATGTGTAATGTACTAAATGTGGAAAGAACCAGACAGAAACGTTCAAGCAGACAGACTTCAGAGATAAATTTCCTCTGCTTTTGGGATTATATGAAGTCTGCCGGCGATAACTTTACAGGACAGAATGTTGTCGGTGTTGATTCATTCCTTCCTGGCAGACGGAGCTCCGGCAAAGCCGAAATATTATTACTAATCTTTTTTTTTTTTTATTTAGATGTGCACTAGAGGAACACTACAGACACTGTGGATATAAACCAGGACTTCTGTGTTGCTATGAAAACATCATTTATTTACTTGAACCAAACTATCTCGTAGCAAGAGCCAAGAAGGTTGAATTCCTCAAGGCTGAACTTCACCATCAGCCGCCTGCCTTCTAGAGAAGTTTCTGTGTTAGCTTGGAGTCTTTCAAACTACAGTTATTTCCCAAAATAATGAGTGAAATGCCGCACCTGTTTGCCAGGGCAGCTGCTGCAAAGGCCCAGAGATGCAACTGTCTCGTGTCCTAATGTAGAAGTCCTGGCATCTGAGATGGGGGTGCCCCTGGGTCCCAATGCCCTGTTTTATAAGGACACAGTCACCTTGGTCAGGGCCCACCTTTGTGACTTCATCTTTTTTTTTAAGTTTATTTATTTTTGAGAGTAAGGGAGACAGAGAGAGAGGGAGGGAGGGAGGAAGGGAGAGAGCCCCAAATAGGCCACAGGCTGTCAGTGCAGAGCCCAATGCTGAACTTGAACCCAAGAACCACGAGATCATGACCTGAGCTGAGATCAAGAGTTGGACGCTTTACCAACTGAACCCCCCCAGGCACCCCCCTCGTGACCTCATCTTAATGCAATCATTTTCGGAGCCAGGTCACTGGAATCGGTCCCCCACCGAAAGGGGGACCCATCACAAAGACCTTTAAGCAACTCTAGATATTTGAAAACAAGGGTTATATCATTTTAATTGATGTCAACTATTTGAGAAATTTAATCCCACTAATGTGTCAAAGGGAAAGAGAATCCTCAAAAACTTCACAAACTTCCTCTTTTTCCATCGTCATAGACTCTCCTGTGGGCAGTACTCTTGACGGGTATTTACGTGCTGGGACACCTCAACCATCATAAAAGCCATAGTATAAGTGAGTCACGGGAGTTCGGTGACTCTGAAGAAGGTCAAGCAATAACCAAAAATGAATTCTTTTTTGCCATTTGAAACGCAGTTTAAAATAGGAGCACAAGTGGGCCTCTCTTTAAAACCACATGGGTGTCTGGGGTGCCTGGGGGGCTTAGTCGGTTGAGCGTCCAACTTCGGCTCAGGTCATGATCTCTTTGCTCGTGGGTTCAAGCCCTGTAGGTTCTGTGCTGAGAGCTCAGAGCCTGGAGCCTGCTTCGGATTCTGTGTCTCCCTCTCTCTCTGACCCTCCCCTGCTCATGCTGTCTCTCTCTCTTTCAGAAATATGAAAAACATTAAAAAAAAAAAAAAAGAACTTACTGCCTTTCCTTGTGACCATCTTCCTGGCCCTGTGGTCAGGCCAGGAGCAGGGAAAAGCAATCATCAAATTTCAGGAATGTGAGCTGACCCTGGAGCGACCTTAGCGTGCCCAGTGCCCTGCACATGGTGAGCACTTTTTCTTCCCGAGGTCATGGACGGTGAGATTTATAGCCCTTGCGGGTGGCTCATTTCTTGGATGCTGGGTCAGCAGAGGGGTCAGCCGTGCCATGTTGGGAGAAGTCGGAACAGTGTGGGGGTCAGAGGGACAGACCCGGAGACCATGGACACAGAGCAGAGGACCCAGAAACAGAGCCACGCAAACCGGCCCAACCAGCTTCTGACAAGAGTGCAAAACAGTTCAATGGGGGAGAAACGGCCTTTTCAGCCATGGTGCTGGTGCAACAGGACATTTGGAAACAAGAAAAAGGAGAGAGAAATGGTGCTTGAACCCACACCTCACACCTTGCACAAAAATCGACTTGAAATGGATCTTAATGGGAAATGCGAAATTGTAACATTTTTGAAAAAAGGAAAACCCGAGAAGCAAATCGGCCTGATCCACAAGAGGAAAATGGAAAGCTTTGCTCTGTGAGTGACCCTGTGAAGCAGATGAATGCCTGCAAAGTGCACGTTCAACCAAGGACTAATATCTGAATATGTAAAGAATTCTCATAACACAACAGTAAATTACAAATAACCTGTTAGAAAATGGACCAGACCAGGGGCGCTTGGAGGACTCAGTCGGTTAAGCATCCGACTTCGGCTCAGGTCATGATCTCACGGTTCATGGGTTCGAGCCCCACATCCAGCTCTGTGCTTACAGCTAGCTCAGAGCCTGGAGCCTGTTTCAGATTCTGTATCTCCCTCTCTCTCTGACCCTCCCCTGCTCACGTTCTCTCTCTCTCTCCCTCTCTCAGAAATAAATAAAACAGTAAAAAACAAAAATAAAAAAATTAGAGAAAATGGACCAGACCAAGAATAGACGTTCTACTGAAGGAATGTTCAGGAACTCATGAGATGTGAGGGTCAGTGGCCACCAGCGGGATGCAGAGCGAGACCACGGCAAGGTGTCACTCGGCACCCATGAGAGTGGCTCCCATCCAAGTACTGGCATTAAGAGGGACATGGGTGCAGAGACCCGGTCTCTGAGCCATTGCTGGTGGGAATACAAGTGGCACAGCCCCTCCATGAAATAGGCAGTGTTTTATAAAATGAAACGCGAAAACCTACGATCCAGAAACAGTACCAAAATGATAGAGAAACGGAGACTGGTGTTCCCCCCAAATGCTTGTGCATGATACCCCTGTGGGAAGCCTCCCGATATCTGTTGCTGATGGACCGCAGGGCCTTCGCCCGCCATGTAATACTACACAGCAACCAAGAGGAACATTATCCATGCACGCAGAGACCTGAGTGAGTCTCCAGAGAATTCTCCCCGGTGCAAGAGCCACGCTCAAAGGTTACATATTCTTTGCTCCTGTTTATACAGCATGCTTGAAATGGCAACACCGTAGGGACGAATGAGCAGGGGGGCACCCGGCTCAGTGGGAAGAGCGCAGCAGGAGGCACCCTGGGCAGGACATGTCAGCATCTTGACTATACAGATGTCAAGTCCAGGTTGATATCATCCTGTGGTTATGCAAGACATTGCCATTGAGGAAGAGTGTGCGTGGATCTCTGCACATGTTTCTACAAATGCTCATGTACCTACAATCCTCTCAAAGAAAAAAATTAATTTACAATAATTTAAGGTTGTTATAACAGGCAAAACTAACATAAATACAAATGACACTTTAAAATTAATAGAAAATGTCATGCTTTTTCTAGCAGTCAAGAGAGTGACCCCCATCAGATATGAGCACCACACCCAGAGCAGCTTCCAGCACCTCCATCCTCCAGCCCGCCCGTGGTTCCTCCTTTCCCTCAATGATCCTTTCGGGGGGAAAGTTCCAGAGCACAAAGGCGGCTGAGAACCTCCAGAGGGTGGCCATCCTGAGCGCTCCGATTTCTGCCTGATGAGATCCAGCCGTGTCTTGGGCCCCACACCATCTGTTTCCACTCTCTGTCGTACCATGACATGGGGGGAGGGAGGACGCTGCGCCCCGGTGAATTCTGTGGAGTCGTTCTTGGAAGCTCGAAAATTCGGGATTATTTGGGATCAGAGTAATGTGTTTCTGTCAGTAACCAGATACCTCCAGGGAGAATGCCTGCAGGAAATGTGGGTGGAAGAGAGATCAGAGAATCCGCAGGCCCGAGAGACAAGAGATGAGAGACGCAGAAGGTCTGCCTGAGGCCGGACCCGCCCTCGCTGACGTCACAGCCCAGCCAGTTACAGCCTGCTCCCGAGAAAGCAACACATTTCCGAAAATTTTGGCCACGAAAGGCTCACCGGCATCTGGACGGCATCATACCCAGACGAAATGGACCAAGGAAAGAGATCTGCCCGGGACAACGGAATTCGCTGTCCACGGGCACCACTACGTAGCTTGGACTCTGCCCACGTGATGGGACGTGTGGCCTCATTGGCAGGACATCTGTCACCGGTGTCCAATATCTCCTACGTCTGGGCCCACGTTTGCTGCCCTCACCTAGGAAATCAACGAAGTCTCTGTGGTGTGGAAGGGCCGACGGTGAACTTCAGGTCTGCTTTACCTGAGTTAAGGCCGTGAGATTCTCTCCGGGACAGATGTCCTGATTTAATTACTGATACAACACCTTGTTAGCTTATCTCGTGTTTAAAAAGATCCGGCCACCACTTTGTTCTGCGGGCAGAACGCCCCCCGAGGTCAGCAATAGTCTTGCCTCCCGGGTAGGTCAGCTCCGAAGTCAGGAGGAGGAGGCCCAGGCCCCGTGTCGTGTGGGGGAAGCCAGGGAGGAGAGGCCGGCGCCCACGGGACTGAGGGGTGTTACGTCGCTGCTCTGTGCACTATGGCACTGTCCCCGTGCCCGTGTCGCTGCTCCAGATTCGGAGGCCACAGAAATCTGTGAATCTGAGGTGTAATCTTTATTTGTAAGAGAAATATTTTCTTCATTTAACCAAACTGTAAACCATGATATTTTTTTGATGACTTCCCCACCCCCACCCCCACATGGCATTGCCCCGCCCCCAACTCCACATGGCATTGCCCCACCCCCAACCCCACATGGCATCACCTCACTCCCACCCCCCACCCCACATGGCATCGCCTCACTCCCACCTCCCACCCCCACATGGCATTGCCCCGCCCCCAACTCCACATGGCATTGCCCCACCCCCAACCCCACATGGCATCACCTCACTCCCACCCCCCACCCCACATGGCATCGCCTCACTCCCACCTCCCACCCCACATGGCATTGCCCCACCCCCAACCCCACATGGCATCCACCTCACTCCACCCCCACCCCACATGGCATCGCCTCACTCCACCTCCCACCCACATGGCATTGCCCACCCCCACCCACATGGCATCACTCCTCCACCCCCACCCCACATGGCATGCGCCTCCTCCCACCTCCCACCCACATGGCATTGCCCCACCCCAACCCCACATGGCATCACCTCACTCCCACCCCCACATGGCATCGCCTCACTCCCACCTCCCACCCCACATGGCATTGCCCGTCCCCAACTCCGCCGCCATGCTCACTCCCACCCCTCACCCCACATGGCATTGCCCCACCCCACCCACATGGCATTGCCTCCCACTCCCACCCTCACCCCACATGGCATTGCCCAGCCCCACCCACATGGCATCGCCTCACTCCTACCCCCACCCCACATGGCATCGCCTCACTCCCACCCGCATGGTGCCCACCCCAAATGGCATTGCCCCACCCCCAACCCACATGGCATCGCCTCACTCCCACCCCTCACCCCACATGGCATTGCCCGACCCCAACCCCACATGGCATGCCTCTCCACCCCACCCACATGGCGCCGCCCCAGCCCCACATGGCATTGCCCAGCCCCCAACCCCACATGGCATTGCCTCACTCCCACCCGCCATGACAGTGCCCCACCCTACCCCATGACTCACCCATCCCCATCCCCATCCGCCATTTCTTTGAGTCACTTCACCTGCCTGGTGACTCCCAGTGATTCCCCTTGTGGCCATGGGTGTCCTTGGTGTGTGTCCAGAATGATAACCCAGAGTCCAGGAAGAGGGGGATCAGGGAAGGCGATTTCGGTGGCAGTTCCGGCTCACTGCGGTCCGTCTCTCCTCCCCTGCAGTCCGGCCAGACGCCATCTGGCCTCCCTCACTGGTCTCAGAGGACCGGCTTCGGCTCTGTCGCTGTTCCCTCTCTGGCAAGACGCTGCTTTCTGCCCTGACCGTTAGTGTTTTCTTTCTCCTGCTGACATTAGGGTCAGTTGGTTCTTTCTGTCATTTTCAGATGGAAGCGGGGGTGGTTGGGAGACGGTTCTTCTTTGCCCTACAAGCATGTCCGACTGCAGTTTTCTCATCCAAGGACGGCGTGAGCACAGCCCCCAGGTTGTTACAGGCTTTCTCTGCTTTCATTTAGGTCAAAACACATTCTTATTTCCCTTTAGACATCATCTGTGACCCATAGATCATTTAGAAGCGCGTGTTAGTCGTATGTACTGGGATCGTCCAGATGGCCTCGCGTAAGTCATTTTTCACTGTGTTCTGTTGTGGTCAGAGAACGTTCTTCGAACGGCTCGAGTCCTCTGAAAATTCCCGAGACTTGTTTCGTTGCCCCGAATGTGGGCGGATGTCGTAAGGAGCACATGCCCTCTGTCGCGGGAGAGCCCTGCCAGAGTTGTCCTGGCTCGTGGACCTGCTAGGTGTGTGCCCACGCGTGGGGGGCAGGAGTCAGGGACCGAGCTCACCTCCTGCAGCTGTGGCTTCTCCTCAAGGTGCCCACAGTTTTCCCGTCACTTCGTCCTTATCCTCACTCCTCCGTGTGTAATGTGTCTTTTATCTCTGGAGACTCTGAAGATTTTCTCTCTATCACTGGCTTTGGACAATTGGAGTGTGATGTGCTTCAGGGTGTCTGGGGGCTCAGCCTTGCTGGGACCTGGGGGTGTGGGGTTGCCATGAAAACTGGAAAATCTGGGGCACCTGAGTGGCTCAGGTCATGATCTCACAGCTCATGAGTTCAAGCCCCACGTCGGGCTCTGTGCTGACAGCTCAGAGCCTGGAGCCTGCTTCAGGTTCTGTGTCTCCCTCTCTCTCTGCCCCTCCCCTGCTCATGCTGTCTCTCTCTCTCAAAAATAAATAAGCATTAAAAAAAAAAAAGAAAACTGGAAAATTTGGGGGCCATTTCTTGAGGTCTTTTCCTGACACCCCATCTTTCATTGGCCTCCTGGTCTATCAGGTCACTCCACATCGGACCACGGCTCTTTGGTGTCCTTTTCACTAAAACCAATCTTGTCTGTGCTGACCTCTCCTTTCACCAGCCCCATCTTCCCTGGGTCGCATGCGGCAGGTATACATCTACACTTTATCTCCTGCGCTGTGGTTGGTTGGTTTTTCTAAACGCGCCCTCGCCCTCTCCTTCCCCTGCCGGGTAAGAGGCTGGTCTATACTTGCTAATCCCAGAATCTGCGTCAGCCTTCATTGCTTGATTTTTCTCTTCATTTCAGTCCCATGTGTCCTCTGCTCTGCACACCTGCTGTCTTCTAGGCCGGACCCGTGACTTTTACCTTGTCGGAGGTGGACATTGTTGTATTTCTGTAAAACCTCGCCGGCTCTGTTCTGGGATGCGGTCGAGTTCTGGGACTACGCTCCTCTTGCTGTCAGGATGCAGGGGGCAGGGCGCGAGCCGCGTGAACGCAGAGCTGGTTACTCCCGCTGCAGAGATGCGGCCCTTCTGAATACCCTGCATCCGGCTTCCCCGACGATGGGGTTTCTGTTCCCGGCCGGCTGTGGGCACCGGGCACGGCTCCAGCCCTCTCAGTTGCTCTTGGTCTGGCTTTGAGGAGTTTCCGCTCGCAGATGCGTGGAGGGCCTGTCCCAGCCTGCCGCAAACTCCGGCCACGGGTCCCCCAGGCCATCACCTCCGCCCTGGCCCGGCCCGCAGGCCGCGGTCTGTGCTGCAGCGCAGAAACTCGGCAGTGAGCCGAGCACCATGAACGCATCCTGATCTCGCTCGGTTCCTGTCTCAGCAATGACAGCACCTTGTGGCTGATGTCCGGCATCTTGATACCCTTGTTTCTTACCTTCTCTGTGTGTCTGTCCTGTTGTTCATTCACTTGTTGTTGGGGGGGTGCGGGGGGTAAGCCCCGTCTCGGTTATTCCGCTTGACTGGAAGCAGGTGATGAGACTATCTGAGCCGGGGACCCTCTGCTGGGGCATTCCTCAAGGTCACGGACTCTGGTAGCCGTGTGCCACCAGCGTCTGCCACCTCCACGCTCGCCCGAGCCCCAATCCGTGGACAACACAAATGCGCCTCACAGGTGACTGAAGGTGGTGTGGGATCCCTGTCGGCAACCAGACAGATGCGCTGCTGTCGTAAGGGCGCAGACCGCCCCGCCGCCTTACGCCAAGCGAGGGCAGGGGACGGCAGGGAATGCGCGTTGAACGCTTCCACTCATTCACGAGTCAAGGGCACAGAAACTGGTGTGCGAGGACAGAAGCCAGATCTCAGCCACCCGGGGCAGGGGGTGCGGGGGGTGGGCACGGCGGAGGGCGGGGTAAGGAGGAGGGACCAGGAGACACTTGAGGGCACCTGGGTGGCTCAGTTGGTTAAGGGTCCGACTTTGGCTCAGGTCATGATCTCACGGTTTGTGAGTTTGAGCCCCGCGACGGGCTCTGTACTGACAGCTCAGAGCCTGGAGCCTGCTTCAGATTCTGTGTCTCCCTGTCTCTCTGCTCCTCCTCTCATCGTTCACATTCTGTCTCTCTCTCTCTCTCAAAAATAAACATTTAAATAAATAAATAAATAAATGAAGGTTAACTAGTTGAATCTTCATACAACGCTGAGAAGTAGGGTTCATCATTATTTCTCCTCATGGCCAGACCTAGGTCGCACCGCTGCAAGGGAGAGAAGCAGTATGTGACCCTGGGCACTGGGCTTCTGAAGTTGGCATTTAACCACTGTGCCATCCTGCCTCTCGATGGGAGCCCTTGAGTTCACAGGAATCTCCCCCTGGAGTCAGTCGCCCACCTGCTTCTGCTGCAGGGATTTCTGTCCCGACCCCTCATAATACTGATTTATTCCTCCCACTGCTGCATATCTGAGGTCGATTTTGAATTTGTTTTGGCGTAAGATCTTTCTTCATTTTCTCTTTGTAGCCACTGGGCAGGGAGGCGTAAAGGTGGCCAGCGCCGAGCTGGGGCGCTACAGACACCGCCTCGCTAACCCAGGCAACACGACCATAGCAGACACCCGGCTTTTCCTCCGGAGAAGAGCCAAGGCTCCAGGAAGTCGCTAAGTATCCCAGGTCACACGAGCATATGGAAAACTGAGTCACGATCAGGGTTTATCTGTGCTCGACTGTCACTCACAATGTCCTTCCCAACTTTGGAGATTGGAGAAGGATTCCATCTTTGCCGTCTTCCAGAAGGCTCATGTCCCAGCCACCCTAGAGCTGTGTACTGTGGTACCTTTGCTGATTTGGTTCGCCGGGTCCGTGCCAGCATCAAAAGACTACGAACTCCTTTTGTGCGATTTCTATTCAGGCTGTTGAGTATCTGTTCCTGTAAATTAGTGCATACGTCTAATAAATGCAATGAAATGGACCAGCGCAGGATTTTGGTTTTTAAGCAGGGCTTTTGAAAAAAAGTCCTCATTTGGTGACGTTGCCAATCAAATCTTTCCAGATTGATAGCTGTCATTTTTCCTGACTCACCAATCCCACACTGAATAGCCATTCAGATGGAAGCTATGAAATTGCCCGAGTTGCTATTTTGAATCCATTCAAAAACCTCCATGGTCTTTCTTGCAGTGTCTTGGGGCATAAAAAAGAGAGAGAGAGAGAGAGGAAGAACAGAAAATGCTTACCTGCTCCAGATCAGAATTTGTTAAGGAGATTATTGGACTTGGAGTGCCGGCTTGTATTTTTGGATTCTAATAGTTTAAAAGCAGGTAGGGGACACTTGGGGGGGCTCAGTCGGTTAAGCGCCTGACTCTTGGTTTAGGCTCAGGTCATGATCTCACGGTTCGTGGGTCTGAGCCCCGCACAGCTTGGGGACTGCTTGGGAGTCTCTCCCCCTCTCTGCCCGCCCCCCACCACCTGTGCACAGAGCTGTCTCCGTGTCTCTCTCAAAAATAAACATTATAAAAACAAAGCAGGTGAGTAGCATGGATGCACGCTGTGGGCTCCCAGGGGCCGGGCTGGGGTCAGGCAGACGCAGACGCCAGAGATTTTCAGTGTCTTGTGATAGGGAAGGTACGAGGTGCCTCAAAGCACAGTCACCTTACAGACAAAACAGGAGTAAACTGGATCCTGCTGCAGAGTTGATGAGAACTGGAGCTAATTCCTGTGACGCTGAGCAGAGATGCTGACAACAAACGACAACTCAGTGACACCGGCGCCTTCCGTGTGCGTTTGTATGCTCGGATCATGGAGGGCTCCTCTAGAGTGGAAGGCGGCTCTGGACTATTCGAGGGCGCCCAGGTGGGGAAGGGGGTGGCGTGGGACCCAGTGCTGCCTGGAGTGTTATGGGTGAGGGGAAGTCCGGGTTGTCAGGGAGACCTCTCCTCCCCCAGTGAGGTCGGAGGGTCCGCGAGGGACCTCCTCACCGACGGCTGTCTGCTTTCCTCCAGCGGGTTAAACTTCCCTGCACTGATTACTTCGAAGCCCAAGTTGAGCCTGCACCCACTCTCAGGAGAGAGACAGAAAGCCCTGGGGATGCAGGGCGGGGCGGGGGGGGGGGCGGGGCGGTCCCCTGACAGGCTGTGCGGGGCCATCCTTTGGCCGTGAAGCATGCTGGGGCAGGTCCATGCGCAGGCACCTGCGTGGTGCTGCTGGCTGCTCTCTGCTGTGCTGCAGACTTGGAAGAGGAGGGACGTGTACTTGGGGGTCCGGTGGTCTTCACTGGACTGCAGATGGCCCCTGGCAGGCGCCTGCCGGGAGTGTGAGAGTCTCCTGCTGCCCAGTGGCTCACAATGGCCAGTTTATGACCTCACAGCTCTGGAGGCCAGAAGTCTGACATGGGTCTCCCTGCGCAAAAATCACGGACTTGACAGAGCCCTGTCCGAGGGTGGGACCTATTCCTCTACCTGTTCCAGCTTCTAGGGCCCCTGTCCATGGCTCGTGGCCCCTCCTCCGTCTTCACAGCCAGTGGCTGATGGCATCTTTCCCGGTGTCACTGTTCAGACACCCACCCCTCTGTCTCCTGCTTCTGTTTCTACGGAGCCCTGGGATTCCACCGGGGTCCCTGCTCAGACCAGGATCATCTCCCGATTTGGGGTTCACTGAGTGGCAACCACAATTCCATCCGCAGCCTGAATGCCCCGTACCACGAAAGCAGACATGCGTGGGTTCCAGGGTTCGGTGTGGACGTCCCCAGGAGGGGCTGCTCTGTCCCCACGGTGAATCTCTCTGCCCATCTGCACACGAGCCCTTCAGTGGCCCCTTTAAACTATGTCTTGCAGGAAACAGGGTGGAGAGGACGCAGAGCTGCCGGGCCGAGGGGAATTACATGAGCAGACACCACCACCATTGCCCATAGTACCCACCAGTAAACGAGAAAGGGGCAGAGAGAGAGGGGGGAGAGAGAGAATTCCAAGCAGGACCCTCACTGTTGGTGCAGAACCAGACTTGGGACTCAAACTCGCAAACCCTGAGATCACGACCTGAGCTGAAATCCAGAGTCAACCGACTGAGCCACCCAGGCGACCGAGGAAGGGTTTTATTTGAGAGAGGGTGAATGGGCGAGGCCCTGTTGGATAAAGTGACATTTGATCAGAAATTGAATGAGGTTAAAGCAAGCTGCACACCTACCTAGGGAGAGGAAGGAATTTGCAATTTGCAATTGCAAAGGCCCTATGCATGTGCATCTGAAAGAGGGAGAAGGGGTAGAGGGGAGGAGCGAGAGAGACAGGGAAGGAAAATAGGGGAGGAGACGGCCAATGACCAGGTCACAGGTCACAGGGGAGTATTGTGGATGTCTTCCTTGGAAAAAAATCCCGTTCCTTTGCCCATTAATAGTCACGTTATTTTCTTGTTTGGTTTTTAATAACTGAGTTTTGTTTGTTGCGTATATATCACCCATTAACCGCTTATCAGATACATGCTTCGTAAATATTTTCTCTGTTCTGTAGATCACCTTTTCATTTTTGTTGACGGGTCCTTTGCTCTGCAGAAGTGTTTTCATTTGAAGAAGTCCCACTCGTTTTTTTTTTTTTTTTCTTTTATTACCTTTGCTTTTGGTGTCAAATCCAGAAAAATCTTTGCCCAGACCAATGTTAAGGGGCCTTTTCCCTATATTTTCTTATAGCAGTTTTATGATTTCAGGTCTTACATGGAAGTCTTTAATCCATTTCAAGTTATATATACGTTTTCTTTTTTTAAATTTATTTTGAGAGAGAGAGAGACAAAGCATGAGCAGGGGAAGGGCAGAGAGAGAGGGAGACACAGAATCCAAAGCAGGCTCCAGGCTCTGAGCTGTCAGCACAGAGCCCGACGTGGGGCTCGAACCCATGAACCATGAGATCATGACCTGAGCCGAAGTCGTGCACTTAACCAACTGAGCTACCCAGGTGCCCCTCGAGTTATACTTTTGTGAGTGGCAGTGATCTAGTTTCATCCTTTTGCATATGGACACCCAGATATTTCCAATATTATTTACTGAAGACTATCCCTTCCCCATTTTATGTATTTGGCACCCTCCTCAAAGATCAGGTGCGCGTGTACATGTGGATTGATTTCTGAGCTTTCTTTTCTGGTCCATGGGTCCACAGTCTGTTTTCATGTCAGTACCGTGCTGGTTTGATTACTACAGCTTTTTAATATAGTTTGAAATCAGGAAGTGGGATACATCCAGCTTTGTTCTTCTCCAAGGCTTCTTTGTTATTTGGAGCCTTCTGTGGTTCCCTGTGAATTTTGGGATTGTTCCTTTCTATTTCTGCAAGAGATGCCATTGGAATTTTGATAGGGATTGCATTAAATCCATAGGTCATTTTGTGTGTGGACTTTTTAACAATATGAATTCTTCCACTCCAAAAACATGAAATATCTTCCCATTTATTTGTGTCTTCTTCAGTTTCTTTCATCAAAGTCTTATAGTCTTCAGACTACAGGTCTTTCACCTACTTGGTTAAATATGTTCCCCTTGGCCCACCTGGGTGGCTCAGTTGGTTAAGCGGCCGACTTCGGCTCAGGTCATGATCTCACAGTTCATGAGTTCGAGCCCCCTGTCAGGCTCTGTGCTGACAGCTCAGAGCCTGGAGCCTGCTCCCTCTCTCTCCTCCACCTCTGCTTGTACTCTGTCTCTCAAAAAGAAAAAAAAAAAAGGATAAACATTTAAAATAAATAAATAAATATGTTCCTTAAGTATTTTATTCTTTTTTTTAAATATTTTTTTAATGTTTTATTTATTTCTAGGAGAGAGAGAGAGACAGAGTGAACAGGGGAGGGTCAGAGAGAGAGGGAGTGACAGACTCTGAAACAGGCTCCAGGCTCTGAGCTGGCAGTCAGCACAGAGCCCGACGCGGGGCTCAAACCCACGAACCGCAAGATCATGACCTAAGCAAAAGTCAGACGCTCAACCAGCTAAGCCACCCAGGCGCCCCAGTATTTTATTCTTTTTAATACTCTTATATGTGGAATATATTTTTTATAATGTCTTTTTTCACATTTAAAACTTTAAAAATTTTCTCTGAAATGAAAACCTATAGACAAAGTACCAAGACAGCCATAGGAGGTGCGCCTGGGTGACCCAGGTGACACCTGGATGCACCTGAGTGTACAAGTCTTGATTTTGGTTCAGGTCATGATCTCACTGTTTATGAGTTCAAGCCCTATGTCAAGCTCTTGGGATTCTCTCTCTCCCTTTCTCTTTGTCCCTCCCCTATTCATGCACATGCACTTGCTCTCTCTGTCTCAAAAATAAATAACTAAAATAAACTTTAAAAAAAGGAAGACAGTCATGGGGTGAGAAGAGATACTCTTGTTACGTTTAACTGACAGTGAATAGTATGCAACATATACAAAGAACACCTACCAATCCATGTGAAAAAGCCAAATGCACAAAAACAGGAACAAAAGAAAAGACCAAGAACAGAAGAAGAAACTGAACAATCAGTACAACAAAGGAACAGATGTTCCCATGAATCAGAAATTGAGGAACCATTAAAATAGCCTGCACTGTCACTCTGTGTCCCTCACTTGGGCACAGACTGAGTGTGGGTTGGCATGAGAACTTGTCTGTCTGCTACTGGAGAGCTGTGAGTTCCTACACTCACTGCTAAGCCCATTTCTCCTGTGGCCTCTGTGAGGGGGCCAGTGGAGGCGCTGCTCATACACCTGTAAGAACTAACACCAGGAAGCCTTGGGAGACAGGCTCCTCTTTGGGCTACTGGGTCCCTCCATGCCTCACTGGCGGCACCAAGATCCCAAAGCCTTGACTGCTCTTGACCATCATGTTTCAAAGCTGTGTTTGAAGGACAATGTCTCACCCAGGACAGAGAGACAGCTTGCGTACTGCCTGCTCTACATCCATGGGCCCCCCAGGATCAGGGACCTTCTCTTGAACTGGACCCTCTGCATGTACAGGTGCCGCCCGGCCCTTTGTATCACCCTGTGGTCACAGGACTCAGGGAACCAGCACACATGTGTGGCACTATGGCCGCTGCTTTGGCTGTGAACGATAGTTTTCTGTCTCTGACCCCAGAACCTCATGTCTTCTTCCAGTGGCCTGAAACTGGCACAGCCCACCTTGCTGGTCGGTAAGTGGGTGAGATCTCAGACCCTTCCCAGTTCTTGACCAAAGCCGCCCAAGCATCATTGCCACTATAAAAGTGTGCAATGCCCGTGAAGTGAAGCACTGTGCACCAGTTAAATGAAGTGAGTTAAGCTTCATCTGTCAATATCATTAACTTGCATAAACGTAATGCTGGGTGAGAAAAGCTTATTATAGGACGATGCGTTCATATAAAAATTCGGTCCTTTGCTCCATAGTGTGTACGGCTGTGGTCATCTGTAACAATCGTGCAGTGATGTCTGGGAATGAGAAGCATCGATGTAAGGACAGTGTGGGGAGCACAGCAGAGCTTCTCCGTGTGTTTTCTTTAACAATTTTTTTTAATTTACTTATTTTGAGAGAGAGAAAACAAGCAGGGGAGGGGCAGAGACAGGGAGGGAGAGAGAGAGTCCCAAGCAGGCTCTACAGTGTCAGCACAGAGCCTGACACAGGGCTCGAACCCATGAACCGTGAGATTGTGACCTGAGCTGAAACGAAAAATCAGACACTCAACCGACTGAGCCCTCCAAGGGGCCCCATCGATGTGTTTTCTTTCTTAGTGGAAACTGACAAAATATGGCAAACTGGTAGAATTTTTGCTGTTCTCTCTACTTTTCTGCACATTTGAAGTGCTTGCTAACTTACAAGGCCAGAGGTGATGGCAGGAGTCTATCTTGGACTCACGGCTTGGCCTCACCTCTCCTCCAAACCCGAACCTCCATTCTCACAGTGGCTTCATTCATGCTTCCGAACGTCATACGTATTCTGCAAGTGGCAGGAAACACCTCCCAGCCCCCAGCCTAGGAGCCTGGGAAAACTGTCACTGATCAGCCCAGCAACGAGGACATGAGAGACACGGCTGGTAAAAAGAAACCAAACCCAGAACCCAGAAGCTGCATTAAAGTCCCTGCCCACCGGCCTGGGCCCCCACGCCTCCTCCCCTGGCCCCTGCCCTCCAGCCCAGGCCCCCATCTGTCTTCCCCTGGCCCCTGCCCGCCGGCCTGCACCCCCACCCCTCTTCCCCTGGCCCCTGCTCGCTGGCCAGTGTCCCCACCTAGGCCCCTGCCAGGGGCCCCCTGCTCCTGAATAACTGAATCTGCCAAATGAACTCATGTGTACATAGGCCGTGTGTACACAGACTCTGCTTTGGGAGAAAAGCTGAATCGCTCTGTGCTGGTGATCTGACCTTCGCCCTTCTGCCGTAAACCCGAAAAGACACACAGAGCGTTCTCCCCTCTTGAAAGCTGCAGCAGCACATAAAAGGGCCTCAGGGGCTGGGCTTGAATGGGGGAAGCCATCGATCACTTCGGGGAAAGAGAATGTAAACAGGCTCAGATTTATTCTCCGGGCCTCCCTGGGCCCCAGCCTCCCCAGAAATACCTTGTTTCACTTAGCGGGCCTGGGGTCAGAGGTCCACAGAGTGGCTCGGCCGGCTTCGTGTGGTCCAGCGAACGGCCCCACGGGGAGATGCTCTTTAAGACCGGAAATGCCTTCACCCAAGCACAGGGGTCAAGCAGCCAGGACCGGAGGGGCAGCCTCTCGTCCTGCAGGGGTCTCCCGGAGATTCAGATCCCAAATAGAAGGGAGGTGTCCACTCAGCAGGAGTCTGGAGTGGGTGGGCGGCCGGGCTGCTGGCTGGGGGCTGAGCGCATACCCGAGGTTGGCCCGGCCCTGGGGTTGGGTGGGCCGGTGCACCCAGGGTCCGGATGCACAAGGGCCTGCGGCTGTGGTCTTGGAGAGGATGGGAAGCCACACACGAGGTGGGGCTGGGGGACGACGCGCCCTCCACAGCTCTGAGGCCTCGGCAATGCCGCCCGCACCTGCCCCAGGCCAGCCCTGCAGAATGCAGAACACAGGTGCTGGCTGTGACCATGGCGTCCGGCAGGATGCAAGGGTTCCCCCAAGCCAGACAGCTGGCCCCCAGCCAGGCGGCAGATTCCCTCAGGAGCCTGGATGAGGAGGGAGACCCTACCCCCAAACTCCCAGAGGGCCTTCAGATTGGCCCCTTGTGGGTAGTGAGTTAGAGGAAAGACCCTCTCCCTGCATTTTCGTGTGTAAATCCGTGTTTACTTGCATTATCTGAGGGGACGGCCACAGGCCAATGGATCGTGTGTTTTAAGGGTGTTAGTCCGCATGGTTGCGCTAGGTGGCTGGGCAGCCCCAGAGCCCCAGAGGCAGGAAGGAGGGAGAATCTGCTGTCTGGAGTGGAGACGGCCGCCCACGCGGTGTGTCTCTGCCTCGTGTTCTCTCTGTGTGCAGACGTGGTGTGCCAAGTCCCCCTCGGCTTCAGGGCCCTGTCATCCCGGCCAGGGACCACCCCGATTTCATTGCTTACATCCACAAAAGCTGCTTCCAAATAACTGTTCCAGTATGCAAATTTCAGGGGGGCACAATTCAAGTCCTCACCGCTGCTGAGCTAAGTCATGGAATGATGGGGGCAGTGAACGCCCCTCGTCCACAGTGTCTGGGGTCACTTCCTTACCATCTCCCCAGCGTGGGGTGCCGTCTTTCCTTTCTCAATCTCTTATTGATGGGTTTTTCTTAACCTGAGAATTTATTCTTGATTAAATTGGCTATGTGGGCCCTTCCCCCAAACACGAGAATATCTCTCCACTCACATTGGCCAGAATCGAACAGGATGCTGAAAGCGGGCAGTGCCAGGCGGCCAGGTCCCTGCAGGGTCCTTTGGCACATCCGCGTGAGCACCTTTCTAGAAGCTTCCACCAGTGCACTTAGAGCCAAAGGACAGGCTCCAAGTCCGGCTCTGGCAAAACTCCAAAACTCCTGCAGCCTTTGTTAACCTCACGGGCAAGCTGGGGACAAGCGACCGTCCTCGCGGGGGCGCCGAGGATCCAGCGTGCTCTGGTGGTGTCACACTGGTGTGTAGTGGGTTCCTAGGAATGTCTGTGGGCCCGGGGCTGCTCCTCGAGGACCAGACTGTCGGTGGAGTAAGCAGGCCACACGCCCCGAGGGGAGCCGTCCACCCACGGGCTCCAGGCTGTTGATAGGATGGGCGGGTTCCTGCGTGGAAGAGGAGGTTTCATGCTCCATGTGGCAGAATTAAATCACACACAGGAGTTCATGGACCTAAAATTCAATTATCTGTCATATTTTTTATTTGCTCGTTTCCTCCTTTCTCTGGCAAATTTAATTTTTCCTCATTCTAATGAAGCTGTCCGGGAAAATCAAATCATTGCTTCATTTGAATCAGAGCAATGAAGCGTGATGGAGAGGCACAGGCGGACGTGGGTTTGGGGGAAGGTTCTCTATAAGGCCAGGGAGGTTTCGGGACTGGCCTCCCCTGGGGCCTTGGCAGAAAGTGGTGAGTCCTCCCCCGGTGTGTATGGTCAGTGCATTATGGGCCACGGGGCCGAGGGTGCCAGCACACAAGCTATCCCAGCACTTTCCCAAAGGAAGACAGCCTGAATTCAGTCACGGCGTGCTCTTTGTCTCCTCTCAGAGATGAAGGAAGGACTGTGCACAGGACAGCATGTTCTGGAGCCGCCTTAACCTCCCGCAACAGACCGTCGCCAGCCAGCCCCTCTGACAGCTTTGGGACGGTTCTCAGTCCTCTCCCGGTGAGGTCTGAGGTTGTCACACCTCAGAGGTTGTACGCGGGCCACGGGCACGTGGGGCCCAGGCCACCCTCCAGCTCTGGCGAAACTCCGCACACGCAATGGCGCCGAGGGATGTGCCCTCCCACCTCCCCAGCCACTGACCCCTGCCGCCTGCGCCCCCGGACGTGCTGCCAGGCTGGTACCCCCTTGGCCCCTGCCAGGCATCTGACAGAGAAGGGGTTCCTCCTCGGCGCACCAGTCGTGTGCGCACCCACCTTTCTGAGGTCTTGTCACCTCCCAGAGCATAGCCCAGAGAGTGGGACTCAGGGGCCGGTCCCTAGAGAGACACCCCACCTTGCACACGTATGCACGCATGTGCACACTTATATGCACGCACGCACATGTGCATATGTGTATGCATACATGTGTGTGCACATGTGAAAACAATCATGCATACCCGTACATGCATGAACACAAGGCACATGTACGTTCACACGTGCAAGCATGTGTACATGAGCAGTGTACATGAGCATGCACGTGTACACATGTGTGGACAATATGCAGGTACACACGCACATGAAACCGTGGAGAGGGTTCTGAAGGATGGAGGAGATATTGTGGGTTGTGACCGTGGGCTGTGGAAAGAAGAGGCCAATGTGAATGTGGGTTCATGTCTTTCACGTCTTAACTTCCTGAACGTTTTGCTTTAAGAACCAGCACTGGATCGATGCAGGGGTGTTGTCACTACTATTCTTGCTTATTGTCCTCATCTTCCAAACATCGCATCCTTTCTTGGAGGCAATAGAGGCCCTGCTGTTGCCTGAATGAAGGAGCAGGAAAGGGGGAAGCCAGAGGGAGAAAGAGCCAGAAGCAAAAAGAAGCTGGTCTATTTGCAAGAAAATTTGTCACCATAATCTCCTGGTGGCATGAAAAGCCCACATTCCAGCAGCAACCTGTGCTGGGACCAGCATCTCGAGGATTTGTCTCAATAGCCAACCCGATAGTCAGCTGGGGGCTCGGCCGTCTTCTGCCCACAGGGGGCGCTGATGAGGGGCTGGGGGGCCCGACAGGAGGGACCTGTGCACGGGTAGTGGGGAAAACATGCAAGAAATTCACTCTCCGTCCCAGGCACTTTTAGATGGTTTATACAGCTTCACAATTTTCATATCAACTATAGACCACATGACATTTTCTCCACTTTATGGGAGAAGAAACTAAGGCTTTGAGGGGCTAGGTAATTTTCCCCAAAGTCTTCTTAAGGCCTGAGTCTCCCCTTACAACAAGGGGCACAGCCATCAGCCAACAGCTCAAGCCAGAAACCCGGATCCACCCTGGACGCCCCCCCTTCCTGCCACTCACCTTCTCAGTCCAGTCTTTCAATCAGCGAGCAGGGTCCCCTGGATAGGACCCCGTAACGTGCGCTGCTTTCTGTCCCTTCCTGCCATCTTGTCTTGACCACATGGCTTCCCACCTGGATCCTTACAACGGCGTCCACTGCTTTTCCACCCTATTAGCTCTCCAGGCAGGGGAGGAAAAGATTGTGAGGCTTCCCCGTCTGGCTTTCCTGGGGTACCTGCCATAGATTCCACCTTCAGAGAGATCCCATTCACCTCCTTTCTCCAGAGGAAACATGGCGGACTTGTGTCTAGAATACCTAATAAAGAATTAGGCACAATCTGAAAGCCCCACTGGCTCACCATCAGACTGAAGTTGACTTAAGGTCGACGAAACCTGGATGGTTTGAAACAGACATAAATCCTTAGCAACGAAGAACACTTTTGTTTGTTTTCAAGCTTATTTTATTTTGCCTGAAACTAGAAAGACACCTGAGGGATTCGTTACAAGAACTTAAGTAAGTTTTAGCCTGTTTTGACTTTCCACCTGGCCATCCCCAAACTATGCCAAATACCTTTGTGTAACGCATTTTCCGAGCGGAGACTGAAGCCCCTGGCAGAACATGGCGTGGGTGAATTATGGCGTGGGGCTCCCAGGTCACATCTGGTTTTCATTCCATTCACTCTGAATGGCGCTGTCTGTGTTCTCTCCACAGGCACCTTCAGAAGGAACAAACGCCATCATTTTCCTACCTGGCTGGTGTTCTTAGGTCATATGAGAAGACAGGACATTGACCTTCATTTTCTGCAAGTACGTAAGAAATGGAGAGCTTTCCTTCAGCAGAAGGCTTTGACTATTTCATGGCTCTACTCAGATGTGCCTTTTGTTCATGTCCAGCCTGCCCTGCCCTCTGTCTGGTATGTTATGGCTTCTCCACTTCCCTCTGGCTTAACCTAGCATTTTGGCCATGCACCAGCCATCAGTCCTGAGTCCTGCATCCCCATGCTGTTGTCTCCTTCAACCCAGTAGGCATTTACTGAGCCAGGAACCACACCCACAGGAATCCCAAGGTCTCCCACAGTGTAACTCAGATCCACCTGCCAGGGGCCTTTTCCCACCATTACCCCTGACTCCCGGGGCCTCATCATGGTGCCTGGACCTCAACATGGGTGCAAAAATAGTTACTACCTAGATAGACAAATGAGTTGTAGCACCTGCAAATAGAGAACAAACCTAGCAGAATAACTTTAAAAGGTTACAAATCATGACCATTGAAAAGCTAATAGAAAAATATGAACAGTTAAGGCCAATAGACCTAATAAGTTGGAACAGTTTAAAAACATTTTTAATGTTTATTTATTCATTCTGAGAGGGAGTGGGAAGGGAGGGGCAGAGAGAGAAGGAGAGAGAGAGAATCCTTAGCAGGTTCTGTGTTCTCAGCACAGAGCCTGATGCAGGGCTCGATCCCATGAACCATGAGATCATGACCTGAGCTGAAATCAAAAGTCAGCACTTAACCTGCTGAGCCACCTAGGCGCCCCTAAATGGACCAATTTTGAAAGAGGCTATCTATAAAAACTCCCAGGGAAAGAAACAGACAATCCAAATAAGCCCATATCTATTAAAGAATTTGATGAGTAATTAAAAACCTTCCCAAACAGAGAGCCATGAGCTCAGAGGTGTTGACTGGTGAATTCTACCAGACACTTAGGAAGAAATTATACCATTTCTCTGCAATCTATTCCAGAAAGTAGAACCGACAATGCTTCCTAATACATTCTTGGAGGCCAGCATCACCCTAATAACAAAGTTAGACAAAGACATTACAAAAAAAAGGAAACTACAGATCAATACCTCTCATAAACATTGATATGAAAATTCTCAATAAATATTAGCAAATCAAATCCAACAATGAATAAAAAGAATTATAGGGGTGCCTGTGTGGCTCAGTCGGCTGAGGGTCTGACTCTTGATTTCAGCTCAGGTAAGGATCTCACAATTTGTGGGAACAAGCCCTGAGTCAGACTCTGCAGGATTCTCTCTCTCCCTCTCTCTGACCCTCCCCTGCTCGTTCTCTCTCTCTCTCTTTCTCTCATTATCCATAAATTTAAAAAAAAAAATTATACACACTGACCAAGTGACCAGTTGTGCAAGACTGGGTCAACATTCAAAAATCATGTAATGTAATCCATCGCATCAGCAGGTTAAAAAAGAAAAGCCCATTAATTAAAAAAGAAAAGATTATTAGAGAAATCTGTTTCTTAAGGACTTCATCGTCCCCCTAAGAAACTGCATGCCTTTAAACACCCTTGTAAACACAAGATGGAAATTCCTAACAAGCTAGATCAAACGCACGAGCTGTCGATCGCCCACAGGAGCCTTCCTGTCCTCGGGCTGCTGGGAGGGAGGCCCAGCTGGCTGGGCCCTGAGGGACCCACTGGCGTCTTGGCCAGCACGCCCCCGGGCTGCGCTGCACCAGGCGAGGCCCCTCATCCTCTCCTGCACTTCCCTCCCCCGTGGCCCCCCTCAGGGACCCAGCATTCTCCTTGATGACAAAGTGGAGGCCTTGAGCCTCCTGTGTTCACACACCTCGTCTCAAATCTTCCAGCAGCCCCCCTGACAATACGACAGGAGGTGGACAGACCTCCCCTCCACTGGACTTGCCCCAAGGAGGCCGCCCTCGGATCCCTGTAACCGGATCCTGTCTGTAGAAGAAGGCCAAGTCTGGGCGCTGGCACACTTCATTTGGGTTTGATTAACGAGGCTGAGGAGAGTCTCGCGGGCACAGCCCCCTGACACACACTTCGTTCCAGCAGCAGATACGCCGATTATCTGTGTTTTCTTTGGGGGGAGTCGGAGGACGTGGGCAGTCAGCAAGAACACAGACCAGCTTATTCTAATAAATCTCAGCGACAAGTAAAATAAACTCGACCCCGTTCATAAAGAGGAGCAAGTACCAGGAAAGAAGAGACACCAGAAAACAAGATGTCAGCCCCTCGGCTCGGCCGGTGTTGCAGGCGGCGGCACTACCCACGCTTGCCAGCCCAGGAAATGCCAGCGCCCAGATCTTTCTGTTGCACAAAGAACTCATATACATTGTGGAGCCACGTCCCTCCAGGCAAGCGAGCGACAGCCCAATAATTCACAACTGAAGAAAAAGAATCCGGGAGCATATGCAGTGGAGAACATGTCCACCCTTCCTGCCAATGAGGGAATAACGGTTACGGCAAGAAGGTGCCTTCATTGCCCATCAGATTTAACAAAAAATGCTTCAAATAATGTCAGGCATGGGGCGCCCGGGTGGCTCAGTCAGCTAAGCATCCAACTTCGGTTCAGGTCATGATCTCATGGTTCGTGAGTTTGAGCCCCGCATCGGGCTCTGTGCTGACAGCTCAGAGCCTGCTTCAGATTCTCTCTCCCTCTCTCTGCACCTCCCTCCCTCTCCCTCTCAAAATATATAAATAAACCTTAAAATAATGTCAGGCCTGATGCTGGTAAAATCAAAGAAGTTTCCACGCATGTTGTTGGTGGGTGTGTAAGTTGGCCGCAACTATTTTCAAAAGCCATATCCGTCCCTTTCAACCTGATGCTTTCATCATCTAACCAGTAATCTATGTCCACAAATCTGACCAAAAGGAAAAAAAAATTAACGTAAAAAATACATATAACCAAAAGAAATGAGTCTAAACACACCCCCCAAATTCTGTGTTCAAAGCCATTTATCCTAGTCTCTTCGGGAATAACCAAATATCTCTGAACTACTTGGTGTATATTTAAAAAAAGGTTTGCAAAGAGTCTGACATTCCTTGCCAGAATATTGATGACGGAAGGCCAGAGTATAAAGCAAGTTATAAAGGTGTTCCCATGGCAGAGTTTTAAGTATGCAAACAAGCCTTCACATCGGGAACAGAACACAATAGCAATGGCACTCCGATTCTGATACTTGGACGTATTTAATTTTCTACTTCTAACTTGTTGGCATTTCTAATTTTTTATACGTGACAATGTTTGTTTGTTTGTTTGTTTTATTTTAGACAAAGAGAGAGAGAGGGAGAGAGAGCATGACCAGGGGAGGGATAGGGGCGAGGAGAGAGAATCCTCAACAGGCTCTACGCTCAGCATGGAGCCCATCATGGCAGTTGATCCCACGAACCGTGATATCATGATTAGAGCTGAAGTCAAGAGTTGGACACTCAACTGACAGAGCCCTACAGGTGCCCTAAGTGAAAATATATTTTTAATGGAAGAAAAAGCACAGGTGAGCTCAGATCTTCCCAATGACCCAGGCATTGCTAATTTGTCATTCATGAAAGTATCTTAAGCCTTTTGAGCCTATTTATCTTGTCAACCGGCATGACCTGTGGCTAATGAATCCCTTACGTATGTCACTGCCGAGCAGAGGACTACTTCCTCTGCACCCCGTGCCACCTCTACAAGTCCAAGCACGCCCTTATGTGGGCTTCGTATTTCTGTGTTAGCAGAAAACACAGTAAGTTCCCATGATCACGGTTCCCTTAAAACTCGCAGAGATCCCAGGCTCTGCTGGTAGAGGGTTGGTCAGGGTGACCATGGCTCATGGCCCTTGGCTACATGCAGGGGAGATGACTGGCCACACCTGTAGCCTGCGGCTCCCCGTCAAGGAATATTCCATGGAGCACACGCAGGCTGCATCAGGTCTCCAGGTGCCTGGCCCGGTTAGCGCAGTTGGCGCGTGCACAGGGAAGTGAACAGAGGAGCAGAGCGCGAGTCGGAGCGGCACCCGTGAGGCGTGCCAGGGGCCCAGCTGGGGTCAGTGGAGGGTGAGCCAGGGACAAGTACGAGACCGCCTTTCTGCTTGATTCCACAGGGGCCTTGTTAGAGATTTCCCAGGTCTGCAGGTGGGTCTGCGGTCGGGGGTCGTGGTGGGGCCGGGTGATGGCTCTTCCTTCCCATCTCATTGGAGGATGCCCACCAGCTGGGGTGGGTGGGCAGGGGGAGGGCAGGAAACAAGAAAAACTGCGGGCTTGAGAAGGAAGAGAATTTCTCTCACCTCCATCAGAGCCTTTGAAAGATCCTGGAGAGGTGGCTCTGTGTGGACGAGCTGCCGGCCTCAGAGCAGCGAGGGCCCCTCTGAGTGGAGGCACGACTCACCGAAGCCCAGACAGTGCTGAGCCTGTCTTCCAGCCAGGAAGCAGGAGCAGGAGGTGGGCTTTGGGAATCATCATGGAGACACTAGCTGGTTTCCTGCTGCTTTGACACCACGTGCCCTCAGTGAGGGGTCAGAAGCTTTCACATCTCAACCAAGAGCTACTTTATGTGCTGTGAACTTGATCCTTTCTTTTCCATTTTTTAAAAAAAAGTTTATTTGTTTTGAGAGAGACAGAGACAGTGTGAGCAGGGGAGGGCCAGAGAGAGAGAGAGACAGAGGGAGAGAGGGAATCCCAAGCCATCTCCACGCTGTCAGCACAGAGACTGATGAGGGGCTCAATCTCATGAACTGTGAGATCATGACCTGAGCTGAAACCAAGAGTCAGGTGCCTAACCGACTGAGCCGCCCAGGCGCCCCAGCCTTGAGTCTGACCCTAAAGGGCTTGTAACATTCACCCAGAATGTTCTCTGTAGGAAGCTCCAGTTCCACGGTGGAGGCACATCATCTGACAGACTCCAGTGGGGAAGGCAGTGGTAGGTCAGACGGACGTCCTCACAGGAGAATCCCCTGTGGGTCCCAGGAAGTGAGCGCCCCAATGCTGTCACCTGTATGCCGACCGCAGTCCCCACAAACGGATTCCCGTGTGACAGACCAGCAGCTCGTGGTTCAGGTAGTTTCCGCACATGGCAGTACACAGAGAAACAGATCCAAGATTCAGATACGTTTGACCTCAAATCCACTGTCTTTCCACTAAACGCTGCCAACGTTCCCTTAGCAACAAACTGACGTTAATTTGTTTTAATATATATTCATGAAAGAACGGGTTCTGTGATGCATTCTTAGTGTAATAAAACAAACAAGACATCTGCCTCTGTCCCCGGGCCCTGGCAAGTGCCCAGTTCATGGAGAAAATGCCCCTGGAGAAAGAGCCCGTGAGGGTGGGCTGCAGGACCCGAGAGCAATACTGGCCCATCCCCCATCCCGCCCTGCCCTCTCTCATCTAAGAACGTCACAGGCTGTGTCTGAAATAATACAGCCGTGCTTAGCAAAGCTGGGCAGCGAGGCAGTCCCCTGAGTGACAGCAGAACCCGCCCTCCGGCTGGACTAACAGAAGGCACCGTGGAATCAGCCAGTATGGCATCTCCAGAGTCCCAGCCCCACCCTCTGCCTGACTCCTCACTCGTTTGCCTCTGAGCCTCCTTGGCCTGATTCTTAAGGTTTGGATAATTCGTAAATTCCTCGTGGAGTTTAAAAATAAACTATTTATAGGGGCGCCTGAGGGGCTCAGTCGGTTGAGCGTCCGACTTTGGCTCAGGTCATGATCTCACAGTTTGTAGGTTCAAGCCCTGTGTCGGGCTCTGTGCTGACAGCTCGGAGCCTGGAGCCTGCTTCGGATTCTGTGTCTCCCTCTCTCTCTCTGCCCCTCCCCCGTGCTCGCTCGCTCTCTCTCGCTCAAAAATAAACATTTAAAAAATATTTAAAAAATAAACTACTGTTTTAGCCATGACTAAAAAGTGAAGCCATGGGTCTGTCCCAGAAACTTCTCGACTGCCATGCACGCCAACAGCACTCTGACCGCCTTGGCCATCAGGCTGCACTCCCTGTATAGATTCTGCACCATCACCTGTCCAGGAGGCACGGAATGCCGGCCCAGCACTACTTTGTGCAGACGCTGTAGCCCAATGTGGCCGGCGTGACCTAGGCCCTCAGACCCCGTACCCCAGGTTTCCACCTGAGCTCCTCACCTGGGGCGCCGAGCTCATCCTGCTGTAAACAGGGTCTGACCAGCCTTCAGCACAGCCAGATCTCAGGTCATCAGTCCCCAGTCACGTGAATCTCAGAGCTGAAGCCCAGAGAGCCTGAGCAGCTGCCGTGGGACGCTGGTGGGTCCTGGCCTGTGGGAAGAGCCAGAGGCACGTGCAGTGGTGTCTGCTCCCTACCGGCTGGCCTGCGGGTCCAGCCCAGGAAATGCCGGAGTCGAGATACGCTTGGCACCATCACCACAGACCAGGAGGCTTGAACAGCAGGACTTTGTCCTCTCCCGGTTCTGGAAGTCTGACCTCAAGGCGTTGGGGGGCTCGGCTCTCCTTAAAAGTGCTGGGGAAGGATCTTCCTGGCTCCCCCTGGGTCTGGCGACCCCCAGGCCTCCGTGGCTGGCCGCAGGGGAGGACGCGGGTGGCACTTGCACACAGGCCTGGGGCGGAAGCGACGGAGGGACTTCAGAGTGTGTTAGGCCCACTGCTGATAAAACACTCCCGGGTGTCTGCCTCCCGTTAGGCTGAGACCCTCCTTAGAATGTGCAAGCCCTGGTGCTTCTTCGTTCAAAGATTTAAGCAATTTCCAGGCAACAGAAGGGCCGTTTGGTGCCATCGGTAGCTGGGATCTGCCTCAGAGCCGTGGCCGTCCTGACAGCCATGCCGCTGACATGGTTCACCAGGATTTCTGGTCTCGAGGGGGATGTGTCCGGGGCACCTGGGGGCTCTGAGCTGAGCATCTGAGTCTTGATTCCAGGTCAGGTCACGATCTCACAGTTCGTGGGTTGGAGCCCCATATCGGGCTCTGTGCTTACAGCATGGAGCCTGCTTGGGATTCTCTCTCTCTCTCTCTCTCTCTCTCTCTCTCTTTCTCTCTGCCTCTCCCCTGCTCACACTCTCTCTGTCTCTTTCTAAAAATATTGTTAAAAAAAGGGGAGGATGTGTCGAACCTATCTCCCTGATGGAAAATAAAAGAAAGAAACTGGCCTCGACTCTGAGCTTACAAAAATCTACCAGGAAAACTTAGGTTGCGAAAACAAGTGTGTACCCACCATGATGGCCATAACGATGACAATCACAAAGGACAAGAGGCATTGTTGGTGGGGACGTGGAGGGACTCGATGCTGCTGGTGGGCATGGGAAGCCATACAGTTGCTTCAGAAACTGCTCCCTTTCTGAGGAGCCACGGAGCTACCACAGGACCCAACCGTTCCACTCAAGGCATCGTCCTCTGAGCAGAACTCAAGACACGTGTCTACAAAAGCTCATGCACAATGCTCGGGGCTGCCTACCAGCCAAAACCTGGACTCAGCCCGAGTGCAGGTCGCCCCCGGATGGGACAGGAAGTGTGGCCATGCCGTGCACGTCAGTGTCGCCCACAGGGAGGCCTGAGGTGCTCCTACCCAGAGGAGTCTTGGAGACATTACGTAAGTGAACAAAGGCAGGTACTTTGCAGGCATATTGTGTGATTCCATGAATGTGAAAGACCCGGGCAAATCCCGGGAAACAGAAAGTAAATGAGTAGTTGTCAGGGTCTGGGGGAAGGTGAAGACTGCAATCGCTGGATTTCTCCGGGGGGTGATGGACATGCCTGGACCTGGGTGGCGCTGATGGACATGTGACCACAGGAAGACACAGAACCACTCAACTGTACGCATCCAAATGGTCAGGTTTACGGTATTTGAATTACACTTCTGTACAATAAAGAGATCGAGTCGGGGAAGTGACTGTGTAGTTTAAAGACATGGGATAATCCTATTGTCATCTTTAGAGAGAGAAGTGGAGCTTCCTCGTGGACGGAGGAGATGTGCTCAGCGGGGCACCGGAGACTGCGACAGTGCCCAACGTAGGCATGCCAGACATGACGCGACGGTGCTCACACCCCCTGAGGGCAGGAATTACACACTCCCAGTGACCCAGAAGTTTTGTTCCCAGATAGAATCCCGACAGAAATGCAAGCACCTGTATGGCAAAAAACAAAACAAAATAAAACAAAAACAAAAAGCCCATATATATGAATGCTGACGGTGCTTCCTGACCCAGAAATGAGACAGAAAGGAAAGCAGTGTCCAGCAGCAGCAGTGTGAGCACACTGTGATGTGTCCACACCAGGAGACGCCATACAGCATAAGAGAAGGCAGTACTGGCTGTGCAGTAACACAGATCAGTTGCAGATGCGAAGCCACCCAAGAGGGCCCAGCCAAAGGCACACCCAGCGCACAATTCTTGTTACAAAAAGTACAAAGGCAGGCAGAACTCACTGATGCCCCAAGCCAGGACTGAGGTTACCTTTGGGAAGGAGGCAAGGGGGAAGGAGGAGGGTGGGCTCTCTCGTGCTCTCATGCTGGGCGATGGAGGACATACAGGTGCATCTATGTAGGGCCTGTGGTGATGCTTCCAACAGAACCCTCAGGCCCCGCACGCTTTTCTGTGTTTTTATTAAAATTCACTGTCTAAACTCTAAAGCCAAGGGGTTAATAATAAAATGCTTAGAACTGTATTGAGCGTTTTGTCAGTCTGGAGTTTTCATTTGAAAATAGCATCAAGGTGGGGCGCCTGGGTGGCTCAGTCGGTTGAATGTCCGACTTCGGCTCAGGTCATGATCTCGCAGCTTGTGGTTTTGAGCCCCATGTCGGGCCCTGTGCTGACTGCCAGCTCAGAGCCTGGAGCCTATTTCAGAGTCTGTATCTCCCTCTCTCTCTGACCCTCCCCTGCCTCTCTCTCTCTCTCTCCTAGAAATAAATAAAAATATTTTAAAAAAATTAAAAACAAAAAAGAAAATAACATCAAGTCATAAGTACACATTCTCCCCAATTCTATTTTTTCATAAAACTCTGTACCTACCAAACCTTGAGAAGTAAAATATCCCTACTATTGTAAGTAGTCTTATTTTCATCTAAGCTACAACCACATTAAAGAGAAAGTTATGAGTCCATCATTGGGGGAGTCATTTCTGGAGTCAGCATTTTTTAAAAATACATGAACACATCTGCATCCTCTGCTCATAAACAATTCCTCTGTAAAAATGTCTTTTAAAAGCCTTTCCTCCTCAGGAAAGGGCTTGGGTCTTTCTTTTGACTAACATTTGGAGAGAAGATGTTGAACTAAAAATTCTTAATGTATCTATCTTCGATTTTGTTTTCTAGCCTTACAATTCTCTTTGCTGATTTTGACTCCCCTTAGCATTTAATTTTAATATGTCCACTTGTATTAATTATAGGTCTCTGTGCATAGGGGTGTGTGTGTAATTGTGTGCCTATATGCATGCACCTGTGTGTATGTGTGTGTATACATGTGCATGAGTATGGTTGTGTGTAAGTGCATGTGTGTGGGGGAGTGCATTGCATGTATGAGTATAACTGTGTAGTGTGTGTTTACATGCACATGTAATTGCATGTGTGTGCATGTGCACAGGAGAGCCATGTGTGCATAGGAGTGACTTGTGTGTGTAAGTGCATGTGTGTGGGTACATATGTATGCATGTGTAAATGTATGGGCGTGTGTGTAAATGCATGCATGTGCACATGTGGAAGTGCATGCATGTGGAAGTGCGTGTGGGTATGCATTGCGTGGGTACATGTGTACCTGTGTAAATGCATGTGTGTTAATATGTTTAAGTGTATATGGTTGTGTGTTGAGTGTGTATAAATGCATGTGTGTGAGTACATGTGTGTGGGTGTGTGTATTTAAGTGTGTGTGTAAGTGCATGTGTGTGAGTGCGTGTCTGGGGGAAGGGTGTTTGAACACAATAGAGAGAGTCAGAGACTAAGAGAAAGAATTGGAGTGACCACAGAATATATAGAGTGCTTTGAAATCATTACCCATGACATACTGCATTAATATCCGTTACTACTTCCAGGCTATTCCAGACAAGTTTTTAGCATGACATGACTGTTTGACTTTTAAATAGAAGGGCCTGTGGGCACCTGGGTGGCTCAGTGGGTTAAGTGTCCGACTTCGGTTCAGATCGTGATCTCATGGTTCATAGGTTCTAGCCCTGCATCGGGCTCTGTGCTGACAGCTCAGAGCCTGAAGCCTGCTTTGGATTCTGTGTCTCCCTCTCTCTCTGCCCCCTCTCCTGCTCATGCTCTGTCTCTGTCTCTCAAAAATAAATAAAAATATGAAAAAATTTTAAAAATAAATGGAAGAGCCTACATGACTTACCTTATCTTTCTCACTACTTTCCATTCGCGTATGTGTTCGATTCTCTCTGCATGTAAGCACTTCCTAACTCCTGCCTTAGTCAAGAACCTTGAGAACTATTTTTCCTATTGTCAGTAGCCTTATTTTCGTCTAAGCTACAACCACATTAAACAGAAAGTTATGAGTCCGTCATTTGGGGAGTCATTTCTGGAGTCAGCATTTTTTAAAAATACGTGAGCACATCCCACATCCCAGACTGGAAGCTACGGAAGCCAACAGCCGCAAATGCCAGTAGGTACAGACAGACAACAAAGAATGAAAAACCAACAGATTACTGTCTGCAGGCAAAGTGCCTGGAAAGAGGCAGAAGAGCAAGACAGAAACACAAAGATTTTCTTTTTTTTTTAATGTTTATTTATTCTGAGAGACAGAGAGAGCATGCCCATGCGAGCAGAGGAGGGTCAAAGAGAGATGGAGAGAGAGAATCTCAAGCAGATTCCACGCTATCAGCATAGAGCCCAGCGCGGGCCTAAACTCACAAACCATGAGACTGTGACCTGAGCAGAAATCAAGAGTGGGACACTTAGCCGACAGAGCCCCCCGGGCACCCTGAGACATGAAGACAAAGCAGCCTTTATAGAAATGCTTCTGTAAGCACAGAGAACCACACCTGAAAGAAATGGAAAGAAAGTAGAAAGTCACGGGGAAGAGGGGGAATCATACAAAGAAGAACCAAATGGAAAGTTTAGAACTAAAAAGCCCAACAACCAATTTAAAATTCAATAGATGAGCCCTAGAGTAGGATGGAGAAGGAGTCGTTCAACTCGAAGACAGAACTGTAGAAATTTCCCAAAAGGACAGAGAAAATAGCCTTGGGGGCTGCTGGGACCATGACTGAACATCTAACATTGGTACCATCAGAAGTCTAGAAGAGAGGAGAACAGAAAGAGGGTGCGATTGGAAGAATATTTGAAGGGATAACAGCTGAAATATCCCCAAATTTGGTATGTGTGTAAACAAAACATAAATAAAACTATAAACCTACAGCTTCAAGAAGCTGAGTGAATCCCAAACAAACTCTATCAAAGGAGTACGCACCAAGACTCATCATAACCAAAACTGAAGACATAAAGAACCAAAAATCATGGAATTAGCCCTTAACCCACAGAGGGAAAACCACTCAAATGACAGCAGACCTCGTGCCACCATCTAGGAGACCAGAACACATTGGCACGGTGTTTCTGAAGTGCCAAATACGATGTCAACGGAGTTCTACATCCAGGGTAAGCGGCCTCCGGGAGCCAAAATTAAACTAAACACCGGGATTCTGTCTCTCCTTCTCTCTCTGCCCCTCCCCCACCAGCACACACCATCAAAATAAATAAACTTAAAAAATCTTTTTACAGCTGAGGGTGTGCTTAAAAGGAAGAGCAAAATAGGGGCACCTGGGTGGCTCAGTTGGTCAAGCATCCAACCTCAGCTCAGGTCATGATCTCACGGTCTGTGGGCTCGAGCCCTGTGTCAGGCTCTGTGCTGACAGCTCGGAGTCTGGAAGCCTGCTTCCAATTCTGTGTCTCCCTCTCTCTCTGACCCTCCCCCTCTCACACTCTGTCTCTCTCTCTCTCTCTCTCAAAAATAAGTAAACATTAAAAAAAAATTTTTTAAAGGAAAGGCAAAATGGTATAAAGACAAATAGAGGCGAAGAAAGACAAAGAAAGGGTTTTCACACAGGAGAGCCATCTATGCGAAGCATCTTTACGCCTGCATGTTTGTCTCATATCTCGGTCTTCACGGCCAGTGATAGTCAAGGACACCCAGAAATGGGTTTCATTCACTGCAGTACAAACATGGAAGCAAGTTCATGGCAAAGGCAATCAAAACTCCTGGTGTCTGTGCTGAATGTGACATTGCTTGCTTGTTCTGAGTAGCGGGGAAACGCGAAGTCTCCTTACACTTTTGTAATGAGATTTCCAACCACTAATCTAGAGCCCATCCAGCACCAGCACAGCTTGAATTTCCTCCTAATGGGGACATTTTAAGAATTTACCAGGTTACGGAAAGTTCAGTTGTGGTCAGGCTTTCCATCGAGAATTCCTAATTCAAATCCTGTTGTCCACTGACTAACTCACACTAATGGGGGTCATTACTTCCTTGCAAAGCAGGACAGAGCTCTGCCGCATAATCGGCTTATCCCTCCGCCATCTGGCCGGAGTGTCCTCCACTGGCTCCGAGCTGCAGACGTGCCAGACCGGAGGTTAAATTGTGCGCAAGGAAGGGAACCCCGGCTGGGGGCTCTGTGCAGGCTTTAAGGGAGAGCAGGGGGTTCTGCGGTAAAGCACGGGACGGAGAAGCAATTCTGGTACCAGCCCATCTGGCTGGAAAGCACCAGCCTTCTTCACCATCATCATCCTCTCACCCTCACCGTTTTTGGGTCCCCCCGGCTGCACAGAGGTCCCCTAACATCTGTTGGTCACCAACTCTATGGGACACAGCATCTGACCTTCTCCATCTCATCAGACCATGCAACCCACGAAGGGGGAAGGGCTGCCTGTGTATGGGTGAGGAAACTGAGGCAGAGACATGTTCAGGAATGTACCAGTGGACGCCGGGCTTTGGCACAGAGCCCATCCTCTTGACCCATGAGTGATGCTGTCTGAGTTTTGACCTTTTCCTTTTTTTTTTTTTAATGTTTATTTATTTTGAGAGAGAGACAGCGTGAGCAGGGGAGGGACAGAGAGAAGGGGAGAGAGAGAATCCCAAGCAGACCCTGCACAACTTGGGGCTAGAACCCATGAACCGCGAGATCATGACCTGAGCCGAAGTCGGACGCTTAACCGACTGAGCCCCCCAGGTACCCCCTGGCTCTTTCTCTGTATTCGACTGTTGGTTGTACCATCTCTCGATGCCGACCGTTGACGCACTACCCACAAGGAATTCAGTCACGGTAAATGTCCTGCTCCACGGGCCCAGTTCATACAGGCTCCTCTCCCCTGGCTGCATCCAAGTGTGAAATGGGGACTGTTGGGAAGAGGCACACTTCGCAGAACCTCGCGTGAAGTTGACCGTTTGAGGGCTCACCACAGCTTTGGATGGGCCTTGACAGCAGGGGGTTCCGGGTTCTCTTCCAGGTACAGCAAGTTTGCTGGGGGAGGGCGGGCCACAGGCAGGGTCACTGCCCAGGTGGTGCTGAGAGAAACGGATGCCCCACAGAGTGGAGAGTCCTTCCCTTTCTGCTCAAGGTCAGAGGGCGAACCTTTGACACATGGGGCTGCTAACACTGATGTGCTGAACAAACAAAAATGGCTCTGGGTTTTTCCAGAAAAACAGAACCAATAGGATATCACCTACCTGCCTACCTGCCTGTCTGTCTGTCTGTCTACCTACCTGCCTGCCTGCCTGCCTGTCTGTCTACCTACCTACCTACCTGTCTGTCTGTCTGTCTGTCTACCTACCTACCTACCTGCCTGCCTGTCTGTCTACCTACCTACCTACCTGTCTGTCTACCTACCTACCTACCTGCCTGCCTGTCTGTCTGTCTGTCTACCTACCTACCTACCTGTTTGTCTGTCTGTCTGTCTGTCTACCTACCTACCTACCTGTTTGTCTGTCTGTCTGTCTGTCTACCTACCTACCTACCTGTTTGTCTGTCTGTCTGTCTACCTACCTGCCTACCTGTCTGTCTGTCTGTCTGTCTGTCTACCTACCTATCTACCTGTTTGTCTGTCTGTCTGTCTGTCTGTCACCTACCTGCCTGCCTGTCTGTCTGTCTGTCTACCTACCTACCTACCTACCTACCTGTCTGTCTGTCTGTCTACCTACCTGCCTACCTACCTGTCTGTCTGTCTGTCTGTCTACCTACCTGCCTGCCTGTCTGTCTGTCTGTCTGTCTACCTACCTATCTGTCTGTCTGTCTGTCTATCTGTCTATCTATCTATCTATCTATCTATCTATCTATCTACCTGTCTGTCTGTCTCTCTCTATCTGTCTATCTATCTATCATCTATCTACCTGTCTGTCTGTCTATCTCTCTCTCTCTGTCTATCTATCGATCGATCTATCTATCTATCTATCTATCTATCTATCTATCTATCTACCTACCTACCTATCTATCTATCATCAACCTAATATCTATGTATCTAGTATCTGTTTATCTAGCGAGTCAGCTATCATCTACCTACTATCTATGTACCTTCTGTCTATCTACTCTATCTAATCTATCTATCTAATCTATCATCAACCTAATATCTATCTATCTAGTATCTGTTTATCTAGAGAGCTAGCTATCATCTACCTACTATCTATCTATCTACCTACTATCTATCTATCTATCTAACATCTACATCTTCATATATATTTATATATATCTCTTCACGTATATCTGGAGAAAGAGAGACTGGAGGGTAGAGACATTCATTTGGGGTAAATGACTCATAGAATTGTGTAAATGGAGGCCGGCAAGTCTAAAATCTGCAGGGCAGGCCAGCAGGCCAGAGGCCCAGACCCAGGAAACAAAAGTCAGCCATGCAGTTCAGGTGGGAAGGAGCCTGGAAGCAGCATTCCCTTGTGCTCAGGGGACATTCAGTCTTTTTGTCTAAGTCCTTCAACTGATTGGATGAGACCCACCCACATTCTAGACTGTAAGCTGCTTTACCCAAAAGTCCACTGAAGGGAATTACTATTATTTCCAAAATACTTTCACCGCAACTTTTAGAGTACTGTTTGACAAAATATCTGGTAAGAAGGCCTGTGAAATTAACAATCACATTCGTCATTCAGATACAAATGTGTCCCTGAAGGACACCAAGCATCAAGCTCTAAGGGATCTGAATCCCTTCAAGGTGGTCCTTCAAGGACAACCTTGTTCTGAAGTTCCTCGTTTTTGGTTCCTTCTCTTAGGTAGTTTGTGGACACTCCCCAGAGGTGGCAGAAGGTCGGGAGGCAAGCAGGGGCCTCCCAGGGCTTGTCCTGTCCTGAGCAAGCACAGCCTGGCGCCTGGAGTGGGGAGGGGGGGCACCACTGAGGCTGTGAGCTCCCCACCTGCCCCAGGCTGGCCATGCTCCCTCCTCCTTCCCAGTGGGATCCTAGACTCTGAACATCCGGACTATGTCAGAGCCTGGAGTCACATAGAGGGGTCCCCCAGAGCCCCCCATGGCATGCCCCAGCCCCCTGGGATTGGCTCCCAGACTCTAGCATTTACTCATTTCTTCCCATCCACCTCTCCACCTCGCAGCCAAGCACTGACGCTTAGCTCCTCTTGTGCGAATTCTGAGTAATCATGGAGTGGACCTGGGACCTGAAGGTCCTGGCTTCTTCCACAGGCAGATGCGTCCCTTTTGTCTGTCACTAGACAGATCAAAGGAAGGGCGGAAAGGAGGGTTTGGGAGGTTTTATCCATAGGCAGGAGCTTGCTCATGTCAGTTTCAGGTTACATGAAATCTAAGTAGCCTTGAAAGAATCCTGGTGATCTCATCTCTGGATGCCTTGAATAGCATTCTTTCACAGGATGGGGTGGGGCCACCCCGCTCGGGGCTTGGGGACTCACAGGCATTCGACTCCAGATGGCGGCAGCTGCTCCGGGGGTCCAGGCACCGTGTGCAATTTGGATGCTTGTAGTGCTTTGTGAGGGAGGCGGGTCATTTCACGCCAGACCTGATCTTGGGCAGGCAGCCTTTGCCAGGTGTGACCCCAGTTTCTTCCGCAAAACTTCGTGGACCCACTCAATCCATCCCCGCATCCCAGTTCTGGGATAAATACCGTTGTTGCTGTGCAATGGAAGAGATGGAGGCTTCGGAGTCTCCCGAGGACCCAAGTGTGAGAGGCAGGCTGGCACCTCCTCCCGCCAGAGCGCCAGCCCCTGGGAGAGTGGGTGTAGTGCCCTCTCCCTCCACAGACGCAGGGTGCACAAGAGAGGCCAGGAGGAGCAGTGAGGGGGGTGGCAGGGGGACGCACGGGGAAGACTGCAGTGAGGACAGACACCTGCCCACCCGCTGGGGGAGTCAGACAAGCCACGGGACGAGGGCGCAGGTGTGCGGCTGACACTCTCACTCAGAGCCCCAGGTGCCTGGAGCCACCAGAGCAGGGATGCCCAGACCAAGGGTTCCAGGATCTGAGGGAAGCCAGGGTGGGAGGCACAGCACCAAGCCTTTGAGGAAACCTCCCAGAGACCCCAGAAACGTTCCAGCTTCCACCACCCTGACCCATGACACAGAAAGACGGTGGAGTGTGTGCATGTGTGCAGATGTCTGATCCAATGTCCAGCCGGCAGAGCACGTGCCGTGTGTCCCAGAGCTCCTCACAACCAGAAGCATGGTTGTCTGTAGACGGAGACCCTCCCGCGGCCACGGTAGTCCAGGGCTGCCCCCAACCCCCCACCAGGAAGAACAGCTCCTGCCCCCACCCTGCAAGAGCAGCGGGAACAAAGCCGGGTTGGGAGGGGCAGGGGCGGGGGGGGCGGTACACATGCTGCAGGAACAAAAACCAGGGGGAGGAGTCACCTTTTCTCTTCTCTTGCTCCCTCTTGCCTTAAGACCCAGAAACCCCTACCTGTGCACAAACAGGTCACCAGGGACAAGGTGAGTGGCTCTCAGCACTATGCCATGACAGACCTCATCACTCCTCCATCCACCCACCCATCCACCCATTCACCCATCTATCCAACCATCCATCCATCCATCTATCCAACCATCCATCCATCCATCCATCCATCCATCCATCCATCCATCCACCCACCCACCCATCTATCCAACCACCCATCCATCCATCCATCCATCCATCTATCCATCCATCCACCCACCCATCCACCCATTCACCCATCTATCCAACCATCCATCCATCCATCTATCCATCCATCCATCCATCCATCCATCCATCCATCCATCCATCCATCCACCCACCCACCCATCCACCCGTTCACCCATCTATCCAACCATCCATCCATCCATCTATCTATCCATCCATCCATCCATCCATCCATCCATCCATCCATCCACCCACCCATCATCCATCCATCCATCCATCCATCCATCCATCCATCCATCCACCCATACATCCAACCATCCATCCATCCATCCATCCACCCATACATCCAACCATCCATCCATCCATCCATCCACCCATACATCCAACCATCCATCTGTCCACCCATCCATCCATCACCCCATTTCCTACACCAGCCCAGGGGACGGATGGGCAGTGATGTAGGATTCAGGACCACACACAATCACATGTGACAAAGACATGTTTAATCTCTATGTCATCTCCATGAGGTGGGTGTTAGTAACTCAAATTTCAAATTAGTCAAGGAAGTTTTGGAAGGTTGAGTAACTCTCCCACAGGCACACACTAATACAGACCAGTGGTTCTCAGACAGGGGCAATTTTGCTTCCACACAGGGACATTTGGTTCCATCATACCTGTGCATCGCTACTGGCATCCAGTGGGGGGACACCAGAGATGGTGCTAAATATCCCACCATGCACAGGACCCCTACAGCCAAGACTTCTCCTGGCCTAGACACCAGCAGACAGGGTGGTGACTTGATGGGGGTTCACCCACTGCCCCTTCTCCTCTCCAGGAATCAGGAAACTGCACCCCCAGACTCCTTGCAATCAGATGGGACATGTGGTGCCTCTGGACAGGAGGAGGGGCCATGAGAGGGGGCACAGGTGGTACAAATGTGTGGGCAGAGACCTCTGTGCCCTCCCCACCCTGCTGAGAAGGCAAAGATGACCTCCCGTGGAGAAGGGTCTCTCCCTCAGGATGGGTCCCTGCACTGGACAGCTCCTCTGTGAAGTTGCAGGCCCAAGAAATCAGGTCCTGCCTAGTAAAGCCACTGATATTTGAGAGATGTCTGTTACAGCAGCAGAGCCTGGCCTTGCCTGACTGATGCACCTGCCGGAGGGCAACAGGACAGGGGTCAAGATTTAGGTGGGGCTTGGAACCTCGGGGCCTTTATCTCCCAAAGGGAGGCTGCAAGCATCGGGCAGGGGGCAGGTAGGAAGCCCAACCTAGCTGCCTAACCTAGGGTCAGCGCCTCAAGCCCCGGCCCTGGGCTCTGTCTCCAGGCTGCCCCCGGCCCCGCCCACCGGCCAGCACCCTGGCCACCGTGACCATGGAGGTGGGGGATGAAACAGCAAGAGCGCAGTCCAGAGAGGGGCCAGCTTGTGGGGAAGCATGGGAAGGAAGCCACAGGCCAAGCCCCAGGCCAGGCCGGGCATTCAATGTAAATAATGAGGACGGGATGGACGGCCATTGTCTTCATCTTCCCACAAACGCCGCACAGAATGAAAGAGAGGAATTCCAAATAACTTGGACCAGTATTTCATTATTTTGATTTATTAGTGCTGAGTACATAGAGCAGTCCCCTGGACGTGACATCCCTCATTCTCCGGCGAGTCTGGGAGTCTGGCTGGCCTCCTGCCGCCACCTCCCCCATCCTTTTCATTACCATCAACATGATTATTTACAACGGCCGGGCCAGGGGAGCAGGGCGATCGCCGTGAAGTTCACGGCAAGTTCAAGGGCCCTTGTGAGCAGCAGCGAATATCAGAGGACAGCCTAGTGGCTGGGAAAGGGGGACCCTGAGGGTCAGGGCATCTCCAGGGGCCTTGGCCTAACAGGCAGAAAGCAGAACATGAAGTCAGGGACCGAGGAAGGTCCGTTAACAGAAAGGTGGGCGCTTGCAACTTCCAGCCTCCTTCCCCACTCGCCTCTCCTTCCCTCCTGCTCCTGCTCCCCTTCCTCCTCTTCCTCCTCCCTGTCATCATGCTCTCTCTGGCCAGCCCCTGCCCCTCCTCCTCCCCTTCTCTTCCTCAACCCCATGATCTCCCTCCTCTTCTTCCTCCTCTCCTTCTTCCTTCCCTTCCCTCCTCCACTCTTCCTCTCCCTCCTCTTCCCCTCTTATGCTCCCCCTCTTTCTCTCCCTCCTCCTCCCCCCCCCTTATCTCCTCCCCCTCCCCCTTATCCTCTCCCCCTCCCCTTCCCCTTTTTTTCCCTCCAGGTGTCTCCCTCTCTTCTTCCTCCTCCCTCTCCTCCTCTCTGTGCTCCCCCTCCCCTTCCTCCTTCCTCAGGACTGGCCCAGATCCACATGGACGGCCAGGTGCCCAGCCAGCGCCCCTGAGCAAGTCCCCGGTCCCAGCATTCCACACGGGTGAGCTCTGCTCCCCGACTCAGAGCTGGGAGGCCCAGGGGGCTTTCCTGCTTCGGTGGCTGTGGTCGCTGATAACTGTCGTGCCCTCGCTGGGCACTCACACTGGGGCCGCCCACTGTTAGGGATGGAAAAGACCAGGCTGCGCTGTAGCAAAGGGGCACCCACTTGAACCGAAAACCAACCGCCGCCGACTGTGTCTGCTCTTGCCATCCTGGATGCGGGTTCACAGGGCTGCGAGGCAGAGTCTGAAAGAGGAAGCAGGTAGGCGCTCCCCCCGCCACCGACAGCCAACCTCCATGTGCCCAGAAGACACGTGCTTGAGCACCTGGGGGACGCTGCCCAGAGCGCTCCTTCTGACCCTCGCCACAGCCCTGCAAGGCCCATTTTGCAGCTGAGAACAGCGAAGCTCAGGAACCCACCCCACATCTCTGCACTCACAGGTGGGGGCTTGGGATCCACATCTGCCTGGCACATCCCAGGCCGTCTGTGCTGGGTGTACTTCCTCTTGTTCAGTAGAACTGGGGCTCTGGTTTGGTGACCTTGGAGATGGGGTGCCGCACCCCTGTAATTATGGGCTGGAACGAAAGAGCTGAAGTCCTGCAGCCCACACCCAATGACCAGGTGGAGTCACCGCTGCTGATACCCAACACTGTCCTAGAAGCATCCACTGATGCCAAAACGAGAAGAGAATAAGAGGCAGGCACTGAAGGGACAGAAGGGACAGAAAATTAATGTCCAGATAATGTGATTGTCCACACAGAACAATTTAAGAGAATCAGGTAGAGGTTAACTGACCAAAGAGAGTACAGAAGGCAGTTGGTGATGATAGAAATATTTGAGGGGCGCCTGGGTGGCTCATTTGGTGACACAGCTGACTTCAGCTCAGGTCATGATCTTGCAGTTCATGGGTTCAAGCCCCACGTCGGGCTCTGTGCTGACATCTAGTTCAGAGCCTGGAGCCTGCTTGGGATTCGGGTGTCTCCCTCTCTCTCTGACCCTCCCCTGCTTACACTCCATCTCTCTCCCTTTCAAAAATAACTTTAAAAAACATTTAAAGACATTTTAAAGAATTTTTGAAGGGCACCTGTGTGGTTCAGTCAGTTAAGCATCTGACTCTCGATTTCGACTCAGGTCCTGATCTCACGGTTCATGAGTTCGAGCCCCTCATCCAGCTCTGCACTGACAGCATGGAGCCTGCTTGGGATTCTTCCTTTCTCATGCTCATTCTGCCCTTCCCCTGCTCACTCTCTCTGTCTCTTTCTCAAAAAAATAAATAAATAAATCAACATGAAAAAAATTTTAAATAAAAAATGCTTAGGATTAAACTTAAGGTCTACAGAAGGATATAAGGTGAGTGATTTAGTGATGAGAGTGATATCATAATGTAGGATTTTATTTTGTTTTGTAATTTTTTTAATTTTAAGTAAACTTCACGCCTTACATGGGGCTCGAACTCAAGACCCTGAGATCAGGAGTTGCATTCTCCACCGAATGAGCCAGCCAGGCGCCCCCAGAACGCAAAATTTTAAAAAGTCAACACAGCAAGGGATGCGTGGGTGGCTCAGTTGGTTGAGCGTACAACTTAGGCTCAGGTCATGATCTCGCAGTTTGTGATTTCGAGCCCCATGTCGGGCTCTGTGCTGACAGCTCAGAGCCTGGAGCCTGCTTCAGATTCTGTGTCTCCCTCTCTCTCTGCCCCTCCGCAAGCTCATGCTGTGTCTCTCTCTGTCTCTTAGTAATAAATAAATGTTAAAAACAAAAATTTTTTTTACAGTTAACATGGCGAAAGAGGTTGGATAGAAATCATTTTCAGCTTTTAGCCTCTCCAATCTGACGTGATACCACATGGGACCACAGGCAGCATGTGAATGAGCAGCAGTGGCCATGTTCCAATAGAATTGTGTTTACTGAAACGATCAGAGGGTCCTCGTTTGCCAATCCCTGCTATAAATGGTTTTCTCCCCCAAGCCCAAAATAACTGCAGCGAGCACTATGGTACATCTGAATGGTGCCCTCTCTGGAAATATTCCCTGGGGAGCAATTCTCGGAACTTGGATTACTGGACCAGGGAGTATAAACTGCATCCTGGGGTTGCCTGGGTGGCTCAGTCGGTTGAGCATCTGACTTCGGCTCAGGTCATGATCTCATGGTTCTTGAGTTCAATCCTCACGTCACACAGCTGACCTGGGGCCTGGCCTCGTCTCTGTGGGCCCAGAGCAAACTGGAACAGACCCCCCGTCCCGACCCCAGGCCTGGGTCTCGTCAGCTCTGCGGGACCTGGGCCCACCAGCTCCCTGAAGCTCTCTCTGGAGGCAGCTGGACCCCTCACCAGGCCGGCTCACGCCCCGAGGGGGAGAGAGGGATTCCAGGTGCATAAAGGGCTTTTCTGTTCTGCTCAGACAGGCGGCCAGTGACCCAGGGGTGCAGTGGGTGCGCTCGGTGGGGGCTGCATCCTGCCTTCAGGGCCCACGCTCTCCTGGGGCTCCCAGGCCACCTCCCCGCCCCCCCACCCCCCCCGCTGCAGCTTTCACATGACACTGATGACTATCTTCTGCCTGTTCACCTCCGAGGCCTGCATTGTGTCCCTCTCCTCACTCTTCCTCCTCAAATGGCCCATTGAAGCTACATTTCCTTCCCTTCTCTGTGCTCCCTAAGGACCGAGGACAGAACTTCGTCCAACCTCTCAGTCTCGGGAGCCCGGTCTGTTCCATAGCCGTGGTCACATGGAGCTGGCTGGACGAGGGGAGGAACGGGCTGCCTGGCAAAGGGTCACAGTGGTGGATGTGCAGGTTGTCGTTGTGGGGTCACCTGGAGGAGCTCCCCTGGGTCCGCACGCAGGGAAGAGGGGGGCCGAGGCAGGGGCTGCTTCTCGGCTTCCTGGCTCGGCAGGATCAGATGTGGACCCTTGGCCCCAGGGGGACAGGGCAGAGCCAGGAAGGGCCGGCCGATCCAGCTGTGGGGACAGGTAGGAAACCACTCCCGCCCTGGAATCCCCACCTGGGGACTGGAACTTCCAGCTTGTTAGGAGTGAAGACGTTGTGCCCTCCAGGTTCGTTCGGGGACAAATATTACAGGAAGCTGTTGCTGATGCTGATGCCCATGAACGGTAGGGCCAGCTAATGGCCGTGACGTGTAAATAAATGGTAGAAAAAAAATGCATGATCGCCTATGCAGTGTTACCTGGTTGGAGCGGACTCTCTGCTTTCCATGATGTCCACGTGACTTCGGCACATCTTCTGCCGCAGGGAAGACCCTCCCGCGGCTCTGTCCTTACCCGGCTGGCCTGCAGTTTCCCAGCGCGCCGCTGTGCCTGAGAAAGGAGGTTTGGACCGGGGCCCGCCTCTTGCCAGCAGCCCAGGTGCTTTATGGGAAACTCTCGAGTTCGGATGCTGTGACGTTGTAAAACCTTGGAGCCAGGTTGCTGCTAACCTTGAGAGTTGTGCTGGCGCAGGGCCCACAGAAGAGCTGGTTTGGGGGGACCCCCTGTATCCTGCGGGGGGGCCTCCCGCCGGCCCGCTGCTCTGTCCTCCTTTCTTGGAAGACAGGAGTCTGCCTCCCTTTTACTGCCTTCCTTCTCCTTCCTCTGTCCGCATCCCCTCTTGCCTTCCATGTTTCTATCGTTTTTATTTCTCCTCTGGCTGCCTCCACTGTATTGTTTTTATTCCTGTAAATATGACTGTACTCTGGGGTTATTAGTTTGCTTTTTACATCATTTCCACTTTTTTCTATAAAATTGAATCAAAAAACCCACCTCCCCTTAGGTGCTAACCTGCAGTCACAATGATGTCCCACGGCCAGGGTCCATCAACTTCCTGGTAACAGGGAGGTGAGCCACGCCACCTGTGTGCAGCTCTGGGCCCCGCGCCCGGGGCTCCGCAGGGAGGACGGAGATGTCTGTGTCGTGTGGCAGCGTGGTTCCATCCCAACCTCATATCAGACCCCCACCCCCGGAGCTAAAGCAATGACGAATGCATCCAACCGCCCCACCTGTGAGGTGGATAACCTCTGCTCGCCTGGCATTTTCCAGGAGAAAAAGAGCATCTCTCTGATGGTGAAAACCACGAGGTCTGTTGCTGGAGACGTCCGTGCGGGGGCCCTGCTGCAGCACACAGGCTGTTTCCGCCCGCCTTGTGCCCCCACCACCTAGACCCTGCTTCCGGGATGCCCCACCCCCCCAGCCTGCAGCTCAGCAACTCCAAGGAGGAGGTGGGAAGGGGTCCCTGCCCAGCGGGGCCACAGCGGGCACACAATCTAAAGTCAGAAGCCCTGAGGGGCGCCTGGATGGCTTAGTCGGTTAAGCGTCCGACTTTCGCTTAGGTCATGATCTCGCGGTTCGTGGGTTCGAGCCCCGCGTCGGGCTCTGTGCTGACTGCCAGCTCAGAGCCTGGAGCCTGTTTCAGTCTGTGACTCCCTCTCTCTCTGACCCTCCCCTGCTCATGCTGTCTCTCTCTCTCCTAGAAATAAATAAAAATATATTTAAAAAAATAATAATAAAGTCAGAAGCCCTGTGTCCTGAGGCACCTGGGTGGCTCAGTCAAGTGTCCGACTTCAGCTCAGGTCACGATCTCACAGTTCATGAGTTCAAGCCCCACGTCCGGCTCTGTGCTGACAGCTTGGAGCCTGCTTCAGATTCTGTATCTACTCCCCCCCTTCTTTCTCTCTCTCAGAAATAAATTTAAAAAACATTTAAAAAAATAAAAAAATTAAGTTCTCCCATAGTTTACAGTCACAGACAAGGGATTGGAGTCCCCAACTCACATCTTCTGGAGGTTTCTAGAACTTTGGATATATTTGAATCGTTGAAGACTATCACCACCTCCATCACCTCCATCAGCAAAATGCAGAGTTAACAGTCATTCACTTCCCTAAGTGAGTGACACACGAGCGTACACACATACACACGTAAATAAGATACGTCACTCAGCAGACATGTGACCCACTGCAAGAATTTCAGAGACCCCTCCCTTCTGGTATTTGGGAAGCAGGATCGGCACAAGAAAAGACTGGATGCGAAGGGTCCAAAAAGGAAGATGCCTGTCATCCTGTCCAGAAAGTAGAGGGGGTTGAACAAGGTCAAAATAATGGAGACAGAGCAGGTCCGGGAGAAGGCTGGATGCACAGGTTATATGAAAACTACACGCTTGTGAAAACATGTGGGTGCAGACCAGTAGGTGATCACCCAGACACCCGAGGGCGGATGGGCCCTGGGCCCTGCTGCGCTGAGTCCCCACTGTTACAGAACAGACCACGGTTTTTCAGGGGCGCCTGGGGGGCTCGGTCCATTAAGCCGCTGAATTTTGGACTCCGCTCAGACCACGAGCTTAGGGTTGTGAGTTCCAGCCACGAGCTGGGCTCTGTGATGACAGCCTGCTTGGGATTCTCTCTCTCTCTCTGCCCCTCCCCTGCTCGTGCTCATGCTGGCTCTCTCTAAATGAACTTAAAAGAAAAAAAAAAAAAGAATGTATCTCAGGGGTTGCTGGAAAGAATCCATTTCAAGGCAGCCATAGGCTTTGGAGTGTCTGACAGCAGAACCCGCCATTTACGCTTCCTGGAAAATGCATCTGGTGCCCAGTTTTCCAGCACTCACGGCTGGAGGAGCCCCCAGGTTACACAGACTTAAAATGTGGGGACAACGGAGAACAGATGCCTGTAGTTGTGGAGCCTAAATGTTTCCTGGAATGGAAATCGCTCAGGGACTGATCGCTCCTCATGGCAAACAATACCTTCCAGCACAGTTTCACAGGACTTCTCGGTACAAGGCTCTAATGGGCAGAGGACGTACTGTTACCTCAAGTCTGGGTCATCCGTAGTGGGAGACTTGGCTCCATGAATTCTGACGTGCGGGAATACATCTCAAGGCCAGGAGATGCGGGCAGGTCACCTGTCCCTAATTCAACATCCGAGGGCACCTCCTACCCAGACGGGAAATGTCCATGTCCGTGGTGGATTTAGGCTTTTCTCAAACGCAATGGAGAGCTACTGAGGCGTTTCTCTCCAAGAGGATGCAGGGTGGGACCTGGGTTTGAGGGGGGTCCCTGGCCAGCTGGCCGGTTGTTGCGCAGGGGAAGGGGAAGAGACACCAGCTACCTGGCCGTTCTCAAGATGAGGCGAGAGATGCCAACCATGGCCTTGACCAGGGCACAGACTGGCAGAGAATAGCGGATGGTGTCCAGGGCAACCTGGGAAGTAAAATCCACAGAGCAAAGCTAGTGACAAAGTCCTAGTCCCCACAGGAGCCGGGGACAGCATCCGAGTGGACACAGGAGGCTGTTCTGGTCCAGGTCCTGGGAGGGAAGGGCTGCCCGGAGTGGACGCGGAACGCACCAGGAGTGTGCACTTCAGGTCAAGGTGCATGGTCGGCCCAATGAGGCAGCTGGGAGGTGTCATGAAAGGGACTGGTGTGGCAGTAAATGGCGGGATGTGTGTGACAGGGGGTGACAGGTGCAACCTTGAGAGTGAATGCTATCATTGGGGGGGTGGGGAGTGAAGAGGGAGAACATGGGAGTCAGGGGCAGCCAAGCGAGGACCAGAAAACAGCCAATGATCCAGGTCCCGGGTGGGTGTCCCGGACGCCAAGCAGGTTAGTATCTTGAGGAAGAAACGCATTCCAGACAGATCACAGAGGACTGAAAGTTGGTGGTTAAGCAGCTCCTCAAAAAGATCGCTGACTTTATTTTTAAATGATTTGATTAAGAAACCAGGGGCACCTGGGGGGCTCGGTCAGTTAAGCATCCAACTCTTGATTTTGGCTCAGGTCATGATCTCACGGTTCATAGGTCGAGCCCCACGTCAGGCTCTGTGCTGACAGTTCGGAGCCTGGAGCCTGCTTCGGATTCTGTGTGTGTCTCTCTCTTTGCTCCCCACCCCACCCCCAACTCGTGCTCTGTCTGTCTCTGTCTCTCAAAAACAAACAAACGTTAAAAACTTAAAAAAAAAAAAAAAAAAGGAAAAAGAAAATAAAGACGAAATCACATTCTGAGATTCCAGGGCCAAGTTTTGTGTTTCTATGTCCAAGCCTTCTGCGGTAACACACACCAAGAGTATCTAAAGAGAAATCACCATCCACCAATCCTCACCCTGTTGTTTTTCAAAATAAGGACCAGCATCGTGGATTTTCTAAAAGTCATAAATTATTTTGATATTTTGTAGTAATGCAATAACCACATGCTCCATATGAGTAAAATACGACTAAAAAATTTGTGTTGTTCTTGGAAAAAGTGGAATTCTCTACTTACGTCTCATACGTCAAACCAGTCTGTCTTTTTAAATAAGATTTCAGAAAGGTCATACTTAACCTTTCAAAACATGATATATCAAAGAGAGAAGTAAATTATTGTATCATTTGTCTGAAAAATCTTTCAGGTTATAATAGCTCAGTGCAAAACAGGATGAGATGTGGGCAAAGCCAGCTAGTCTGGGAGCATTTTAAGACGGTGGGTGTGAAAAGCCACACGCGGCCGTTGCCATCTGGCCCGCAGGCCTGGAGAACTTTCAGGAAATCCACACGCCAGGGGTCTGCCGTCCTGGCTCTTAAGAATTCTTGGGTGTTGTGATCTTGGAATGTTCACACATTTTAAAACTCAGCCTCTCTATGTTCAATGTAAGGAAGGATGGGCGGGCTATTTGGTAACACCCATAAAAAGAAAAGTGATTTTGAAGATCAAGTAATAGAGAGACAGCTTAGTCTCATTTTCTTAAATAAAAATAGGATTTTGATTAGATGATACACTCCCCCAGATTATGGTGGTTTGGAGTGCTGGAATAAGAGGCACCCCTTACCTACACTTAAACAGAGCACTCGCACAAGCAGATGGCTCAGGGTGCTGTTTAATTATTATGTGGGGGGAAGGAGGGAGGGCGGAGGGGAGTGGACTTTTGCACCAGAAGGTGTCCGGCCGCCCCCTTAATTCTACAACCACTCATTTCTGCAACGCATTTTACTACAGCTCAGTTTACAAAGGAAAAAACACACAGAAGGTCAGAGTGAGCTGTCCATGCCAAGATGCTTCAGTTCCCTAAAATAAGCACTTAAATAGCCAATATGTATAATTGGCAAATAACTAATACACACGTTATTATCACATAGATCTCTGCGTAGCGAAATAGAGTGCATTCACTTGTCACTAATTACGTCACGTGCAGATCTATGTAAGCAAGCGGCTCCATAACTAGGTGGGCTCGCAGGAAACGGAGCTGCAGAGATGTGGAAGGTCATCTGGTCTGACTTCTTTCCCACGCAGGCACCCTACACATGTCGCTACATGTCACCCACGTGCTAAGCATCTCTGTGCATATCTCGGCAAGGCACTCTTCAAAACCTGCCGGCATCTGGGGTGCGTGGGGGGCTTGGTCAGTTGAGCGTATGACTTTGCCTGAGGTCATCATCTCGAGGTATGTACGTTAGAGCCCCGCATCAGGCTCTGTGCTGACAGCTTGGAGCCTGTGGCCTGTCCGGGTTCTGTGTCTCCCTCTCTCTATGCGCCTCCCCCACTCATGCTCTGTCTCTCTCTCTCTCAAAAATAAATAAAACTTTAAAAAAAAAGTTTAAAGAATGCATGAACCATGTTCAGCAATGTTCATTCTTCCAGGAGAAACTGAGTAAAAGACTCCAGAAACACAGGATGACGAATGGGAGGTTTTATTCACATTTGGCTCAAACGTACACTGGACTAAACTGGTCCGGGATCCGTATTCAGATCGTAAAGTACAAAGAACAACAAGAAAACGGTATCCCCAGAACTGGAATGGAGGACAGACAGCGGAGCGGGTGATCTGGGGTCCTCTGTGCGGCGGCGGCAGGTGACCATCATCGATCGGCCAAACCGCACACCGTCCGCGTCACACTCTACACATGTGTTGTATTTCTCGACAAAGGGCGGATGAAACACCCGCCCCTCCTGTAATCTACACGTACACACTGATTTGTGCGCACACACGTGTCATAAAAACATTCACTTTTTGCTTGTGGATATAGCTATCTGTTTTTTGGTTCCCCAATTTTCCACGGTGAACATTTAATATAACAGTGAACGGGGCAACTGGGTGGCTCAGGCCTTGTCCCCTGCACGTTTATTTCTGCTTTACCCGGCCTCGGTAGCTCACCCCGCCCCTGCACTCCCACACGTGCACATACACAAGCATGCACACACGTGCACACACGCATACAGGTGTGTGCAGGCTCAAGTGCACACATGCACACATACACATGTGGACACTTATATGCAGGCTCATGCTCTCGTGTGCACACACAAGCATGCGCACTCGTGTGCACATGCATGCAGGTGTGTGCAGGCTCACTTGCACACATACACATGTGGACCCTTGTATGCAGGCTCGTGCACACACAGCATGCACACTCGTGTGCACATGCGCACACACCCTGTTCTTACAGACAGGAGACTTATGGCAAACTACCTCTTGGCCACACGGCCCACCTCAGCTCACAGCGGGGCCTCTCTTCTTCAGGCTCTGACACTCCCACCCTGGGCGGCCACGCCTGCCAGACCCCTTGACCTGTCCTGCATTCCCACCGCTCCCTTCTCACCTCCTCTGGAATAGACCCGCACACCCCAGATTCTTCTCAATCCGATGAGTAACCCGCCCTATCCAGCCCCTCCTCCCAAACTCATTCCAGAACAGCCTGTAAACACCAGATGTTCCCAAACTCCAGCCCTCTTCCTCTCTCAATGTTTATTAAGAACCTCAAGGAGCTTCTGTTTATGGGGATTATATGCGTTAATATTTTCCATAGTAGAAATTAAAATGGAAAGCCCCAAACATTTCTTTCAAACATAATAATTACACATTAACATGCCTGATGGCTTTTGCAACAAAATCAGTGTACAATTTAACAAGCATTGAACCACTGTTTGACTTTTATGCGGACCCAGCGTCGGCCCTGGGAGTCGGCTTTCGCAGTCCATCTCTTCCGGTAGATTATTTTGGAGAAACACATAAGGAAAATCTGGCCCCGTACAGGCAAGTAAGAAGTTGGGAAAGGGGAAAAACTAACAGCATTTTCCGATCAGTATGGATTTTTTTCTCTGGTAAGATACCAGAACCAGGCAAACAGTATTTCTTAAACTTTAATTGCAGGGTGAAATCGAAAGCCTTCAGACGATGTCTTCCTAGGGTCTACCACAAAACCCGGACGGGCCCCTGGCACTTTGACTGGACATGTCCACACAGTCGCAACATTCTGCCCTGGTCATTCGGAAGACATCGATTCTGTGAGTTAAGCAGATCTTCCACAGGACAATCATTTCATTATTATAATAGCCCCCCAATCATGTGTTCTCGATCTCCCCAAGTTCCCATCCAGAGAGTTTCCACGGTAGATGCTGTCAAGCTGGCGTGGCATTTGTGAGATGCCCAGAGTACAAACCCTTCTCATGAAAGCTTGAATTTTATCATTGGCCTCAAAATACTTCTGGGGGGTTTTCCTTGAAGTGGCCGCCTCACCAGAGCTCAGGTTTTTTTTTTTTTTTATGTTTTATTTATTTATGAAAGATAGAGAGACAGACCGCGTGAGCAGGGGAGGGTCAGAGAGAGAGAGAGAGATACAGAATCTGAAACAGGTTCCAGGCTCTGAGCTGGCTGTCAGCACAGAACCTGACGCGGGGCTTGAACCCACGAGCCGTGAGATCATGACCTGAGCTGAAGTCGGTCACTCAACCGACTGAGCCACCCAGGCACCCCTAGAGCTCAGTTTTGAGAAAACGCCAATGTGTCGGCAGGTTGCATCGCCGCCGCCGGGAAGCCTTCCATCAAGCAAGTATGGAATTCGCAGAGGCACAGCCCGTCCATCCCACCGGGGACAGGTGATTGACCTCGGGGTGCTCTGGGTCCTTCCATTTTGTTGCAAAAACATTAGAAAGCCTGTTTGGGGGGAGGGCCCATGTTTACTTGTTGATTTCTACTGCTTGGTCAGAGACCCACGTCTTTACTGCGGTCAGGGCAGCAAAGAGCTCCGCCTTGCCTGTGTCCACAGGGAGGCGCCAGCGACATCAGCCACCTTTGCTTTTTGTGTCTTTGGTGAATGTAAACTCAGTGGAAAAGGCAAAGAACCACTCCGCCCAGAGATCGTTGGACTCCATGATCCCCTGAGGGACTTTGGGGGGTTCTGGAGGGGGGGACACTTTGAGAACCGCCGATGTGAACGGAGCCCTGAGTGCGAGCGGGTTGGGGGTCCCTCCCAGCCCCCACTCACCTCTCACCCATCCTGCCGGCCCCACTCCTCGGACCAGGCCCTGGAGCACAGGAGCAAACTGCGCAGGGTCAGGCGTCATCAGGGGTGTGATCCCAGGCCCCCTGGAAAGTGGCAGCGACCCAGCGGACCGGAGGGAATGCGCTGCCGTAGGGGCACCCTCCAAACCCTGCTTCCCAGGCGCCAGAAAAGGAGGCGCGACAAATGTGGGCTCAGCTGATTCCCTACAGACGTGCTGTTACTCAGACCCTCAGTGTGTGCACTGCGCGCCTCTGTTTACGATGTGCGTTGTCACCCCAGCTCCACGGAGCTGTTGTCCCCGTCCCTAAGGTCCGATTCCGCAGGGGAGCACACTCACCCCGCCTCCCCCCGCCCCCCCGCCCCAGTGGCTTCTCTTCCCCAGCCGCTGTAAAAGCCGCTTTGATGCGCCCTTTCCGTCTGTTTAAACAACACATGGGACTCCTGGAGGCGGCTCTCCGGAGGCTGGGTGGCCTTGCTTTCTTATGCAGAGGGTGTTGAGAAAGTCCTGTCAAACTCCGTGGATAATTAGCCTTTATTGCTTCCCATTAGGACGAGATTGTCACTCAGCACAGATGGGCCTGGGGAGGGGCTGGGGGACCCGCCTGCATGTCTCAGCTCCCTGGAGACGGGTACGGTCTCCGTCTTCGCGGTCCCCAGGTGCTGCGAGCGGGTGTTCCCACGGGACACTGTGGTTTCTCAGCCGTGGATCCCACACGTGCAAGGATGGTGTGGCTGTTTGAGGATGAGGGACTCATCAGAGAGGGGCGTGCAGTGATGATGCCGGGTTGACCCCCCCCACCCCCTGTAGGCGGAGTGATTGGCACCGACTTAGCTCTTTAATTTCTCATTTGGAGGCACTTGCAGATCCACAGGCACCTGCAGAGGCCACATGCCGTGCACCGCCCACGCGGGGAGTCTGTGTCCCGTCTCGGGGGCCCCGGTCCTCCTTACCCTCCTTACACCTGGCTCCATGTGTGTGTCACCGTCCCTGAATCACCCATGTTTGTGTCTCTGTCACCCATCCCAGCCCGAACCTCTGCAGGCATGGATCTCCCTCCAAATGTCACTGCAAAAGGGCAGGAAGTGGCATCCAAGAGTCTCCCCAGGAAAACATGCCTCCGAGAGACAGGCCTCCCCGTCGTTGGCCACCAGGAACGCGCACGGTGAGCGCGCACGAGGCGGAGGGTCGCACCCGGGTCGCGCACCACGAGGCAGCGGCCCTGCATGCTGGTGAGGATGCGTTGGGGTCGGAACTTGGTGACCGTGACCCACCGTCAGGCTGACTTGGACCCACCAATATCTCTGATTGTCGTTTCGTAACAGCGATCTCTTCAAACCAGCCCTGTTGAGGGCGTCCGGTGGTCCAGTATTGACAATAAACCAGGGGTCCAACGGAGCCAGGTGCCGCCCTCGTCCCCTGCCCCCCGCGCAGTGCCCTCCATGGACCATGTCCATCCTGAATCCCCACGCATGGAAGTCTCACCCTCCGAGAGGCCCCTCCCTGAGCTGCACCCAGGATGTGCCCATCACTGCCCCATCGTGTCTCCCACCTTGAATTTTCGTTGCCTATGGAAACCTCTCTTCCCCATCAGACCCTCAAGGGCAGGGTCCACATCTGATTGCGCCCCAAGGACCCCACCTCCAGTATGCAGAAGGGTGCCTAATAATGTTTGTAAGCTATGCCTTTCACCGGCCTGCTGAGGAAAGTGCTAGACAGGCCCCACTTTTCAGGTGAGGAAACTAAGAGGTGAGGCCTTTGTGCCTTCTGATCCCCCCTGGAAAGGACTTTCCTACTCCCGAGGCAACGCGAGCTTGCGGAAGACTCGAAACCTGCAGTCGAGGAAGGTTTAAAACATGAAGCCCTAGCCCCGTGCAAGCCCAGCCTCACTGCCAGGAACACCAAGGCTGTAACTTTGCAGACATCGTGCCCTCCCGACATTTGCATGTTGCAGGAGGAAGTGTCATGGGCAGGCTAAGAATAGAAAGAACATGAAATCGAAAGCTGGAGATTAGAAGCCAGAGGCCAGCCGGCCTCCCTACAGGTGCGCGGCAGAGGAGGGGGTGGCTGGGCAGTGAATCCTGCCTCAGTTTCCCACCCCTGGGCCTTCAGCACAGTGTCCGGCAGGAGGTAAGGGCAGCATACGTGTCCCCAAGAAATAGAGCAAAGCTGGGCTCCCGGCAGCTGTTTCCGGAGAAGCGACCCCCCCCACCCTGACCCCTGCACCAGATTCGGACCTCAGGTCACGGGGAAGCAGGTATTGTTACAGAGAAAGGCGGGCTAGGGTTGGGGTCCGGCCCTTGCATACTCCCTACCTCATGCCGGCTCCCATTTCCTCATCTGTAAGATCATGAGGGTCCCTGGGATGAATGAATGAGTTAAGAATGCTGTGTTTAGGAGCACCTGGGTGGCTCAGTCGGTTAAGCGTCCGACTTCGCCTCGGGTCATGATCTCACAGTTCGTGGGTTTGAGCCCCACATTGGGCTCTGTGCTGACAGCTCGGAGCCTGGAGCCTGTATCAGATTCTGTTTCTCCCTTTCTCTACCTCTCCCCTTCTCATGCTGTCTCTCTCTTTCTCTCTCTCTCTCTCAGAAATTAAAAAAAAAAAAAGAATGCTGAGTTTAGGGGCACCGGGGGACGGCTCAGTCTGTTAAGCACCTGACTCTTGATCTGGGCTCAGGTCATGATCTCACAGTTCGTGGTTTCTAGCCCCGCATCTGGCTCTGAGCTGATAGCGTGGAGCCTGCTTGGGATTCTCTTTCTCCCTCTCTCTCTCTCTCTCTCTCTGCCCCTCCCCACCACACACACAGTCTCTCTCTCAAAATAAACAAATAAACTCAAAAAAGCAACGACCAGCATGTTCTAATGCTGATAGGTCTCAGTGGCTTCAGCTGGAAGCAGTAAAGTTTATCGGATGAATCTGTGTGTGGATGTGAGCTCACCTCGCAGGGTTTCTGCTCCCGTCTGAGAGTGAAGAAACCATGTAAAAATAATTGTGCGGGGTCCTAGGAATTGGGGGGAGGCAGGAAGAGCGGGGCCCGGGCCTATTGATGGACCAGCGGAAAGCTGGAATGTCAAGGGGTCACTTCCCTAACAGGGTCTCGGGATTGTCCTTCGTAGCAAGGCGCCGTTTGTGGGCTTTGTTTTCTCCATCAATGAAATAAACTGAACAACTAAAATGCCTTTCTTGAAAAATCCAAAGATGGAGGGAGAAGGAAGCAAGACTGGAAGATAAACCTGGACTGAAAACTGCCCTTTCCTGCACGCTGACGGGGCAGTCCCACGGCCGGGTCCCCCGGGGCACCCGGGTCCCCCCAGGGCGCTCGCGGTCCCTTCTCCTACGAGGTAATTAATTTATCTCCGGTGGAGTTCCCGAGCTGATTCCTGAGGCTGGGGGCTGCCCCCTTCCTGCACACATGGCCCCCTGGCTCAGCCACACGGGAGGCCACCAGCCTGGGAAGCCACCAACCACAAGAGGCCACCAGCCCGGGAGGCCGGGAAGGCTGTCCCCCTCCAAACAGGCAAATGGCACGAGCCAGCAAGCCCAGCCGTGTGTTGGCCGGAGTCCGTTCAGCAGTGTCAGTAACAAAGAAATGTCTCCTTCTAAGACCATTAACGCTTAGCAGCGACCGCCCGGGAAAGAACTTTAAGGCACATGATGTTTGATTCGAATGTCAGAAGTGATTTCAATGCCCTCAACGCCTGGGGGCGCCCTCCGGGCAGCTGTGTCCTGCGGGCAGGGGTCCCCATTACCTCCGGTTGTGACATCATTACCAGCGATCACTCAGAAAGGAGCTGTATCAGCAGCTCGGGGAGAAGTAATCGAGCCCTAGTCATTGCACCTGAGCGAAGGTTACACCTGAACTAAAACCAAGGTGCCATGAGAACTGCACGCTGGGGCCGATGGCCTTTACTGCAGATGGGTGGTGGCCCCGGCCCGTGGCCACCGGGGACATGGTCTCCGGGGTCTGTCATCTGCACTTCCAAGTGCAGATGTCGAACTGTTCTTGTACTCAGTGCGGGGAAAACACGGCATAGGCTGGCTTGCGCACACAGCAGCACAGGAGAATTTAATTAATCTGCTCCTGCCATGCAGTCAAAAGTGAATTGCTTTGTACGCATGCCTGAAAAGATAGAAATGCATTTTTTAAAGTATTTATTTATTTTGAGAGAGAGAGTAGGGGAGGGGCAGAGAGGGAGGGAGAGAGACAGTGTCCCAAGCAGGCTCCGTGCTGTCAGTGCAGAGCCTGATGCGGGGCTCGATCCCGTGAAACGTGAGATCATGACCTGAGCTGAAATCAAGAGTCTGACACTTAACCCTTGAGCCCCCCAGGCACCCCTAGAAATGCATTTGTCAAAGTCTGGCCCAAATCAACTGCTCCTGGGAAGTTTTCAGAATGCATTCCCCCGGCCCGTACTCTCTGGAGGCTGTAGCAATTGCCCCCACCCAGCAGAGTCCTCTGGGCACCCGATGGGGGTGAGTCTGGAAGCTGTGTCCAGGGACAGTCAGGAGGGACAGAGCAAAGGACAGATACTCCCCTCCCCAAGGTGCCCAGGGTGCACACAGTTGGGAGGGGAGGCAAACTGGGGGCCAGAGGCAAGGAGGGGACGGGGAGGGTGCAATGGGAGCATTGCCACAGGAGGGGCAGAAGGCAAGCAGGCTGGGAATACCCCGGGGGCAGTGAAACGCGGCCCCAGTGGGTACAGGGGAGGCCCACGGGCCCAGAAGAACCCAACTGGGTCAGGAGCCTTGCTGGGTCTCCAGCTCTCCAGGTGCTGAAAGCCGAGGCCAGCGCGGCCAGGACCCAGGTGAGCAGGAGGAGCCTGATGGGTGCGTGCAGGTGGCTGCGGGGGGACCCAGCGTGGGGGATGGAGCCCTGCTGGGGGCTGTCCCCGCTCAGGTGCACAGAAAAAGCACCTGCTCACCGTCCCCTCCAGCTGGCAGAGTTTTAAGGGCCCGAACAAAAGCAGATGGCCTGCTCTTTGGCCTCTGGCTCCAGAAGGGAGGTAAGCCCCCCAGGCCCCTCCTCCAGCAGTGGGGGAGGGGCCTTGAGCAGCTGGGGAGCCCAGTCCCCACTGGGACCAGAAAGCCAGGGGCTGGCCGGGCTACAGGCTGTGGTCCCCACCCAGCCCAGCCCTGCTGGAGGGCAGCTTGGACCCCAGGTCCCCAGTGGGGAGGCGCGGGGGGAGGGGGAGGGCTTCGAGCCATCTTCCTGCCATGGAGCTGGATTCCAGAGAGGCCCATCCTGAAGACCAGTCCCTCAGGATGCCTGGGGCTATGGAGGTGACCGACCTTTGTCCTGATAAAGGACATTCCATCTTCTGGAATCGTGGGGATGTAGGGTCGAGGGCACTGAGGGGGTGTGAAGGCAGTGCCACGTGGGCGCCTGGGCCCCTCCTCCTTCCCCCTCCCCTGAGATTACTGGAGATCACAGCGCCCCGGAAGGGCATCCTGTGAACGCCGTGCCCAGGTGAGCTCCAGTGCCTTCCAAGCCCCAGGCCTCCTTTATGGTGACCCCTGGATGTCTCCACAGTTTACTGGAACAGAAGTGTCAGGCTCTGAACCCTGCCTGGCACACTCCTCCTGCGCACCTCCCTGTCTGCTGTGTGCGAAGGCCAGAGGGGTGTCAGCAAGTCCCTCACACAGGGCTTCTGCTTGCAGGCAGCTCACGGTCGGAGGTGGGGGGTGGCCAGGGACCAGGGCACAAGGTGATAAATGTGATGACAGCCAGTACTCACCTAGTCCTTACCGTACACCCTTTGTTAAGTACTTCCCATACATCTGCTCACTACCAGGACCCATGATTATTAACCCCACTGCACAGATGAGGAGAGCAAGGCACAGAGATGTTCCAAGTTCAACGGCCAGCAAGTGGCAGAATCAGGTGCAGAGCCAGGCCGTCTAGCACCACATCCCCAACCTCAGTCACTTTCGCTAAGTGCACTTCACAGGTCAGTGGGCAAGTCCACGGGCCTCCAGAGGAGGAGGCTTTAATGCCGCCGGGTAACAGCCGGTCCGAGGGAGGAGGGGGATGGGACTCTGTGGACAGAGCAGCATTCCAGACGGAAGGCACCGCTGGCCCAGAAGCTTGCAGGCCTGAGGCCGAGAGAGGAACTGGTCCAGAGAAACGCAAAGATGGGTCAGCTTCCGAAGTCCCGCTCACTCAACTGTGGGAAAAGCAGACGATGTGCACTGTGACACCGTGTTTCTCGGAAGACAGCTCTCTCTGGCACCAGAGGCGCCATTAAAGATTCAGTTTGTGGGGCGCCTGGGGGGTTCAGGTCATGATCTCGCGGTTCGTGGTTTCAAGCCCCGCATCAGGCTCTGTGCTGACACCTGGGAGCCTGGAGCCTGCTTTGGATTCTGTGTCTCCCTCTCTCTCTGACCCTCCCCTGCTCATGCTGTCTCTCTCTCTCTCTCTCAAAAATAAACATTAAAAACATTTAAAAAAATAAATAAAACATTTTTTTTAAACTTATGAGTAAAAAACACGCAGAAAGGAGTACAAAACCTCCTGGTGAGTTATTGGGAAGTGGACACACCCACGAACCGCCCCCCAGGCTGGGAAGAGGCCACCAACACGGTCTAGGAGTGCGGACCACCCCCGTGGGCCCTCCCAGTGCCCGCCCTGCCCCACCCCACAAACAGCCACTGTCCCAACCACAAGAGCCGCCTCCCGGGGCCGCCCTCCTCTGCCAACTGGTCAGTGCCCTGCTTTCCCATAGCTCGGGAACTGATAGGGTGAAGCGTCCCCTGTCGCCCCCCTGCCCACCACCACCATATTGGAAGCAGGGTCTAATGGGTTTGCAGCCTTGGGTTGGGCCAGGGTCCCTGGGGTGGTCCCTGGGGCAGCGCGGCAGGTACTGTTGCAGACGCACCCTGTTGCAGATGTCAGGTGACCCAAGCCTCTGCCCCCCTCAGTCTCCAAGGGGCGCATGACCACCAACCCCAAATTTCCCCAACGTGAGGGTGCACGGGATCCTCGTGCCCACACATTCCCAGACGCGCAGGCTGGGCCCATTCGAATCTCATCCTACAATTGCACTGCCCGGCCTGTAATTTCAGACCCCGCATCTATTTGAGGGATCTGTGCTCAGAGCGAGTAACGGGAATGTTTTCCAATGTTGTCATTTAAAGCCTGGGTGTTGCAATGGCCGGCAAGGGGATGGCTGGGGGTGGGGGGTTGGTGCAAACTGGGCTCGGGGCAGCTTGGGGCTTATTTTAAAGCCTCTGAGAGGGGCGCCTGGGTGGCTTAGTCGGTTAAGCGTCCGACTTTAGCTTAGGTCATGGTCTCGCGGTTTGTGGGTTCGAGCCCCGCGTCGGGCTCTGTGCTGACTGCCAGCTCAGAGCCTGGAGCCTGTTTCAGAGTCTGTGATTCCCTCTCTCTCTGACCCTCCCCTGCTCACGCTGCCTCTATCACTCTCCTAGAAATAAATAAAACATTAAAAAATTTAAAAAAAAAAAAGCCTCTGAGAGTGTTGAGAGCGGTCCTGTGCCTTCATGTTTGTTTTCATTCTTTTTATCACAAAAGAAAACAAAACACAGAGAAATGTACTTCCTAACAGTTCATGGGTGAAGAGAGAAATCACGTCTGTGGTCAGCGTGAAAAGAGCATCAGGCGTGATTTTAGAAAAGGGCCGGTGGGCACATCATCTCATTGCAGTGACCTGGCCCCTTCTCCCTGAACGCTGGAGACTTTTAATATTGTAATATACCTTTTTTAAAGTTTATTTCTTTGTTTTTAGAGAGAGCAGGGCAGGGGCAGAGAGAGGGAGAGAGAGAATCCCAAGCAGGGTCCGAGCTGTCAGCACAGAGCCCGACGTGGGACTCGAACCCATGAACCGTGGATCATGACCTGAGCCAAATCCAAGACTCTGATGCTTGACCGACTGAGCCCCCAGACACCCCAGTAATATGCTCATTTTTGAACGATCCGCTCAGCCCAGGAATTTCTTTCCAGATGTGACTCTCCTTCACTGCTGCTCTAAGCAATCTTCGACACCAGGTGATTTCAATACAATTCCTTTGAAACCAAGGACTTGGGGCAAATGGGTGCCTCACACCAGGAATCGAAGCCCGCCTGGGGCAGATTGCACCCGGTGACCCTCAGCTCCTGTTCTCTGGGTGAGGGGACCCCCTTGCAGTGGGTCAAAGAGCTTGGGCTCGAGGAGGAAACACATCAGGCCTGTGGGCCTGAAGGTGGCCTGAAGTTGGGTAAGTAGAAGATTCTAGAGCCGGCAGGAGGGCTGCATCCGACGGGAGGATCTGCAGGTAGGAAGCAGGGTGTGTCCAGGTGGGGGTGGCGGCCTGGAGGGGCAGAGTCTAGGGCATATAGCCTGGGACCGGCCTTGGGGCTTAAAGGCAGAAGATTGGAAATGAAAAAAAAAAAACAAAACAAAGAAACTCCAAAAAACGAAGAAATTAGCAAACCTGAGAAGAGGACTAGTCATTTCCCACTGGCTGTGCCGTTCATTCCTCCTCAAGTTGGCCTGGGCTGGAACGGGTGTCATGTTCAGGTGAAATCACAACTGCAGACCACTCTGCAGGACCTAGGATCCGTGACGGCCCCAGAACCCCTCAGGATTCACCAATAGTCACGTACAGGAAAAGTGATCACGTGGAGGCAGAGGACAGGATGTACGTGAGGCTCCAATGTTAGGCCCGAGAGGCTCAGGCTTCACACAGAGCTTTTCGCGTGCCCTTTATCAGTGGGAATTTCAGGGGGTCCTTGGAAAAGTCATGTCACCCCATTTTATAAAACTGAGAAAACGAGTCTAGCAGGCCATCGGTGCATGTAGCCGGAACCCGCCAGGCCCCCGGGCGCAATGGCCTCGAACCACACACTTGCTCGGGCTGCCCTTCTCCGTCTCTGCCCCCCTGGGACCTCTAATTTCCCAGGTGACCTGAGAGGACAGGACCAAAACGTTTTGCCCAAAATGTTTTAGATGATTCGTGGTCTGTTTTACAGAATCCCTGCGAATTGGGCATTTGGTCCATAATCTGCATGGGCTTATTTTGAGGTTTGTGTTGAAATGATGATATCATATGTCAGGAGCGTTCTGTCCTTTGGGACGTTGTGGGGGCTGGTAAGGGCACGGGGGGGGGCACTCTAGGCCCTGTGTGCCCATGGGGTTACAAAGAGACTAGTCAGTCGCTGGCCCTGGCAGGGACCGGCCCATCAAGGATATGGGACTGCGGGCACGGGACTCAACCTCCATCTCTGATCTATTACATTTATTACACCCCAAGATGGCTATGGGGTGACTGGGTTGAGTGCCCTCCTACAGACAGGAGGCGGAGGGGCACGATGCCTCGTGTGCTCAGTTTCCAGTGTCACTCTGACATCCACCCATCCCCAGGGAAGGAAGATGAATCTGGCCCCCATCCATCTTTTAGACCCAGACATGGCTCCCTCCTCAAAGGTGGCGGTGTAACTGGGGGCCCTCTGGGGACGAAGCCAGTTTAGCAGAAGCTGGATCATGCAGCAGACCGCCCAGGACAGGGCCTTTAGGTCGGCCCTAAACCACTGTAGTAGCTGCTTCTGAAGTGAGGAAGGCAGTGACCTCGAAGCCACCCGAGATCAGGAACGAGGGGCTCCAGCCTTGGGGGAAGGCATCCCAGCCCTCGTCCTGGGTGGGTGCGGTGCACAGCAGCCGGGCTTCCCGTGGGAATCTGGGCCGCCCGCTTCCCTCGGTGGGCAGAAGTGACCACGGATGCGGAACGTGGGCATCTGTGCTGACACGGATCATGAGCCTGATTTATCCAAAACTAAGTGTCCCAAAGATGGGGTAGAAGGTGGTCCCTTCCTTCCGGGGGGTGACTCCAGCCATCTGGTCTCCCAGGGGAAATTGGGGTAAACGTATGATTCCTACTTCCGGCTCCTGCCAACATCTTCCCAGGGACGGGAGAGCTTCCGTTTCTCAGCAGAGCTGCGCGCTCATGGATCGTAAAGTCGTTGGTGTGTCTGGTCCAGAGAAGCCTCTTCCCTCTTTGATGCCAACATTGTTCCACCTTGGGAATCTCTGTGGGTCAGGGGGCATGAGGGAAGGTTTCAGGGGTGCAAACCCCCACCACCTCCCGGCAGCCTGTACACATGGTACACCAGCCCCTCACCCCGGCGTTTCTAAAGAGTTTTGCTCCCCTTTCAGCTGATCTTGTTTCGGGTTTCCTGGTGGTGAGAGAGGTGGATAATTTATTGCTTTCTTTCAAAACCCCGTTTCCTCGTCCCGCAAACCACCCCGAATGTCCTCACGAATTAGGTGATCTTCAGATAGAGACACAGATCTATTTTTTAAATGTCGGCAACTTTCTCCACAAAAACAAGGGCGGGATCTCGGAGTGAAAACCCATCTATCTCCTGTGGTTTGGTCTGATGAAAGTCTCCGTGAAGCCTCAAACCCACACATCCGTCTTGGGTGCAGGGAGGAGCTCAGAGCCGAGCCCCCCTGCCCTCAGGGGAGGCCGAGACTTTCCCAGGACTCTGGTCTCTGCGGAGCGCCCTGGGAAAGGACACATTTGTAGTCATTCCTGATTGCAGCGTTTGGGGCTTTGTTTTTTGTGGGTTTTGTTTCTGGTTTTGGTTTTCGGCTATTTCATAATCCAGAAACATAGCAGTGCCTGTCCCTCAGGGTACTGTCCAGAAGGTGAGTCCGGGGCCAGAGGGACCCTCTAATTAGAGGACCTCAGTGGAAAGAATGAGATTTTACAGACTAAAATAGGCCGGCCATAGGAGACAAACAGATCAGGATGGCCTTCCCTTTCCCTGCACCATTTCCCGGGGCCCGGCACATCCGGCCGCGGCCAGGCAGGCTGGCGAGAACAGCTTTGCACTTGACCGTAAGCACAGGACGGCTCCTCGGGGATGTTTGCTGCTTGTGAGGAACCGCAGGAGGCAGAGTTTTTTAAACGGTTGGCTCTGAAACAGAGGCATTTTCTGAACACGAAGCTGGGTTTGGGGTCCAGAGCAGGGATACTGGTTGCTTTATGTTAGGTCGCTCTTTGGGTCTATTCTGCTTTATTTTTCTGGGCCGAGAGCATGTGGCGCTAACGAGTTCACATGTGCTCAGAAAACGCTGCAGGAATCCACAACTGCACAAATGGTGGCGCGCTCGGTCCGTTGTTGGATGGAGGGGGGGACCCTCCCCTGATCTCATGGGAAGTCGGCTCATCGCCGAGACTCATGGAGCCCAGGGCTCTTGTCTCTCCGACCCCGATTGCTGTTTCTCAACACCATATTCCCGCATTCTTCCCGAGGACTCCACTGAGGGCACGCCGGAAGAGGTGGCCTGGTCACGACCTGGCAAAAGGCGTGGGGTCAGGACCGAGTACGGCCGGCGCCCAGACGTCTCATCCGCTGCTGAGTCCACAGACCAAGAGAATCCCCACCACTTCCCACCCCTGAAATGCTTCTCGGCTCCTCCTGCACATCTCACCAGCTGGGCTGGCCGGGAGGGACAATCTACTTTGACGCCCACCAGAATCACAGCCACTGTTGGGCATTCGTGCCGCGGGGACAGCCCATGTGTGGGGTGCCAGCAGCTCCAGGCACTGTGGCTGGTTCCCATCACATGGCTGGTCCCACAGGCCTGTGGCCAAGCAGAGCTGGGTGGGCGCCTGGGGTCCCTGCTCCAGACAGGACACGCACACCCGTGTCACATGTAGGCTCCAGACGCGCCTGTCCCCAGCTGCTCACCCCCATGGGGACAGAACAGTGACCTCCTCTCGCCCCATCAGGGCAATGACGCTGTCTGAGCAGATTCCCCTGCTGTGTGCGTTGAGGTTCCTCATGCGTCATTTGCTGCAAGGCCCTGTCACTCTCCGTCCTACAAATTCTCCAGAAAACTTCTTGGCCTCGCCCAAGGCCCCTAACCGCTTCCTGCCGGGGTCTCTGGCTTCTCTCCACCCCTCCCCCATGCCTCTCCTTTCCAGGGAGAGCTGCCAAAGTAAAGTAGATTAGCCCCGGTTCACAGGGTCCCTGTGAGCCACCCGGCATTCCAGGGGAGGCTCGGGTTACCGCGCGGGTGGGGCTGCCCCAGAGCCAGACAGAGCCAGGGAGCCAGGGACCTGGAGGCCCCTGCCCCAGAGAGGGTCTCCAGGCCACCCAGCAGGGACGGCAGGACTCCCTAGATGGGGCGGACGCCCACAAGGAGGAAAGGGGGGGCTCTTCCCCTGGACCAGACACCGCTGTGAGTTTTACCTATGTCATCATTTTATCACACACTCCCAGGTCTCCACCATCACACAGTCCTCAGCCTACGCCCTCACACCCCTGGGCCTCCACCATCACAGAGTCCTCAGCCTCCACCATCATACACCCCAGGCCTCCACCATCACAGAGTCCTCAGCCTCCACCATCACATCCCCGAGCCTCCACCATCACAGAGTCCTCAGCCTCCACCATCACATCCCCGAGCCTCCACCATCACACACCCCAGGCCTCCACCATCATAGAATCCTCAGCCTCCACCATCACATCCCTGAGCCTCCACCATCACACACCCGGAGCTCCACCATCACACAGTCCTCAGTCTCCACCATCACACCCCAGGGCCTCCACCATCACATCCCCGAGCCTCCACCATCACAGAGTCCTCAGCCTCCACCATCACATCCCCGAGCCTCCACCATCACACACCCCAGGCCTCCACCATCATAGAATCCTCAGCCTCCACCATCACATCCCTGAGCCTCCACCATCACACACCATCGGGCCTCCACCATCACACCCCCAGACCTCCACCATCACACAGTCCTCAGCCTCCACCATCACACACCCCAGGCCTCCACCATCACAGAGTCCTCAGCCTCCACCACCACATCCCCGAACCTCCACCATCACACACCCCAGGGCCTCCACCATCACACCACCGGACCTCTACCATCACACAGTTCTCAGCCTCCACCATCACATCCCTGAGCCTCCACCATCACACACCCCAAGCCTCCACCATCATAGAATCCTCAGCCTCCACCATCACATCCCTGAGCCTCCACCATCACACACCATCGGGCCTCCACCATCACACCCCAGACCTCCACCATCACACAGTCCTCAGCCTCCACCATCACACACCCCAGACCTCCACCATCACACAGTCCTCAGCCTCCACCATCACACCCCCGGGCCTCCACCATCACACTGTCATCGCAGAGCCTGCTTCAGATCCCCTGTCCACCCATCCTCTGCCCCTCTCCCACTCCTGCTTGCTCTCAAAACAGGACAAAAACACTTAAAAATATTTAATTTTCTAAAAAACTTAAAAAAAAAAAAGAACTAAAGAAAGGGTGCTCTGTCCTATGCTTGGGAAAGGTCACTTCAGTGCAGTGGGCAGCAGGTCTGGGAGGTGGAAGCCCAGAGACCAGCCAGAGGTTTCGCCACCATCCAGGGATGCGTGAGGAGGGTGAGGAGGGTGTCCTGGTGCAGGGCGGGCAGTGGGACGGTCTCCTGATGGCTTAAGAGACATGATATACAGGTAGTTACCATGCCAGCCGAGCCCTGTGCTAAGCGTTCTCCATGCATCACCTCATCTAACCCTCTGAGTTGGGAAGTTGTGCCCCCTTTTCACAGGACAGGAAACCGAGGGCCTGAGTTTATGGGTGATAAGGTGACACAGCCAGTGACACGAAGGAAGGTGGGTTTTGAACCCAGGCCATCAGCCCCCAAAACTCACAATCACTGCCCCCCAGCTCCCCGAGAAACTTCTAGAGTGATGCACAGGGTACACTTAGGAGCTATAATGTTCGAGAAGACGGGCTGGGAATTTGGTGCAGGGGAGGCGACTTTATAGCCCTCCTGTAATGTTGGATTTTTTTTTACATTTTTTTAATGTTTATTTATTTTTGAGAGAGAGAAACAGAGCACGAGCAGGGAAAGGTCAGAGAGAGAGGGAGACACAGAATCCGAAGCAGGCTCCAGGCTCTGAGCTGTCAACACAGAGCCCGACGTGGGGCTCGAACCCACAAACCATGAGATCATGACCTGAGCCGAAGTCAGACACCCAACCGACCGAGCCACCCAGGTGCCCCTCCTTTTTCTAAGTTCATTTATTTATTTTGAGAGAGAAAGAGGGGGTCCGAGCGGGGGAAGGGCAGAGAATGAGGGAGAATCCCAAGCAGGCTCCACGCTGTCAGCACAGAGCCTGATGCGGGGCTTGAACTCACAAACCATAAGATCACGGCCTGAGCTGAAATCAAGAGTCAGATGCTTGGCCGGCTGAGCCCCCCGGGCGCCGCAGTAACGTTGGATTTCTTACTGTATATGTGCTATTCTCATGCAATAAAATAAAAGCAACTGAATTGCTTTGAATTCAGTTCAAAGTTCTGAATCTGTGATTCAGATCTTGGCTCTGAATCACAATGTAGCAAAAAGCATGTTCTGGAAGGTTCCCTCTTCCAGGAGAATGGGAGGATGAGCCCTCTTTGTGTGTGCCACAGGGTCACCAGCAATACGTTCTTAGAAAGCCCAGGTTAGCGCCCCAGCCTCTGCCCCCCAGAACTCTGGGGAGCTCGCAAACTAGCACCAACAGCGGCCGTGCAGGGACCCGGGTCTCTGAGCAAGGACTGAGGCTGGCTTCGCCACACAGGGGTCTCCGGCTCCGCAATCCCCGCAGGGAGTCTGTGTGACTCAGCCTAACAGTTACATAGGAAACAACAGCTGCTTCTGATTTTAGGAAATTCCCCACGCCCGACTGCGACCACACGGCACCGAGTTGGTTTTGAAGGTCGAGGCCGTGCTGGGTCTTCACAGCCAGCCAGGAGCGTGTTCGCGGCGGACGGGTGTGCACGAGGCCGCGCTTCCTATGGCCTGCAGGCTGCAGTGTGAGTGTGAATCCGCTTGGCTCTGTTCTCGGGCGCCTCCGGACCTCTTGTGTGACAAATCCGAGGCGTTTCTGACAAGCGCTCAAGGTTTGAGGGAATAGTCGGAAAGGGTCCGAGGCTGATGTGTTCCTTCCTTGTTAATATTTAGCACCCAGAACAATGGAGGGGAAGATGGTTAAAGAGAAGAGAGACAGAGGCAGAGAGAGGAGAGAGAAAGAGAGAGAGAGAGGGGAGACAGAAGCACAGAGCAGCTCTTATTTAAGGAGAATTTCTCAAGCAGCAGCATTGTCTGAACAAGGACCTGTCTGGCCCGCTCAGGCCCTGTAACCTTTCTCTGTTCAGTCTGTGTCCTATTTCCCCCTCTGCCCAGTTAATTTATCCAGAAATAAATTTGGGGATGCCTGGAAGGCTCAGTCTGTTGAGCATCCGACTTCAGCTCAGGTCATGATCTCATGATTCGTGGGTTCGAGCCCCTCATCGGGCTCTGAGCTCACAGCTCAGAGCCTGGAGCCTGTTTGGGGTTCTGTGTCTCCCTTTCTCTCTGCCCCTCCCCAGCTCAGGCGCTCTCTCTCTCTCTCTCTCTCTCTCTCTCTCAAAAATAAAAATATTTTTTTAAAAAAAATAAGTAAATCTAGGGGCTCCTGGGTGGCATAGTTGGTCAAGCATCTGATTCTGGGTTTCCGCTCAGGTCATAATCTCATGGTTCATGGGTTTGAGTCCCAGGTCAGGCTCTGCGCTGACAGCTCGGTGCCTGTTTGGGATTCTCTCTCCCTCTCTGCCCCTCCCCATCTCAATATAAATAAATAAGCTTCATTTTAAGAAAGAAAGAAATCTGTCCTTCTCTGGGGGACTTAGAGCGCCCAGGCCCCTGTGAGTCCTGCCTCTCGGCCACGGCTCACCCACCGGGGCACCTGGACCTCCCGAGGCTCCCTGCAGGCTGGCCCCCGAGGCCCCGCAGCCCTCCCCTCCTCCCGTGCCTGGCCTTGTTTGGGAGCCCCTCCCCCAGCAGGGACCCTGGGTGCTGCCCCCACAATGGTTCATCCAGGACGCACATGCAGCTCTCTGACCGGTAAGACATGGGCTAGGTCTGCCCTGGGGGCCCTGGGCACGTGTCCTCACTCTCTGTGTGACCAAGTGGGGGGCACATCTCACTCCTGCTGAGGCCTCTGGCTGCTGTAGGGGGGAGGGGTAGAAGCCAGAGCTGCTACAGGGGTGCTGGCCTCCTGGCAGGGCCACCCAAGGTCCTGGCACTGCCCAGCCTCGGAGCCTGTGGAACCCCGCATGTGGAGGGAAGGGGGCCCCTTGGCACCTGCAGACATGTCTGGGGGAGAAGCTGGTCAGGCCAGGGGCAGCCGGATGTGGCAGGGAAGCAGAGGGCGAGTCTGGGGCTGAGGCTTCGGAAGCAGAGCGTTAGAGCAGGAGGGGTCTGGGCACCCTCACCCCTGCGCCACCGAGGTGGGCACTGGGAAGGCCAGGGGAGCGTGGTGGACAGTAAGACAGTCCTTTCCCGAGCAGGCTGCCCCAGAGGGTGGGTGGTAGGCCTGTGGAGAAGCCCCCTCGTGAAGGAGAGATGTCGAGCATCTACTCACAACAGCTGCCGTCCATGCACTAAGTTAGACACTTGGCTAGCGGTATGCCCCCACCCTCCCCACCCCCCCCGGGGCAGAGCCCTGGTCCCAAAGTCGGCCACTCCCTCCCGCCAACCCCACCCCGTGTGCCAGTGACCGCCACCCTCCCAAGCAGATGGCCACGGGGTGCTGGTAAATGTTGGACAACGTTGGGCTATCCAGGGAAAAAAATGTAGGAGCCTGGTTTGTAGCGATTGCCATTTTCGATGGTGTCAGTGACCCAGCCAATCCTTGAGCACAGAAAAGGGGGGGGCCATCACGTGGCATTTCCACCGCGAAGACACAAGAGACAAGGCATCCCCAGGAGCAGAAATGATGCCAATATGTAATAAAATCATTAGTCGTGCTGGGTTTTGAGATTTGTGGCCCTTGTGTTTAATTCAATGTATTTAATTGTAACATTACATAATTTAACTTAAAATTCTTTTAATGCTTATTTATTTTTGAGAGAGAGACAGAGCATGAGCAGGGGAGGGGCAGAGAGAGAGGGAGACACAGAATCTGAAGCAGGCTCCAGGCTCCAAGCTGTCAACACAGAGCCCGACATGGAGCTTGAACTCACCAACCGTGAAATCATGACCTGAGCTGAGTTTGGATGCTTAACGGACTGAGCCCCCAAGGCACCCCGTATAGTTTAACTTTTAACAACGCCTGTGCAAGCGGACTGGTGGAATTGCTGACAATTTCACAGCCGGCTCTTGTGAGCTGGGACTGTGTGCCCCAGACACCAGACACTGGGGGCCTGAGTGAGAACTGCATCTTGGGGACACCCATGCCCGGGGACCAGCAGAGAGGACATCCACAAACCCCTGTGGTCACTACAGCCACAGAGATGTGGGTTGGTGGTGTCCCTCAGCAATTGATAACCAACATTTATCTTTGAGGTGAGGAAACAGAGTCCCAGCGTGACCTTGAACTTTTCCCCAAGTGATGCCGGGTCTGAGACCCCACCAGGTCTCTGTATGACCTGCTGCTGCTGCTGTGACCCCCCTCAGTCACCCATGACCTAGCAGGTCTGAACCTAAGACAGCCTCAGACACCTGCCGGTCATTTCCGGGACGGCACCCCACGCACCTGCTCCCGCATGGACAGTGGGGTCCCAGCCTCTCTCTGGTGGCCGGCGCTGTTCCGGTGTCACCTGGCACCGCAGGGCACTGTCTCTGTCTCCAAGGAAAGCTGTTACCCTTTAACAACCCACTCGTCATTCTCCCATAGCCCACTCAGCTAATCACAGACATGTGGAGGATCTGCTCTTCAAAAGACAGACCTGGAGCCTCGCAACACACCGCAGCCGCCTCTGCAAACAGCGTCTGGGCCTGACCTGTCTGTGGATTCAGCTGGTCCCTGCTGAGGGTCCTCCTTTGCTGGGGATTATTTGGGGGGAAGGGGACACCGTCATACAGGGACACGGGAGCCGGCAGAGCACAGGGCCGGGGACTGCCTCTCTCTCCAGGAGCTGTGACCATGGAGTCCTCCAAGGACCCTCTCTCTGGACTGGAAGATGGCGCAGGGACTGTGTGTCCTCACGGTGGGGCCGCACGGAGGATGGACTGCGACGTTCCCCAGATCCATCTGGCCAGGTCACCACCGAGAGTCCTGTGTGTGACCAGTGAGAAACGGCTTGTGTCCATGTGCGTGAGGAAACCCACCTGGCAGAGGAGGGCCGGGTGGGGAAACCGAGTCTGCGATGGGATTCCCCTCCCTGGACAATCTCCCGAGGGGGGGGGTGCGGGGACCAGACCCGCTTCCCGGCAGAGTCGCGCCCTCCTCTGGCCGAGAGGTTTACAGAGTTGCCCAAGTTGTTGGGACAGAGCACATAGGACTTTTCCGTTTGTGTGGACAACCCCTCCGGCGGTGGCCGGGAGGGAGGAGAAGGCTGGTCGGGCCAGGCCGCCGGGCAAGCCAGCTTGTCCCTGTGACCCGCAAGGAGGGGTTCGCTCTCCTCCTCTCTCCCTCCTGGCTGGGCGCTGCAGGGCCTCCATCAGGTGTGAAAGCGTGACACGTTCCCTGTCCAACACGGGCAGTGGTGCAGGTGGGGAGAGAGGACCCTCCACCTTCCCCCATGGGTCTGTGCCCCCCAAACCGTCCCATCCAACCCGTCTTTCCCCCTCCCGGCTCCATCCCTGGTGTGTCTGAGCACCCTCTGCCGCTGATACTTCCAAGCTGCCCTAGGCCTCCTCCTAGGATCCTAATAGGTCTACACCAGGGCCGAGGGCGGGCTTTCATGCTTGGGCGGGGGTATTGTCCCCGGGAGCCACCTTGGATGCCAGATGCCCGTACTGACCTTGGCGGAGTCACTGAACTCCCGGAGGAGAGGCGCGGGGCCCCATGTCAAGCTCAGGTTCATACCTCAGATTTGCTGGCCACAGCGCGGGCTTCAGAAGCGCGTTTGGCGCCCACACATCAGTATCTCCGTCTACAATGTAGGGTCACCATGAAAGGCAGTTCCTGGGGTGGCTTTGGAGGCTAGAGGAGTGGATACGCACAGGTACCCGCCACGTGGTCACAGCTCCGAATGTTAGCGAAGGGAGTGATGGCTTCTCCAAGATTCAGGGTCATGGTCACAGAGGGCAGCCTGCGCTCGGGATGCAGATCCTTCTGCGAGTCTGGTCGGTGATCAGCAGCCATGCTCCCGAGGAGCAGACAACCGTGACCTTTTCCCCGCAAGTGGCCCGCTCCTGTTGCCGCGAGCTGTGAGTGCCCCGTTCGGGGTCTGGATGTGCAAAGCCCTTCCTCAATACCCATTCGCCCCTGCCTTTGAGAGAGAGAGGGGAGGCGCAAAGGCTTACTTTGGCTTATAGAGAACGTGTGTTGAAAAAGATCTGAAAAAAGAATTCCAGGGGGCACCTGGGTGGCTCAGTCGTTAAGCGTCTGACTTCGGCTCAGGTCATGATCTCACAGTTCGTGGGTTCAAGCCCCATGTCGGGCTCTGTGCTGATCGTGCAGACCCTGCTTGAGATCCTCTCTCTCTCCCTCTCTCTCTCTCAAAAATAAATATATAAACTTTAAAAGAATAAAAAGTAAAATACCATTCATAATTGTAAGGAGTTAATAAGCACGTGGTGGGCAACAGGAATCTACACACAGATTAGAAGGAACTCTAACACACATGTCCCCACCTTGACGAGAGACATGATTTAACCTTGGGTGTTGACAGCCATCACTGAGGTCGTCACTCGTGGCCCAGGCTTGCCCAGTCAGCAGTAAGGCTGAGGTCGAGCACAGAAGAAGAATCCCCAGGTGCTCTGACATGCCTCTTGCTGGCTTTGGTGTCCCCGACCACAGCCCACCCCTGTGACAAGCCCGTCCCACCCTCCCGGATCTCCTGATGGCTCCCCTGGCTCGTGCAGGCTGAGCGAGCACCACCTGCACCCAGCAAATCAACTGCCAGCCATGCCAGCCCTGCTGACATCTGGTCTACCCGCTCCGCCCCTCGGATGGCATCTTAGCAGACGGGTGGAGAAGGCAGGCTCCTTCCTCAATGTTTGCTTCGTTGCCTGGAATTCTCAGAATTTCAACCAGCACAACACCCTTGGCCAATGATGGCCACCGTCCAGTGGGCGCAGCCGGGACTGGGCGCAATTGACCCTTGACTTCCACCCACATGCATGTGTCAGCATGACCAGGAATGAGGGTAACATTCCTGCAGCGGTGAACTTGATTCTGCCGTCATTTGCTGAGAAAGTCGCCCTCATCTTAGCAGCTGATCTCTGTGGCAGATCCCTACTTAAACTGTGGGGAGCTCACTGGGCTGTGCTGTGGGGGGCTAGAACACGGAACCGCACAGACAGGCTGGAGGGTTCCTCCCAGAAAAGAATGTTGGCAAATAAAATTATTTACTCAGAAGCACACATCTCGGCTGGTCACTGGGGGCTTTCCGGGCGACTGGGAAGAATTTCGGCATCCCAAGTATGTAGCAAGAGCTGGCCAGGCTGAAAAGGCTGCTTTGTGTCATTTTGTTTGCAGACATGAAATGTGCTTTCCTGAGATACAGTTTCCTCACTGACATCAAGCAGGGGTTTGGCTGAGGCTGCGCAGGGGTGGAAAATGCAGAGAGTGACCCTTCCCTCTCTGCGGGGAGTGGGAGCGAGGTCTCAGAAGCTAATAAGGATGGAGCCGAGGTTTCGATGTTAGGAGGACACATTTTAAAATACTGACAGGGGCGCCTAGGGGTTCTCAGTCAGTTAAGCATTCGACTTTGGCTCAGGTCATGATCTCACGGTTCATGGGTTCGAGTCCCACGTCGGGCTCTGTGCTGACAGCTCAGAGCCTGAGGCCTGTTTCAGATTCTGTGTCTCCCTCTCTCTCTGACCCTCCCCTGCTCACACTGTCTCTCTCTCTCTCTCTCAGAAAGAAATAAAATGTTAAAAAAAATAAACAAAAAAATGTTTTCTTAGAGCCCAAACTTGAAAGTCCTGGCAAATGTGGTTTTGTTCCACATTATGAAAGCCCAGAGCAGAAAACTGGAAAACCAGGAATCAAGCAGGGTGAGACTGTGTGCAATCACCCAGAGACGGCCCTGCTCACCCCTGCCCCAGTAACACCTTGCCTTCTTCCTGGGTTTCTCCTGAGCGTATTTTATAGACATAAGCACATAGCATGAGCAAAGTCTTCTCTAGCCGTCCTTGGAAATGGTTCCATCCAGTTTCAGTCTCAGGGCCCCTAGTGAGGTCACCCAGAGATGCAGGCCAGGCTTGGAGACAGAGCTGGGATGGGAAGGCGCCCTCAGGTGGCCTCTGGGCATTTCCACCCCGAAGTGAGACAACTTCTGAAGGCCCGAGACGTCCTCAGGAAGTGCTGACCGATTGTCACCGTCTCCAGTTACAAACAGGATCGCTGACCTTCTCTGTACCTGAACGTCTGGTGGGGTCACAGCCAGCTTCTTTGGGGCTGACTCCTAGCCACAGCTTGATCAAGGCCCCACACAGGGTCCAAAGAGGGAGATGACCTCCTTTTCTGGGGGGTCAAGTGATGGCCAGAGAAAGTGGCTTTAATGCAGGAAGGCTGGTGCCAGAGGGTGGAGCTGGGTCACCGGAGGTGACCTGCTCTCCGAGGTGGCCTCCCGGGCAGCCCAGGTCTTAGTGATCAGTACGGTGTGTGTCAAACAGTAAAACTGCAGAGAACTCTCCCTCCCTTCTTGCCCCTTGATTTGAGTATAAAAGTTAAAACCAAGAGCTGTTTGGGGGAAAGGCCCTGTTTTATTACAACCACTTTCAACCTTGTCTTTCAACATTTTTAGATGCAATAAAAAAATGTTTATTTATTTTGAGAGAGAGAGAGAAAAAGCAGGATGGACAGAAAGAGAGAGAGAGAATCCCAAGCAGGGTCTGAACCGTCAGCGCAGAGCCGGATGTGGGTCTTGAACTCGTGAACTCTGAGATCATGAGCTGAGCCCACATCAAGAGTTGGACCCTCCACCAACTGAGCCGCCCAGGGGCCCTAGATGCAATTTAAGGGCATAAAAATGTTCCTCCGGGGTACCTGGCTGGCTCTGTCGGGAGAGCATGTGACTCTTGATCTCAGGGTTGTGTATTCAAGGCCCACGTTGGGCATAGAGCTTAGAGTAAAAAAACAAACAAACTAGTGGTTTCTCCTCCGTGGGGGTCCTCAGGCTGGTCGTGGCAGGTGAGTGGTCTGTTGGTCCCACGTTCCATGGCTTTCCTTTGTAGAATGGGGATTCCCTGCTTAAAAGGAATCCGGAGCCGGCAGGGCTCAGAAGGAAGTCTTATTTTCATCATAGTAGGTTATCCAAGTGCTTGCCTTTCTGCAGTGGTTGCCTGGTAAGAGCACCAGCCTGGACGTCGACACCGACAGCGTCCTTTGTCTTTGCCCGGCTTCCCCTCGGAAACCTCCGGGAGGTCAGCCTCCTTCTTTCTAAGTGGTGATGGGCATCTGTCAGGCCTCTGATCCCTGAGGAGCCTTCTCTGCTCTCCTTGAAGGCGCTTTGGACCGGGGGGGTGGGGTGGGGGGGAGTTGGGGCGGGGAGGGGGGGACCTGTGTTCTGTCACGCTGGACACTGGGGAGTCCCCAATGCGTACTGACTTCTTTAGAAATAAAGATAAAGACTGTGGGGGGGGGGGACACACCTGAGGGCCAGGAAAGAACGGGAGCCCCCATCTCCTCTCCAAAGACCCCCTTCCAGAGATGCGGAGAACCAAGGGGGCTTCTCTCAGCTGAGGTCTGCAGAGCAGAGACCCCAGGGGATCCGGGAGTGTGACCCTGTTTCCTCCTGGGAGTAAAAACCTCATTCACAAGATCATTGGAAAAACCTCAGGGGCCCAGAGGTTCCTTGGGGTTGCGACTCTGAAGGGAGTGGGGGGTCTTAGGTTTTCATGGAGGGCAACCAGGGTCCCTGGGGGTTCTCAAGGTGCTATCCGAGGGGGCTTGGGGTTCCGTGGGGTGCACTCTAAGGGGCCCTTGTGTCTCAGGATACAGTCCCAGAGGGCTCTAGCGTTTTGGGTTATAATCTGGGAGTCACAGAGTTTCTTGGAGTGCAAGCCAGAGAGGCTAGGCTTTTGGGGGTGCACCCTGGGGTCTCCGGGTTTCTTGTGCAACCCTGGAGGGGTTGAGGGTCCTGGGTTTTCACAGGATACTACCCTGGAGCCCCAGGATTTCTTAGGTTGCAATCCGAGGAGGCTTGGGGTTTCGTGGGGTGCAGTCTAGGGGTCCCTGTGTCTCAGGACACAGCCCTGGAGTGCCCTACTATCTTGGGGTACAATCTGGGGACTCTGGAGGTGCAACACTCGGGTCCTTAGTGTTTCTAGGGGCACAGCCCTGGGAGCCCCGGTGCTCCTCATGGTGCTTTCAGCAGCCTCTGCACAAGCCAACCTCACTTGTTCCCATTGTAGGCTGGGGGGCCCTGCTGTGGGTACCCCAGGGGATAACAGGAGTGACTCAGCAGGTGGGGGAGGGGCAGGGGCGACTTCCTGAGGCCTGGGGGGGGAGGGGACACACAACGGAGAGGACCTGCTTCCTACCTCTCCTCTGAAAACCTGCAGTGTCCGGGTGCCTCTCAGACCATCGGAATCTTCATCTACCAAAGGTTTGCCCCCCAAACCCTCCTGCCCTACCTGACCCCATGCAGAGCCCGGGAAGGATGAGCACAAGGCATTGAGAGTGTGGGCCCTGGGGCACAGGCAGTGGGCTAAGGAATCCTGCAGGACAGAATTCCTCCCCTCAATCTGCTGGGAATACGCCCACCTACATTCTTGGACTAGTTTAAAATCTAAGGGCTTTCCCTCCCCCACCCACCCACAAAGCCGATCTTTAAATAAAAAGGAGTTGCTGGTTAATAATCCTTCAGGAAAACAAAGCTCTCCTTCTAAATATATACATCTCTCTCGCTCTTAGGCGGGAATTACAAAAACAAAGTTTGTTTTTTGTTTTGTTTTTTACAGCACATTCCTGGACCCAGCCCCGTTCGGAATTCTGAGCCCTTGGCTCAGGGCTCTACCTGCTTATCCACACACACACCCCTCCCCCGGAGATTTTGGTGTTAGCTTCCTGGGAAGCCACACCTCAGGGAGGAGAATCTTCTGGCATGGGGGTGGAGAGACCCAGGTAAAGAGGCTTCAGTTAGCGGGAGCCACGCCAGCCTCGCTTGGTGAAGAGGTGGAGGTGCTGCTGCCCTCGAGGGGTATGAGGCATTCAGGGTCTGGGGGGGTTGGGGGGGGATGCAGGGAGCCGCCAAGATGTCCAGCATCTGCACTGAGCACCGGACGCGGTTCTAAACAGCTCAGAGCCTGTGCTCCCAGCAGTCCGATGGGGTTGATCCTATTATCATCTCCATCTTTTTCCTTTCTTAAGTTTATTTATTTTGAGAGAGAGAGAGAGAGAGAGAGAGAGCACACAAGCAGGGGAGGGGCAGACAGCAAGGGAGAGAGAGAATCCCAAGCAGATTCTGAGCCATCAGCACAGAGCCCGACACGGGGCTGGAACTCACCAACTGTGAGATCGTGACCTGAGCTGAGATCCTGACCTGAGCCGAGATCAAGATCAGGATGCTTAACAGACTGAGCCACCCAGGCGCCCCCATCCTCTCCTTCTTTTACAAAATAGGAAACCAGGGCACAGAGAGGTTAACTGACTTGCCAAAGTCACATAGCAGATACTTGCCACTCTGAGGTTTCAAATTCGGCCTGATTCCAGGCTATGCTCCCAGGGAGCTCCCAGGCAGAGAAGACAGAGGGGCCTACATGCCACTGTGGGGGGAGGGCCGTGCACAGCCCCCAGCTCAGCAGAGAGGCACTCCCCACCCCCGCCTCCACAAAGGAAGAACCAGATCCATTGGCCTTTATCTTTCTCATACTGATGCTGCCTTGTCCAGCACAGGGAGGCTTTCAAACCTCAGAACCAAGAGCGACACTGAAGCACACTGCCCAAGGTCAAGTGCAGTCTGCGGGCCCCCCTTTGCCCGGCACTGACGCCCACGGTGTCCTGGAGCCACTGGTCAGCTGAGGATGGGGGAGCATGGCTACAACAAACAGATACATTCCTGAGACATTGCATGCAGGCTTGTTTTTTGTAAATAAATTACATGTTACATGTTCAAAGGAATATATGTTTAGAAAGAATCTTGCATTGACTAACCCTTTGTAAACTAGTATCCTCTTATAGTTAATTCCTGAAGCACGCGGGTAGAGAAGGAGGAAGGGAAAGGGGACTCACAGAGACCCCATAGAGTCATCCATTGGAGTGGCAACCTCCCTGCTCTCAGATTCCTACTGCTAAATGTTCCCACCTGGGCGGTTCTGGGAGCCCCTCCCCCCTCCCCACACCCCCACCACCCGGCCAGCTGGATGCTGAGGTAAGAACATCATCTTCTCCCCAGGCAGGCCAACCGGTCTGGCCCCTGCCAAGAAGCTTCTGGATCCCCTTCTCTGATGGGCAGACCCACAGCTGGGATGTTCTCATCTCCTTTGATGGCACTTGAGGGATGCAATCTGGCCAAAGGTGAGTGACGATGTTGACCTTGATTCAAGGAGTCCTCTTTGGTTTGAGATGTTTAGGAAGAAAACCTGTGCAGACGTAAATTGAGAGCAGTTCAAAAGTCATTGTCACGGTGCCTGCACTGATCTCAGAGTGGGGCCTAAGCCCCTGTGAGCCCCCAGCCAGCCTTTCGGGGACCTGGACACAGCATGGGGTGGCTGCTGGCTCCAGATGCGGGACAGAGATGGATGTCCTAGGGTCCCCTTCTCAGCAGAAAATGGCATCATTGGGGCGCCCGGGGGCCTCAGTCTGTTAAGTCTCCAACTCTTGATTTCGGCTCAGGTCACGATCTCGACTTTTGTGAGCTCGAGCCCTGCGTCAGGCAGGGTGGAGCCTACTTGGGATTCTCTCTCTCCCTCCCCTGCACTGTCTCTCTCAAAATAAATCAATAAACTTTAACAGAAAATAAACATTAAAAGTTTAAAAAGAAAGAAAATGGCATCATTTCCCAGAAGATCGTGTACCTGTAGTCTTATTCTCAGACATTGGGGTGTACCATGCCAAAGGTCTCAGAGAGTGAAGGGGGTGCTGAACGACAGAACTTGTTCCCCCCCAATGTGCTGAGCTCTGAGCTGGGGTGGGGGTGCAGGAGCATCTGAAGGGAGTCTGATGGGGAGGAGAGACCCTACTAGGCGAGGCCAGGGGCATCTGCTGAGAAGGCCTCCCTCCACAACGATCAGGGTTCTCAGTGGAGAGCTGCTAAGCGGACATAAAATACCCTCGTAGTTCGTTCTGTGACTCACAATTGTTTCAATGCAAAGGAACACAACAAAGCCACAGAGTCCTGGCCGCTGGCCCGTCCTCGATGGTATTTACTCCTGTGTTGCCTTCTGGAAAGAGGAAGAGGAGAATGGACGGGCCTTCCCGCGTGCTCTCCCCAGCTCCGGCCCCTGCAGGGGCCCCCCCACCCCGCCCCTCACCCGGGCAACACCGGGTCTCCATGGTCACGGCAACTGCACCTGCGAGTGGAGTTGCTACGTCAGACCCTGTGCAGAGGCGGCAGGGAGGCCCCATCCGTACTGCGCAGACCCTGGAACTGACTACAGGTGCCACGGCCTCAATTTACAAGTTCTTCCCCAGAACTGAAAGGGCCGAGCTTAGCGTCGCACCTGGGCCTTCTCTGCTGCCCGAGGCAGGGACCCTCCGGTTGGGCTCTCGGGTCCTGTCCCCTCCCCTCGGGCCCACCTCCCTGGATGTCTGCACCCAGGCTCCGGAGGGCAGTTCTTGCCCCCACACCCCGCTCCTTCCTGGGCCTCGAGGGACAATGCATCCACACCTTTCTCTTCCTCGCCCTGCACGCCCCTCAGGGCATTTTTACGCAATCACAGCGGCCCTGGAGGGCCTTCCCCTGAGCCCGAGCCAGGTCCTCATTCCTCAGGATGGTGGGCTGATGCTTCCATGGCTGGCGGCGGTGGGGGAGGGGTCCCCTTCGTTTGGAAGCACTCAAGCAGAGTGTGTGATGAGTGTATGAGCCTGATGAGTGTGTGAGCTTGGTGAGGGGGGCATCCTGGCCTGGAAGGTGGAGGTCTGGGACTTTTCCACCTGGAACATTCTGGAATCCTCAGATCTGCCTGGCATGACCCGCAGCCACCTAGCTCGGGCCCTGGGACCTCACGGCAGTGAGCCGGAGGCAGGGGCCCTGAGGCTACGCCTGGTGAGGGCTCAGTACTGGTTTGCTGGTGAACGCACCCTCCGGGCCTGGAATCGAGCACGGCTGTGAGCACACACGTGCACTCTGGAAGGTGGGTTGGATGGATTTTAAGCAAGCATCTAAGAGCATCCAACTGCCATGTGCCTGGTGCATGGTAGGTCCGGTGAACCTTTGCTGGATGTGTGAGTGAGTGGGCGCACACGTGAATGGCATCTGGGCTGTGCGTTTGGCCAACAGTCGGTACTTCTGTCTTAGTCACTCAGGCTCATTGGCAAAGCACCATAGACCTGGAGGGTCCAACACATGTGTCCTCTCACGTCCCGGGGGCTGGAAGTCGCAGGTCCTGGCACCGGCAGGGCTGGTCCCTCCGGAGGCTCCCTCCTGGGCATGTAGATGGCCGTCGCCTCCCTGTGTCTCACGTGGTCATGCCTCCGGTGTGTCTGTGTCCTGATCCTCTCTTCCTATGAAGATGCCTGTCACACTGGATTCCAGCGCACGCTAGTGACCTCATTTCACAGTGGCCACCTCTTTAAAGACCCCGTCTCCAAGTACAGTCCCATTCCTCTACCCTGGGAGTTAAGACGCCCCCATGTGAATTTTGGGGGCTCGTGGTTCAGCACAACAGCCTCATGACGGACATGTGACTGAGAACGCGGCCAAGGCCAGGCCACATGGGGAGGGGCCCCTCAAAGTCCCCACGCAGCCTTCACACGCAGGGCTCCTGCTCTTGTCCACGGAAGACAGGCTGGCCCTGCCCCCACGACGCGCCCTGTCCCCCGCTGGCCCCAGACAGAAGGGCTCAGTGAGGGCACCTTCCACACGGAAGGTCCCCTGCCCACCGGGACGTGATTCTGTCCGGGCCCTGCAGGTGGGGCTGTGCGCAGGGAGACATGTCTGTGGGTCAGTAGTGAAAGGCCCTCTGTGTCCACCTCCCCAGGCCCCGGGGCCAGATAGCCTCATTCTTGTGATATTTGGTGGGGACGTATTGCCAACCCCTGGTCCACCTGGATCGGGGGATCCAAGCCCGGTATGGTTTGTCAGCCACACTGGGGCACTGACCTCAGCAGGCCCCAGCTCTGGGCTGTCCTGGGCTTGGTCAGGACAGTCCCCAGAGCCTCCGGGGTCCCATGGCCGCCCACGGTCAGCCCTCCACCTCCCAGGCTCTGCGGGGGAGACTCCTGGGTCCTATGGGGGCCTGAACCTTGTTTCTGTGCAGGAATCACTGCTTATCTTGAAACGGGCGTCATAATCCGCACGCCACTCCCCACACGGGGTGGCTGAACTCTGTGCTGATGGTGCGGAAAGTGATCAGAATGCCAGGGAGTGGTACCCATTTCAGGAAACTATGGGTTCCTCATGCTGAGGCCCAGAATAAAGGAAGAGGGAGGCCACACCTTTCGTAGTTCCCGTTTCCAGCGGCAGGTTGAAAGTCAGGTGTAATCGGTGTTCCAAATGATCAGGAAACATGTGTTATCTGAAGCAGGGGGGCGTACGGTGTGGCAATGGAGTTGTTTACGGCTTTCTTCGTGGCGTATGTCCCAAGCTGTGCCCACTGTTGATGCTGAGGTACAGACATGCCAGTGAGCATGCGGCCATTTGTCCGAAACACAGAATCCAAGAAGTATCACGCAGGTGCTTTAACTGGGACATTTGATCTCTTTTGGAATAAATCTAGTATTTCACTCAAAAACAAAAAACAATGTTTAAGAAGGGTGAAGATGTGCTGGGGAGATTGAGGAAAAGAACGCCACACGTTCACCCGTGCGGGTTTGGACAAGCTCCCTGTGCAAGGGAAGCAGATTTCTTTGTGGCCAGAGGTTCACAGGAAGTTTTGGAGGGGGACGTGCTCTGCTTGCTTCAGGGTGTGGAAGGGGCTGTCTGTGGTGACACCTTGCACTTGGGGGGTGTGGGAGCGATCCGTGGTGACACCTCACACTTGTCCCTCTCGGACACTTCTGGATGGTCCCAGAGAGAGCCCACCCCCACGCCCATGCCCACCATTGTTCCCTGATCCATACCCTGGCTCACAGTGTCACTTTGTCACAGCTAAGACACCAGGGCTGGGACCTCACTGTCCCCAAAGCCCACACATATTCGGAGTTCTCCCCCAACCTTGCTGTCCTTTCTCTGCCCCGGGACCCCATCCAGGGATCCTCCTGGCCAGGCAGTTCTCAGACTTTGTTTCTGATGGCCTGGGCAGTTTTGACGAGCACCGGTCAGGTGTTTTCTAAAAAAATTTTTTTTTTTTTATTTCTAGGAGAGAGAGAGAGAGAGAGAGAGAAGCGTGAGCAGGGGAGGGTCAGAGAGAGAGGGAGTCACAGACTGAAACAGGCTCCAGGCTCCGAGCTGACAGTCAGCACAGAGCCCGACGCAGGGCTCAAACCCACGAGCTGTGAGATCATGACCTAAGCGAAAGTCGGACGCTCAACCGACTAAGCCACCCAGGCGCCCCAGGTCAGGTGTTTTCTGGACTGACCCTCAGCTGGGATGGGCCAGCATTTCCTCGTGTGCAGGCTGGGGTTCAGGGCGAGCTGGGAAGAAGCACAGAGGTGGACCTCTAGTCCCAACACCTCACACGGGGACCCCTGTCACCGCGCCCCCTGATCACCAGGCCGAGGTCACGGCCATCTGGTTTGCCCACCTCACTTGCTCCCAGACCCCCACCCCCTGCTTTCTCTGGGGAAGGAGGTCACCAAGTGCAGCCACACTCATTGGGGATGAGGCCCTGTCACCCTGTCCCCTGGAGGGGGAACTAGACATACAGATTGTCTGGAATTCTGCTAGCAAGTTTTGCCTGTTAGCCACTTAGCTATACATTCAATCAATCAATCAATCTGTATGGACTCATGGATATTTACATGTATAGTTAAAAAAATTTTTTAAATGTTAATTTTTGAGACACACACACGCACATACACACACGCGCGCGCGTGCACACACACACACACACAGTGTGAGTCGGGGAGGGGCAGAGAGGGAGATAGACTCTGAAGCAGGCTCCAGACTGAGCTGTCAGCACAGAGCCCAACCAGGGCTTGAACCCACTAATTGTGAGAGCATGACCTGGGCCAAAGTTGGACGCTCAACCCACTGAGCCATCCCGGTGCCTCTCCAGGGGTGTTTTGAATAAAGGATCGAGTTCATTCCAAAGGGAGCCGCCGTGTGTGTGACCTGTGGTGATCACTGGGCCGCCCAGACCTCAGCTCTCTGGACTCTGAGCTGGGACCGACGCACCTTTGTGACCCTCTTTGGCACGCGGATGGCAGGATCAATAAATTCTTGCAGATCTGGACGGTGCATTTCACCCCTTCTGGACACTGGACTCAACATCAGTCACTTAGTGCTCCCGGCTCTCCGGACCTCTTGGATTTGTTCATTTTTCCCGGATCACCCATTTCTTCAAAACGTGCCCTCACAGAGGACTCGCCACGGCCCGCGCACCCAGCCCAGCACCGGGGAGGCTGAGAGCTCTCTGGGGAGAAGGCAGACAGCAGTGCCAACGACCACTGGGGCTCTCCTCCTGGAGCAGGGTCCCTGGCAGCAGGCGGGGCGATGGGGTGAAGGGAGGCGGGGTGAGGGTAGGGGGCAGAACGCAGCCGCTCCAGACCCTCCTCCTTCAGGTGGCCAGGGGCCTCCCCGTGGCTCAGACATGGGGAAAGCGAGGCAGGCGGAAGGCAGGTCTGTGCATCCTGGTCCAGTTGGGAGTGCGGGGGCTGCATGAACAGAGGCCAGGCAGGCGGACAGCAGACGGGTCTGCCTGGTGGCATCTTCCTCCCCGCTCGGCCGTTGTCGTGCGTGTGCTCACGCTCCTTGCTTCGGGTGTCCTGGGCTCCCGCTCTGAGTGCCTGCAGGCTGCAGCCCAGCTGGGTTGGGTCTGCGGCTGCTGGCGGGGCCGGGGCAGGCACCCTGTTCGGAGCCTGGCGGGAGCCCCGAGTCAGCACGTCGTTCTGGAGAGGGCAGCCCTCGAGGGATGCAAGAATCACCCGGTTCCCTCAGATGAACACTCGCCGGCCCTCGGCTGCCTCTGCAAAGGGCGTCTTCCTGCAGGGGGAGGGGGGGTGGCCCACCCCGGAGACCAACCCGTGCATTCCAGGACAGCACCCACAGCACCGGCCCCCGCCTGTCCCCCCCACCCCCCAGGGAATGGCCCTGCTCCTCTCTGCCCCAGAACCCACAGCCGCGGCCCTGGCAATGGCACAGGCGGTGGGCTCCCAGGGCTACGGCTACAGACGACATTGTGCACTGTGGCGGACAGGGTACCGGGTTCCACAGGGTTGGGAAAGGCTCTGGGAACCAGAAGAGGTGAGCTGCCGGCTTGTGTGTTTGGGGAGAGGGTGATGTATTCCCGCGATCCTGCAAGGAGCACACTACCCAAACGCACCACGCGGGCTTGGCACAGCACCGCAAACTGGGTAACTGAGTCTTGCATCCCGTTTTCTGCTGCCCCTTCCAAGCAGCTCTCTGGAAAATGTTCATTTTCAGCGCGAGGAAATGAGAAAGTTATCCAAGTCATTGGCCACATGCTTCCTTTGACCCAGGGATACTAAATTATCAGACTTTGGCCACGGCCAAGACCATCTTCATAGCAGTGACAAGCTTCCAGAAAGTTCTTTCAGGAAAGCCAGTGGAAAGGAACAAGGGTGAAGCAGCACAGAGGGGCTCGGGGCGCTGGAGATGTGGCAGAGCTCCCCCACCCAGACTCACCCCTGCCCGGTCTGCTGTTCTGGGAAGGGACTGGCTGCTCTCATGAAAGGCTGTTTTTCCCTCAGCTATACCGGTTGGAGACTTTGCTTTCAGATTTGAAATATTTTTGGATGGGTAAGGATGGAAAAAATCCGTGTCCCTTTTTCAGATAATTGCGGCATGTCCTTCTTTTTGTTGAAGTTCTTGGAAACTCACAGTTGTGGGCTGTGAACGGGGGTGGCCTCCGACCTGAGAAGGCACCCCGCAGGTGTGGCCATCTGCACTTTGCTGAATCAGGGAGCCTGCCGCACAGACTGCCGCAGAATACTCGAGAACACCAGGTGCAGGACGCCTCCTCCCTTCTTGGGGCGCTGAGGGGGGTGAATGAGGACAGACACTCCAAGTCCCCACAGCCCCAGAAATAAGGAGGTGATTGGGGCCGGCCAGCTGGCGACAGGCAGTGCGGCGGGTGGGACTTTGAGGGAGAACAATTTGAGGACCGAAATTCTAGAAGAGGCTGCCGGGCAGGCAGAAAGCCACCCAGCCTCCCAGCTGTGCAATCTTGGGTGAGTATATCAAGCTCGTTCTAGCAAGTGGACATCCTGATACCTTACGAAGTTCAAGTTCACTTAGTCTTCAGCCAGCAGGGACCTGGACATTGTGACAGATTCTGACACCAAGATGGATAGACCTGGTAGGCTCTGGGATGTTCAGATGTGCTGGACAGATGGGCGGAGCAGGGGAGCTCGGAAGAGAGTAAGCGAGTTAGCGTAGCTTGTTGACCTGATGATTCTGGATCTTTCTCATATTCTGTTGCTGAGCAGCTGGAGGGCCTTGGACAAATTACCTAGGATTTCAGCTTGTTTCCCTCTGGGTAAAAAGGATAGATAATAACACCAGCCGCAGCCCCATTTAGGGGTCAGCTGGCTGCGAACTCCTCCCCTCCTCCCCCTGAGGCTCCTTTTCTGGTTTCCGACCCGGCCTGGTCCTGTCAGCCCCCCCCGCTGGGGTTTCCTAGAGGGCAGGATAAAAGTCCCATTTCTGAGACCTGGGGCTCTGTGCTCAGGAAGCTCTCACCCCTGAGAACGAATGCCCAGCTCAGGGTGAGAATGAGTGCCAACATATTTTGACCTCTTTAGAATAATGCTACCCCATATGGCAATGCATTTCTACCTCGTGGAACAATGCACTTCTGATGAGACATTGCGCCCCTGATCAGGGGAAGTTTCTGGTAACTGCCCCTCAAGGGCAGCCCTCTCCAGGTGGGATGCCAGCAGAATCCCTGTGTCCCTCTTCTTCAAGACCTAGCGTGGGTGACTTCTTGCAGGTGCTTTCCTTGTGTGAAGGGCTTCCTGCACTGAGGAAGCAGTTCTTTCCTAGTGTGTTTTAAATAAAGTTTTTTAAAAAAGCTTATTTATTTATTTTGAGAGAAGAGACAGAGCATGGGAGGGGCAGAGAGAGAAGGAGAGAGAGAGAATCCCAAGCAGGCTGTGCTGTGACGTGGGCCTGGATCTCACTAACTGCAAGGTCATGACCCCAGGGGAAATCAAGAGTCCATGCTCTACCACAGAGCCCCCAGGCACCCCAAGGAAGACCACTTCTAATTCTGCAGAAGGCAGTGCGTTTTCCAAGGGGATCTTCGAAGGGTGCTGCCCATTTCCTGGATCTCAGTAATGGGAAAACCGAGGCTGAGAGGTTGACTTGAGGGGATTTCTGGGTCTGGGGGAGGGGTGCTGGCATCTCTCTGCCTTGCCTCCCCTGAACATCCCTCTTCCTGGGGACTTGCTCCTCCTGAAGGCTCCTGGCCAGCCTAAATCCTGCTTATTTCTCCAGGCTCATTTTAGGAAGTCATGTGACCTTTAAAGTCTCCCCTGACCCCTCCCTCCACTGGCCTGACCTTCCAGGATCTTGTTCATTGCCTGTCATGGCCGTGCGGTTTTGTGTCTGCACGACCCCACTAGACTGTAAGCTGCAGGCGGGCAGGGAGGTCTGCGTTCCCGAGTGCGCGTAATCGTAGCGCGGGGTGCACGCAGGCTACACGCATGCAAGGCTGAATGAATGAGGGAATGAATGAATGCACGAACGAGCCAATTTTGCAGGGATCAGGACTCCCGAAGCCCTTCGCGCCCCACCCGCGGCCCGCGGACGCCCGGAGCAGGGGCCCCCAGGTGGGTTCACCGTGTCGCGGTCCCGCGGGGGCGCACGGGGGCGGGCCCGGTCGGCGTCCGCTGGGCTGGGCGCCGGGGCCAGGTGACCGGAGGCCGGGCGCGGCGGCGGCGATTGCCCGCGCCGCCTCGAGGGGGCCCTGCGGCGGGCGCGGCCGCGAGCCAGGAGGACGGCCCGCCCGCGCTGCCGCCGCGCAGCTCGGCGCCCGGCCTGCTGCGGCCATCGCCCCGCGAGACCCGCCGCTCGCCCAGGTACGGGCCGCGCCGCCGCCCGCTTTGTTTCGGGCCGGCGGCCGCGATCGCGCGCCGGGCGCTGGGAGGGGCTCGGGGCGCGCGCGGGGGAAGGGAGGGGCCCCTGCCGGGGGTCGGGGGACGCGGCGCGGGGCCGGGGGCCGGGGGCCGGGGGCGCGGCCGGGGCGGCACTTCGCGGCGGACTCGCTCTCGGGGACTCGTCCCGAGACTGCAGGGCGGAGAGCCGAGCCGGGGCCCTGTCCCGGTCCCCGAGGTGGGCGGGAGGCGGGGTGTGTGTGTGTGTGACCCTGGACGCTCCCTCCTGACTTCTGGAGGCGCAGGAGCGGCACGGGGGGCGCCGGGGCCGGCGCCACCTGTGGCACGTGCCCCCCGGCCCGCCGGCGCGGTCGCTGACAAGCCGCAGGGGGGAGGGTCGGGGCGCGCGGGGCGCGCGGGACGCGGGCGGGGGGCGGTCTGCGTGCGGGTGGGCGCCGCGGCCTGACCGGGGCGCTGGGGTCTTTGCTTGAAGGGATGTGAAAATCTGTTGTGTGGCGGGAAGGGACTCCCGAGCTGCCTGAGGGAGAACCCCTTCTCCACTGCGGTTAATTAAAGCGCTCGGGGACGTGGGGCCAGCAGGATGCACTGTCGGGGGGGTGGGGGGTTGTCACTGCCTGATTAGAAGCCCTCCCCACCCTCCACCCCCGGACCCTGAGGGAGTTCCAGTCCTCCACGCACTTCGACCTTCTGGAGGTTTTCATGCACGGGATCCTCCAACACTGTAAAAATGCGCTGAAAACGGGGCGCAAGTTTTCATTGCCTTAAAGCTGCAGAGCGTTTCAGAGCAGGCTGGTTTGACATTTTGGTGTGTTTGCTCTGCCCCTGGCCTGCTTTGAAGTGCGTGGTTGGTTTGGTTGGTTAGCTCTCTGCCCTTTGAAAGAGATTGTATTCTCTCCTCCCTGGGGCCTGGGAGGTTATATTTGCAAATCAATCAACAAGTATTAAGAAAGGCGTTTCTGTGGAGAGGCCTTGGAGGGGCCTGGGAGGGGCCCCCAGTCCGTGCAGCTGGAGGGTGGAGGGAGCCAGGCCAGTTGGCAGAGAAAGAGGGGACCTTTGTGCACCGGAGCTTGCCTGGGACCTGGCCGGAGGCCAGACTCCTGACCTCAGACACAAAGTAATAGTATCTTACTTTGCAATAGTGCCAAGTAATAGTGACCTCAGCGGCAAAGTAAAACATAGTAACAGCAGGTATTTCTGAGCATTTGCTGGCTCTAAGTGCTTTGCATGCTTTTATTGCATTTCATCCCAATGGCGTTCCTCAGACGGGACTGGGGTTATTGCCCCATTTTACAGAGTACAGTCGGAGGAAGAGAAAAGCTAAGCTTCTTGTTCAAGGTGATGAAAGGTGGTGTGGCGCAGGGCCCCATCCTCACCCCCCCGTCCTCACCCCTGCTGCTGGATGCAGCAGGTTCTGACAGCAGGTTCCTTAGCTGAGTTGCAAACTGGGAGCTGGGGCAGCAGATGAGTTCTTTCTTTGCAAAGCACTGAGAAGGTGGGAAAAGTAGCAGCTGCTAAAACCCAGCGCTACTGGATGCAAATTGACCAGCTTTTACAGAGTCTAGCTTTGGCCCCTAATGGTTTCGAGAGGAGCAGCTTGCAAATATGACCGTGGGAGGTGAAGGTCAAATATTATGGTCCTGCAGGGGATGTTGCTAAGGGGGATTAAAAAAAAAATAAAATGGTTTACTCACCATTTTATAGGTGAGTAAACTGACCAACAGTGATCCGGACCAAAGCTCTGGTTAGTGCCCTTGGCTCTCAGGCTTCTTGTGTAGGATCAGCCTGGCATAAACCACCCCCGTGTGGGGAGAAAGCCCTTTGTTCCCTTTCAGCACCCTCCCCCTGGTACCCCCCACCCCCACTCCTGTGTGTGGGGTAGGTGCAGGGCGTACTTGCTAGAGAACCCGCCAGCCTCAGCCAGCCTGTGACTATTGTGGGGCCAAGGCTCTCTGAGTAGGAGGCTTCCCTAGGTGGCTCTGAGCCGTGACTTTCTCTGGGAGAGGCTCTGTTTCATGCCTGAGCCTCAGGCGGGGTCTGCTCCTGGCACCGGGAACTGGGCTGGGTTCCGGACGGTCTGGGTCCGTTCTGGTGGGACTCTGTAAGCACGGAGTCCTCTGTGCCCCTTGCATGTGGAGACCCCCGTGGCCACCTCTGTCGATCCTGAGAAGAGCGTCCCGGTTAGCTGGTTAGTTCCATAGATGTTTGGTTAAGTCAGAGCTACTGTTGGAGTGTGGGAAGCCATTGCTGGCACTGTCTGGGTCCCTCTGGGTCCCTCGTGGCCCAGCAGGGGAGGGTGCGTGAGAGGAGGGTGCTTTTCCCAGGGGTGTCCCCATGGAGCTGGTATCGAACACCCTTCCGCCACTGCTTTGAAAACACCCGGACATTCAGGATAGCTTCCGTCAAGGTGCCATTGAATGTGCCTTGACTTCTGCTGGCTGTGGTGCATGCTGTGGGTCTGAGCTCGTGGGCCGAGTCCTGTGGACAGCTGGCCGTGTGGCCCCGCAGGTGGAGTGGCCTCAGGGTAGGAACGGTCATTCCTCCACAACTGTTCCTTTCCTAGAAGTGCAGGGAACCAGCATCTCCTGGCTTCCAGAGCTTCCTGTTGCTTCCTGCCTGTGTGGACAGTGTTCGGTGAATGTCCACTTGGCATTGTGGGTCAGGGGCTGTGTCACATCTACGAGGCTGTGCATTCGGGGGCGTCTGGGTATCCGCTGTGCCAGCTTTGGGTGCAGCCCTGTCTGGTGTCCCAGAACACCTTCCGGGGAGCTGCCTCTGCCCTGCTGAGTTGGAGGGGGGAGGCCCGCGTAGGCGAGGATGACCACCACCGGGGGGCGCCCCACTTAGGATCAGTAAGAGGCTCCCCCCACCCCCACCGCCTGTGTAATTACCCGGCCCTCCTACCCCCCACCAGCAACGACCACTATGCATTTTAAAAGAGTTATGTTAAATTTTTTTTTTAAGGAAAGTAGTGATCTGGCATTAATATACTTTGATTCAAATGGGCTAAATTGATGAAAAAAATGTACGTTTAAGGGGTCTTGGTCAGTAATCAGGAAAATTCCCTCTGGTGGAGCGTTCCCTGATCAGGCACCTGGGAGCCACCAACTCTAGGAGAGAAGTTTCTATGCGTCCGCCCCTTATCCCTGGGCTGGGCATGGCTGACTGCTCAGCCCCCCTCACCGACACAGCATCTGGTCTTCCCCCACGCTCGCAAGGTGTGTGGGTTTTTTTTTATTTTATTTTTTATTTATTTATTTATTTTTAATTTTTTTTTTTTTTTTTTATTTCTAGGAGAGAGAGAGAGACAGTGTGAGCAGTGGAGGGTCAGAGAGAGAGGGAGTCACAGACTGAAACAGGCTCCAGGCTCTGAGCTGGCAGTCAGCACAGAGCCCGACGCGGGGCTCGAACCCACGAACCGTGAGATCATGACCTAAGCGAAAGTCGGACGCTTAACCGACTAAGCCACCCAGGCGCCCCTTTTTTTTATTTTTGCAAGGTGTGTGGTTTTTGTCTCCACTTTTACAGAATCTGGGGAAGAGACTAAGTGACTCGCCCGCGGCCGGGGGCAGGTTGGCACCCTGGTCTGTCCTGCCTTGGTCACTGGGGCCCAGAGCCCCTGAGTGCGTGTGGGGGCGTGGTGCTGGGGGGTGAGGCGTCCCGGGTTGGAGCCCAGGTCCATCTGTAATACTCGGACTTGTCCCCAGACTGGGGGTCCTCACGGGTCCCCGCGAAAGGCTGGCCAGGTGTCCACAGCTGGCGGCCCCAGCTGCTTCCTCAGACAGGGAGCCTGTGTCGCTTTCTGCCTCTCTTCCTTCCTCCGACCGCTCTCACTGTGGCACGAGGGGGCTCCCGCCTTCCTCTTCCTCTCTTGGGGAGACAGGACAATGCTGCCTGCACCCTTTGCAGCCCCGGCTTTGTTCTTCAGCGCCAGGAGACACCCGTGGGATCCCATTCTGGCTTCCTGGGCGGAGAGCCACACACGCCCCCGGGGCTGGGCTGCGCCCGCGGGCCCCATCCGGACCGCTGGTTCTCCGGGCGGCCCGCACAGTGCTCAGAGGCCACAGCAGGGTGTGCTCTGAGCCTAGACTTCCTGAGACCCGGCACGAGCAGGGAAACCACCCCCTGGGGTTCAGAAGACCCTAGAACTAGCTGCAGCCAGGAGAGAAGGCAAGTGCTCTCCTGGAGAGGCCCAGCAGGCCTCTGCCGGCCCCAGGCTGCTCTGCTGTCGGCAGGAGAGGCCCGCCGTGGGGACCCTTCTGCTCCCGGGCCCCCAGCTGCAGGGTGCTGCCTGTCACTCAGCGCAAGCCGCAGGAGAAGTGGGGGCAGGCCCACATCTGGCCGGCGAGGCGCCCTGGGGCCAGGCGGGCCATTAGCTGGGCGCCTGCGTTCTGCGCGCATTCCTCGCGGAGCCGGGCTGGGGCTGGCTCTGGGAACAAAAGGCGTCCATTGACTGGGTCCTGGCCTTCCTCCCTCCTAATTCATCACCTCCCAGGGGCAGCGTGAGCCTCTCTCCCTCCCTCCCCACTGGGGATGTTGGACGCAGATCAAAGGCGCGGCCCAGGCAGCCTGCTGGGAGGAAAGAGTGGGCTCAGGCGGCCACGGACTCGGGGTAAAGCCGCCCTTTGTCGTGGGGAGTGTCGTTGAGGGTCCCCACCTGCAGCCTGGGGCCTCGGTGCCCTGGGGAGCGCCTCACACCAACACCCCCCCCCCACCACGGTGGTGCTTTGTGTGACTTTGGGGTTGCCTCCTGGGGTTGGGTGCAGGGTCCCTCCCGGCTTGTGGCCCGGGGCCACTGCTGAATTTCCATAGCCCCAGGGGCTCCTCTGGAAAACCACTTCCTCATTCTTGGAGGAGCTATCTGATCCCCCATGGGGCAGGGGGTGGTGGTGGGGGGTGGTGGTGGGTGGTGGTGGAGGGTAGATTCCTGGAGGAGGTGGTGGGGCCCATTTGTCCTGGTGATCTGGGATGGGATCTGAAGCTCAGGCGCAGGGGTGGGGAGGCGGGGAGGGAAGGAAGGGGGCATATCTGTGCCCGTCCATCCGGCTGGGGGCTGGCCCTCAGCTGATTGGGCAGGCATTTCCCCTCGTCCTGGGCCAGGAGGGGAGGGGACAGTCATCCACTTTGCTCTGTGGTCGGAGAAGCTTCCCAGGTAGCAGATGTCTTAGCTCCTTAAATGGAGTTTGGACTCTTTTTCTACAAAATAATTGTCACATGATAGGTGCTGGCTGTCGACTTGGAGAACTGTCGTTCTGGGGACACCGGCAGAGGCAGCGTCCTCGCAGGCTGGGTGCCCCGCGCGGGCTGTGTGTTTGGACTTTACTGTGTTGAGATCATGTGTCGGTTTAACACCCATGTGGCCGTAAACGCACCCCCGCCCCGCCCCCAAACCACCCCTGCATGTCCACGGGCATTGGTGATGGTGCCCCCCAAGGGGACGTGTCGTGGTGGACGTGAGGACCGCGGTGTCCTCTGGCCACCCACCGCCTGCCTGCGTCCCTGCATGGAGCCTGTTGAGCAAGACCCTGGCCAGTCATGTTCCTGGAAGGACTTGCAAGCCTGACCGAGGTCAAAGAACAGAAACTTTTTGGTATTGTGGTAAAACACATATATCATAACATTTTCGTTTTCTGTTTTAACTCCTTTCAAGTGCATGGGTCAGTGGTATTGAGCACATTCAGCTGTCCATCCCTAGATCTCTGCCTCTTGAGAAACGCTGTCCCTATGAAACGCTAACTCCCCGCCCCGTTTCCCAGCCCTGACTCCACCCCTACCCTCTGTCTCTGAATGAGTCCTCCAGGGACCCCGTTCAAGTTCAAGTGAGATCACGCACAATTTGTTTTTAGTTAAATTTTTAAAAAATATTTATATTAGAGAGAGCAAGCGAGCAGGGGAGGGGCAGAGAGAGAGGGAGACACAGAATCTGAAGCAGCTCCAGGCTCCGAGCTGTCAGCACAGAGCCTGACGTGGGGCTCGAACCCACGAACCGTGAGATCACGACCTGAGCTGAAGTCAGTCGCTTCATGGACTGGACCCCCTGGGCGCTCCACGATTTGTCTTTTTGTGCCTGGCTTATTCCACTGGCCGTCATGTTCTCCAGGTTCATCCCTCTGGGAACAGGTATCACAACGTCCTTCTGTTTCAAGGCTGAATAATATTCCGTTGTGTGGATGGAGCACATTCTGTCCCTCATTTTTGGGCGCTCAGGTTTGGCTGTCGTGAGCAGTGCTGCTGTGGGCAAGGACGTGCATGTGTCTGTTTCAGCCCCCACTTTCCCTTCTGCTGGGTGGGCTCCTGGGAGAGGACACAGGCTTTTGGAAGCCCTCTCCCCCTGAAATACACAGTCACATCGCAAAGTGCTCGTTGCAGCCTCTCTGTGACCACCTGGTGGCCCTGAACGTAGGGCCTGGTTGGCACCCACGGGGGTAGAAACCAGGCCCATGGGGAAAGGAAGAGGGAGGCTTCTTACTGAGCTATTTTGACAGATTGTGTACACTCCGTGATTAATGGAATGAGGCAGGAAGAATGTCTTTCATTTTTAAAAAAAAAAGCCTTCAGAGTGGCTTGGTTTTATTTTCAATTAAAAGGGTCTGATTCTGTTTCTGGAGAATGGTTTTAATTTGTATAAATAGATCAGGCTGGGAACTGCGTGCCAGGGCCGATGATGTATGAGCGCAATTACCCAGGGCTCCCTCGGCCGCTTTTCGGACCCGGGCTCTGCTTTGGTTTGGCCTCGGTGGCCGGGCCATGCAGGTGGTTAGCTCTGGGGACAGGCAGCCCTCTGGACCTGTGTGTGGGATCTACCCGGGCCGACAGCCGCCTCGAGAGCAAGGGGCTGGAACCTGGTGGTCGCTGGTTAATTTTTATCTTCCAAGAATGCGTTTACGATCTGAGTCAGGAATGCCAAGAAGCAGGCCCTCCATCCGCCTGCCTTGCACTTGGATCAGATTCACTGGCATCTTTTCCAGTGAGAGCTTTTGTGGCACTGGTCAGGTTTGGGGGATGTGGCGGGGAGACCTTACAGGTCCCCTGGTTGGGGGTGCTTCCTCCTGAGGCCAAGCATGGGGCTCCCTGAAGGCAGGGCCGTCTTTCTTTTAAAAAAAAAATAAAATGTTTTTAAAAAATGTTTTATTTATTCCTGAGAGAGAGAGAGACCGCGTGAGCAGGAGAGGGTCAGAGAGAGAGGGAGACACAGAATCTGAAACAGCCTCCAGGCTCTGAGCTGACTGTCCGCACAGAGCCCGACGCAGGCTCGAACCCACTAACAGTGAGATCATGACCTGAGCTGAAGTCGAGGCTTAACCGACTGAGCCACCCAGGGCCTGGGGCTGTCTTTCAAAGGGGACTGGAGGTGGATTTCAGAGTTGTAGGGAAGCTGGGACAGGGGGAGTCCTGGGGGCTCTGGGGAAGGAACCCTCGGGGGAGTGTCCCTGGGAAGGGGTGGAGGAGAGCAGAGGGGATAAGAAGGCACAAGGTGGAACATTCCACTGGCTACACTGGGAAATGTGGAAACCTGCTGTTTAGGCAGTGGGAGGGAGGTCTGCGACGGGCCGTGGGAGCTCCCCAGTGCGGGCCAGGAGCAGCAGCAGACTGCACAGGAGGGGCGCCAGACCAGGGGGCCCTGTGCAGCGGGGAGGGGGTCTGGCCCTCCGCACAAGGGGGAAGATCCTGAGCCCACAGGAGGCCATGCAGGCCGCTAACGAGGGCACTTCCCAGCATAGGGGACAGTGCGGTCTCCGGGCTGGGGGATGCGGGGAAGCAGGGCGCCAGCACTCGGGGTCCCCACCCGTTTCTGGGCAGGCAGCTGGGGGGCCGGAGCCTCGAGGAAGGACTGAGGCGGCCCCTGGACCTTCAGAGGCCCTGCCCATCCGGGAGCGCGTGGGGAGACGATGGGAGCATCCAAGGCCCGTTTTCCCAAAGCTCATGCACCCCGCTTCTGGAGCGGCCCCGGCAGCTCCGGGGGGAGGGGGCCACGCGCAGCGCCCTGTCTGGTGCCCTCCTGCAAGGCTGCGGCTGTGAGCTGTGTGCAGATGAGACGTTTGGATGAGGTCGGGGCCGATGGCGGAGTCGACTTCTCTTGTCTGGCCCCTTCCCGCCAGGAATGCCCACGGTGAGCGTCCCCTCGAAGAGTGTCACTCGCTGCTGCAGCGTTTCCGTTGTTGCTGGAGATGCCACCACCCGACTGGTGTCCCCAGCTGATGCAGACGCTGGGGAGGTGCAGCCTGGGGGCCTAGCGGGGGACCCCAGGGTCCCAGGCCTCCTGTCCCGCTCCTCAGGCTGGCGGCCAGGGCCCCACCGACGTAGGTCTCCACACAGGGTCCCCCGTGCGGGGTGAACAGCAGTCGGTAGGCGGCAGCGTGGGGCAGGATGGTGGGCACCGGGGTCACGGGCAGGCTGGCCATGGCCCCATGAGGCTTCGTGTCCCGCACTCTTGGTAATTGTGTGGCCGGCACCTAGGGGGGCTGAGCTCAGCTCTGCAGCATGGGGTGCCCTCTGGGGTCTGGACGGGCTCTGTTTCTAGGGTCCTCCAGCCAAGATGGGTTGGGTCAACGGGCTGGGGCTGACGGAGCCTCTGGCCAACCTCGGCCTCTCTCGTTTGCCCCCCATTGACGTCAGGGCTGCCTGCCTGCCTTCCGTTTGTCTGAGCCTGTTGTTTCTGCTCTGTTCTGCCGGGCGTCAGGCCCGAGCGATTTGAGGACTTCGTCCCCTGATGCCAGGTGGTGCTGAGCAGAGGGGACGTCCTCGGCCGGGCGCTGCTGGCCCTTCACTCCGGGGCCGGGGTGGAACAGGAGCGGCCAGCGGTCCTGGTCCCCGGACGGCCCCCGAGCTTCTCTGCAGCCTTGCCCAACCCCGGGGCGGCACGGAGCGCGCTCCCTGGTGACAGCGTGAGGACACCCAGCTGGGCGTTTCTGGCCCCTTGCACCCTGACATGCACCTGGGAGGGAGGGGGGCTGCGGACCCCGCCGTCACAGCCCCGCGGGCCCTTCCCGAGCTCCCTGGGATCAGGTCGTGCCTTTGTGTTCATGTGCGTCTCACTCACATCAGCTCCTCCAAGGCCGGGAGCCAAGGCTGCTGCTTCGCTTTGGTAAGTCGAGCGCTTGGGAAGCGGCGCCCAGTGAGCGGTGCGCCTGTGGGCAAGGCGTTTGGTCACCGCGAGCCTCTGCGCTGTCGCGGGAACCCGCGAGCGCTGTCCGCCATCTGCAGCACGCCCGGAACGGGGGCCACAGTTCCATACCCCGAGGGAATCCTTCTAGAAACTGATTCTTTACTAGAAGAGACGCGCACGCGCTCGTTACTGCAGGGTTTCAGCAGTGCTTTCAGGGCCGCCGTTTTCTCTTTTTCTGGAAGGTTTGCGTCACAGCGAGCTCCGTTCACTTTCCGGCGAGGGCCCCTGACCGGCCTCTTTCAGGCCTGAGGAGCCAGGCCACTGCTCTGTCCTTGGAAAACTGCCACATTTCACGTTGTCGCATTTTTGAGAGCTGCCGGTAAACGTCCGCTAGGAATGCACGCGGGCTCCCCAACCAGAGCCGCAAACACAAGGCCCGGCTTTGCTGGCCGCGGAGCACAAAAGAATATTCTTCCTGGACCCGGGCAGCGGTGGGGTTGCCGAAACCCGCCCTGTGCAAAAGGGCAAGACTGATTTCCTTTGTTTTATGCTCAGAATGGAGTCCAGTGTTGACGCAGGCTCGCCGGGATGTGTAATCTCTTGTCTAATATTTAAATGAGGGTTTTGTGCTGGTGAAAACGCAGGGCACCCAGCAGACCGCAGTGGGGACAGCTGTGGCCCAACCTCCTTACCGACTTTCTGTCCAGCCTGCCCAGGTCACTTTCACAAATTCTTTCTCTGCAACTGAACACATTAAAAACAAACAAACAAAACACACAACTGGCCTCAGGGACACCTGAGAGGCTCAGTAGGTTAAGTATTTGACTCTTGGTTTCGGCTCAGGTCATGATCTCATGGTTTGTGAGTTCGAGTCGCACCTCTGGCTCTGTGCTGGCGGCAAGGAGCCTGCTTGGGATTCTCTCTCTCTCTGGCTCTCACACACACACTCTCTCTCTCTTTCTCTCAAAATAAATCAACGAACATTAAAAAACTTGGCTGAATGTTGGAGAGCCCTTGCCATCTGCTGTGTGTACTGTTGCTGGCGGAAGCCCACAGCCGGCCATTGGGATGAGGGATGGGGGTGCAGGGTACATAGCAACAGGCTGGGCTTGTTCGAGGGGCCCGTGTATGCCCTTCTTTCAGTGGGCAGCTGGCCTCTCAAGGGCCATGGTGTGGCCCCACCGGGCACCTGCCGTGGTAAGAGGCCCAGCTGAGCGTCCGGTGCTCTTGGCCCTCAGCATCCTGAAGGGGGGCAGCGGGGTCCACCGGCTTGCTGACTGTGTCCCCCTGGACGTGTTCTGCGCCCGGCCAGGCCCCCTCCCCTGCAGGCGCCGTGGGGGCCCGGCTTCTCTCACTGTCCGCCAGCAGGAGACTTTATAGAGCAAAGTCACCCGCTCGGGCTGGTGGGGGGGTGGATAGGACGGAGCAAATCCCCACCGTGCACCTGTCCCCGCGGACCATGCGGCTGGCCTCAGAGAGGGGCGCCCCTGCCCATTCCACTGTGACCTCCCGTGTCCCAGGAACTGGAGGGCCAGCCCAGGGCTCTTTTTTAAATGTTTACTTAGTTCTTTTTTTTTTTTCATTGAAGTGTAGCTGACATACAATGTGGTATTAGCTTCAGGCATACAACGTGGTGGTTCAACGTTTCTACCCATTGTGAAGTGATCCCCACTGTAAATCTAGATGCCATCTGTCCCATACGAAGTGCTTATGCTTTGTTAACTGTCTTCCCTATGTGCTATACGGTAGCCCAGTGTCTTATTTTTTTTTAATGTTTATTTATTTTTGAGGCAGAGAGAGACAGTGTGAGCGGGGGAGAGTCAGAGAGAGAGGGAGACGCAGAATCTGAAACAGGCTCCAGGCTCTGAGCTGTCAGCACAGAGCCCGACTCGGCTCGAACTCACGAGCCGCGAGATCATGACCTGAGCCGAAGTTGGATGCTTAACTGACTCAGCCACCCAGGCGCCCCGTTTTTATTTATTTATTTATTTATTTATTTATTTATTTATTTATTTATTTTTTTATAACTAGAAGTTTGTACCTTTTAATCCTTTTTCCTTATTTTGCCCATTTCTCACCTGCTTCTTTCTGGGAAACACCACATTGTTTTCTCAGAGTCTGTATTTTTTTTTGTTTAGATCCCACATGTAAGTGAAACCAAATGGAATTCGTCTCTCTCTGTCTGACATCATTTCACCTAGCATGATGCCTTCTGGGTCCTTCCATATCGTTACAAACGGTAAGGTTTCATTCATTTTTACAGCTGGATAATATTCCACTGTGGGCACACACCCCCTCCCTCTCCTTTTGTTGGTTGTTTCCTTCACTGTGCAGAAGCTTTTCGGTTTGATGCAGTCCCACGTGCTTAAGTAACTTTTCTTGCCCTTGCGTCAGGAGACTGGTCCCGAAAAATTCCACTAAGACCGACGTAAAAAACATATGCTTCTAGGAGCTTTATGGTTTCAGGTCTCACTCAAGTCTTTACTCCACTTTGAATTTATTTTTCTGTTTGATGTAGGAACTTGGTCCAGTTTCATTCTTCTGCACGTAGCTGTGCAGTTTCCCCAACACAGTTTGTCGAAGAGACTGTCTTTCCCTGGTGGATATTCATTCCTGCTTTGTCATACATTCATTGGCTATGTGACTGTGGGTTTATTTCTGGGTTTTCTGTTCCGTTTCATTGATCTATGTGTCTGTTTTTGTACCAGGACTGTGCTACCTTGATCACTATAGCTCTGTACAGTTTGAAATGAAGGAGTGTGATACTTCTAGTTTTGTTCTTTTTCAAGATGGCTTTGACTATTAGGGATCTCTTGTGGCTTTCCATACACATTTTAGGGCTCTTTGGTCTAGTTTCATCTGTGAAAAATCCTGTTGGTATTTTATACTTGATCTTAGCCAGAAGGCTAGAAGCGATTGCAACTGACATTTTGATAGGGATTACATTGAATTTGTAGATTGCTTTGGAGTATGGGCATTTTAACAATATTAATGCTTCCAATCCATGAGCATGGTATATCTTTCTGTTTATTTGTGTCATCTTCAAGTTCTTTCATCAGTGTCTTATAGTTGTCAGGGTACACAGATCTTTTACCACCTTGGTTAAATTTATTCCTGGGTATTGTAAATGGAATTATTTTCCTAATTTCTCTTTTTGATTACTTGCTGTTATGGACAGAAATGCCACAGATTTCTGTATGTTAATTTTGTATCCTGTGACCTTACTGAATTCATTCATTAGATCTGGTAATTTTTCGGTGGAGTCTTCAGGGTTTTTGATACGTAGTGTCATATCATCTGTCAGTAGTGACAGTTTTACTTCCTTTCCGATTTGAGTCTCTTTTATTTTTTTTTCTTGTGTGATTGCTGTGTCTAGAGTTTTCAAAACTGTGTTGAATAAAGGTCCTGAGACTGGACACCCTTATATTGTTTCTTAGAGGAAAAAGCTTTTAGCCTTTCACCATTGAGTATGGGGTTAGCTGTGAGCTTCTCATACGTGACTTTTATTATGCTGAGATATGTTCCTTCTATACCCATTCTGTTGAGAGTTTTCATTGTTAATGGATGTTGCGTTTTGTCAGATGTCCTCCATTTGTTGGGATGATCGTGTGATATTTATCCTTTGTGTTGTTAATGTGATGCATCACACTGACTGACTTACAGATGTCCAACCATCTATGCATTCCTGGAATAAATTCTACTTGATGGTGGTGAATGATCCTTTTTAACGTACTATTGAATTTGGTTTGCTAGTATTTTTTTTTTTAATTTTTTTTTTAATGTTTTATTTATTTCTAGGTGAGAGAGAGAGACAGCATGAGCAGGGGAGGGTCAGAGAGAGAGGGAGTCACAGACTGAAACAGGCTCCAGGCTCTGAGCTGGCAGTCAGCACAGAGCCCGATGCGGGGCTCGAACCCACGAACCATGAGATCATGACCTAAGCGAAAGTCGGACACTTAACCGACTAAGCCACCCAGGCGCCCAGGTTTGCTATTTTTTAAAGATTTTTTGTGTCTGTGTTTATCAGGGTTAATTGACCTGTCAGTGTGTGTGTGTGTGTGTGTGTGTGTGTGTGTGTGTGTGAGAGAGAGAGAGAGAGAGAGAGAAAGAGAGAGAGAGAGAGAGATCCTTTGATATCAGGATAATTCTGGCTTCATAGAATCAATTTGGAAGCATTCCTTTCTCTTATATTTTTTGAATAATTTGAGAAGGGGATGGGTGCTAACTCTTTAAATGTTTGCTAGAATTCATCTGCAAAGCTGTCTCGTCCTAGACTTTTGTGCTTTGGGAGGTTTTAAATTGCAGATTCACTTTCATTCCTTTTAATAGGTTTGTTCAGATTTTCTGTTTCTTCGTGATTCAGTCTGGGAAGGTCGTATGTTTTTAGGAATTTGTCCAGTTGTTGGTGTATAATTGTTTGTAGCACAAACAACAGTCTCTTAGGATCCTTTGTATTTCATGATGTTGGTGGTAACGTCTCCTTTTCTTTTATATATTTGGACCTTTTTTGTTTCCTTGATGAGTCAGGCTAGAGGTTTATTGATTTCATGTATATTTTCAGAGAAACAGCTTTTAGTTTCATTGATATTTTAAAAAGTTTTTAGTCTCATTTTCATTTATATCCACTCTCATTATTATTTCTTTCCTTCTACTGACTTAGGGTTTTGCTTGTTCTTCTTCATGTAAAGTTAGATTATTTATTTGGGATTTTTCATGTTTCTTTTTTTATAAGTTACTTAATTTTGAGAGAGGCAGTGAGAATGGGGGAGGGGCAGAGAAAGAGGGAAAGAGAATCCCAAGCAGGATCCGCACTGTCCGCACAGAGCCCCACATAGGGCTGACGCGGGCCAGAGGTGGCTGCCGGTGCAGGAGGAGACGTAGATGTCCCCTGCCTCTGATGAACAGACTCTGTCCTGTGCGCGGGGCTCAGGTGTCCCACGGGAGGGACAGGTGGGAGGCACATCAGGAGCTGCCCTCTCAGGGGGAGGCACCTCGGACTTCGGGGCCACATCCTGGGCACGTGGAACATCGGTTGCAGGTCTCAGCTTGGACGTTAGGAAAATTCTCAGGGCCTTTCTGTGGCTTCGCTGCCAGGCAGGCAGGAAGGGGAGGCGTCCTCGGATTCTGGGAGTTGGGGGTCCCTCCTTCCATGGAAATCTTCACACTGACTGGACAGTGATGTCTTTCTTTGCCACGTTGGCCACATTCCTTTGTTTATTTGGGGGGCCGGTCAAGGGGAGAGAGGCGATTGTACTCCGCTCTCCCCAACGTGGAGCAGCAGGACTTTCCCACGGGGACAGACTTTCTGAGCAGCCCGAGGCCGCACCTCCCCATCTAGGGCTCCCTCAGGAGACACAGGCTGAGCGTCCAGCCCCATGGTGGCCTCACTGTGACCCGGCCTGGACTCTCAGTGGAGTCACACGGAGGTGAGCCCACAGTCCCTGGGAGCAGACACAGAAGTCAGAGGTTAGAGGTTGGCCTAAGGGGTCATGTGTGGCAGGAGCAAGGGAAGCCTGCTGTGGGGGAGAGGCAACATTCAAGGGGCTCCCCTGGATGGAAGCTTCCAGAAGGGCTGTGATGTCAGGATGGGGGGGGGTGCTTCTGGAAGGGCTGTGATGTCAGGAGTCGGGAGTCAGGACAGGAGCCCGTGGCCCTTGGGCAGGTGACTTGGGAAGCACAGTCCTTGCTCGGATGCCAATCGGCAGACCTGAGGCTCCAGGCCTGGGTTCCCGCCGGCCTCGTGGAGGCTGTGTGTGTGGACGGCGCCTTCGGAGGTTCGTGGCTTCAATAGGCAGCCGGCCGCGGGTGAGGACACGAGGTTAGGGTCAGCCGCCAGGCTCGCCTCCTTCTAGTACCTGAAGTTCTTGTTTCCTTGTCCACCTGAGCCTCAGTTTCTCCGACTCTGCAACACGGTGGCTGTCACCTCGTTTGCCAGCATGAACTAGGGAGCGGCCTGTCGTCCCCTGAGCTCAGGGGGAGGGGCTTCCTAAGAGCAAGTGTGGTCTTGTTTGCGTGAGGGCTGCCTTTAGGAACAGAATTTAGGGGCGCCTGGAGGCTCAGCTGGTTAAGCGTCTGACTCTTGGTTTTAGCTCATGATTTCATGGTTCATGAGTTCGAGCCCCGAATTAGGCTCTGTGCTGATAGCGCAGAACCTGCATAGGGTTCTCTCTCTCCCTTTCTCTCTGCCCCACCTCTGCTCACTCTCTTTCTCAAAAAAGAAAAATACACTAAAAACCCCCTCAAACCCCAAAATAAATAAATAGTGTTTATTATGACATTTTCTTTCTTTTTTTAAAAATGTTTTATTTATTTCTAAAAGAGAGAGAGAGAGAGACAGCATGAGCAGGGGAGGATCAGAGAGAGAGGGAGACACAATCTGAAACAGGCTCCAGGCTCTGAGCTGTCAGCACAGAGCCCAGCGTGGAGCTCGAACCCACGAACTGCAAACTGCGCGATCATGACCTGAGCTGAAGTTGGACGCTTAACCGACTGAGCCACCCAGGTGCTCCTATTATGACATTTTCTAAGACTCTGCAAGGCAGGAATGTAGCCCTAAAACCATCGTGCGGGACCTCACCCCTCCCCAGGTTTGCCCTTCTCTCGCGCCTCTGCGCCCCTCCCCCCCGCGTCTCCTCTCCCTGCTGGTGGCCCAGTCTGCATCTTTCCTGCACTGTCCAGGCTGCTGGTCCTGTGTCCACCCCCCGCAGCTGTGTGTGCACTGGCGGAGGGGGCGCGCAGCGGAGATGGCCTGTAGGGGAGCGGTCTCCAGGCCCTGGTGCCCTGATGCTGGGGCCGGTCAGGTGTCACACTCTAGGCCAGGAGGGCGGGAAGGCTGACTGGTCTTGCTGGGTCATGGTGGTTATCACACGGGGAGGTCAGCTAGCTCCCTGGCCCTGCCTCTGGGTCTCCATTCTTGGTGCGCGGCCCTGGGATCTGAGTCACCACCCGTGCCAGAGGGTCCCTGAAGCTCACCAGATGGTCCGCGTCATAATGTTGCTGGGGGAGTGTCAGTCCCCCTCCTTAGTAAATCAGAGCGTGAGTCCCCAGTGTTTCATATCAATTGAAGGATGCACTTGACGACGTGGGACTTGAAAGGTTAGGGAGCAGCCTCTGCGAATGGAAGTTGGGGTTTGCCTCTGGGGCCCCCTTAAGCTCCCAGGGAGCAGTTTGGGCTCTGGCAGGTTCCTGACCGTTTCCCCACTCCCTGGCCCATGGGCAGGCTCCGGAAAGCCCCCTCCTGCTCCCCGCCCCGTCTTGGGCATAACCTCTAGCCCTATGAGGAAGGTGCTAGAGCTGGGTTTTCCTGTCTGGCGTGTCCAGAGATGGGAGAACGGCCACCGCCCTGTCCTTTCCCTTTGCTACTTGGTGTTGGGGTGATTCTGCCCCAATTTTTCTTTTTTATTTTTTTTTCCTTTTTTTTTTTAAATATTTATTTGGGAGACAGAGAGGCAGAGAGAGAGGAGACAGAATCTGAAGCAGGCTCCAGGCTCTGAGCTGTCAGCACAGAGCCCGACACGGGGCTTGAACCCACAAACTGTGAGATCATGACCTGAGCCGAAGTCAGATGCTTAACAGATGGAGCCACTCTGGCACCCCAATTTTTTCAGCGAGGAAATGAGCCAGTTGGAATCTGAAAGGGGGTGATGGAGGAGGTGGTGTGGATGAACCCCGCCCCCGTAGGACGAAAGCCCAGAGTCTGTTCCCTGCCCCCTTCCCCACCCCCCTCCTACCCTTGCTGCAGAGGAGGGGTGCTCTCTGGATATGAGCTTTCAAGCTGAGGGGCTGAGGGACGCTTCTGGGGGAGTCTGGGAGCGCCCAGGGCGAGGGTGTGGATCCTTTGCGAGCCTCCAGTGGGCCTGAAAGGACCAGGGAGCTTTGCTTTTGGCCGCCGGCTACGAGAAGCAAAGACAAACAGGGAGGGAGCCACATTCCTGGCGGGACCGCGGGGAGCTGGGCCAGCCTCTTTGATCCTGGTGCCCGGGCCTGCTGTGGCTTGCTGGCAGCACATCCCCTTTCCCCGGAAGTAAGTCAGGAGCACCCCGCACTCTGGGCCTGGAAGCCCTTCTCCCATCTTTCCTGAAGGAAGCGTCGGCCCTGTGCTCCCAGAGGATCTGCTGGGACCTCATCCTCATCCCTCGTCCCTGGGAGACAGACAGACCGAGGAGAGGATGTCCTGAGGGCCTGGCCTGCTCACCACCCACCGCTCACCCAGGCCTTCTGAAAATAGGGCACTTTTCCGTTTGTAGGCCTTCTCCCGAAGATTCTGTGGTGCCGGCTTTGGAAACTGGATGCCACCTCTTCGCGGTGTCCCTGGTGGGATGATTCTTTGTGGGAGGGTTTGCCGGAGGAAGTTTGGAGCATCCCCACCTCCTCCTTCCCCGCGAAGCTCGCGGTCCCCCGTTGTGGCGACAGTGAAGACAGACAAGAGTCCCTCCTGTGTCCAGATGCCTTTGTGGACATCCACTTCCTGTGGTCGCGGGATTGGAAGAGGAAGGCCTTGGCCGGGCGGGGGATTGTGTTACAGTGGCCCGTGTTTGGATGAAAAGGTTGCCTTGTGAGCTCAGAGCAAGCGGGAGCGAGTCACAGTCAAGGTGACGGTGCTGTGGTCACGGTGCTGTGGTCACGGTGCCAGTGGCCCCTGTTTGTGGATGGCCCCGCAGGGGCCCAGTGGGCGTTCTGTGTTCCTTGTTCCTGTCGGGAAGAAGCCCGGGAACAGGAAAGTAGACCCATGTTTTGAGTAAGGTGCTGGAAACTTTCCCAGATGCACCCGAGCCCGTGGGTGGCTCCAGACCTTTCCGATGATGGTGTTCTCCGCAGGGTCGGAGCCTCTGGATCGGGGGGTCCATCACGGCGCTCCGTCCCCTGCCCGCTCGCCCTTCCGCTCTTGGGCGGCCTTCCTGGAGCGCTCTTAATGGGGGCAGCCCTCTGAACTGCAGGTCAGTGCCCTCCTCACCCAAACCCACCGGGGCCACGCCTGCCAAGGCACCCTGGAGCACTTGTGGGAGGAGCCTTGGCCCTTGGGTCTGGGGAGGTGACAGACGGGCCAGCCTGGGGTCTGCATCACCTCGGACATCTGGTCCTGTCCTTTCTGGTTTTGTCTGGGGGGTGGGCTGTGGCTTTGCTCCACTGGGGGAGGGGACTTAGAGGTGCACCTGTTTCCAAGAGCAGGGCCCAATGATGGGGGTTCACACAAAGAAGTTTGAGCAAATAGTGATTACACCCTTGTGGGCTGCACAGAGCATCCGACCCTGCATGCTCTGGGAGGGGCTGTAGGCTGGACATGGTGTCGGTGGGGCGCAGAGTGGCCGCGGACAGCCAGGGGAGACCACGTCCAGGGGTCATGGCCTTCAGTGTCCAGGACAGGGATCTAAGACCAACCAGGAGACCTCCTCAGGATCGCCAACTTCAGTTTCATTAAATAAAAGATCACATCTTGATTTAAAAGCTTCTCCAGGGGTGCCCGCATGGCTTAGTTGCTGAGCATCTGACTCTTGATTTTGGCTCAGGTCGGGATCGAGCTCCGTGTCTGACTCTCTGCTGACAGCTTGGAGTCTGCTTGGGATCCTCTCTCTGCCCTTCTCCCTCCCCAAGTAAATAAATTAAAAACAAGTAAAAGCTTTTCCAGAATCTCCTAAAGAAGTGCCCAGTGCCCATCAGTCCGTGGGGGTGTTGTTGTTGTTTTTTTTAATGTTTTTTTATTTATTTCTAGGAGAGAGAGAGAGAGACAGCGCGAGCAGGGGAGGGTCACAGAGAGAGGGAGTCACAGACTGAAACAGGCTCCAGGCTCTGAGCTGGCAGTCAGCACAGAGCCCGACGCGGGGCCCGAACCCACGAACCGCAAGATCATGACCCAAGCGAAAGTCGGACGCTTAACCGACTAAGCCACCCAGGCGCCCCATCCGTGGGGGTGTTTTATGGGAGAGGGACTGGGGCTAGGGAAGATCTGCCCACGTGCTTTACAGGTAGACAGGGTCTCAGCGTCCCTTGGTGTGTGCACGTGTGCGTGTGCGCCCATGTATCTGCATGTGGGTGCCTTGTGCAGCTGTGTGTGCGTGCATGCCTGCATGCACACACACATACACACATGTCATGTATAACTGTGCATATGTACACACACTGGCCATGTATACCTGTGCACATGCACAGACATACACACCCCATGTATAACTGTGCCCATGCCTGCACACACACATGCCATGTATAACTGCACATGCACACACACACTGTGTATAACTGTGCATGCCCGTGCACACACACACACACACACACACTGTATAATTGCACATGCACAGACACACTGTATAACCGCACAAGCCCGTGCGCGCACACACGCGCACACACACACACACTGTGTATAACTACACATGCACACACACACACTCTGTATAACTGCACATGCCCGTACACACACACAGACACACACACACACTGTATAATTGCACAAGCCCATGCGCGTGCACACACACAAACACACTGTGTATAATCTGCCTGTGCGTGCACACGCACGCACACACACACACTCTGTATAACTGCACATGCCCGTGCACACACACACACACACACATACACTCTGTGTGTAACTGCACACGCACACAAACACACACACAGTGTATAACTGCACATGCCCGTGCGCGTGCAGGCACACACACACATACTCTGTGTATAACTGCACGTGTACACACAATGCTGTGTGTAACTGCACATGCACACACACACTGTGTATAACTGCACATGCCCATGCACACACACACATGCTGTGTAGCCGTGTATAACGGCACATGCACACACGCATGCCATGTATACTGTGCACATACAAACACCCCATGTACAGCTGCACATACACACACACACTCTGCATATAACCGAACATGCACACATACACTGTGTATAACTGCACACATACAAATACCGTGTATAATTGTGCACATGCACACACACCCCGTGTATAACAGCACATGAGCGCACACACGTTACACGTGTATGTGCACACACAGGCACACGCGATGCTGTGTGTATACGTGTACATGTGGGCACACACCAGCGCGCACTGTTGCGTATGTGTGTGGGTGGGTGCTTGTGTGGGTACGTGTGTACATGTGTTGTGGATTTTGGAGTGGAGGCCGGATAGCGGGGATCTCGGTCATTGCTATTTTTCCAAGCTCCCAGGCAGGCTGGTTCTCACGAGCTGCACAGCCGCCTGGCTTCCGGGCTTGGCACGCTGAACGGGAACGTCTATTTAAGTAGTTCTTTTATTTGTCAAATCCCTGCTATTTTGTTAGAATCTCTCTCACAGCCAAAATAGCCTCGGGGAACAGTAGTAAAAAAAAAAAATAATAAAGAAACGCATTGGGGTGTGTGTCAGACAAATGTGCCGGGGAGGGGTCTGCAGACACGCCGGCATGCTGCTGCGCGCGTTTCAGGGTCTGTGCAAAGTTCCCCCGTCCTAGATTCACAGGCAGGGGCCACAGTGCCTTGGGGGTTGGGGGGGAGGGAGCCCCGGTGCCCCTCCCGGAGGCTGCCGTGTCCTTGGCACTGATACATGGCCGCCTCCGCCCAGCCGCCCACATACCAGTGTGTGTTTTCTCCCAGTAACAAGCAGAGATCGTTACTGTCTCTTCTCTGTGAGGAGAGGATTCATGTTTCCATAATATTTACATCTGAGGGTTTGTGCAGCCTCCTCCTTCCTTGCCTGTGGGATGCGTCCCGTGTGCTAGGTGCCGGGGACGCCGTGTCCTCCCGGTGGATGGACTTCGGGTCCCTTCCGCCATCAGCGAGGATGGCGTGGTCACCGCTTGGTGACAGGCGCTTTAGTCTTCAGAACCCTTGTTGATTGGGTCCCAGGGGTGCAGTGGCCGGGCCGGGAGCGTGGACAGATTTTGGGGCTCTCTGTACAGATCACATAGGGTCAGATCACTTTCCGGGTGTGACCCCGAGTAGCCCCTGGCCCCTGGCCGGAGTTCGGAAGCTGACGGCAACTGTGTGGAGCCCGTGCTTTGGCCTTCCCTTCTGCCCAGCCCCAGGCTTCGCACACCCGCGGCCTCGTGATCTCCGGAGTGCCGTGTGAACACCGCGGTGGGGCAGGACCGTCCTGTCTGTGGGCACCCACCCGCCACCTGCCTCAGCCTCTAGCTGGGCACCTGCCCCCACCCGGTGCCAGCCACCAGCCACATTGTCCCCGGCAGGGGGCTTTGGGTCACACTCTGCCACCCCTCCGTCCTGTCTCTGGGTCACAGGGCAGCCCGAGGAAACTGTAAACATTGTAAGCCACATCCCGGCGCTCCTTTGCCCAGAACCTCCCAAGTGGTTCCATTTCTGTCTGGATCACAGGCCAAGTCTGGGTGGGCTCTGCTGGGGAGACCAGTGTGGACATTTGGGCGTGACGTGATGTGACGTGCCTCCAAACAGGAGGCAGAATGGAGACCAAGGTGGGTGCCCTGCTGGGAGCAGCCAGGTGCAGCCTCTGGGCAGTGCCCTTGGAGCGAAGGGGGTATATGGGCTGACTTCCCGTTCCGTGCACAGTGACCCCAGGGTAGGATATCAGATAGTAATAAGGACCTGAAGGAAAACTGGGTGGCGTAAGGGTGAGCAAGCATGGGCAGAGGTGGTGGACTGTGGATAAGGCGTCGGGCAAAGCCTGACAGCTTGCGCTTTGGCAGACATTAGAGAGTTGCAGGCAGAGGGAATAGCATGTGCAAACATCCTGAGGCAGCAGCTAGCCCAGCAGCTTAGAGAAAGAGCAGGGGAGGCAAGCAGGTTTGAGTGGGCAGGGGCTGGCTCAAGGTGTCTGTGGGCCCAGGACACTGGTTTTTTTTGTTAAAGGGGTCCTTGCAAAAGCTGAGGAGTGCCAGAGTGTCGTCACATGCTGATCCGGTTACCATGATGCACCTTGCTGGCCTGCAGATGAGGAGACAGTCAGCTTGCTGGGGCCTGGAACAGGGTGATGGCCCTGCAAACCAGGGCCATGTTTGGGGAGGAAATCCAGAACTCGGACTCGGAGGGCTGGGGTTCGTGATGCCTTGGGGACAGCACAGTGGAGGTGAGGAGTGGGTGGTACCCAACTCAGGAGGAAGGGCTGGAGGGGACGGAGGGGGGGCTTCAGCCCCTGGTAGGCTGGGCTGGGGGTGGAAGCAGTGGGGGGAGTGCAAGGGAGGGTCCAGGACACTTCATGGTGACCAGGGGGCAAGGCCCCCCCAAGGGAACCAGGGCCAGTCTGACCAGAGGGGAGGTGTGCCCAAGACATAGGAAACCAGGGAAGGAAGGAGCAGTCAGGTGCCTCTGACCAGAGTGGACTCAGCTGTGGGTGTGACCGCAGTGGCCAGTTGGGCACCAGTGAACCGGATGGTGGATAGTGGGCACTGACGTAGCCGGCAGGAAATAGGCTGGCAGCCGGGAGGGGAGGTGCGGCCCAAGGGGGCCCGTCTTTAAAGCTGGGGTGCGTGTCTGCTGGGGACGGCAGTGCCGGGAGGAAGAAGCTGCACCATGGGGGAGCGAGAGCCGGATCCCTCGGGGGCAGGGGCCGGGCTCAAGGCAGGAGGCAGCCTGCTGTGTGTGCATTCGGGTTAGAGCTGCTGAGGGTGTCCGAGCACCGGGTGGCCTGCACTGGGGCAGCAGCTGAGCTGTGTGCATAGAACACAGCAGCTCAGGGTGGCCCGGGGGCTCAGTCGGTTGAGTGTCCGAACGCGGTTCAGGTCATGATCTCATGGTTCGTGAGTTCGAGCCCCGCGTTGGGCTCCGTGCTGTAAGCTTGGAGCCTGGAGCCTGTTTGGGATCCTGTGTCTCCCTCTCTCTCTGCCCCTCCCTCAGTAGTGTGTGTGTGTGTATGTATGTGTGTGTGTGTGTGTGTGTGTGTGTGCGCGCGTGCACGCACTGTCTCTCTGTCTCAAAAATAAAACATTTAAGAAAAAAGAGAGAATAGAGTAGCTATACACCCACGGGTGCCTACCATGGAGAGTGGTGGGTGGTCAGAGGAGTGGATGGGTGAGTGAATGAATGGATGAAAGCAGCACCCCCATGGGGAGGCTTCCTGGAGGCCACCCTGAGTCCTCCTTACAGGTGATGACCTTGGCTTGTGCCCTTGACCTTCAGCTTCCATAGCAGGTGCACAGCGTGGACCTGGAGACCTGGCTGAAGGACAGGTGTCCCCGTGACCTTGTGCCCATGCAGAGGAGACCCTGAGAGTTGGAGGGCACCCCCAGCCTGCCCTCAGGGGTGTCCTCCTGACCAAGACGAGAGATTTCCGTGAAAGCATGGGGGCCCATCTGAGCCCCAGTGCCCATGACCCCCCCTTTGGGGGTTCCTGCCCCAAATGGCCCTTAGTCCCCAGCCCAGCCAGGGCCATTCTGACCCCTTGGAGGTGGCCTCAGTTACCCCTGTCTCCTACCCCTGCTGCTCCCTCCTTTGGCTACAAGCCTCCCATTCAACTCCCTGTTTTCGCCAGGGTCAAGTCTGACCTTGAGCCTGGCACCCGGCGCCATCGGGACCACCCCTCCTAAGGCGCTATCTTCCCTCAGTCCCTCCCACACAGTAAACTGGGGAGCCAATGATGGGCGGGTGACTGGTCGCTGTGAATCACTGTCAGTCAGCTAATCAGAAATCAAAGGGCAGCAGATAGGATATGGGTGTGACCGCAGGTTGTGGCCTCTGGTGACCGCAGCCTTCAAACCTGGCGCCTGTCTTTATTGGCCCCCAGTCACCTGCGCTGCCAGTTGTGTGTGCTTAGCAGGCGCACCCTGGTGCACGCTGCAAGGGCAGGCCCGCGGTCTGGCTCCTGCGGGGCAGGGGGACGCTCAGGGACACCGGCCACGGGCCGTGCCGCTTCTGTGTGCTGGGCACAGACAGTGATGCCACAGGAGAAGCCCGGTGCTGACGTGGCGCTGACCTGGAATAGCTCATGCTAAAGGAGGGTGAGGAGGAGGACGATCCTGTCCTATAACATACTCTCTAACTTTTGAATTTGTACTTTAGTAAGCCCAAGCCCAGAATGCATGTGGGCTCTTTCCTTTTTAATACTTTTGTGAAATCTTCCTTAATTTGGGCCTTTGAGTCACAGAGGGATGTCAGTAAGGCAATTCATGGTCATTTCTACACATTCTTCCCCACTAGGTGTACCTTGGCCGGTAGATTTTCTGTTCTCCCAAATTGAACTGATTAAAAACTCTTCTGACCTTTAGCGTTACTTTTCTACAATGGAGGTTTAATTGACATGACGTGATCGTAGTGTCTGGTGTGCAACAAAGTGGATCGGTATTAGTATATATTGCAAAATGGTACCCACGGTAAGTTTGGTTAATATAAGTCCCCATCCGTACGTCACCATCCGTCACCCATCTATCCTAGCCAGAATCAATTTCAAGTTCATCTGCTAGATGATGTCGTTGTGATGTTCGACTTCGGTTTCCAGGGCGTAACAGGCTCATGCTTGGTGGCACTGAATGAAATGATGTCATTAAAAGGCGTTGGGGCACCTTTATAAATGGTTGCTCGTAGAGCGTTAAAAACCAAGCCTGAAATTCATCCAACTGTGGTTATTTAGATTTGCAGATTAAATGCCTTCTGGGTGCGTAAGTTGAGTGAGAAAGCAGTTGAACCAAATTTTTGGCAGGTAAGCATTTTTTCATCGATCTTAGTTGTAAAAATGAGACTGTGTTGGTTGATTTTAAAATCTAGCAACTCCAGGGGTGCCTGGGTGGCTCAGTCGGTTAAACATCCGACTTCGGCTCAGGTCATGATCTCATGGTTTGTGAGTTTGAGCCCCGCGTGGGGCTGTGTGCTGACCGCTCAGAGCCTGGAGGCTGCTTCAGATGCTGTGTCTTCCTCTCTCTCTCCTCCTTCCCTACTCACATTCTCTCTCTCTCTCTCTCTCTCTCAAAAATAAATGAACATTTAAAAAAAATTTTTTTTTAATCTGGCAACTCCAGGGTGAAAATGAATTTACTTATCCTATGTGTTATGACTCTAATACAGAGTATTCATTTGAAAATCAAAGAAACTTTTAAACTTTTTCAAAAGTATAAAATGTAAAAGCTTTATTTACTGACTTGAAGATTTTAAAATTACATGCACAACATGACTAACCTTTCCGGAAGCAGGGGAGGGGTGGGGGGAGGAGGTGGGGACCAACAGCAGTTCCCGGCAGACGCACTGCTCAGCGCCCCTGGGCTGATGGCTCCAGGGGCCAGGAGCCAGCAGGAGCCAGTTGAATGAAGAACTGTCCCCAGGGAGGCTCAGCCCAGTTGTGAAGAGTGAGGCCTGGGTCCCGAGTGAATGCCAGAGGTCACTCGGCTCTGTGTCCCTGGATGGTGGCTCAGGTAGGAGACTGAGCAAGGAACATTTAGCCTCAGGGCCTGGGCCGTGAGGTGGGAACTGAAGTCCCTGCGGGCTGGTTTCTCCCGAGGGCTTGTGGCTGTCCGTGTGCACCTGTCTGGGGTGTCACGGGCGCTCAGCCGTGTTCGGGCTGAATCAACAAGTGGACAGACAGTGGCACTAGCCAGCATGGCCCTTCTTTGTCATCCTGTGCCCCACTGTTGCTGGGGCTCGGGGGCACTGGGCAGCGTCTGCACCCAAGTGCTCTGCATTCTTGTCCCCCTCCTCTGCCCCCCACTCTCCGGCCAGGCGTCCGGAGAGCCCGAGGCCCGGGGTCTCCACTGGCCTGCCGGTCACGCGGACCTTCCCTTCCTGCTTCTGGGCACGGACGGATATGTCGTTTCCGGTTTCCAAGTTGTCATGTGATTTCCTGGAAATGTGGGGTTTGCATGCCGGGAACTTCCCGGGGCTGGATTGGGGTGAAGTGGGGAGCGCTTGACGGGGGGAGCATCGCACTCAGCCGGGGGCGGGTCCCCGTCTGTGCAAAGGACAAATCAAACCTCCAGATTCCTTACCAGCTACCTTTGTGAATAGACTTTGGGCGGCAGGCCGGGTGGGCTCACACCTTCTCTGTGAGGAAGAGAGAGAAGGTTTCTGGCCACCCTGAGTTTGATGGAGACCAAGAACCAGGGGAGCTGCCCCAAAGTCCCCATCTCCTCCGACCAAGGGGGCCCCCAGCGCTGCCTCAACACCCCCCCAGGAATGAGGAGTTAGAAATGGGTCCGTATTGATGCAAACAGTTTCCTTTATCTTCGTCCCTCTGGAGCCCCCTGAGCTGGGGGCAGGGGAGAAAGGCATGTGGAGTCAGCTTCTCAGGACTCGTGGAGGTGGGTAGTGGTGGTGCCGTGCCCGTCAGCAGGTGAAGAAACTGGCCCAGAGTGGTTGCTGGCAAGCCTGTGGTCACACAGCAGCAGAGCGGGTCAGGGAGCATCCTGGCGTGTCTGTGTGTCCTCTGCGGGTCCAGCCTCTCGGGGTGCAGTGTTCCGGGCCACAGCGCACAGCAGGGCGTGTACAGGGTTGCCAAGTGTCACCGGCTGCAGGTCAGAGGCCTGTGGGGACATGGGGAAGAAATACCGGCAGGCAGCGGACATGGGTCCCGTCCTCACAGCTGCCTAGGGCAATGCACGGGTTTGGGGCCACGGTGGCGGTAGGGCAGATTCCCTTCCCAGAGCCTCGATTTACCTCCGAGAGATCGCGTCCCCCAGAACCGGCCTGTCTTGGGGGCGGAGAATGTCCAGCCATGTCTGGCCTGTTGAGACCGGCTGCCAGGCCTGGAGGGGGACCTAGGTTTTCCTCTGTGGAAAAGGAAAGGTCCCTCTGAGATCCATCAGATTGCCGAGAGTGGAGAGCGCAGAGAAAGGCAGGGGGCGTCCCCACAGCCCTGGTTCAGGGAAGGAACTGAGGGTTCCCATCCTGGCTCCATGGGTCTGGCCGATTTGCCCAGAAACTAGCTGATTCCGGGGGTGTCCTTGTACTTGGAGGCAAGTGTCAATGCAGAGAGGCTGGTGGGGACTGGAGGCCAACGGAGGCTGCTCGCTCGGCGCCCCCGCCAGGCCTCCAGGGCAGCCCGGACAAGATTGGGCGGTTGCGAGCTTGTGGGACCGTGAGCACTGACTGGAGGCCGGGGTGCTCGGGGTTTAGGATGCTGGGGGGCTCGGCCTCAGGCAGGCTGTGTGTGCCATAAAGGCTCCCCGAGGCCCCCCATAGCTCCCTTCCCCTGGGCCATCTCCCTGCAGAGGCAAGAACACGTGTCCGTTTCCTGGTCAGAGGGTTGCTGCTCCGTCCGGCCCCTCCTGCAGATGGACCCTCCCTGGGGGCGGGGGGAGTTCTGCCATCACCTGATGAAGGATGTGCTTCCTGCCAGTCGGGGTGGAAGCTGGGAAGAGGCGCCCAGTGGGGTTTGCTTCTTCCCTTTAGGTTTGCATTTGAGGCCATGGCGCTCCCTGGGCAGGAGCCCACAACCTCAGAGCCTGGCGTCCGTGGGGCTCAGGGGTCTGTGCAGCTCCCCGCCTCACCCATCCCTCCTCTGTCCTCCGGTCCCATCCTCACCCCAGTCCCCCATGTGGAGGCAGGAGGAAGGCGTGTGCCTGCGTGGGGGGCAGCGGCACCTGCCCTCCTGAGCAGGATGGGGGCAGAGCACACGCCCCCACCTCCGAGGTCGCTTTTGTAGAGAGAACGCCTTTTCTGAATGTTTTCGAGGGCGGGTCGGACGCGCACGAACGGGACAGTGAGAACAGGTGCTCGCTCTGTCCGCATCGCCGAAGCCTTGGTGCTGAGGGCGTCAGAGGTCACCCCCGTGCTTCTGGAAGAAGGCGCCAGATGTGGGAGCAGGTGTGGAGACACTTCGGTTAGAGGGGCCCTTGGCCTCCACTGGGGACTCCCCGCAGCAGCGTTACTGGGCCCCTGCTGTGACTTTCTCAGAAAGGTGGGTGTGAAGGGCAGAGTTTGGGGAAGGAGCCCCTGACAGTTCTGCGCCTTCCCGAGTGGCTCACACCTCCCGCTTTGAGCATCGTCCTGGGTCGGGCTCCGGACAGGCAGCATGCCAGTATGATCCTGTCCTGAGTCCAGGGGTCATGCCCGTGCTCTTTGGGGGACACTGCCAGCCAGCTCTCTGGCTCTCCACGCATCCCGGGATGTCCTGGAACTCCGTTTCCCCTTTGGTCCAGCGGCCCGTCTCCCCCTTCTGGCAGTGATTGGGGACCAGCCCTGTCACCGGCAGTGAGAGGGACATGTGGGGCTTCCTTAGTGTTGCCGAGTCAGGAAGAAGACTGGGGCTAGCTCCCCTCAGGGCCCGCTGGGTCCCGTCACCCTCCCGGGGCCAGGACGGAGCAGAGGGAGCATGGAAAGGAGGAGGAGAGCCTCCTGAGAGCCAGCAGGGGCCCAGCGTGGCCGGAGTCCTGGCCTCCGCACAAGGGGAGAGGCTGTGCCTGGAGGTCTCTGCACACAAAGGCCACCAGCCACCTGCTGGCCTCAGAAAACCCTGGAACTGCAGTCTTTTCTGTCACCTGAGGCCAGGTGCTTTGACAGTGCTGTAGGTGGCTCTTGGAGACTGCCTGGCATCAGGGTCATCAAGCCAGGGACCAGCTGAGTGTGGACCTGCTTGGGTGCCTGGCCTCTGACAGTGTCGTGTTGCCAGGAAGGGGGCGAAGACAGGAGCCGTCTGCCCGCCGTGCTTGGCGAGCCCTCCGCGGATGCCCAGGCACAGCCAGCTCCTGGGCGCCGCGGGTCTGGGGTCCTGCGCCCTCATCCGTGCCGTCCAGCCGAGCTCTCGTGGGGACAGGTCCCACCGAAGGCTGGGTCCCTCCGATCCTGTGATGGGGGCACGGCCAGGCTTCTCTGTGGCCGGCTGACCCTGTTCCCTGTTACAGTGACACAACGCAGCTACCTCCAAGGAGTGACCGTGACAGATGGCGGGTGATGGTTTTCCTCCGCAAGTTCCCACGACGTGTAGAACCTGAAACGTACACGTGTGCCTCACCCCCCGGTTAGCACCCCCTCTGAGCACGTCCCACTGCCGTCCCCCCTTGTCCTTCTAGACGGTGAGGTGCCTTGAGACCATGTGGGCGCCTTTTCAGACCTGCCATGTACTCCCTTGTTTCTCAGCAGGACTGCTGGGTTCTAACTTTATTCCCGGGGTTATAATCCAACGTCAGCCCTGTTTGCCTGGATGTTCAAGCTGTGTCTGGTCCTGTCAGCCTCTGCGGGGCTGTTCCGGTGTCCTCCAGACACGGCCGTCATTCCATGAGCATTCCCTCACTTTCTGGCAAAAAAGGCCCAGAATGAAAACAAGATGTCGTAGGTTTGTTTGTATCGTCCCTCACACCTGAAATCAGCCATGTCTACCAGGGGCCCTGGTTTCTTTTACCAGGAAACAGGATTATTCTATTCCGTTCTGTTCTATCCCATCCTATCCTGTTTCTATTCCATTCTATTCTGTTCTGTTCTATTCTATTCTACTCTATTTTATTTTCTACTTTATAATACTTCATTTCACTTTATTTTTGAAGTTTACTTATTTTGAGAAAGAGGGAGATCACTAGCTCGGGAGGGGCAGAGAGAGAGAGAATCCCAAGCAGATTCTGAACTGTCAGTGCTGAGCCCGATGTGGGGCTTGAATTCACGAAGCGTGAGATCACAACCTGAGCTGAAACCCCAAATCAGATACTTATCTGAGTGAGCCACCCGGGTGCCTCGGAAATAGGGTTAAAGCGAGTCCTGGGTGCTGGCTGTGGCCTCTGCTGTTGGGGGCCGCTTCCCCGCCTCGCCGTGGACAGAGCTGGGGTGCGGGGTGATGCACACACGGGTGTGGAAGTGGGCAGGCGTGTGTGCGCATGCACACTGATGTCAGTTTTCGTTTCTGTCCGTACCTTTGTCTCCATGGAAAGCACAGGCCGCACCAGCGTCCTATTCAGGCCTGCGACGTGGCGTTTCCTGAAACTCTTTCCCAGTCCCTTTTGGTGAGGGATGGGCTCTGCTTCTCCTGCCCCGCCATGCCTCCCTGGTCCATCCTCCTGTGTCCTCCGCTCCCCACACCCCTCCCCTCTGACCCGTCTCCCTCTGCCTGCACTGTAAACGGCTGCAGCAGGGGGCTCCCTGGACCCCCAATCATGCAGCGCCCGTCCTCCCACCGACGCTGGGGTCAGGCCCCCTCTGTGCCACTGTGTCCTGGGACCAGGCTCTCCACCCCCCACATTGGTGCTCGCCCCCTGGCCCAACCTTACTACCACCCAGGCCCATTCAGTTCTCTGAGACGCTGTGTGCATTTTCCTACTCTTTCCTGTTTGGGAGACATCTGATGTTCCTGCTAGTGGACCCACCACCCCTCGTGCACCTGTGGGGGTGTCTCTGCCATCAGGGTCGTGGTGGGGGTTCTCCCAGCCACGCCAGGCATAGGGTGGCTCTGTCGGTGTGTCTGGATGGCTCTGTGAGCGTGTGGGGGCAGGGATATGTGGGGAGCAGCCTGCACTCCCACCTTCCCCTAGGGAACCCCGATCCTATGTCGGCTCCGGCCTCGTCCTGGGCTCCCGTTCCGTCTGGTCTCGGCTTCCGACCCGGTGCCCAGGGTGCAGCTTGCCCTCGTGGTCTGGACCCCAGAGCCCCTGAGGTCCGTCCTATGCAGGCTGGGCTGTGGGGAGAGCCCCGGGGGTCAGGACCCGGCCAGGCTCCTGGGTTCCCCAGGCACCCCCAGACTCAGCTGCTTCAGCTTGTTGCCAAAGGTGCGGGGGCGGATGGTGAGCTGGGACGGACCTTGAGCAGCCGGCCTTGACGTCATGGAAAATACAGCGAATCGGGTTTTTTTCATTCCTGCCTTGCGTTTATTGCCCCCACTTGTGTCGTGTGGAAAACCCCAGACGAAGGTTAGACCTTGCGGGCTGAGGCACAGATGGCCATGCTGGAGTCGGCCCAAGGATGCGGGGCGGTGGGTGTGCGGCCGTGAGCCGTCAGGGAGGCCACGTGGGAGACGGGCCCTGCGCTGGGCCCAGAAAGTCCGCAGTTTTCACTCAACAAGGGGGAATCGGAAAACTCCGGGGCGCCCTGAGTGAGGCCCCAGCACCCACCAGGGCACAGAGTCCAGGAGTCCCACAGGTCTGCGGTCGCTGCAGGACGGTCGGGGGAAGGGGGTGGAGCAGCGGCCAGCCGGCAGCATGGGGAGCAGGGCAGGGCCCCCAGTGTTGTGTGGGGGGAGCTCACTTGGGCTTTCGTGTTCTGGATTGGACCCAAAGGCCCCGGTCTCACCTGATGATTCTCACCTGTCACTTGTCACCAGTGATATGTACCACGTGCATCCGATCCATGAGGAGTTATAAAGTGTGATTTCCTGAAGGATGTACCTTTCAAATAAGAAGAGTTTTGGTGTGTCCCCATGAATGCAAGAGTGTTTTGCGCTCTGCAGGCCTGGGCACTGGAATTCCTATGCACTTGACACTCATTTGCAGTGGGGTCCTCCAGGTCAGGCCCAGAGCCCGGCCTCTAGGTCAGGGAGCCTCACCACGTTGAGGGGCACCTGCTGTTGGCTGGCCGCTGCAGCGTGCACCCCCAGAATGCAGAATGATGGGCTTCCGGCTCAACGCCTAGACACTCGTCTGCACCCCATCTTGTGTTAGATGTCGGGGAATCAGAAACAATGGCATCTCAGGTCCCCTGTCCCTCAGTGGGCGAGAGGGATGTGTAGTACAAACAAGAGAGAGAGAGGCATCTGGGTGGCTCAGTCTGTTACGCGTCTAACTTCAGCTCAGGTCATGATCTCGCGGTTCAGGAGTTTGAGTAGGGCTCTGTGCTGACAGCTCGGGGCCTGGAGCCTGCTTCGGATTCAGTGTCTTCCTCTCTCTTTCAAAAATAAACAAACACTGAAAAAAAATTAAAAAGAAACAGGACTGAGAAATGTCTGCCAAACACTCGAGTCTGAATGCGCCCCAGAGAATTGAATAGTGAATGAAATCTCAGAAATGATGAATGAATGAAGAGAGGCTTAAATTGAGGAGTGGGAGCCATGGGAATAAACGAGTCTCTGCATCTGAATGGTGTGATGCTGGTGTGTCTGTGTGTCTGTGGCTGTAGTTGAAGCTTTGCTGTTTCTCTGCAAATACGGGAACATGGATGTTCAGTCCCGGAACCAGAGAGGTTAATTCTGGCCTTGAATCCGTGGCTGGAATTCGCACATGTGTTAGCCATAAAGGCCTTGTTCTAGCCCCCCCCACCCGGCCCCCCCGCCAGCGCTAAGACATTGGAGTTGCTTTCGGAATCAGAGATGTGAAACAGTGTTAGAACTACGTGGGGCTGAGCTGTGGTGCGTGCGGGGCGGGTAGGGCCGAGCACAGAGGCAGGCCAGCGAGCTGAGAGCCGCTGTGGCTGCCGTGTCCCCTCAGTCCCATGGAGGGTCTGGCCAGCTTAGGAAGAGAACTGTTTCTGTCCAGGCCTCCAGTCGCGCTATGGGCTGCCCTTCGGGCTAAGTGACTGTTTCACTTTCCAGGTGTCTAGCTTCCTCTTCCTGTGACTCTCTGCCCTGACCCCCTGGGTCATCTTCACCTCCCATGCCTGGGGTTTTAAATTTCCTCTGGAAAACGGGATGTGATTGCCCAGCAGCTGGACCATCCTGAGGATGGTGAGGTGGGGAAGAGAGCCAGGATGGATCCCAGCCCCCCTCCCCTTTGGGAGGACCCCTCCCCCAGTCAGTAGCTGCGAGCTTGCTGGAACCCACACATGGTCCTCAGCCATCGCTAGGGAGGAGGGCTCCCTGCTTCCTCGGTTGAAGAGGCACGTTGGAAAGAGCCTTTCTGCATTGGGATTTTCCTTTTTTCCACCCCAAACCCACTGTTGGCTAGCTGCGCCGATTGCCAGGGGTACTGAGCATTACAGATGCAGGTTTAGTGAACCATACTTTGGATCTTAACGACCTGGAAGCCTATGAACCGGCAGGTTTGCTGTTAAGCCCCCTGGGTTGGCATTCTTGGAGAGGTCTGAAATCCTAGTCGAACTGACCCGCAGCCAAAGGCGGGTAATCAAGTCTGATGGCAGCGGAAGGTTTGCCCCCCAGCCCTGCCCTGGGAGGCGTTTCTTCCCCACTTTGCCTGCTTTTGGCTGAGAAGCCTTTTGCCTGCTCTCTGGAGCTGCGGTCTGGGGCGGGGGAGGGAGGGCTAATTCGTGTCAGATGGAGGGGCGCCCGGGGGACCGTGCGCTCGCTCGCCTGGCTTTTGTTCCCGGCGTCTGACTCCTGACGGTAGAGTGGACGTGGAAGTGCCGGCTGCGTCCTTTCGGGGCGCCGGGGTCCAACTTTTCCTAGGACTTGCAGGCGCAGAGGCCCCGGAGGCATCCCAGCCCGGCACGCGCGCGGGAGTGGGGTCAGCGCCCGCCGCGGCCGACCTCGCCCGGTCGGGCTCTGCTTTCCGCGGGCGCCCGGGCGGCCATGCGGCTGCGCGCCCTGACCTCGGGGCCTCCTGGAGGGTGCGCGCGCGGGGCCCGGGCGCGCCGGCACCGGCGCCAGGTGAGTGGGTGCGGGGGCGCAGGGGCGGGCGGCAGAGGGGGCGCTGCGGCGCGGGGCGCGGGGCTCTCGGAGAGGGGGAGGGGGGCGCGGGGCTTGGAGAGTGGGAGAGCGGGGCACTCGGAGTCTGGGAGCGCGGGCGCGGGGGCTCGCGGAGAGGAGCGCTTTGGGGCCGGTGCGCGCACGCGGGCGCGCGCAGAAGCGTGTCCATGTGCCCGCGTGTGTCCGTGCACCCTTGCCTGCGTGCGCCCGTGTGTGCTCGCGTGCCCTTGTCTGTGCGCGAGTGTGCACCTTCCCGCGGGTTTCTGTGTGCACGCGCGTGAGTACCTCGTGTGCGCGCTCAGGGGAGGCTGAACTGGGAGGCAGGCTTTTGCCTGGTGGGAGGCGGGGGCCCTGTTGAGCCCACGTGGAGTGGGAAGCAGTTCAGGGCTAACTTTACAATCCAAGTGCCTCTTGAGCACGCGTCCGTGGGCTCCTTTTCCGAAGTGGAAGCAGGACACTGGCCGTGACGCAGCCCTGAGGCGCACCTCGTTTCTTCCAAAGGGAGAGAGGACCGCTGGCCCTGTGCTCATGTCGGGGGACGCGCTGGCCTGTCGCGATAGTGCAAGGTCACCAGGGCCATACTGCAGCCCGCGACCGCCCTCCGCAGCGTTGGCATTGAACTGAGCAGATGCCCCAGAGGGTTGAGCAGCCCTTTGAGCCTAAAAGTTAGGCATTTTTTGCATTCTTTTTCCCGGAAACTTTCCTAAGGGTCTAAGAAAGAGAAGTCAAAATGTCAGCTGCTTCTCGGCACTTTGGGTTGCCCTGCGTTTCGATTTTCAGTTTAGCAGCCTGAAGCTCTTGCTGGGAAGATTGTGTGTGGTGTGTGGTGTGTGGTGTGCGGTGTGCGGGAGGCCAGCTGCCTGGACGCCCGTGTCCTGTGGCTGCCACGGGGTGGAACTCTCGGTGGGTGGATTTAGGGGCCACTGTGTCCCTGCAGAAAGATTTCGTGGCCCTCGAACCTCAGGGTCAAGTTGATTTTTATTTTCTGCTCGCGGGGGAATGCCAAGTACCAGAACTCACCCCGGAAGAGGGGAACAGCTCTCAGGGTGTGCTGACTCAGCCTTTGTGAGGGTCATTGTTTCGCTACTGTAACATTAGCCCCCTGAACGGTACAGAACTTGGAGAGAGGTCTGTGCACTTTTGCATTTCCGTGGAGCAGGGGGTGCCCTCTCTGCGCTCACGTGGGCCTTCTCCTTGCTCAGTTTTGCAGAGATTTTTCTTTCTAAAAAGAGACTTCACAATCAAACCGGGCACTAATTACTGGGTACCCCTCGGGGAGTCCTCGCGGACCTGGCAGCCCTGCTCGGACCTGGCAGCCCTTCTGGCTGCCCTTCCAACTGTCTGCTCCTGACAGTTAAATGCAATTTAGATTCCTGAACCGAGCTGCTAAACGCCCCAGCATGGAAGCCACCCCTCCCCCGCGCACCCTGCTGCCCCTCCCCCCCCCAAATGAAAGCAAAGTATCAGGTGAAAACAAAAGCGTCTAATCCCGTCTCGCTCATTCCACAATGGAGATGTTATGTACAGATGAAGCGTGAGCAGATGTTATTACACTATCTCGAGCAGCGTCCTCGGGGGCATCAGCTTCCCAGCAGCACCTCTGCTGTTTCCCCCTCCAGGCTTTGAGCGGAGGCCCAGCGGGGCCAGAAAACCGCAGGAGCACAGAGCCTCTTTCTCCCCGGTTCGGATAAAGGTATTTGTAAGGAATACAGCGTCACAGTCTCCTCCGTTGGCCCTCGAACTGGAGCCAATTCATTCCGCCAACAAGTGTTAATTGAGGGTCCAAAAGCTCACTCTGGTGCCAGGCACTGTGCAGGGGCTCAGAGACAAATGGACGGGAGCCCTGTGTCCTGCCTCTGGGACCCTGCAATGGAGCACAGGAGGGAAGGCATATAAACAAATAACTGGAACACGAGGCGGGAAGCCTGTGCCAACTGGGCCATTGCCACAGACGACTGTATTTTTAGATGCTTGAATGCCTGCCCCTGTCTGAGCGCGAGATGGGTGGAGACGGGGTCTGAGCCCACGGCCCTTTCCTCAAGCTGTGTGGTTTCGGTTTTGCGTCCTCTCTCTGGGAGATGGTGGTGGTCATGGTTCTGGCACCGAAGGACCCTGCTAATGTCCTGAGCTTGTCCCAGGGGCTCTGGCTTCTGAAGACCCTGAGCGCGGGAGCCCTGCTATCAAAAAGCTGAGTCTCTTGGGGCACCCGGGGGTCTCAGTCGGTTAAGCCTCCGGCTTTGGCTCCGGTCACGATCTCAAGCCTCGAACTGGGGTCTCTGCTGTCATCATGGAGCCTGCTTTGGATTCTCTGCCTCTCCCCAGCTTGCGTGTGCGCCCGTGTGCTCTCTCTCTCTCTCTCTCTCTCCCTCTCCCTCTCAAAAATAAACATAAAAAAAAAGTTGAGTCTCTGAAAAAGCCCGTAATGAGCATGTGCAGAAGCACATGCCAACAGTGCCCTGTGTGTTTGCAGGATGGACCATCCTGCAGAGGGGTACTGCAACTGCAGTCATGGGGGGAGCTTTGAAAAACTTTGTATTCTGGCCACACCTCCAGATTCTCTGTGTTTATTGGTCTGGGTGGGGTTTAGCAGAGTGGTTTCCTTTTTTGTTTTTTAAAGGTTCATTTATTTATTTTGAGAGAGACAGAGAGACAGAGAGAGGATCCCAAGCAGGCTCCAGGCTCCGAGCTGTCAGCACTGAGCCCGGCACAGGGCTCGAACTCACGAACTGTGTGATCATGAGCTGAGCCGATGCGGGATACTTAATTGCCTGAGCCTCGCAGGCACCCCACTGACACACTTCTTGAACTTGGGCTTTGTTAGTTTCATCAGTCTAGTGGTTTAGAGTGTGCTCAGAATTTGGAAGAGTTTTAGCCATTATGTTCTCGATGATTCCCCTCCTTCCTTTACAGAGAACCCAGTGACCCCTGTGTTAGGCTGCTCAAACTTTCCCACCACTCACTGATGCTTAATCTATTTACTTGGAGGTCTCTTTTTTCGGCCCGTTATTTCGGGCAGTTAGTACCGTGATGCTCTCACAAGCTGCATGCGCGTGCTCACTGGCTGGCTGCCATCGCTGAGGCCCCTCTGCATGTCCTAGGTGGTCCACGAGACTCTGTTTCGTGGGTGTTCCCTGCGTCTTGGGACCTTGCTTGGTGCAGGAATCTGGGGCAGTCACGGAACTCAGGCCACTTTTTCCCCTGCCCCTGAGGCACTAGATAGATTGGTTCGCCGGTTCACGAACATCCTATCGCTGTATGCTTTTGTGTCGGAGGGTTTTTGTTTAGCACCGTAATGCCTCCGATGCCCACCCAGGATGCATGACGTCACATGTATGATCAGCAAGCTGTGGCATCTAACTGAACCGTGTTCCGTGGTAGGAATATATCATGCTTTCTATGCCCAGTCTCCTTTTGATGGACATTTGGGTTACTTCCTGTTTGGGGTACTCTCTTTATCTTATTATTATTATTATTTTTTGCATTTTTATTTATTTTTGAGAGAGGGAGAGACAGAGTATGCAGGGGAGGGGCAGAGAGAGACACACACTCACAGAATCGGAAGCAGGCTCCAGGCTCTGAGCTGTCAGTGTAGAGCCCGATGCGGGGCTCGAACCCACAAATCGTGAGATTATGACCTGACTTGAAGTCGGGACGCTTAACCAACTGAGCCCCCCCGGGGACCCCTGGGGTGCTATTACGTAAGGCAGCTCTGACCATTCTTGCACAAGACTTTTGTGAGCCTGTGCACTTATTTCTGCCTAGAAGGGCAGTGCTGAGACACAGAACTGGCATAGATCTAGAAACATAAGCAACTGCACTTGTATCCTGGTGTTACATTCTCGGTAACATTTAATCTCCCAGGGAGTTGACGTTTCATCTGGTGGTCAGTGTGGGGCCTCCATGAATTCACGTGGGTGTCAGTTCCTGGGAGGGACGGTCTGCCACTTATCACCAATTGGCTAGAAGGAATGCTGTTTGGTTTCTAAGGCAGGTCGGAGTTTTGTAAGACTATCAGATGCAGCCATGAGCCTTGACCCTACCTACCAACGTGAATTGGGTAGGTGAATGAGTGACTCATTTACTTCCCGGACCAGTGTGCACAGTGGATTCCGAGCTGTGCCAGGTTTAGGGAGGAACCACGAATCCTCACACGCGAGTCTTCGTGACTGCTTCTCCCTCCACAGACCTGCACATTTCGCTCTGAGAAGCCAAGGGGCCGGGATTATCAGTCACCTGGCTTCCTCTGAACATAGGGGTGCTGCTGGCTTAGCGTTTCTTCCAGAAGAGCAAGCGTTGAGGTCTCGGGAATGCCTCTGGGTTAGCTCATCAGGGAAGTAGGTGGTCGTACGCCCGCAGTGTGGGAGGTAATACTCAATTGCTTGAGCAGCATTGAGTGCCGCGCCTCTGACTCATCGCCCATTGACAGGGGATTTGGAAACAGGGTGGGTGCGCGCCTCCGTCCAGGGCTCTGGCAATGAGAATGCTGACAAGGTACCTGAGGCTCCCTCCGGGGAATCCCAGTGCCGACTGGTGGCTTCTTGTACCCCTCTGTGTATCGGGGAAAGTTCCTGTTTTAGCTCTTCCCAAACTCCGATTAGATGCCTCGTTTCCTGGAAGAGATGGGAGCGAGCAGGCACACTCGGAATTGTGGAGCTGACGGTTTCTCCTTCTGCTCTTTCAGCCCGAAGAATTACCGGGTTTGCACAGCTTTAAGAGCACGGTCTTCAAAACACCCAAGGTCTGCGGGGTTTGCAAGCAGGTAATTGACGGCCAAGGAATCTCATGCCGAGGTGAGTCTGCGTTTCTCATTCTCTTGCTGTGAAACCGAAATGTGTCTGGCAAGCAAACAAACAAACAAAACCCCAAAATGACAGCCTTCTTTCGGGAGTTTCCAAAAGTGAAATTGTGGAATTCCCCTTCCCGGGTTGTGTTTGACCTACCCCCCTGCCCCCCGCCAGCCATGCTGCGCAGGGACCCGCCGTATTTACACAGCTTTGTGATTGGGAGGAACTCTTCCAGAAGGAGCAGAGCTACTGGTGTGTGACTGGGGACAGTAGTGACAGCGTGGGCAGGAGCACCCTCCGTCCGGCCCATGGTGTTCGTGGTACTGGTTGTTCAGTTGTGGGCTCGGACCCCTTAGCAGGGTTTGCAAATGAGCGTTCTGCACCTCAGGGCTGGGGCTTCGAGCAGGCCATCAGCCCACTGTCAGGTGCCACTGTCACCAGGAGACAATGCCATCGGCTTTGCCATCTGATGCTTAAGCACCAGGCGGTCAATACGTTTGCTGTTTGTCGTACTGGCGCGGTAATCAGTCTGTGACAGCAACGTATCTTGATTCCCTTGAGCCCTGGAGTCCGGGCTGAGGGTCGTGGGTCTGCATCACAGGGAGGGGGAGGATGGTCACACTGCCATGGGGTGAGGAGGCGGCTCTTCCTCACAGTCCTTGCTGATGGTGCTCCCAGCAGTACCCGCCCTGTCCGGCCCCCCAGCGTCTCTGTTTCGGAGTCCACACCTCGAGACCTCTTCTTTCCTGGCACGTGGCCCTCTCCCTTCACCCCCGAGGTGGCCTGTGCGACAGGGCCTGGGGGGGCCCCCCTTCACCCGGCCCCCCGTGAGCCGTACCCCGAGCCGGAGAGGTCTTGCATTGCAGGATTTGATACTCTTGTGTTTGGGGACTGCTCTGATGGCTCCGGACACGGCCATGACATTGACAGGGGATAAAGGCCCATGGAAAGACCAATCTCATTGGGGTAAAAACATGAGAGTTGTGGTACTTTCAGCATTCTGAGGACCTGGCCTTTCCCCTGCCCCCATGGACCACAGGGTAAACCTGTCGGGGGATGGATAGGAGTATGCTGCTCCCAAAGCTGGAGTCGGGAGCCCAGCAGGATCACTGTGGGTGTGGACGGGGCCCGGCAGGGTGAGTGGTTGGCAGCTCAGGGGAGATCGTGGCCTTTCTGTGGTTCTGTTTGGCGCACCTGCTAAAACATAGTTTATCTCTACGGTCTCTTCCTTTTCTCAGTAAACTAGAGACCGAGAAAAGAGACCGTGAGTCATTTTCTGTCCTGTGATCTATACATGTCACCTGTGTTTGCATGTTGAGCTCCTGCGTGCCTGGCGTCCGCAGACGGTAAGGCCCTCCTGTCACATATGTCCTCTGAGCAGCCACGCACATGAGCTCCGCGAGGTTGTGCCGGAGGCCCTTTCTTTGGCTCGTTTCTGGAGAAGCAGTGGGTGTGCTGGAGGGGAGCGTGGACGGTGGAGATTCCTGTTCTGCCTGTCTGTGCTTGAGTTTTCCTGTAGAGTGACCCTGGGGAACAGAGAAGGACATGGGGAACTCAAGGCTTGTTGACCGGCTCAGGAGAGTGTCCAGTGGTGTTAGTGATGGTGCTGGTGGTGACTGGGGATGACGGCGTGGGTGAAAATGGTGATCGTGATGGTGCTGGTGGCGTTGGTGATAATGGCAATTGGGACGGTGTTCACGGTGGTGCTGGTGGAGAAGGGTGGGGGTATATTCTGTGGCTCAGGCTCATATTTTTACTCTTCCTTTTCTGGCTCATTCTTGATTTTCAAATCCCTTATTTTCACATTTTAACCTCTTGCTTGACCACGTATTTCATATGTGGCTAGATTAGAAGAAAACGCTTGGTTTTTTAAAAAGTTTATGTATTGATTTTGAGAGAAGAGAGAGAGGGTGAGCCAGGGAGGGGCAGAGGGAGTCTCACACGGGCTCTGTGCTCTCAGTTCAGGGTCTGCTGCGGGGCTTGAACTCACGAGCCATGAGATCATGACCTGAGGTGAAATCAAGAGTTGGGACGCTCAACCCGCTGAGCCACCCGTGTGCCCTGAAGAAGCTGCATTTTCCAGAAGCAGTTATGCTTGCACACAGGGGCTATCTTCTCCCTGTTTCCGGAACTTCTCGGGGACAGGCAGAGGTGGGAGTGAGGGTGTCGGTGGGGCCTCACGCCGCCCAGAGCCCTGCCGTGCACTCCCGTGTGGTGACTCCCCTGTGGTGACCGCTTCCTGCTGCCCCGCCAGTTCCCCTCGGGCGGTTTGAGGGGTTCGGTCTCCGCCGGTAATGCTGTTGCACCTCGGTCTGGTCATATGTGAGATCCGCCAGTGGAGCGTACAGGTGTGGGCGCCCTCGGTGTTGGGGTTCTGAGCGGGCCTGAGCGATGTGAGCTCGGGGATGCTGCCCCGAGGGGAAGACGGACCCGGGGGGATGTGGGGTCGGGCCAGCGATGTTGCTGGAAAGGCTTTGTCGGGGTCTCCTAGAGGGTGTGGGAGGACAGACTGGGCTGGAAAAGTGACAGAAGGCAGGAAGGCTGCGGAGAGGAGCACTCTGGGGAGGAGCCTGAGGAGATGAGGGCCGAGAGAGGGAGCAACAGGGAGGCCGGAGGGAAGTGGAGTGAGGGGATTCTGTCAGGAGGGTCTGATGACGACTTTGCCCCTTCAGTAAGCAACACGCGTGTTAAGCACCTGCTAGAGTGACAGGATGCCCCAGGGCAGTTTTCTGGGGGGTCTCACAGTCTGAGGGCAGAGTCCTGCCTGTGAGGGGCTCACAGTCTGAGGGCGGAGTCCTGCCTGTGAGGGGCTCACAGTCTGAGGGAGAGTCCTGCCTGTGAGGGCTCACAGTCTGAGGCGGAGTCCTGCCCTGTGAGTCTGAGGAGGAGTCCTGCCTGTGAGGGCTTACAGTCTGAGGGCGGAGTCCTGCGTGTGAGGCTCACAGTCTGGGAGGAGGTCCTGCCTGTGAGGGCTCACAGTCTGAGGAGGAGTCCTGCGTGTGAGGCTCACAGTCTGAGGGGAGTCCTGCGTGTGAGGCTCACAGTGCTGCCTGTGAGGGCTCACAGTCTGAGGCGGAGTCCTGCGTGTGAGGGCTCACAGTCTGAGGGAGGAGTCCTGCCTGTGAGAGACTCTGATGAGGAGGTCCTGCGTGTGAGGGTCTCACAGTCTGAGAAGGCACAGTCTGAGTCTCGCGAGGCTGCCTGTGTGAGGAGCTCACAGTCTGAGGCGGAAGTCCCTGCGTGTGAGGGCTCACAGTCTGAGGGCGGAGTCCTGCGTGTGAGGGCTCACAGTCGGAGTCCTGCGTGTGAGGGGCTCACAGTCTGAGGGCGGAGTCCTGCGTGTGAGGGGCTCACAGTCTGAGGGCGGAGTCCTGCGTGTGAGGGGCTCACAGTCTGAGGGCGGAGTCCTGTCTGTGAAGCCATCCCAGTCCACAGTGTGCTAGGTGATTATGGATGAAGGCTTGGGGTAGGTGGCTGATCGCTGGTATGTGCGCTCAGTGCCTGCCCTGTGCCCCATGCTGTGTTACGACCCCGGAACACGGGGCAGACAGGACCTCAGGTCAACCAAGAGAGCCGCCGAGCAGTACGTGTGTCCGGGAAAGCGTCTCCGTGCTGGGGCCCCTGGCCCCCTCCGACCTGTTCCCCTCACCCGTTCCCGAGAACACTTGAGGCTGAGAGAGGCAAGGGCCCATCTCTCCTTTGGGAAGTGCGGACCTTGGAGCCCACCGATGTCTGGAGGAGTAGCCGTTCTGGGGCAGCACGATGCCAGGGCCAGGATCCCCACCCCGGGCTCTGTGGGCCCTTTCCCTGGACAGGGAGCCCCGGCGTGTGGCGTGCAGACCCCCAGGGGCGGAGACACAGGCCCCACGTGGACCCTCAACCCCCACGGGGTGAGCTGAACGTGGCCCCCAACCACCCTGTGGCATTGATCTCCACTTGCTGTCTCTGTCGCTCTCTTTTTAAATGTTCTGTTTTCTTTTTGAGAGAGAGAGACAGAGACAGAGATAGAGCACAAGTGGAGGAGGGTCAGAGAGAGAGGGGGACACAGAATCCAAAGCAGGCTCCAGGCTCTGAGCTGTCAGCACGGAGCCCGATGCGGGGCTTGAACCCACGAATGACGGTTGATGGAGGTGTCATCCCACCTCAGTTGATAAAAGGACGGACCGCACAATACATCTTGCTGGGCAAACCAGCTCACTCACCCGCTGGCTCCCTCACAGAAATAGCACGAATTTCAGATGCATCAGCCATGAAACTGGGTCAGAGCTGAAATAGCAGAATGAATATTAGAATAAAATATGCAGAACATCCTTACAGCCACGGATGGAGAGGGAAGGCGTCTCAAATAACGACCAAACACAGAGACTGAATGAAATGAAATGATGGGTAGGCACGAACAAGCCATACTTTAAAACTTTCTCAAGATAAACACCCCACACAATCAGACCAACAACGGTCTTGAAGGCTTGGAGTATGAAAGGTAGGATGGTTGAGGAATTCACATGCCTGGATGGCTCCGTCCGTAAGCATCCAACTTCGGCTCAGGTCATGATCTCGCAGTCTATGTGTTCGAGCCTTGTGTCGGGCTCTGTCCTGACAGCTCAGAGCCTGGAGCCTGCTTCAGATTCTGTGTCTCCCTTTCTCTCTTACCCTCCCCTACTCATGCTTTGTCTCTCAGAAATAAATAAAAAGTGTTAAAAAAATAATTAAAAGTTAAACCTAGAATTTTACATGATCCAGGAATCTGAAGGAAATGAAGTCATTAGCTCAAAGAGATATCCGTACTCTCTTGCTCATAAAACCGTTATTCACAATAGCCAGATATGGAAGCAGTCTCCATGTCCATTGATAGATGAATAGGTAAAGAAAACGTGGTGTAGAAGCAACAGAATAACATTCAGCCATATGAAAGGGAGATCCCACTAGTTGTGACAAAAGGGGCGGGGGGCAGAGGACAGTCTGCTGAGTGAAATAAGTCAGGGAAAGACAGACACTATATGGCTTCACTTATATGTGGATAAAAAAAAAAACCCAACAACAACCAAACCACCTCAAATTCAAGGGAAACGGATCAGAATGGTGCTTTCAGGGCTGGGTGTGGAGAAATGGGAAGATGTGGGTGTGTGGGCACGAACTTTCAGTTGTAAGATGAGTACTTTGGGGATTTCACATAGTGCGGGCACGAACTTTCAGTTGTAAGATGAATACTTTGGGGATTTCACATAGTGCTTGGTAACTGTAAGTAACAGTACTTTATTGGATACTTGAAGTTTGCTGCCAGAATAGATAGATAGATTGATTGATTTTTTTTTTTTTTTATTTCTAGGATAGAGAGAGACAGCGTGAACAGGGGAGGGTCAGAGAGAGAGGGAGACACAGACTCTGAAACAGGCTCCAGGCTCTGAGCTGGCAGTCAGCACAGAGCCCGACGCGGGCCTCGAACCCACAAACCGCGAGATCATGACCTAAGCGAAAGCTGGACGCTTAACCGACTAAGCCACCCAGGCGCCCCTAGATTGATTGATTTTTAATGTTTATTTTGAGAGAGAGACAGTGCCAGCAGGACAGGGGCAGATAGAGAGGGAAACACAGAATCAGAAGCAGGCTCCAGGCTCTGAGTCTTCAGCACAGAGCCTGACGTGGGGCTCGAACTCACGAACCACAAGATTGTGACCTGAGCCGAAGTTGGACGCTCAACTGACTGAGTCACCCAGGCGCCCTGCTTCAAGAATAGATCTTAAATGTTCACACACACATATGCAGTGCGCTGGACGTGGTAATTAACGTGGTTGTAGCAAACGCCTCACAATGCAGACCCGTGTCAAGTCATCAAGCTGTATGTACACTTTGAGCATATACAATTTTATCAATTATATGTCGGAAAAGCCAGGAGCAAACAGCGACAGAGCCGGAGCTGCCGTGCTGGCTTGTGAGAAGGGTACGAGGTTAGGGCGAGGCTGGCGGCCAGGGTAAATGCATCCCTCTTATCCTCTGGGGCGTGTGTGTGGGGATGCATTTCGTTGGGGACCTTCTGGGGCTTTCTGCGGCCCCCCTGTCCCTGGTGGTCAGGTGGGGAGTGCCCCCCTGTGTGCAGCCCTGCCGGACCGAGAGCAGGGGGCACCTGAGGTCTCCTGAAGAGAAACACGCAGGCAACACCCAGAGGGTCCGTGGCTCCTTCATGGCGTGTGGAGAAAGTGCAACCAGCCTGTGCCATGGAAGGTGTTACCATGGCAACCGTTGGGTCGGCACGGCTGCCTCTGCTCGTGTTCGTGCTGCTGTTACAGGACGTTGGTGACATACGACCTAGGGCACCGTCCTGGATGAGCTTTGTCTGGAGGAGGGCGAGGGGCCAGAGACCACTGTGGAGTGCAGAGCAGTGGGGGACTTCGGGGACACACTGAGGGGCTCAGCCCGGCCCTGGAGGAGTGACGGAGGGTTCCCGGGTGCAGACGGTGACTGCCTTGGAGAGAATCTGGGAGAAAGGAGCGAGTCATCTGGGCGCGGGAGGGCGAAGGGGGAGTTCTAGCAGAGACAGCGGCACGGGGCAAGGGCTGCTCGTGGAGGTGGTGTCCTGAAGGTCTGGGATGGGGCGGGGCCTCAGGTGCACCTGAAGACACCCCAGGGGCCATCCGTAAAACTTCGGGGCTCGCCCACATACGTTCTAGAAGGAATGGTCCACCTTACCTTAGTGCTCAGGTGGTTTGTACCACGTCCCTCCGATTCGTCGGCCTTTGTGATTGTCATGGCTCTGGCTCTCGTGTGGCCAAGTCGGCTGGCTCACCCTGAATGTGTCACACCGTCATCACCATGCTGCTGACAGAGCCCCTTCCGGGCTGAGTTGGCCAGTGGTGTAATTATCTGACTCTGCATGACGGATTCCTCCAGAAGCCAGTGCCGACCCAAGGCGGGAGCGTCTCCTCTCTCCCCACGTCTGTGGGACAGGGGTTTGGGAGTCCTGTGGCTCTAACTGGGGCCTTTCCTGGCTGTCTCCCTCATGCGGCTGCTGAGGTGGTGCCGGCTGTGGGCGCCAGGCCTCGGTTCCCCGACCTGAGCCTCTCTGCAGGTGCCCACGGAGCCCTCGGGCCATCTTGGAAGTTTGAGACTCATGTCCCAGTCCCAGGCTGCGGGCCGCCTGCCCGGCTCTGTGCGTGTGGGGCTGGGGCCTCTGCCTCGCCTCCCCTCCCCTGCCCTCCTGGCCCTGGCTGTGTTTCTGTCTGCCTTCCTCATCTGGCGTGGAGGCCCCGTTGCTTCGAGAGGCACATCCATTCCAATCAGGAAACCCCCAGTGCCCGTGCACACCCGTTAGGACACAGAGAGTAAATATTTGTCTTTGCGGATGATCTCAGGAACCTCAGAGGCAGAGAAAGACCATTCAGAAGAGAGATCTCCTGAAGATAACGACCCCGGCTGTTCTGTTCAGTCCTGGCGGGGCTGGCCTCCAAGTTACTTTGTCTTGTTACTTTGCACTTGGGGGGACCTGCGTGGAGCTGAGAGGGACGACGGTGTGTGTGTGTGTGTGTGTGTGTGTGTGTGTGTGTGTGTGTTGGAGGATGGTCTGGGCTTCCACACACTGAGCTGGATTTGGGGCCCGCCTCCTGACCCAAGGCCTTATTCTCTCAGGACTCCTGCACACTTGTATACATTGACATTGTGTTTGTCGTCTCAAAGCTGTCTCTTGAATGGGTCCCCTGGGCAGGAGAGGGAACGGAGGCCCAGAGAGGTCACCTGCCCTGGCCGTCGATTAGGTCCCTCCCTCCATCCCACAGCTGCCCCCCAGAACCCGCGACAGGGTTCCCTGTCCCGCAGTTTCTGCCCGGCATGTGGCGCTGTCCGGGCCCGCGTGCCCGAGGCTCCTGGGGGCCGCTGGCACTCCCCTGCCCTCAGCCCGGTGGCCTCCGGAGGGCGGGCCCGTGACATCCGCATTGGTTCCGGCTCTCCATCTGTGCCGTCGGGAGAGCCCCCAGACTGACACAGGTCTCTCTGCTCATACAATGGCCCTGGCCGAAGGGTTCCCCGCAGGAATTCAGACGTGGATTTATTCTGAGGGCACGTTCCCAGGCCATCCGGAAGCTCGGGGAGTGCTGCGCTCGGCTGGCGGCTTTCTCACTAAGTGAAAGGCGCCAGCTCTGGCTCCGGATGGGGGAAGGTTCTAGTTTCTCGTCCCTCCCTCTGTGGGGAGAAGCTGGCATCCGCCTGCGCGCACCCAGGAGGCCTCGTGCGGCTCAGATTCAGGGCGGGTGTCCTCCCGGTCTGGAAGTGCTGCCCACAGCAGGGCGCCAGCTGGGTGCTTGGACACCATGTGCGCCGAGCTGTGGGCCGAAGCTTGGAGCTTCGGGGTGGGGGCGGACCCCCCTCGGCCCCAATCCCCCAGGGTCCAGAGGGTTTGCTGGTGTGAGACCTATTGCTGCAGAGCCCACTCCACCCACACGCCTTCTTTCTCTTTTTCTTGCAGCCTGCAAGTACCCGTGCCACAAGAAATGTGAAGCCAAGGTAAGCGCCGGCCGTGTTCCTCCCCTGGGGGGGCCGTGACCCCGCCGTGGCCTTGGCCCGACGGCGGGCGGGCGCAGAAGGCGGACGCCTTGGCCTGCGGCCACAGGCGTGAAACCCTTGGGAAAGGGCTGCTAGATGCTTCGATAGCACGTATACTTTTCGTCTCCAGAGGAAGCCTTGGAGCCGTGGGTTCTGTGTTCCTAATTATAGAAAGTAAAGCTCAAGAATTCGGTTTCAGACGAGAATGGAGTAACTGGCTCTGAACACGGCTCAGCCCTCCCGCTCAGCGGGCCACCCCTTCTTTCTCAGGATTACATCACACCGCTTTTCGGGGCTCAAGGGCGGGTAGGGAAAGGGTTTAGGGCACAGGCTCTGGCTGGCCCGCCCTGTGTTGTGGGAGCCCCTCTCAGGCCCCACAGACCCCTGGGCTGGAGGCCCCGGGAGATGGGGGTTTAAAGAGCCTTGGGGTTCTGTGGCTGCCGTGTCCCTCCTGGGTTGGCTGTTGCTGAGAAGTTCCAACTGGTGCAGCTCCAGGCAGGATTGGGTGCTGGGGGCGAGCTTCTCGGGCCCCATTTTACGAGTGGCGGCCAGGGATGCCAGGCTCTCCACCTGGCCCACCACATGCATACATGCGCACACGCACACTTCACACCCATGTGGGAACACACACACACACACACAGACGGCACACACACAATTCACACAGGTCACAGTCACTCTCTTCACACAGACACACGCCCTCATATGCACACACACACGTATGTACAGGTAGGAGAAATACAGGCTAGTCTGGCCCTGTGTTTCTTTCCCCAAGGAGGAGAGACTAAATGACTTCTTTTTAAACTTTTCGGATTGGGGGATTTGGAGTACACGAGAAGTGGAGAGGGCTGCCCAGTCCCCGGGCTGGCAACCCTGTCCTCTCTGAACCCATTTCCCCCCACTGCTCAGAGCTGTCACGTGATGTGCATTTAAACAGACGTGCTGGCTGTCCTGAGTCCTCCTGCGTGTGTGTGCATGTGTGCGCACACATGTGTACGTACCTGGATGTACGTGCATGTGTGCGCATGTCTTTGCACCTGCATGTGTGTGCCTAGATGTGCTTGCGTGTGTCTGTGTATATGTGCAGGTGTGCCTGGATGTGTATGGATGTGCATGTATGTGTACAGGCGCATGCGTGTGGGTGTGTGCTGTGTGTGTGCCTGTGTGTGCCCCCGTCTGTGACGGTTTCGTGGGCCCAGCCACACTTGCCTGGCAGCGAAGAATTGAGCCCCGCTCCTGTTGGCACCGTTTCTTGAAGGGGCCCAGAGCCGGCTACTAATGGGATTGAATTCTTCAGCTCAAGGACTATTTCAGAAGTCTTAGCTCTCACCGATTATGGCATTTCTAGCCGCAGTAATTGGCAGTGTGCTCAGAGGTAGATAAGTGTTCTCTGTCTGTAGATCAGGGCAGGAGGAAATGTATCCGAATTTGTTTTTTTCCGATAACCCAGCTTTGAAAGGCAGGGGAGAATGCCACCGGGAATAACAGCGCCCCTTCTTATCCCGAATCCATAACGCCGTGGCTGCCGGGCGGGAAGGGGCCATACATTCCCAGCCACCGCTGGGGATACACGGGGCGGAGAGGGTGCAGTTCTGTCTACCAAGAGCCAAGCTGTGGCGCTCCCACACAGTGTGGGCCTCTGCTTACCGCATGTGAGCATGTAATGTGCCCAGGACTTGCTCGATTTCCTGACCGATGACAGGGTTGCTGTGGTTTAGGATAAGGTCCGACTGCTCGCTGACCTGGGGAAGGCAGGCACTGTGGGTTCCTTCATGACCCCCTCGGTGAACCCTGCTGTGCTGTGTCACCAAGGAGAGAACAATCTAGAAACCGGGCTGAGCCACAGCAGAGAAGCCGAGTCTTGCATTGGGATCAAGAAGGCCGGATGGACATGGATCACTGGCTTCCTGGCCGTCAGGTAGTGTGGTCCCTTAGGGGAGGCCTTGAGCTCAGAGGGCACACGGGGGCAGTGACCCAGGCTGGGATCCCTGTGGGGGCTTCTCGTCCACTGGAGCCAGTCCCTGGGGCTACAGTTTGTTCATGCGTAAAACAGGTGACCGATATGTCCCGCAATCCGGGTGGAGACCGGACAGCTCTTAACTGTTGATTAGTTGATGATTTTGGTTTTAGGGAAGTCCCATAATCTATGTATAATGGAAAGTTTGGGATTGCAAACACTTTGCGCCCTGGGAGACTGTGCATATTCACTGGGGCCCCGTGCTTTGCTGTGTCGGCATGAGTGGTTTCCCCTTGACCGCTGGTTGGCTCCCTGGCAGAAGCATAAGGAAGTAGGAGAAAGAGCTATATTAGAAAGGCCGGGGATGGGGTCCCCCCATGTCCCCCAAGTGTCGCGAAGGCGGGGTTCCCCTGGGCATTGGCGAGTGGCCAGGTGCACTGTGGTGGTACGAATCGCGTCCCTCCCACTTGAGGGACTTCCACGTCCTTTCCACGTCGGCCCGGACCAGATGCAGCTGCTCCTAGAGGTGCCCTCAGTTCACAGAGCATTACGTATGGAATCCGTACTCTTTCTGAGGCCCCAGGTAGGGATGACCCGTGAGATGGCAGAGCTGAACATGTCCAAGGGGCTAAGTACGGAGCAGTCACCTTGTACAGGGTCCCCCCTGCTGTGTGTCTCAGGAGCCAGGGCTCTGTCCTCAGACGCCTTTGTCCCTTCCAGAGCGTGCTGCCCACAGGGCTGGCTCACCTCTCCTCTTTCTGGACGTTCCTTACTGGAGGTAAAGTACGGGACTGCACCCGGGTGAGTGGAAGCCCCCTGCAGGAGGGGTGAGGGGCTGCGGGCTGCCACAGGGCCCACCTTGTGTGGCTGTCAGGTGCCTGCTAAGCTGGGTGCCTCCCCCCACCCCCGCCAGATGCTGGGCTTGGTAATGGGCATGTGGCTGCGCTCTCCGAAGGGTCAGATGGGCCTCCCCCTCCCTGAACCACATCTGGGCCCCGGGCAGCAGGGCCCTCAGCCTCCTGCCTCTGCCGGCCTCACGTGCGGGTGATGCCCGCGTTCCGGCTGTGGTCGATGCAGGAGCCACCACGAGGCCCAGAACCCATGATGTCCTCAGAAACCACCGTCCTGTCTGTCCCTGGGGTCACCAGGTGTCCACTGCTGTGAGTGAGGCGTCGTGACCATGAACTTATGCCTGCCGCGTCCCCTTTGTCTGCAAGCAGTCCCGATCTCCGCTGCGTCCCCGGTGTGTGCTCCCTGCCTCGGACCAGCAAACTTGTCACCGGCTGCCGCGTCCCAGCAGTCGGGGTGTCAGGGTTCAGGGTTCAGGTTTTTGCCGTCCATGTGTTCTTCCAGGGTCGGCCGTGACCCTGTGGTGCCTGCTTCTGTCCCAGGAGGGTGCCTGTGGGCTCTTGACCCACCAGTCTCCCCCCCACCCCCCCACCGCCTCTCCCCACGGGCTTTGCTTGGGTCTGTCCTCCCCGTGTGAGCGCAGGGTTCTGGTTGTTGCTCAGTTTCTCTGACTTCCTTTGGAAGTGCCAGCGGGGCTGGGGACATGTCTCTGGGGTTCTGCTGGTGGCGGGGCTCCAGGCCCAGCGGGGACGACTGGATTTTTGATGAATCCCAGGAGCGCTGGCACTAGCGTGTCATGAGGTGCCTGCTTCTGCCGTGGTCACTGGTTTTCCTTGCAGGGCTTGGCTCAGGCTCTGAGGTCCGCTCCACGAGAGGCTGTTTCTTTAGCTTCCATTAATCACAAAAGCATGGGTGTGTGCGCGTGGTGTGGCCAGGCGCAGAGCTGCAGCCGTTTAAATGTGGACATTCTGGAAGGTTCCTTGGAGCACGGCCCTTCCTGCCCTGTCACATTTGGCCTGAGCGTCTTAGAGACCCCTTGAGCAGAGGTCCGCATGACAGAGTAGCCAGTGTCCTGTGTCCCCTGCATCAGTGGGACGTGGGGGGAACGGAAGGAATGGCACGGTAATGGTGTGACATCACCGTTTGACAGGCTGCGGGGGTCACGTGGCCCTCAAGTGTGGACAAAACCTAGAAGGAGCGCTTGGTGAAGACTTTCCTTCTCTTTAAATGTCAGTGACCGGATTCACTGGTTCTTGAAACTGTCCTCACGCCTGCCCTCCGTCTGGGAGAACAGAAGTGGAAAATAGGGTTTTCCATGTGTAGCTGACAGAAGCAACCAGTGAAACCGTGGGGCCCACAGAGAGAGGAGCAAGGACACCTGGGTCTGAGCTTGACAACGCCCCGTGGAAGCTGTAGCTCCAGCCATGGGCTCTTTCATCATGAGATCAGAACATAGGCACCTTCTGTGAGCGGTCCCAGAACCCGGTTCAGCGGCTAGAGTGAGTGCCGCCCCACGGGCCTTCTGGAGGGAGGGTCTCCACCTTGAACTTGCATACCGGGGTCATCTGCGTCCCGCGTCCCAGAAGCAGGTGTATTTCCCTGCAGCTGCAGTTACTGGAGATCATACTGTCTGCAGTCACGGTCATTATTGTCCTAGGTCAGCCGTCTCCCAGCATGTCGACTGCAGCGTGAACAGCACAGATCATATGCGTTTTGTTCCTTAACTGTGGACCCGAGGCTAAAGTATGGTGTTTTCTGAGGTCTCTTCCCGGGAATGAGATCTTCTCTTTCAAGCAGACCAATCCCGTTTTCTTGGCTCACCGTGTGCCTCTCACGCAGCGTGGGCCCAATCTGAACGCGGTTCCGTCCGGCCAGCAGCATTGGAGCAGAGTGTTCGTCCCTGTGGGGCTGCCTTGGTGCTGGCCGGCTCTGTGACATTTCCCTGCCCCCTCCCCTGCCCCCCACTTGGCTGGCCCCCCTCTCCCTGCTTCTCCCAGCATCCTGGGTTAGTACCCGAGGGCCACAGCCATGGCTCCTCCCCAGGGAGGACTTATGCACCCCCTGCCCATGGAGGAGCAGGACACTCAGGTGCCACCACCTGCTGGTCCTGGGTCCCCTGTGACTTTGCACGACTGTCTGCCTAGCAGGAGCAGCCCCCACTCCCGTGTGGCCCTTCCGCCGGTGTGTGCCGGGTGTCCATGGAATTTGTCGCCTGTCTGCTCTCGGAGGGGCACCATTCGTTTACCTGCGTGAGGACGGGTAACCCTCTGTGTCTCTGGACTCTCTGCCCCGCCCTGCTTAGTGGCGCGCACATGCGGGTGTCCGCCCTGCTGACCCCCGGCCGGAAGTAAGCCCCTCGTGTGGGGAGGATCAGCTCGCACCGGCTGACGCTGCCACGTTTGCCTCCCACATGCTCCTGGTGGCCTGCTTGTCACCTGCGTCCCCCATACCAAGGGGAGGGGACCTCCACAGACCACTCTCCAGACTCTCCACGGCGCCTTGCCGCTCGTTTGAGTCTACGGCCCTGGCTGCTTTCTAGAAGACCCAGTTCTTCGTCCTGCATTCACATTCCCTGTGAGCTAACGCCCTGCCGTGGTTTCCTTTTCCAGACCCGCTACCGCCTTTTACAGACCTGCATACGCTTTTAGGAACTGCTCAGAAGCTGTGGTCCATGGCCCGTTGTGCCACCAGCCGCTCTCCCCAGCTCATCGGGGGTCCCCCCACCGCCACCGCTGCGCTGCGGCCCTGTGCCTTCCCTTGCCCACTCCCACTGTGCCCTCCCTGGCCTGCCTGCCCCTGGCGCCCTTATGACTTCACGGACCCTCTTCCCCCAGGGCCCCGCGCTCCCGCCCCTCGGCTGCAGGTGCACCTGCTAGAATTCATGGACACTGTGTCCTCTGATTTTTTCTCTGGGCATCTTCCCCGGCCCATTCTGTCCGCGGCTGGCGGTAGTGATGGACGGGGTGCCCCAGGCGCTGGCGTCGGGGGACCGCGTGCAGAGCGTGCTCCTGTGCCTCTGGGCCTGCAGCTCGAACCCCGCAGGGCCCCCTCTGCCTCCGCAGGACCGGGCCTGCCTGCCCCTCAGTCTTTGCAGGAGGGGACCCCAGGCTTCTGCTTCTTGGGGAAGCAGAGAGGATGGGATGCCCGAATGGCTCATACCAGCTCCGAAATCACAATTCTGATTCCAGAGTCTTTAATGCCTTTTTGTCCTTTTAGAGGCTTATTTTTGACCTAAAAAGTGTGCGGGGTGCATTGACCTGGCGGTGGGAAGCCAGTCAGAAAGTTCCAGGCTGCACAGGGAAATGGGGGTGGGGCACGCAGAGGGGCAGCAGGGCATTAAGTCGGGCATTTTCGGGCAGACCTCGGTGGACGCGGACACGGCTGCAGACGGCTCCTGCGATCAGCTGGACTTTGTAACCGTGAACTCCAGTTTAGCTTCGACCGGAGAACCCAGGAGGGTCTATTTGGATACTCAGATCGCAGCTGCCTGATGCCTGATTTAAATGTTTTCTTGTCAGATTTGAGGACAAGTTGTAAGCTGTCAAATTTGTCATTTTTTCCTTCTGTTGCCGCTCCTCCCTGGATCACGGGGCAGTTGGGTACAAACCATACTGTTGACTGTGCTATTTGTGGGCCCTGCGGATGGAGTGGTTTTGGGGAAGTCCCCTTGAGCACCCCCTGTGGGGCGTAGCGGTTCCTCCCTCAGAAGACCAAAGTGTGTTTGTGCCTTCCCTTCCTTCCTCTCCCCAGCAGGAGGAAGGTGCTGCAAATACCATGGGGCGGGCCGGCCTTCCCAGGCTGGTCTTTTAAAGAAAAGCCAAAGCGCGCCCTTTGTACTGACGGGCTCTGGCACAGCGCGCACTTTCTCCTGGCGCTGTGCACCTTGCGCGCAGTGGAGCCGTCTCCCGGGTCGCTCTGGATGGCCTGCTCCAGAGAGGGCTTCCTACCCGGTCATCCTGTCTGCGAAGACCTCCCACCACACAGCTGTTCATGTAAAGTGTGGGGGGCGGGGCTTGGTGGGGGAGGGCTTGAGGAAGGGGAAGGGCTTGATGAGGGAGGGGGCATTGGTGGAAAGAGGTATGGGGAGGAGAGGGGCTTGGTGAAGGGAAAGGGGCAATGCGGGGGGAGAGGGGCTTGCTGGGAGTAGAAGGAGGGGTTACTCTGTCCACTGTGTGGTTGAGAGGAGAGTCCACTTAAGCTGATCAGGCCATTGGGAGAGGGCAGAGGGGAGGACGGGGTTATGGGGAGGGCGGGGGGGTGCATCTCTTGGGCAAAAGTCCAGGGACTTTTCTGTCCTATCTACCCGACTCTGCCTTTGAAATATGTGTATATTATATTCAAAAAGTAAACTGTCCTGGGGCGCCTGGGTGGCTTAGTCGGTTAAGCTTCCGACTTTCGCTTAGGTCATGATCTCGCCGTTCGTGGGTTCGAGCCCCGTGTCGGGCTCTGTGCTGACAGCTCAGAGCCTGGAGCCTGTTTCAGTCTGTGATTCCCTCTCTCTCTGACCCTCCCCTGCTCACGCTGTCTCTCTCTCTCTCTCCTAGAAATAAATTAAAAAAAAAAAACATTAAAAAATTTAAAAAAAACTGCCCTTTACAATTGAAGCGCAAAGTTAGAAAAGCTTTGTGTCCTAAATGTACAGCCTGACTGCGACCACACAGGCAGCAGGGACAGTGCTCCACGCCCCAGGCACCTGCTGTGCCGCTGGGGACCCCTCTCCCCCCACCTGCACCCTCTGAGGCTCTGGCTTTTGCCCCTGAAGCAGGTGGATACCTGGGGTGTCACAGTCTGCATGTCTTTCTTGGTCTAACGTCGACTGTGGGGTCCTCGCTGCCTTACGCTTTGAAAGGGGACAGTTGAGAGCTGCTTGCCCCCAGTCCCCCTGTGGGGACACAGCAAAGATGGTATTTGTGGACCTGCCTGGCTCTGCACCTCTCTCCTGGGCTCTGTCCCATTCCCTCCTGATGGGGACACAGCGGAGTCGCCCTCCAAAGTGTGGTGATGCCCCCAGGGGGAAGACACAACCTGCTTCTCTCTCCACAGGAAAGCTTTGCTATTAGTGCACAGGTGTTACCACAAGGGTGGCTGTCAGTTTCTTACAATGGACTAAGAATTTAGATTATCTACTGACATCGGTACTGTGATTATTATCAATTCTTGGTCACTTGTGATGTACTTGCAGGCTGGTCAGGATGAAGCTGGTTAGGAATGGCTTGAATTTGACACCTGCAGCTTTCTCGTGGAAAAGTCCAGGAATTGGGCAGGGTTGGTCTTGCTCTTTCAAATGACCAGACAGGAAAAGCAGTTTTTGAAAGCTTCCTTTTTTTTTTTTTAATGTTTATTCATTTTTGAGAGACAGAGAGAGACAGAGCATGAATGAGGGAGGGGCACAGAGGGAAACATAGAATCTGAAGCAGGTTCCAGGCTCCGAGCTGTCAGCACAGAGCCTGACACAGGGCTCAAACCTTCATGAAAGGTGAGATCATGACCTGAGCCAAAGTTGGATACTTAACCAACTGAGCCACCCAGGCGCCCCTAAAAGCTTCTTAAATTATATAATATATAATTGCTTTTATGCGATGAAGTTGTACTGATGAGATTTTCTTCTGGTTCTTTAGCAAGCCATTGCTTCTTATTAAGCTATTAGATACCATCTTTTTTTCTCTCTTTGCAGAAAGAGAGGACTTGGGAATCTGGCTGAGACACCGGGGTGGGGGGTGGGGGTCTATAGGGCTTGTTTCTGGTCTTGTCCAGTTGCCTGTGGCCCTGCACATGACATTCCACCTCTGAGGCCTCCAGCTGCCTCTCCTGGGAAGTGAGACCATCAGGAAAGTGCCTCCCACTTGCCCTGATCTGGCCACGCAGACTCAGGACAGGAGTGCGAACTGGTCACTGAGCAAGCATCCTACGGTGGGCACGGGGGCGCTTTTCCCCACCTCCTTGAGAAGTATGACTGGGACACTGTTCCCGAAATAGACTCTCATGAGGTGTCGGATCTCTAACATATGTTGGTAATCAGATGAATGCCGAGCAGCATTTTATTGTTTTGATTCCATCTGTGCTCGGTAGGCCCATCCCTTTGCATTGCCGCTGTCCTGGTTCAGAGGACTCTGGAAATCTCTTCCCGGGCCTCCCTGGAAATCTCTTCCTGGGCCTCCTGCCCCCGCCCAGAGGAGCAGTTCCAGGCAAAGCCGGGCGAGGAGCCAAGTCACCTGCCCACGTGGCAGTTGTCAGGGCCCTGCCGGGGGACCCTGTTCTGCTGGGCTTGCGGGCAGGTCCTGTCTGGGCCGTGGCTCTCTGCTGGCCCTGTCAGACCCTTGTCGGGGGCGCTGCAGCCTCAGTGTGCCCCCGCCCCCAAATCCACATGTCGAAGCCCCGCCCCGGCCCCTCAGAATGTGACTATCTGAAGACGGGTCCTCGAACAAGGTGACCGAGTTTCAGTGACGTGGCTGGAGTGATCCCACAGGACCGGTGACCTTATATGAAAAGGGGGTCAGGCCCCCCCTCACACACAGGGACCACTGTGTGGACACGGGGAGCAGAGGGCCATGAGCACGCCGGGGTGGGGGTGCGGTCAGCTGAGGCGTCCGGCCCTGCCACGCCCGATCGTGGACTTGCAGCCTCCAGGACCGGAGGGAGCAGACGTCTGATTCAGGTGCCGGGTCTGTGGGACGTTCCTCTGGCTGCCCAGCCAACTGACCCGTGGAGAGGGGCCCTCCCTCTTGTCACGCTGTCCCCCCCCGTTTAGAATCGACGGTAACGACATGTGTAAACACAGCTGAACTTGTATTTTTCCCTCCATCTTACATCATTGAGGGGAGTAGTGTGTAAAAACATCTGGTGTTCTATCGATTAGTAACACGACCTAAGAATTAGGCTGTGAAACAATAAAAGATGAAGAGAATATTGGAGACTCTGCCCCTGAAGGGAAGCCCGGCCCTCCTCCCTCCAGGCTGCTGTCTGCGCAGAGAGGGGCCGGGGGGAAGCAGCTTCGAGATTCCGTGTTGTTGCGGGCCTGGTGGCGGGCGCTCTGCTGCTGGGGCCTCTGTCTGTCCAGCCTGGCTCCGGGCGTGAGAGGGAGCAGGTGGCCTGTGCAGTTAGCATTTGGGGAGGATGGGGCCACGATCCGGATGTGATCTCACGACGTATTTCCTTCGCAGAGAATTGCCTTTTAAAGATCAAAGGTAAACTTGGTGCCTCGTTCTGCGCAGCGTATGTTGGAACTCACGTTACTGCCCTGAAGTGATCTTAGTTAACGAGGCAAGTTGTGCGTGAGGGCTTCGCTTGGCAAAGTGCCTCCTAAGCCACCTGCCAGGCAAGTCGGTGGCCCACCTGGTTTTCTCTCCCCGTTGTCTTGCTGTGCGTGTCTGAGGTGGCGGGTGGGTTTATATTGGGCACGTGGGCACATTGATTTAATACTTTTTTTTAGTTTATCTTTTTTTTTTTTCTTTTGAGAGAGAGTGTGAGCAGGGGAGGTGCAGAGAGAGCAGGAGAGAGAGCATCCCAAGCAGGCTCCAGGCTGTCAGCGCAAAGCCCAATATGGGGCTCAAGCTCACGAGCCCTGAGATTGGGACCGGAGCCGAAACCAAGAGTCAGATGTTCAACCGACGGAGCTCCCCAGGCGCCCTGATTTAATGTGTCTTAGTAACTTGGTACTTGGGAGCCGATGCCCCCTTCTGGAATCTGGGCGTGAGAATTTTCTCACGCTGGCTCAAGGCCACACTGAGGACAGTTTACCTGTGGGCGGTATCACCTGGAGAGCAGGTAGGAAGAGTGGCTAGGAAAAGACCGAGCTGCCGGCTTCTGCGGGCTTCTGCGGGGCTCGCTCACATGGCCCAGCACGACTGGGATCGTCCAGGATTCCGAGAACGTCGGCTGTACGTTACCTCTCCTCTGCGCCCTCGGGATACATTTCTAGAGAGACCGGTGGGGAGTGTCCTGTTTTATGTGGCTTCGTGAAAAGCAAACTTTCATAAGAACTGAGGACCCCAGAAGCGGAGGCCCTTGTTTTGTGAAGCCGATGGCAAAGAATCCTTGTCTGTAAGGCCCCGGAAGAGCCGAACTGTAATTTCTGTCCCAGGACCTTCATTTCCAGAAGTAAACAGAGGGGTCAAGTCGGGCCATACGAGACAGCATCCCTCCCCGTGGAGAAGGGCTCTCACGTCCTAGCCTGGGTCAGCCCCGGGCTGTCGGCCGGAGGACCCCGGTTCCCTGCGGGACGTGCAGCTGCAGGGCCCGGCCAGGGTTGTTTGTGAGTGTGTGCACAGACACACGTGCACACACCTCTGTCACACAGACACACCAGCACTCATATCCACACCCCCGTGGGGCACAATGACTCTGGGTGTGGTGCTCCCCCTCCCCCCCACCTCTGTTCTGGTCACCAGTCTGCCTGCTGCCTTGGGGACAGGTTTTGATACCGTCTTGTGGTGTGGCCAGGTGTGGCCAGGTGTGGCCGGGCGCTGTCCTGTTTGTTTGCGCTCGTCCTTGGTTACCGGGCCTGGGCCCCAAATGCAGCCACGACATGGCCATAAAGTAGTTTGGGAGCAGGCCTCCCACAACCTCTCTGGGGCTCTCTTCGTCACTGGTGGCTGCCGGTGCCGCCGTCCTGCCCCCCGTGGGCTCCTCCCCTGGCCCCCCACGCTCCCGGTGCTTCTGAGGAGAAAGCATAGCGGTGAACGTGGAGTTTGGACCCGGCGGGATCTGGCCACATCGGCCGGCCTCTGGGGGACTCAGTGCTTCAGGCGCCAACGTGACGCCCGCTGCCTTCCCGTGTTGCGGCGAGGGCCGGTGAGCGGGACCTGCAGACTGCACTTGGCCCTGCTGGGACGCGAGCGTGCACCTTCGATGAACCAGGGGCATCCCCGTGAGTGCTCCCTGGTGGCGGCGGCTGGCCAGTTCTCCTCCCACTGCACTCCCTTGGGCCTCCTTCCAGAGCAGGGAGGGGCTCCCCCAGGCCCTCAGGGCTCTGTCACGGCCTCTGACACCCCGCTGTGGGCTCCGGGACCTGCGGGCGTCCTCGGAACACAGCCACGTCGGTCCCGAGCACGACCGAGCACGGCAGGTACGGCCGGGTTTTGAGCTCTGACCGTGAGGCAAGTCCGGCTCCGGACTTGGTGATGCAAAGGGCCAGGCCCCCCCAGCAGCGGTCCAGCACCACCGGACTTTCTTTTGCGAGATGATAATAGCAGAGGGTGCTGCGGGGCGTGTGATCTGAGGTCTCACTCGGATGGGGACAGAAAGCAGGTGAGCATGCTATGCCGTGTCTGACTCGACTTGACTTCTGGCTGGATGCCTGTGTTCCCAGGGGCCAGCCGGTGGGCCCCAGTCAGAGCGGGGGAGGTGCGTGGCTGGCCAAGAGCCCGGGGGCCATGCCCTGTGCCTCTCTGGTCGGGCTGAAGAGCTGGAGGGGCACATGAGTGTCCAGGACATGCAAGGAGGGCCTCTTTCGTGGCTGCTTACGTCTCAAGCGAGCACCAGATGCGGTGGCCCACGGGGGAGCGGGAGCACTCCCTGGACCCTCCTACCACGGACCACAGTCCCCTGCTCTCCTCCCTCTCATTCCAAGGGAGGGGATACAGCCTGAGCATCCAGTCTGTTCTCACGAGCTCCCTCCCATCCTGGGATTAGCACGAGCCACACCTGAGGAGCACGCGGCCGCTACGTCCCCTCGACGGTGGCGGAGGCCTTTGCTAAGTCAGGTGCTGGAGGTCCTTGACGTAAATAGTAGTAAGTTTTCTCTTTCCTGGCAGGTGGCTTTCTCCATGCCACACCCTCTTCTGTGGGCTTCTTGTGAAATTTTATTTGCAACCGCATTGTATCTCTCAGACGTTTTGTGTTTGCGTTTTGTAATGGTGTGGGCGGTGCCTGCGGGAACAGACAGCAGCGGGGCAGTTGTAATCGCTTCTCTGGCCCAGAGGCTCTTTGCAGGCACGAGTGTGGACGTGTAAAGGTTTAGCCTCCTTGCTTGTCTTTTGTTCTGAGCCGGGCACCTGCTCTCGCCCTTCCCCACCCCTGCTCGCTCTCCATCGAAGATGACAGTTTGTGCAGTTTTGTGATAGGAGAGGTCTCTTCCCCGACGACTGTGTGGTCCGTCCCCATGAAGAACAGCAGCGCTCTCCAGAGTCGGCAGCCGCGATGGGGCTGCTGTGAGCGTTGGGCCAGCCTGGAGCCTGTGCTCATTCCCTGGGGCCAGGTGGGCAGTGTCCCCATATGCCTGTGGCCTGTAGGCGGGGCCTTGTGGGGAGCACAGGACACACCGGCTTCTGGACAGTATACTTGGTGGCTGTTTAAGACTCACTTTTTGTTTTTAAATGTTTATTTTTGAGAGAGACAGTGCTAGCAGGAGAAGAGTAGAGAGAGAGGGGGAGACAAAGACTCTGAAGCAGGCTCCAGGCTCTGAGCTGTCAGCACAGAGTCCGACGCAGGCTCGGACTCACAAACTGTGAGATCATGACTTGAGCCGAAGTCAGATGCTTAACCGACTGAGCCACCCAGGCGCCCCAAGACTCCCCTTTTTGAGACTGAATAGGACTTTTCAATTCACTCACCCAACAAACACATGCTTCTAGACAGTGAACGACAACGAAAAAAAGAGTGAAGAGACTTTATTTTTTAGGACAGGTTTAGATTTACACCGAAGTTAGCTAGTACTCTGCCCTCCGGATTTCCTGTTACCGTTGATGAGTGGATAGGGACACATTTTATTATTGGAACTCCACGGTTTACATTTACATTGGGGTTCCCACAAGATACATCTTGGTGGTGTGCATCTTGTGGGTTTGGACCAACGGATCACATGCATCCACCTTTATAGCGTCACACAGACCATTTTCACTAAAAATTTTTTGTGTTCTACTCATTCCCACCCTGCACCAGGGCAACTGCCCATCACCTTTCTGCGCTGGTCCACCTTTACCAGATGTCACAAGGTTGGAGTTGTACCACTGGCTTTTTTCCCTGGGTGATATGCCTTTGGGATTCCTCTCTGTGTTTTCATTTCTTTTTATGCTGAATGATGTTCCTGGGTATGGAATACAGGTAGTGATTTTTTTTAATGTTTATTTTTGAGACAGAGAGAGAGAGATAGCGCACAAGTGGGGGGAGGAGAAGTGAGAGAGGGAGACACAGAATCTGAAGCAGCTGCAGGCTCTGAGCTGTCAGCACAGAGCCTGACGTAGGCCTTGAACCCATGAACCGCAAGATCATGACCTGAGCTGAAGTCAGATGCTTAACCAAGTGAGCCACCCAGGTGACCCAGGTAGTGACTTTTCAAACACCAGAGCCCTGATTCCTAGCAAGTCCTTGGCAGGTGCCCCAGAGGGGAGCACTGAGCTCTGCAGGTGCTGTGTGGACCCCTCCACGAGAAGAATTCACCTCCTGCTCGGTGGGCTGGCTTGTCTGGCTCTTGCCATCCCTTAGACGCCTGTCTGTAACTCCAGAGGCAGTTCTTCTTCCTTTTCTTTTCGTTTTATATTTATTTGTTCACATGTTCCCTCCCGCACTCATAGAACGTTGATATGTGTGTGTGTAGCGCTGAGGACACATGTCTCATGGAGCTGTGTTCCTGTTTCCTGAAAGTACCAGTCCACAGGGACCCTGGCCATTGGGTGGGCGGATCTGGGCATGAGGATCCGCGTGTGGAGGAATCTGGGTGGCTGAGGGGCCATGTGTGGGTGGATCTGGGCAGCAAGAGGCTGTGTGTGGGGAGGGGTGGAGGTGGGGGGCTTGGGGCCCTGTCCTGGACAAGCATATGAGTCAGCATCGGAGGGATGTAAGTTCCAGACAAACCAGTGACCTTGTGTCATGTTTCTTGAGGAACTGAAGATAAGGAAGGGGTTATAAATAGTCCTCACAGCCAGAGCCAAGGTCATGCTGCCAGCCACTCCAGGCCGCAGGGGCAGTGAGTCAGTTCCCTGGGGTCTATGCACATTTCCACTTTGGGTGTCCCAGGAGTCCCGGGGGGTGGGGAGCCAGGAGGTGGCTCACCAGGGGCTGAATCTTGCTTGCGGGTGCCGGGACCCTGGCCTCACCTGTGTGCCCCATGCACGCCTCTTCTGAGCACCCCAGCTCTTCCCACCTCCCCTGCTCAGATGAGGAGGTTGGGCCCCAGAGTGACTCCAGACAAACGTTCTAGAAAAGGAAGTTCATTTTGTCAGGAGTGTGAGTGCTAGGTGTGGCTGTTGGCGTGGGGGCCTCCTGGAGACCACCAGGCAGGGCCCCCACCTCCTCGATGTGGCCCCCATCTCCATGCCATTTGGAGGGAGGGCCTCCCTCCAGACCCCAAGCTCGGAAGAAGAGACTCTGTGAGGAGCAGGGGCCGCCACTCTTGCAGGGAGGCTCCTTGGTTTCTATGACATTCCATAAAAGGAGCTGGATTTTATAAAAGAAAGATTTTATAAAATAAAGAAAATGTTTATGAAAGAAAACGTGGACTTTCTTAACCACAGATCTTGTCCGTCTTTGACGCTGCAGCTTTGTGGCTGCGAGTAGGGTTCGCGTGGGGGCCGTGCCGGGGCTAAGGTTATGTGGGGTTTTCATAGGAGCCTGTCTGCTTACCTTGTTTCTTCTCGTTTCAGGTGCTGACTCGCTGCTGTACGCAGGTGCGCGTGGAACAGGTGGGTCGTCCGTGTGTCGTGGGGGCGCCGGGCTTTTCATGTGGGATCATCTCTTCATGCAGGGTGTGCTTTGGGGCTCTCACGGTCCCTATGGACCTCAGACAGGACCCGCTCTACTCACCGAGCCTTGGCCTGGACCCCTGGCCTCAGGCCACTTGGACACTTTCCTTAGGGCAGAGACCCAGGCTCGCCCTTGTAACATCTGCCTTTCAGATCCCCAAACGTCGGGGGTTCCTGTGCTCGGCCTGCATTTCCTGGCCTGTGACAGGAGAGCCCTCAGTCCATTCCTAGTGATAGAACGTGGGCCACGATGTGCCCGTGCCAGGGGGCATCTGCATGGGTCGGGGTGCCCGTGTGGCCCAGCGTCTGTGTGTGATGATTCTGTGGCACGTGTGTCACAAGGTGTCTGTGTGGAAGGGAAACCAGGATAGAAGGCGTGCACCTCGTCGGCAAGGAGGGCAGCAGGAATCCGGGGCACGTGGCTCCTGGAAAGTCACGCGGGGCACGGCCTGAGCCACAGCAGCCTGGCCGAGGTCCCGCATGGGAGTCAGCGTCTCTGCACGTGGAATGCTCTCGCCTCCTTGGCGGGTCCTGAGGAGCGGCGGGGATAGTGCACAGGCAATGTCCGGAGTGTCGGCACGGGCAGTGGTGCCTGGAAAAGACCCCGGGAGGGGAAGGGCCGTATTTGCTGTTTAGCCAGTGTGAGAGGATAGTAGATGTCTTCCGGTTTGCTTGCTTTTGACCGCTGTTCCTTTGCCGTCTGGCTGGGGAGAGACGGTTTGGTCAGTTCCAGAACGTTCCCTGTGCTACGTGAGGTGTGAAGATGCCCAGGTGGACACACGGGGGGACTGGCTCTCCCCCAGCCCCGCTGGGAGGTGTCGAGGGAGCTCCGCGTCGGGCACTCCAGGCAGAGTGCTGTAGGGCTTTTCGGTCTCGTTCCTGCCTTCCGTCGTTCCTGGACTCACACCAGTGCAGGAACAGACCTGGAGTGGCTTCACCCAGACGCCGCTGAGTCCCCACAGGTGTGTGCTCCACGCGGGGCCGGGGTTCCTGGTGGCACATGGCAGCCTGGGCCCAGGGAGGGCCCCGACAGCCAGCACGGCTGCTCTGCATCTGAGATTCCGCATCATGTCTGGCGGTGGCCGTATGCCGCAGGCCTCCTGGGATGGCGCCTAACTTGGCTCAGGACGCAGGTGCCAGCCCTCCCGTGGCGGCCAGCACTCACACCGATCGTCTCTGCCGGGCTCTTGTGGTTTCTCCCGCTGCAGGAGGGCTTGTGCGCTTGGAGTGCGCCCTTGACCGAGCTCGCTCATTTGGCCAGGCTTCTCTCTGTTTAACTGAAGTGAAGCCCGTGGCTGGTTCCTGTAGCAGGTGACCTTTGGTGTCACATTATGCAGACTGAGGCAGGAGTTCCCAAACTGGGGTCTGTTGGTAGCCCCTGTGCGCACGCGCACGTGCACATGTGTGTGTCGGGATGCTGTTGGGTGTGGTTTGCGTAAACTCAAATGCTGGGAGTGAGAGATCGCGGGTGGAGATAAGCACCGGGATGCTGTGACCCTTCAGGACGTTTGCCCGTGAGCAAATGCTGCCCGTGTCATGTTTTCTGCCCGTGGCCGTGACGGATTCTCCGAGAAGTACAGGACTGTCTCAGAAAAAATGCCCACCACAAAGGACAGTAGGGCGTTGGGGATGGATGAGGAGAGACAGACGCGAATGGTATTACTGCCTTTATTGTATTGCAGTGACCCATTTCAGGCTTTGCGCCTGGCAGATCGAGAGGGGGCTCAGTGTAGCAGGTTCGCCGGAGGACCTGGGTGACTTGGCTTCCTCGTCAGCCCTGCTCGGTATGGCTGTAGTGTCTTTTCCTTCTGCGTGCGGTCGTGTGGTTGGGTGTGGGTTATTCCCACCCACAGATGCTGCGGGTCGCTTTAGAAGCCCTGACGCGGATCTGCTCAGCACAGCAGTCTCAGCTGAGCTATAGCCTCTGCTTTCCGCAAGTTGTGAACTCTAGGATGTGTGCACACGCATGGCTGTGTCTGCGCCCACAGCCGCCCCGCCAGAGCCTGTGCATCTCCCGCGAGTGTGTTAACTGGGGCTGCGATGAGAACCACTTGTTCAGGCAGCAGAGGGCTGCAGACGCCCTCGTTCTTCAATGCTCTGATTTCTAGGCAACAGTGAAACGTCTCAGGGGTCCTGTTGGATAATAGGCCAAATCTTTTTTTTGTTGTTGTTTGTTGTTTATTTTGAGAGAGCCTGAGAAAGCAGGGAAGAGACAGGCAGAGAGAGAGGGAGAGAATCCCAAGTAGGCTCCGAGCTGTCAGCACAGTGTCCGACCCGGGGCTGTAACCCACGAACCGTGAGATCATGACCTGAGCCGAGATCAAGAGTCCATCGCCCACCGGACTGAGCCTCCTGCTCTCGCAGGGAATAAGTGAGCCTGGATGCAGAGGGCCCTCCCAGTCCAGGCCCCCAGCTGGCATCTGAGATGAGGTAGTGGTTCCCAGTGAGGAGGAGCGCAGAGGAGGCCTCGCCCCTGACTCAGACAGTGCACCTGCGGGCATGATGACCTGTGTGCCCCCCAGATTCCCATCCGTCTTCAACGGCGGATGTGGCTGAGTTTGTGGACATAGAGAGAAGTCTGGCTGGACCTGTGTCCCCGACAGTAGAGCAGGGATGTGGTCGCAGGGGGAGAGGCGGAGGGTCTGGAGGCGGTGGCCCGGGAGCCCCAGGAGGCTGGAAGGGTGTCCCGCAGCCTCCTGAGGGCCCTGCAGCCTTGTGTCCATGCGGCTGCCGACAGCCTCGGGCATGCCCCTGCCTCCACCCCCCGCGTGTTTGGTTGGCATCCCGGGGCTCTCCCTGGGCCTGGCCGCAGCCCTGCAGTGGGGCTGTCACAGGGCACAGGTGCTTCCGCGGCTCTGGATGGGGCTGGCCGTGGCCGTCTGGGCCCTGCCTCGGGCCCCACGCACGTTGCGGACGTGCAGAGGAGCAGGGAAGGGTGTTTGTGGAAGGTGTTTGAAGGAGTGGTTCTGAACAGACTTGGGGGGCCTTCCAGAACTTTCCGGGGGAAGCCAGCAAAGGCCCCACGGCTTTGGGGCCTGGACGGGTGTTAAGTCGGCCTGAGTGTGCCCCAGGTTGGGGGTGGGGGGACCCTTTTCCATTGACCTTTGCTCCCAGCCTCCATCTGCAGCTGTTGGCAGAGCCTTCCCCCACAGCCACTCTGGGGCCGTCGCTGCACCTGGCACACATTTCTCCAGAAACCGAGGCTCCACCCCTTTCTAACCACAGGCCAGACTTTGGTCCATGCTTGGCTTTGATTTCACCATGCTTTCCCGCACCTAATGTAACATCCGGGCCTTTGGCATTTTCCAGCTGGCCAGGGAGAAATCGCCTGCATTTCTGGGAGAGGGTCCGCCTCCCTCGTGGGAACTGCTGGCGGGCGACCCAGAGCCTCAGTTCACAGACCCTTAGAGGAGGCGGGACAGGCCGCCGCAGATTCAGGAAACCCTAACCATGCTGGGCCTCACACAGTGAGCCCAGGCTGAAAGCAGGGCCAAGCTAGATTTGCTGGTGGCCAGATGGCAGTGGACATGCAGCAGGGGACACGTTGATCTGGTGACTGCTTACCTCCAGCCAGGGAGGGGGCTGCGCAGAGCCTGGCTAATAATTAACACCCTCGCTGGCTGCAGGCCGGTCACAGCAGCGAAAGCTTGTCCCGCGTTTGTCCCCGTCCAGTGTGGGACACCAGCGTCCTGCATCACGACCACACGCATGGGAAGGGGGAGCTGGGCTCCCACCACCTGGGCCACTGACTGCACTGTGGGCTCCGCTGCTCGTGGCCCCCAGCAAGCCCTTGCCTTGTTTTTCAGTGAATGATTGTTCCCAGGTCCCCAGGCTGGAATCCACCACAGAGAAGAGGGTTCTGGTTGAGTGTCCTTTCTTTCGTGGCGTGGATTCTGTAGCCCCCACAGTCTCTGAATGCTGGGGGGGTCCTTGAAGGCAGTGGCTGAGCAGGATTGGGGTGGAAATAGCGATGTGCTCTTGAGGGCAGGCTGGGCACTTCCTGGCTTAATTCCCCGGGAGGACACCGCGAGCGTCAGGAGAGGCCTCGTATCGATGGCACTTAAGTGACCGAAGCATTTTTTTACCTGCAAGAGGGGTGATTCTTACCAAAAATGCAACCAACACACCTCCCCCACCAAAGCAGGCAAATCTCTGCGGGAGAGGGGCCACAGCAGCTGGGGGAGGGGGGGGTTGGGGGCAGTGCTCCGGAACCGATTGCTGCCCGAGTTCCACGTGGCTGGGGTCTGCACCGCCTGCTTCTTCTTTTTTTTTTTTTTAATGTTTTATTTATTTCTAGGAGAGAGAGAGAGAGCGTGAGCAGGGGAGGGTCAGAGAGAGAGGGAGTCACAGACTGAATCAGGCTCCAGGCTCTGAGCTGACAGTCAGCACAGAGCCTGACATGGGGCTCGAACCCACGAACCGCGAGATCATGACCTAAGCTAAAGTCGGACGCTTAACCGACTAAGCCACCCAGGCGCCCCAGCACCGCCTGCTTCTTCACATAGAAGTGGGTGTTGCACTAGCTGGCGTGGCGCCTGTGGTGTCCAGGCTGAGCCGGGAACGTCTCTGTTTGGAGAGCTGGGGGCCTGGGACAGGTGCTTTCCTGGGGTCACTGCAGGTGTCCCCGAGGTGTGGGGAGGTCTCTCCCGTGTGTCCGGGGTGCCAGGCAGCAGGAGGTCTGGCCTCACGCTGGGCTCACTTGTCTGGGTCTCTCCTGGTGCAGTTCCCTGGCTTCTCCTTTGAGTGATCGGGAAACGGTTCTGGCAGGAAAGAGGAGGTTTTGTCCTGTAGCATTTCGAGGCCGCCTGTCCAGGTGGAACAAGGAAAGTGCCATGCCCCTGCCTGGGCCCCTTCATGTTCTTTTTTTTTTTTTTTTTTTTTTTTTGTTTTATTTATTTCTGAGAGACAGAGGGAGACAGTGTGAGCAGGGGAGGGGCAGAGAGAGGGAAACACAGAATCTGAAGCAGGCTCCAGGCTCCAGGCTGTCAGCACAGAGCCCGACACGGGGCTCGAACCCACGAGCTGTGAGATCATGACCTGAGCTGAAGTCAGATGCCTAATGAACTGAGCCACCCAGGCACCCCTAGGCCCCTCCGTGTTCTGAGAAGCTTCTCCACCTGGCTCACACAGTGCTCCTTGGCAGCAGTGACCGGCCACGGTCCCCTCGCCTGCATGGCCAGCTGCATGGTGAGCTCGGTGGCCTGTCCTTGGGTTGAATGCAGTGTGGATGGCGGGCTCCTGGGGACCAGTGCAGATGTGGCCTGGATCCCCATGTAAGAGCAGTCAGTTAGCTTTGCGACCTTGGGCCGTGACGTCACTCTGATCTCTGCAGCCGACTTTATGTAAAGCACTTACTTCAACCCAAACCTGAAACTTTGTTACTGGCCTTTAAGGGATGCTAGGGGTCCATCTCTTCCTGAAAATTGGCAAATAAAGAGAAACAAGCTTTTTTTAATTTTTGAGAAGGAGTAGGGGGGAGAGAATTCCAGGCAGGCCGGAAATCAAAAGTCGGTTGCTTAACTGACTGAGCCACCCGGGCGCCCTGAGAAACAAGCTTTTAATCTTCTTTTCTTGCACAAACTGTACCTCAAGGTTAAAAATAGACAAAGAGGGAAAGCTTTGTTTTCCTTTGTTGTTGTTGTTTTTTTTCCAAAGAGGGAAAGTTTTATTTAAGGAGAAAAGCTGGCCCGCAGATGACCAGAAAGTGATGGAGTTAAATTGTGCCCAGTTGCAGTAATGGGTGGCCATGACCCTCTGTGACCTCCTGGATCGCAAAAGGAAGCTAGTGGGGTCATGTGCCTCGCCAGGGGAAGTCGGCCGGGCACGTGGGCCTCGCAGAGGCACAGGCTGTCCCTTGGCCGAGCCCCTGGCAGTGACCAGCCCAGAACAACGCGTAGCCCAGAACTGTCCGCCCCAGTGGACAGGAGGTGCGGGGCCAGAGCGGGGAAGTTCTGCTGGGCAGAAAGCACGTGATCATGTCCAAAAAGAAAATCACAGAGGAGGAAGCCTCTCTGTTGTTAAGGAAGCGAAGAGAAAAGACGTTACATAAACCTGGTCAGGCTGTATTTGGAGCTGGAGCCCAATAATCTGTAAGAAAACAAAAACAAAACTTGTAAGACAGGGAAATGGGAACGTCGATTAGTTATTAGGTGGCATTAAAGAATCCTGGTTAATGATACTGGCATTTTGTGGTTGTGTTTAAAAAACTCGGGGCCCCTGGGAGGCTCCAGTTGAGTGACTCGTGGTCTCGGCTCAGGTCATGATCTCATGGTTTGTGGGTTCACGCCTCATGTCGGGCTCTGTGCTGACAGCTTGGAGCTGCTTGGGATCCTCTCTCTCTCCCTCTCTCTCCGCCCCTCACCCCAGGTCGTGCTCTCTCTAAAATAAAAACAAAAAACAAAAAACAACTCCTGAGGATGCCTACTGAAATATTTACAGAGGAAGCAATGTGATGTGTGGGGCTGGCGTCATGATGGTGCAGGGGTGGGGGGGGCACAGGTGGGTGTGGGGATACACTTGGGGGCTGACAGGTGTGCCCTGGAGCTCAGGAGCCCGGCCGGGATGTAGGTACAGGGTGAGCACAGAGCTCAGGGCAGGCTGGGAGCTCCCCGCTTGCTGGTAGGAATTTGCCCCTCACCCCTCCCCTCGGTGTTCCTGTTGTCTTGTGTGACCTAATGGCTCCGGCTCGTCCCTGAGTCATCAGTGGCGTTCTGGACAGAGGACAGACAGACGGGTGACATGTGGAAAGATGAGTCCACTTGATGAAGTGTTTCACTGCACACCTGCTGAGGTCAGCAGCATGTGACACAGGGTCGATACACTGTTTTTTGAAATGGCAACGTTTGCTTCATTCATGCTGCCTTTAAAGTGATTGTTCCACAGACTGCAGGGTCATTTCAGACACGCCAAGGGCGTCCTCATTCTGTTCCCCCAGGAAGATCATCTACTTCCCTCCTCCCCAGAGATTAACTTTAATAAGATGTGCCCCCTGGAAGAAATCAGGCCAAGGCGCATACATTGAGTGGGGGAAGATTTGGACTCTGTGTGATGGACAACTTTGGAAAATTCAGAGTTAAAAATGGGCTTGGATGTGACGAGGTAGTGAGCTCCCTGTCCTTGGGGGGTATTCAAGTAGAGGCCACAGTGGTCCTTCCTAAGGTGATTGCCGGCTGCAACAGTGTCTGCAAGGGATATTTTAGTGAAGCCGGCGTTGTATTGTGTTTGGTAATATGATTTTTCGTGCAAACCAGTGCACAGAGTATCCAGGTTTGTGGGCTGTGAGATGTGGTCCAACATCAGCAGTCCCATTGTCAGGTGGGAGCTTCGGGACACGTATTCTCTGCTCCACTGCAAGCCAGCTGGACGAGAAACTCTGGGGTGGTGTCCCCAGATCTCTTTTTTAACATAGAGAGGGAGAAGGAGAGAGAGGAGGGGAACTGGGCAGGGGCAGAGAGGGGAGGGATAATCCCAAGCAAGCCTCCGCACTGTCAGCACGGAGCCCGACGTGGGGCTTGATCTCACCACCTGTGAGTGTAAGGCATCCTCTGTGGAAAGAGACAGGGTCACACGCTTAGAAATATGACTGAACTAGACTGTGGTCATGATTTGTTCTGTAACATTATGGTGACAGATTTACTCTGTGGGGATGTTAGAATGGGGACATTTGGGGCGCCTGGGTGGCTCAGTCGGTTTGGCGTCCGGCTCTTGGTGTCGGCTCAGCTCATGATCTATCTCACAGTTCGTGAGTTCACTCCCTGAGTCGGGCTCTGTGCTGACAGTGCTGAGCCCGCTTGGGATTCTCTTTCTCTGCCCCTCCCCCTCAATAAATAAATAAAAAATGGGAAAAAAATGGGGACGTTTTCCCGCTATTTCTTACATGAGTCCGAGACTCCCCATCTATGGGTTCTCATAGATTTAGTTGCAGTCAGACCTCCTCGCGTGCAGATTTGTGACCTTGCTGGATGTGTCTGCAGTCCCAAATCAGCGGTCAGTGTGTGTTTGTGGTCACCCATGGACACCTGTGGGACCGAGACTGTGGGAGCTGCCCGTGGAGCCTGCCCCCAGCTCGGGACCCCGGGCGGTGCTGTGGCAGCTCTCCGACTGATCCTGAACCCCTGGCCCCGGCAGGTGGGCTCAGGGCTGCGTGCTTGCACTCAGCTGTGATCCCGTCAGTGCTCCCCAGTTGGAAAGGGCCCTCCCGCATTGCTGCAGGCTCTAGCGCCGCAAGCCCGGGAGAGCTGTCACGTGTTCACGCGGACTTTGCAGGGTAGCGGGATCCGGAGGAACAAGAATCGAACGCACTGATGAGGTCGTGATCTGGGGTCCTCAGACGGCTCCGTTGTCCAGTCGTCACCTGCGAACTTTCTGTACACCTGACCTGCCCGTCAGCGCAGACCCCAGCCCCCGTGCGCTGCCTCTCTTTGAGCCTGGGGTGGGCAGTTCTCTTGGCTTTTTGGGGGTGCCAGGGAAGAGGGAAGTAGACTGTCCACCGTGGTGCAGGAAGGGTTCTCCGGGACCCCGAGTCCCAGCCCTGCTGTGCACCCGTGCTGTGACTCCCGCTGCCCGGCCCGGGTCCCCACTCCCTCTTGGGGCAGTGGGGGTGTGAGGGTCCCCAGCTCAGCGGGCTGCTGTGCGGGCTCGGCAGGTCGGCACCAAGTGGCGTCTGGGCTGGGTGTGCCTGTGGGATGGGGACATGTGCTTGCGTATCACATGCTGTCCGTTTGCCGCACGTGCCCTCAGACGTGTCATTTACCCCGATCGGGATTTGTGGGTGGTTGTGAATTCAAGCGTCCGTTGACTTGCGGAATCCTAAACTTGAGCGCTTATGTGCGCCTGAGACAGACAGCCGTCTGTCCCCCTCTGACAGTCTGGGGTTCCCCTGGCCTGAAATCCCCCGCTGGGCCTCCGCACAGCGTTGGTTGTGAAAGCTTCGCCCCACTTAGGGGACCGCCTGCCCACAGCTGAGCTCCAGCTCTGCCCCGCCCTGTAGCCGCCCCAGCCACAGGCCCCGCCTTCCAGCAGCAGCGGCAGCAGCAGATGCCACGGACCCTTGCCGTGATCTGTGGCTCCTGAGGCTCACATGTGGTTGGGTTGTGTGGCGATGGCGGCCGGTACATCTGGCCAGGGCAGGCTCGGGAGCCGACACGGTGGGCTCTGGGTCCCCCTGCAGGGTGACGGGGGATGTGTCACGGGACTGAAGAGGCTGGCTCCAGGCGCCCAGCCAGAGGCACTGTGCTGCCCGCATCCGTCTTCCAGAACGGAAGGAGGGACCGGCCAGGTAAGGCAGTCTTTATTTAAATTCTTTAAAAATGTTTTTATCATTGAAATACAGTTGACAGGGGCACCTGGGTGCCTCAGTCGGCTAAGAGTCCGACTTCACTCAGGTCATGATCTCACAGTTCATAGGTTCGAGCCCTGCATTGGGCTCTGTAGTGACAGCTTAGAGCCTGGAGTCTGCTTTGGATTCTGTGTCTCCTTCTCTCTCTCTGCACCTCCCCAGCTTGTGTTCTGTCTCTCTCTCTCAAAAATACATAAACATTAAAAACATTAAGACAAAAAAAATAGAAATGGGGGCACCAGAGTGGCTCAGTTGGTTAAGCGTCCGACTTCAGCTCAGGTCATGGTCTCGCAGTTCGTGGGTTCGAGCCCCACATTGGGCTCTGTGCTGACAGCTCGGAGCCTGGAGCCTGCTTCAGATTCTGTGTCTCCCTCTTTCTCTGCCCCTCCCCTCCTCACACTCTGTCTCTCTCTGTCTCAAAAATAGTAAACGTTAAAAAGAAAAAAAAAACAAAAGAAATAGAGTAGACCTCCAAGAGTATATTGATTTCAGGTGCACAGTGTAGTGAGGGACAGCTCTGTACATAACACCGTGGTAATCATGGGTACCATCTCTCAGGAGATCACGTGACCTCAGTACCATCGCCCGTACCCCCACGCTGTCCCTGTGACTTGTTCGCTCCGTAACTG